>CM031239.1:537903772-539103772 GCA_018340775.1 Taxus wallichiana var. yunnanensis
AAAAATGGGATTTTGGCATCCATATGTGGTTCCTTCATCAATGATAATTGTAATCAAGTTTAATTATGTGGGAATAACAAATTTTTAATATTTTCAGTGGTTTCATAATGTAATTGGCAATATTTTATATGTTTCCCATGCATCTTTGGCAGTGTTCATGCACAGACCGAGGCTAGGAAGGTGACAGTCAAATTTTTAAGGATTAGAGGCTAAGCTGTGATGATTAAAGGAGTTTGAGGGCCCCATCACAAGCTCAAGGAAATTTATTTGGGGTCTTGAAACCTCTGCATGAGTTTTGTGTGCTTAAATTTGTCCTCGATACCCCTTAACTAGGGCTTTCTATATCTCTCAGACCGTACGGTAAAAATTTCTAAATTTTTGATATCATCATACTTATGGTGTCAAATAACTCTATGAAAGAGTGCAGATCAAAATTATCTTGGTAAGGGTGGTGTCATAAGCCCCTGCATTCTAGGCATGTACTTTACGGTTTAGACTATACATTGAGGTCTTTAGAGATATTTAATGCATGTTAAGACCAAATATCATTTGGAGGAGATGAGAAATGTTTCATTTCACCTTAATGAAGGAGTTATAAGGTTATATGAACCGTAGTAATCTCTGCACTCATCTTTAGCATCAAAAATACCTAATTAGGCCTAAATAAGCCCTAGGACAGTTAGAAAAGTACCACTTCATATAAAGGAGTAATAATTGAGACTTGGAATCATTTTGGGCTCCATAAAGGGTCCTTGAATCAATTATGAGAAGGAGGAGTTGTTTCAAGAACATTGGAGATTCATTAGCATTTGCATATAGGGAAGGTTACTAGGTTACAAAGCTAGTTGATGGAATTAAGAACATATTTAAGGATAGGGAAGAGTTTAGAGGTCTATCCACCTCATAGCAATTTAGATGAAGCATTTTATGGATGTTGAGGGTGAATAACACCCCTAAGCATAGTATTGGCTTATTGACCACTTCTATCGTTTTAGGCTAGCATGAAGAAGAGTGGAGTAAAGAAAGAAAACAAGGATGATGTATGAATTAGAGATATGACAACATTGCAAATATGGTTTTGTAATAAAGGTAGAATGTTCAAGGGTAGGGTTTTTCACAATGTAGCTATGAATGTGAAGTATATGTATGGAAGAGTGAAGTAAATGGAGATGAGGTGTCTACATGAGACAATAGAGAAGTAGAGGAGGTACAAGCTGATAGAAAGGATTGGTGAGGAAAAGTTTAAGGCATAAGGCTGGTAGGAGATGTGATAATATCAAGTTGAATTCATAGGTATATATGAGTTTCTTAATGAAGGATAAACCAAGGAACATGGTGCTTAGTAGAGTTTAGGTAGAGGACAAGGCTTTGTGAGTATAATGTTCATAAAGGTGACTAGAAAAAGTAGGGCAAATTGGTCACTAAAGTCAAGTTATGAAATTCATGTTTTCTTTACATATACTTGAGTGAGATTATAAAATGGAATGTTCCTACAATATATACTAGGTAAACATAATGATCTACATCAAATAAGTGATTTTATCTAGATCCTCTAAGCAATGGCTAGTTGAGAGAAGAGACATGAATGCTTAAGGTGATGGTGAACTACACACAACAAAGTGAATTGGAGAATACTCTTGCAACATTTTGGTATCAGAGATTGATTTAAAGGCTATAAAGGACATTAGGAGAATGATGGAACAATTACACTCAAGGATCGAGAACAAGCTAGAATGATTTCTTAGAGAGATGATGGAGCAGTTTCAACAGATGAAGATACAAATGGAAGAAGAAATAGATGTTTTGGATCATCTTGTTAGAGAGAAAATGTCATTGTTAGCATGCACGATAGTAAAGGAGAGTTTACAATCCATTCAAGGGAAGAATTCAAATCTCTTGGACAAAGTCAAAAAGGTATGCTTATGTTTAGTGATGTGAATGTAAATAGAGATAGTTATGTAAATGCTAGAGATGTGAATGCAAGTTGTAATGATGTAAAATTCCCTAAGAGAACTAAAAAGGGAATTTATTTAGACCAGATCAGTTATGTAGGAGAGAGGAGAGAATGAACAGTGAATCTCTCTTGATGAAGAGAGTCTTGGAGCAGCCAAGAGGAAAAAATACATGTTTAAGAAGATAAGACACATACATGAGTCAAAGAAGGAACTTGTTCATAACTAGATGCAAGTTTGGAGGCAAGGTATGTGATGCCATCATAGATGGAGGAAGCAACTTGACAATGTGGTTTCAAAATACATGGTGAAGAAGTTGGGATTGAGAAGACTTCCACATCAAAGCCTTATTTCATTTCATGGGTTCAACAGAGTCATAACATCCTAGTAAGTGAGAAAATAATAGTTGATTTTCAAATTAGGTCATATAAAGATACAGTGTTATGTGATGTTCTACCTATAGATGTTTTCCATTTTCTCTTAGGTAGACCTTGGAAATTTTGAGGCAAGCCAAGCATGATGGAAAAACAAATGTTTACAATTTTTTTAAGGGTGGAGTTGAGCATAGTCTCATACCCTTGAAGGGTGAAGGAGATGATGAAAGAGGAAGTGTCATGTTAATGACCATGAGGAAGTATTTGCATGAAACAATGCAACGGAGTTAAGGAGATAAAGACAGTAAAGGAAGGATATCCTTGTGATGAGTTGTGGATGAGAAGAGAAGCACCAAGAAAGGTGTTTGGTGACCAAGGATTTGGTCACGTGAAGAATATGATAGTAGAGAAGTTATGGGAAAGGAAAAGAGATGGTGGATTAGAAATTGTTAGCTTAATTAATACATTATTGTTAGTATTTGTTAGTGAACAGTTATGTAACTGTTCCTCCCGTCCTCCCTCTCTCGCAGCCTATATAAAGGCTTGCTCTATGTATTATTTTGATATAACAATATATAAAATATCATTGGAGCGCCTTCATTGGTGTCAGAGCAGCGTTGATCTATCTCTGCCTGCGTGCATGAAGAATTCTCTGCCTGCTTGCGTGAAGAAGCAACCAAGGAAGATTTGCTATGCGTGGAGGAGCAGCGAAACGGCCTGTGTGAAGCCTGGAACATTCTGAAGAGCCTGAAACCATTCTATTTCTGCGTGGAAGGTTGGAAAACAATTTGTGGCATTTCATTTGGCGTTGGAGGAGCCCCGCGTGAATTGCTGTGCATGGAGGAACAGTTGGAGGAGCAGCAACCAAGGAAACGGCCTGCTGAAACCACCCTTCCCTCTTGCTACGTAGAAGACCAAGAGCGATCTGTTCATTTGTTGTCTTGGCTGTTCGTTTGCTATCTTGGCTGGAGCGTCTTGTTGCTGCTCTGTGCGTGGAGACTCAGTCATCCTATTTTCTTGATAAACCCAGTGTGTTGGAAGACCACAAGAACGTGACAGTGTGCGTGGAAGGAGAAGAGTGCATGGCTGTGCTGTCTCTCTGTCCCTGTCTGTCCTCTTCCTTTGAGATATTAGTGAAGAAGAGAAAAACTGTGCTTGGTAGGAGCCCTCAAGGAGCCCTCAGTGGCTGTTTTGTTCTTCTTTGCTCCATTAAACTGTGCAAGTGGAGAAAGCCTACAAACTTCGAAACAGTGTGTGCGCGTATGTCACAAATTTCTGATGCACAAAGCACCGTGAGCAATGCACCAAATATTTGGGCATTGAGTGACAATGAAGACACCACTGGGCTATTCTTTGCCTTGGTCAATGAGCTACACAACATTGGGAACATTCTCTTTGACGAGATTGTGTGCCAAGGACTGTTGGAATATTTTTGGTTCGACGTTCGATGTCAAGCACGGTGGATTCATGTAGAACTTGAACGTGGTTATGATGCAGATGATGAACGTGAAATAGAACACCCACAGGAGCGTCGGTGTCTCACTGCATGAGCCTATAGAGCCCATCTTGGGACAGATTCCTTCAGTAAGCATTGTAGCCATTTTTGAAAATAAATAAATAAATAAAATACATTTTTGAGTTTTTGAAAATGTCTGCTCCAAAAATATTGCTATCCGATGCCCAACTCTTGAAAGGGCCAAATTTCACCTGCATGGAAAACCAAAATGCGGACGATTCTTCAATTCGAAGATCTTTGGGGGATCATTTCTGGAAAAGACGCCCCTCCCATGACGCTGATCTGTTGGAAAAATATGAAAAGGCTGATGCGAAAGCACTAATGCTCATCACCCTGAGTCTTTCTGATGAGGTGCAGCCATACATTCGGGAAGCAACCGCTTCTTCTCAGGCATGGAGCGCATTGTGTACCATCTACGAAGCTAAGAATCTGACGACAAAGTTACATCTTCAGACAAAGCTTCATACGATGAGTATGCATGATGGCGAATCAGTAGAAGCCTTCTTGCGGCGTGTAGCTGAGTTACGTGTAGAACTCTCTACTCTCGGTGAACCAGTGGACGACAAGTTGCTAGTCCCGCTCACCTTGCGAGCTCTTCCTTCCGATTTCGGACACTGATCACCACGTTGACCATCACTCAACAGGAGGTGAGTTTTGCCACCCTGGTGAATTATCTCCAGTAGGAAGAAGCCATGCAAAATGTACAAGAAGCCTTCGAAGACAAGGCTCTCATCACGAGGCAAAAACATAAGCCTCGGAAAGGGCAATCAGCCCCAGAATCAGAAGCAGCATCCTCAGTAGCCATCTTTCATGTAGCCAGCGGCCCCGGAAGAGCATAATCACAAGGCGGATCGGTGGTGCCACATTTGCTCCACGGATACGCACACGACTATGAACTGTTATTACAACGGTCACAAGTATGGAAACTCTGGTGAAGAGAGCACTTCTGGCCAAGGATATTCCAAGAAATCCCGATGGCATGCTTGTAATCAGAGGCAGAAGGGCCACATTGCTGCTCAGCAGGATGCCACCTCCGATGAAGAGGTACAAGACACGACTCATTCGACATTGTTCTAGTCTCACGAGACTTTCTGGCCGTCGAGAAGATGTCTGGTTGATTGATCAGTGCCCAGCAAACACATGGTGGCAATAAGAAGTTGTTCCATACTCTGAGTGACCGGCCCATTGGAGATCGGATCACCATTGTAGATAATCAAGAGTATATTGCGGCGGGGATTGGTGATGTCATCATTCCTCTTGGAACACGAAGATGTACACTCACGAAGGTGTTATATGTTCCAGGTTTGACCTCAAATCTTTTATGCTGTGTAAGTCAACTTCTTAACCATCGAATGCAGGTTGAATTCTTTGTTGAGAAAGGGGTCAAGTCCTGCATCATTTCCCAGGGAGAGTCAGTCATTGCTCAAGCATTTATGAAGGGCCATCTATTTTGCTTTGGATGCGGTCACTTCATCTAGCGTTGCTCTCTCTGCATCAACAGTGTGGAGTCCACTTTGCACTATGGCACTTTCGATATGGTCATCTTTCTGCCGGGGCTCTGCATCAGCTCAGTGCCAAGGAAATGGTAAGAGGGCTTCCTCCACTCTCCCATTCCTTACCTGTTTGCTCAGGATGTCTTGCGGGCAAACAACATAGAGGTCCATTCAAAGCGAGCTCTTATCATTCTCTGAGCATCTTGGTCAGTTCACACCGATCTGTGCGGACCCTTGCCAGCTAGCTTCCAAGGTTTTGAGTACTTTCAGCTCATCATTGATGATTACTCACGGAAAATGTGGGTATATTTCCTTCGGAAGAAGAGTGAGGCACTTGCAAATTTCAAACCTTCTACCAGCAAGCCACCAGGCAATCTGGGAAGCCTCTTCTTCTCCTCTCGCTCAGATCGAGGGGGAATTTGTGTCAAAGAAGTTCTTAGCATACCTGAAGCAGCATGGCATTCAACAACATTTGACTACACCCTACACGCCCCAACAGAATGGGATTTCGAGTGCCACAACAGGACTGTCATGGAGATGGCTCGTTGTATGCTCTCGACCGCCAAGTTGGAGGATCAGTTTTGGGCAGAATCAGTCCAGAAAGTAGTGTATCTACTCAATCGAGGCACCCACGAAGATCTTGCAGAACAAGACACTGGAAGAGGTATGGACTAGTCGTAAACCTTCTATTCATCATTTGAGAGTTTTTGGTTGTACTGCATATATGCATGTTCTAGATAAGAGAAGGAAGAAGATCGATCAAAGACAACTTGCCATGTCTTTTCTTGGGGTATAGTACTACCTCAAAGGCATATCGTCTCATGGATCCTGAGACGAAGAAGATCTACGAGAGTCGAGATGTGGTATGTGATGAGTCATCCTTTGACTCCCTACCACACAATGGAGATCAGTACCGACCTCGTCACATAGATTGCTCACACATCCAGATGATGAGCAAGATGATTCTTCTCAGAGAGAAGAAGAGTTGAGTGGAGACTTGTTCGTTGATCTTGGCACACTGGAAAACACATCTTCACATCAGCAGCACCAACGTCTGAAATGGGTCCAGAGTACTATTAGGGATGCACACCTGAACTCACTTCCTGGTACTTCTACGGGAGTTAGAACACGAAGTCAAGCTAGACATGAGGTAAATTTTGCACTCATGAGTTCAGTTGTTGAGAGCACCGAACCTGACACTGTTCGTGAGGCATTAGACCAACCACAGTGGAAACAGGCTATGGATGTTGAATATGATTCCCTAATTCAAAATCGGACGTGGGAACTTGTCGATCTGCCTCCAGGTAAGAAATCCATTGGCTGCAAATGGATTTTCAAAACAAAATATAAAGCTAGATGGTTAATCGACAAACACAAAGCACGACTTGTTGCAAAGGGTTATGCTCAGCAAGAAGGAATTGACTATGATGAGACCTTTGCACCCATTGTGAAGATCAAAACCATCAGAGTTGTCTGTGCACTGGCAGCACAAAATGGATGGAAACTTCAGCAGATGGATGTCAAGAGTGCTTTTCTAAATGGTGATCTAAGAAGAAGTGTACATGGCCCAACCTGAAGGGTTTGTAGATGAGCATCAACCACAGAAGGTATGTCATCTGATAAAGTCTCTTTATGGACTCAAACAAGCACCTAGGGCATGGTATATAAAAATTGATGATCACCTATTGTAGCATGGATTCACTCGTAGCCCCTCAGATACAAATTTGTATATCAAGAAGGTAGGAAAAGAGATTGTCATTCTGGTTTTGTACGTAGATGATCTTGTGATCACAGGAAGTTACGACAATCTTGTAGATGATGTAAAGAATGATCGAAGAAATCCTTGACATGGTGATTTGGGGCTACTTCATTATTGTCTTGGCTTGGAGATATGGTAGAAGAAGAATCATATCTTCATCTCCCAGATGAAATATGCCAAGACACTCCTGGAAAATTATGGAATGTCAGATTGTAAACCAATGTCCACTCCTATGGAAAAGGTTTGCAATTATCTAGATTCAGGATTCACCACGAGGTAGATGGCACTCACTACGGGCGGCTTGTGGGAGTCTCATTTATTTGACTTATACGGACCGAGATCTTTGCTTTGCGGTGAGCTATCTCGCGGATTTATGCGGGAGCCGAAGAAATGTCATTGGATAGCAACAAAGCATGTGTTGAGATATGTCCGAGAGTACAGTTGACTTTAGTGCAGGTATGAAGAACACTCGAGTTCTTCTTATAGGGATATCTGAGACTCGGACTATACAGGATCCGTTGATGACAGGAAATCCACTTCAGGATATGTTTTTCATCTCGGATCTGGACCTATCTCGTGGATTAGCAAGAAGCAAACTATTGTTGCTCTCTCATCCACTGAGGCTGAATACCGCACCGCATGAGGAGCTGTGTGTGAAGCAATTTGGTTACGTCGCATTCTTGCAGATATAGGGATTCCTGAAGAGAAACCTCCCATCATTCACTGTGAAAATCAAGGTGTGTTGAAGCTTGTGAAGAATCCTATTTTCCATGAACGAACAAAGCATATTGAGGTCGAATGTCACTACATTCGTGAACAGGTCTTGAACCACCAAATTCAGCTCCAGTACTGCCCTACTGATTTTCAGGTTGCAGATATTCTCACCAAGCCTCTCGGCAAGGTGAAGTTTGATTTGTTTAGGGGGTACATTTGTAAGAGCAATGTATTAAGGGGGGGAATGTTAGCTTAATTAATACATTATTGTTAGTATTTGTTAGTGAACAGTTATGTAACTGTTCCTCCCGTCCTCCCTCTCTCGTAGCCTATATAAAGGCTTGCTCTATGTATTATTTTGATACATAGAGAGAAGGCTAGAAGAGATGCCATTTCAAGGCAAGAAAACCAACCTAACTAGGTATGATGAAGAAGGAGTGGACACATTGAGAGAAGAGTTGCATAGGCTAGAAGAGATGTTTTACTTCACAAAATACCAGCATGCAAGTGAAGGATAGTCTAGTGGACATGAATAACTCATAAAGGAGGTCCATAAGGAAGACCAAGCCAAAAGCATGGTGACTACTCTACAAACTAAAGAGTTTCAGCAAGATTGTAAGAAAGTTAGTAAAGGAATTCCTTTGAAGGAATATAAGGAAGATGAAGTACCTCCACGGGAGTTCAAGAAAGCATGGAAGAAAGGCAAGTATAGTCAAAGCACAAAAGAAAGCAAGAGGACACTACAAGATAATCAAAGTGATGTATCCACAATGTTTTCACAATTTTGTTGTGGATATTTTGGTTAAAATTGTGAATCTAATTTTGTGGACTCCACCCACAAAAAATTTGTTGAAACATTAAATTGTAGAAAAAATGTGGTAATTACCACAAATAAAAAAATTATATTGTGACAATGCTACAAATAGAAAATTATGACAATATATCAATTCAAAAGGTAATATATATTATTTTTCTTAGATTTTAAAAAAATCATTTTATGTAATTGAAGTGTAATTATATACTCTATAGTTAATTAAAAATTATTTTTTATGTAGCTTGATAAGAAATGTGTTAAAAAATCTTAAATTTTGTTACGTTATGATATTTTTAATACAAAAAATTCACAATATAAATATTAATATAATTATTAATTTATTGTTTGTAATTATATAATTAATAATATTTAATTCTATATAATTAAATATATATAAAAAACGTGTATAATGTTTTTTTAAATAATAATATTGTCTTTATTAAAAAATATTTGAATTAATATTTTAGTTATGTGTTTTTATATAAATTTGTTATATCATTTTAAATACAATGAAATATATCAGTTTATTATAATACCCAATTAGGATTTTATATTATTTGAAGATCATAATTAATAATACAAAATATATATATATATATATATATATATATATAGTGCTAGAACATAAAATACCAAAGCACCAAAATGTATATATATATATAGTGTTGAAACATAAAATACCAAAGCACCAAAATGTAAATGAATACGCCCGTGAAGAAAACTTTTATGGAATTTGGGGCTTTTAATGGATTTGTGAAAATATGTGTTAGTAAAATTAGAATTGAAACACAAAATTATTTCCAAGTCTTTGAATTGCAATAATCTAGTAGTGGGAAGAGATAACAATAACTTTTACAAAAAGAAAGATAAAGAATGCATAGTAAATAAGGAAGGCCAAGAAAAACTAAGGATGGAGTAGCTCAAGAAGAAACAAGTGTACAAGAAGATAGAGAAAACAAAGAAGCCATAAATAAGCAAGTGATTTCTCAATTTTGGATAGAAATCAACATGATGGTGGGGTGATACATCATTTACAATCAAGCAAGCAACAAGTAGAGTTACCCTCGAAGAAGAAGACCAAATTTTTAGTATATGAAGGTGTTCAATCGGAGGTCATAGATCAGTTGTGAGCTATAAAAGGGCATATTCAGAATTCTCGAGTATTAGAATCGGACTATGCCCAAGTAACTACTCAAGGATAATTAATTAAAATCCAAACTACTATGGAAAAAGGACACACATATGGAATGGAAATAATAATCTTAGTTTTGCAATGAACAATTCTTTGGTCTAATGAGTAATTATTGTGAAGATTTGTGAGGAGAGAGGTTTGTAAGAATACATGAAAGCGAGAATACGAGAGGAGGAAAAATCAAAAGGTGGAAATAGAACATGATTCCAAGAAAGGATTGGAACATGGAGTTTAAGTTAGAACCCAAGGTAAATAAATTCCTTTCAAAAAGAAACAATATAACACCTCCACCTCAAGACAAATAATAACTTCCATACGAGTCCCTGCGGTGTACATATACAAATAATGAGGAAGAAATAAAATGTAAAGTACAAATGTGGAGCTTAAGAGTATACTCACATGCATGAGTGGGTTGTAAAAACAATTATTGGAACTAGAATGGCTAAGAAGGAAAACAATTGGATTTGGCATAGGAAGAGTATGAAACATAATAAAGGAAGAAAGGTAAAAATGAAAGAATATCGGTCTCTAAGAGGCGGCCACAAGTCAAAGCGATCAAAGAGGGAATTAGGCCATGGAATCTAGATGGCATTCAATCAAGAAATATCCTATGTGATAAGAAGACCTTGGGAAATGAGACAAGAACATACAAGGAAAATAAAGGCAGGAGTAAATAGGATATAAAAATGGAGATAAGGACCATCTACAATATGGAAGAAGCCACCTATAGCTAGAAAAGCAAGAAAGAAGCCAAAAGAGGTGATCAACAAGCATCATTTGAGCTAGAAGCTCATTTTTCTTCTCAAGGGTAGAATGATGCAAGTTCATCAAGTAGGATTTCATTGAAATATTCATGTTTTGGTTAAAGCATAGGTTTTTTTAGGAACAAGTATTATCATTTCCCTCCAAATTTTGTATTCAAATAGTTAACTTTGATAATTTTGTGTGTCTGAATCCTAAATAAGGCATATTAGTACATATAAGGGCCAAAATTGTGTAAATAAGGTCCTGGAGGTATTATCCTCATGTGGAAACAAGTTTAGTAGGTGAGATTTGAGTTGTTAAGGATTTCTTAAGCTCGGAAAATGATTGAGCCATCTTAGGGAGTAGTTGAGAAAGACTAGGAATGTGGTTTGGAGTACTAAAAATGGGATTTTTGGCCTCCATATGTGGTTCCTTCAAGGATGATAATTGTAATCAAGTGTAATTATGTGGGAATAACAAATATTGAATATTTTAGTGGTTTCATAATGTAATTAGCAATATTTTCTATGTTTTCCATGCATCTTTGATAGTGTTCATGCCTGAGGCCAGAGGCTAGGAAGATGACAGTCAAAGTTTTAAGGATTAGAGGTTGATTTTGATGATTGGAAGAGTTGGAGGGCCTCATCACAAGCTCAAGTAAATTTATCTATGGTCTTGAAACCTCTATATGATTTTTATGTGCTTAAATTTGTCCTCATTTGCCTCTCGAACTAGGGCTTTCTATATCTCTCGGACCGTAAGGTAAAAAGTTCTAAATTTTGAAATCATTGTACTTATGGTGTTAGATAACTCTACTCAAGAGTGTAGATAAAAATCTCTTGGTAAGAGTTCTCATGTCATAAGCCATGCATTCTAGGCATGTATGTTATCGATTAGAGGCTGTACGGTGAGGGTTTTAGAGATATTTAATGCATGTTAAGACCAAATACCATTTGGAGGAGATAAGAAATGTTGCGTAATTCACTTTAATGAAGTTAGAAGGTTGTATGAACCTTAGGAATCTCTGCACTCATTTGTAGCATCACAAAAGACCTAATTAGGCCTAAATAAGCCCTAGGATAGTTGGAAAAGTACCATTTCGTACAAAGGAGTAAGCATTGAGACTTGGACTCATGTTAGGGCTCCATAAAGCATCCTTGAATCATTTATGAGAAGGGTAAGTTGTTTCATGAAAATTAGAGATTCATTAACATTTGCATATGGGGAAGGCTGCTAGGTTACAAAGCTAGTTGATGGAATTAAGAACAAATTCAAGGATAGGATAGAGTATAGAGGTCTAGCCACCCTCATATAAGTCGGATGAAGCATTTTATGGATGTTGAGGGTGAATCAAACCCTAAGCACGGTATTGGCTTATTGACCACTTCTAGCATTTTAGGCTAGCATGAAGAAGAAGTGGAGTAAAGGAAGAAAACAAGGATGATGTATAAATCAAAGATATGGACAACATTGCAAAGATGGTTTTTTATTAAAGGTAAAATGTTTAGGAGCAGGGGTTTGGTACAATGGATCTATGAAGGTGAATTATATGTATGAAAGAGTGAAGTAAATGCATATGAGATTTCTATGAGACAACCAAGAAGTAGAGGAGGTACATTTGATAGAAAGGATTGGTGAGAACAAGTGTAAGGCATAAGCGGGTAGGATATGTGATAATCTCGGGTTGAATTCGGAGGTACATCGAGTTGCTTAATGAATGTTAAACCAAGGAACATAGTGCTTAGTAGAGTTGAGGTATAGGAAAAGGCTTGAACAAAGTATAATGTCCATAAAGGTATTTGGAAAAAGTGGGGTTGATTGGTCTGTTAAAGTTAAGGTATGAAATTCATGTTTTCTTTACATATGCGTGAGTGAGATTATAAAATGGAATTTTCCTATAATCTATATTAGGTAAAAATAGTTATCTACATCAAACAAGCGCTTTTATCTAGATCCTCTAAGAAAGGGCTAGTTGAGAGAGGAGTCGTGCATGCTTAAGGTGATGGTGAAATATACACAAACAAAGTGAATTGAGAAGACCCTTGCACCACAATATAATATACATTCTTAAATTCATTTCTAAATTTATTTTCATCAACAACTAATCCTAATGAATCCCTTTATTTTCCACTAGTTAATATTGAGGGTAACATTCCCGTGAGATAAGAAACCATAAAAACTTTTACCCATGTTAATTTTACCTTACTCACAACATCCTTAAATGAGGGTTTAAATCAGTTTAAGTAGAATTTATGGTTTGAATTGAAGCCGATAATTAGCCTCATATAACTATTGATACACATGTAAACCACCCTTGAGGATGCACCGAGCCAAACCAAGTGATAGGGAAAATATTACAAAAGCCAAAATTGAACTTAGAAAATATCAGAAACAACAACAAAGTAAACAAAGTATTATGGTATGTATGTAACCGCATGGAAAAATAATTTGACTTTCATAATATACCATAAAATGGAATGATTAGTATAGTTTAACTACATCTATAATTTCAAACTTATAAGTGGAACCATTTAATGATGAGTGACAATCAAGAGTAGGTGCTTAATTGGAATGAATTTATTCATGTATTAGCATCGCACTTTGAGAAAGCATGGAAGCTTAGTTATTTCACCAAATTATTAAATTTGAAATAAACATGATTCCAAATATAATGCTAAACATATAAGATTTGAAATTTGAACTATAGAAATAAAACCTTATCACATAATTCAATCAATAAATTCAACATGTTCATATTTTTGAAATCAAGTATATAGTTAGGAAATATTTGTAGCAAGTACTACACATTAGGCAATTAAATGTTTCTATTAGGAGATCCCTGCAAGGTCAAAATTTATAATGGGGATGTAGAAAAATTTTAATATTATGGATATACATGATGTGGTAACTCTTTTAACACAAGGTGACTTACAATTCTCTCATCTCAACGAGAGGTAAAAAAGATAGAAAATCTTATGTTAGATGTGTGATATTAATATAAAAACCTATGTTAAATGTGTGATATTAAATGGTATGAGGTAAGTGCACTAAGATGGGGAAAAGATGACAAATCATGTCCAAAAATGTGAAATAAAATAATGCATACACGTTAGGAATTAATGCAATAAGTGTTTTGGAAATATTTCTTCTCCATATTTAATTTTCACTCTTAAAATTGCACTCAGATTGAGAGCACTAATAAAAATAACTAAGGTTCCTAAATAAGTGATGTGTTGTTTGGTCAACATGTGGGTATATTATAGTAAATCAAAAAGACATTTATATTGTGTTTTAATGGCTAGGCAAAGCATTAGAGAACCTCTTGAAAAGGTACTAACAAAGGTATGTTACTTTGAATTCCATTATGTTATAAAATAGATGTATTTTATGTTTTTATTTCATAGATAAAATGTTAATAAGTATATTTTGTTAATAATTACAATTTCATATGCATTCCATTACATTTATCTAAGAATAAAATAATAATATAAAAAAAAATCTCACATATATTGAGATTTAAACCTTGGTGGATAGTGAGACAAAGCTCTTTATATTACCATGGTCACCTTCATACTTATATATTGTATTAAATTTAATCTTATTTTATTATTTTAAATTTCTCATTGGTTAAGTAGGTGGTGTTAGGGCACTAATTTCTATCCTAAAGTGAAGCGAGGGTGAAAGAAATTTTATACAACTAATGTTAGACAATATTTTTTTATGATTGTAGAAATCTATGATATCAAGTTGGAATATGTAAGTTAAGGAAGTGTGGCGGCTCCAAAGTTGGATGTATAAATAAGGAGCGAGGTGACTTGAAATTTGGATGTACAAATGGAGATATAGAGAATTTTAGAATTATAAAAGTAATTTAAAATGTAGTGAAACTTAAGAGAAGATTGAAAAAATTAGGAGAAAGTTGAAAAACATAAAAGAAAGTTTAATTTAGAGAAGATACTCATCTACTTTGCATTTGAGTGTTTTATAAAATAATAATTAATATTAATATTTTAAAATAAAAATTAATCAATATACTATTTATTACATAGTTTACTATTATTTTTATAAAATTAATGAATACATTGTTCATGGTGTAGGTCTTACTTAGGTTTAGAAATAGAATATAAATATGATAATAGGACCTATCCTAAGAAAATGTGGATTATAAAATGAAATATTAATTATAAAATTACATATATAGTTTTGTTTGGCATATTATAATATTTTTATAATTATTTTTATTTATTTGATTAGTTGAAATGTATTTTATGTTTAAAAAATAAATGAACTTTTCTCTTTCATCCACTAATTAATTTATTAATTATTATATATTGACATTTGAATTTCAATTAATAGAATCTTTCAAATCTGATTACTAGTAATTACACTATTTACATTAATAGATTAAAAATTAAATCAACTGAAAACCCATTATTATTATTTTCATTTTAGAGAAACTTTTATTCAATTTGTTATTAAATTTAAACAAGAAAACCTTAAAGACACATGTTTCACATTACAAAAAGAGAGTTGTAGAATCAAGTGTGTTCTCGAAAGGATTTGTTCTTAGAAGACAATAATCATGATCGGTCTTATCTTCACAAACATGGATTACAAACCACAAAGTTTGTTTAGTTATGGTACATAAAATATTTGAGTTTTAGTAATATTTCATCACTCCTATGTTTTGTAATCGAATCCTCCAAAACATACAATATAGGTCTAAAGGAAAGGAAAATTGAAGTATGAAATATAGTTTGACGTTTACAAGGATTCTTCTAAAAATGAAGAATTTTTGTGGTGCACTTTGGGTTTTCATAGAGTGAATTATCAACACCTTCCAAAATGGAAATTTAATAGGGAATGAACATTCTTCATAGTTAGGGGTATCCAATTTTTGTTTACATTCCATCTTTATAGTAGGGAGCTTGAAAATGTATCATTTGGTACATTGTTTATATTTTCATCTTTAATCTCTTGATTTTATCCTCCTCCTTCCTCATCATCACTTACATCAAAAATTGTGATTATTCTCATTTATGTAGTCTTTATCAATGTAATCACTCTCACTTGGATTCCTCTCAGCATTTTTTCCATGTTTACAAATCTAGGCACCCTTCCTCCTCCAAGAGGTACCCCGTGAGCCATATATTTTCAACAATGTAAGATTCTCTTTCACAACCTATAATTGACTCAACAAAAGTCGCACACACTCAACCATGTAAGAAAAACCTCTATTTGAATATACCAATTTATGTAGGTTGAGAAATCGGGGACAAATTAACTAGTTACCTCTTACTCGGCCAACATTAATGTACTCACACCCACACTCAAATGAACACATCACAAGGACACAAAAAGGAATAAAAAGACTCTTTATTGAAATCCAAAAATGCTATGGAATTTGACACACTTGCACACTCCCCTACTACTGTACATAACTATGAAGAATATTATATACACTTTGTCTAATGACTAGCTACGAATCATGAACATCACATTTGCATGATTTTGGTTATGCTTCTCTCACTAAGTTAGCCTCTGTATTCTAGATAATTGTTTCTCTTCTATGTGGTCTCTTTCAGAAGTGGAGATTGTTTTCCATGATTCGCTTCCTACACACTAACTTCAACAATTGTTACCCTTCTTACGAATTTGAAAATTATTCCTCTTCTTCGACTTTGAATCCCTAGGTTTGACACCAATCCTTGCCAACATTTAGAGTCCTCAAGTTCTAGGAAAAAAGTACACTTGGAAAAGATTTCAAATATGAGCATTACTCGAGTGGTATTCATATGTTGCAGGTGATATTATTGATATAGGTAGACCATCATTTGTGTCGTTTTAGTTATGAAAGTACCAAAGAAATTATATAATTGTTGCTTTGTTATAATATTAATTACATAATCACAACTATTTGACATTGTGTTTCACCAATCTCCCACAAAAGGATCCATTTGACCTTTGGGATATGGTTGAAAGTGGCTTATCCTTTAATTTCTTATCATGTTAAACTTTTAGTGATGATTCAAAATTATTATTGCAATACTACAAACATAAACAAACATACACAATTATATTCAAAATCTTAACCAATATTTCATTTGTAAATACAAATTTATTCTTAAACATAAATATTCTAACATCACATATAAAATAAATGCCATCCACTAACCCTTAAAATAAAAATATAAACGAATCCTTGAAAACTTATGATTGATAACTACATTGAGAGGAAATGCTATTTAATTTCTCACCAACCTAGAATATAAACAAGTCTTCAAATTATATTTTGATAGATGGGAGCACTAATCAATTAAAAACAACCCTTATTTAATTTGTCACCGACTGAGCATCCGACTTAACCAAACCCCTCAAACAAATAAAATTAAAATGTGAGAACCCTTCAATACAAATTATTAAAATTAAAGTAGAGGAATCCTTAAATAAAAAAGAAAAAAAAATTCCAAAAAGGAGAGTCAAATAGATTTGCCGTGGGAACGCAGTATCTTCGCAAAGACGGATTAGAAACCACAAAGATTGTTCATTTCTTATACGCAGAAGTTTGTTCGTTTCTTATACGCATAATTTCACTTCTCCTAGGGTTCGGGAGGAGATGGGAAACCATGCGAGCAGCAGAATGGTCGCCAAGTATGAAGCGGGAAACCCGATCAATTAAATGGAAAATCAATGTATGACGCGGAGCTGAAGACTTACGAGGATGCCTGCAAAATGGATGTGGACGTGAAGAATTTTTATGACACGCTGCAGGCTCGTTCAGAGCAAACTATCAACACCCTAGCGAATGGCAATTTATCTGTTCACTCTTTGAAGGAGGTCACCTCCTGGTTTCTTGATAGGGATCAGAACCTTTCAACGCTCATACTAGAAAATGAAAAGGATATATGGAATACTCCTGATTTGTTGGAAATGGTTCAAGATTATTTTGACAATAGTATGGCGACTTTAAGTTTCTTTTTTGCGCTGAAACAATGTGTGAAAAGAGCCAGGGACTACCAGCTTATAATTCAGATCGCTTTACACCGTATGAGGCCACCGAGTCCTCCTCCCGGAGAGGCACAGTACAGGAAGATTTTGGAAAAGCTGGTGAATTTCAAGATGGCTGGGAGTCCCTTTACTGCGGAATTCTTTCTGTATTTTAAGACCGTCATTTCCCGGCACTCTCACATGCTGGAGAAGCTCCGTGCGAAAAGGAAAAATTTGAGTTAAAAACTGAAGAATAGGAGGGAGTGGAGGAAGTTTTGGAACATTATTTTTGTAGCGACGTTTGGTGCGCTGCTGATTTGCACTGCACTGGCGGCCGTCATGATGGTGCCCCCTCTGGCGGGAGGCTTGGCCGCCGCTTTATCGATTCCCATTGGCTGCCTGGGCACATGGACTAGCTCCCAGCGGAGAAAATACGAGGACACCATCAAGCGCCATCGTGAGGTCATAGAGGCAATGGATAAGGGAACTTTTGTTGCGCTTAAGGATCTGGACATGATTAAGGTTCTTGTGGAGGGCTGGAGAGCAGCATCGGTTCGATTCTCAGGAGTGTGGAGTTGTGCTCTGAGGAGGAGGATGCCGTGCATATGGCGGTGGAGGAAATGAGGAGGAAGCAACAGAGTTTTATGGATGAGACTAAGAATCTGATCGACCATGTTGATAAGGCAAGTCTTGTCCTGCAGCGTGCCAGTGCTTTGGTTGGCCTCAAGATCATTGGCCTCCAGCACTGATCCAAATCAACAATCTCTATATTATCTTCTTGTCTTGTTGTCTTCGACATATTCCTTTGTATTCATGGTAAGAAAATCTCTATATTTTGTTAACATTATCATTTACGAATTTTCATAATATTGAAATAGTTGGCATTTGTAGGTTATTTTGTAACTTTGTATTGGTCTTTATGATGGAGTTAGTGGTGTACACAACCATACATCGACAAACTACTATTCATCAATCATATAATATATATAATGCCTCAATAGGCCTTGTCGATAGTTGCACCTTCAATATTGTTTGGTTGAATATGGGCTCATTATGGATTCTTCTTTTAGTTATTGCTCTTTATAGATTGTTAGGTTGAATTTCAAGCCATAGATGAATTTCTTGCCACCTGCCATGCTGATTGAGTTCACCCTCGACACCCATGATTTATACACCCTCATCCTCATGGAAGGCCACAAAATTACCATCACTATATCTCCCTACAGAATATTGACCAAACACAAATACACAACATGCACTAAGTATTTTATCTTGAGTCACCTTCCTTCTATTCACATGAATAAAGAATGTGTCATGTAGGATTGTACACTTTGCATTTATCATGCCTCGAGTATGGTTGCATGTGATCAGTTATATATTATGGAAGTCAATATATATGCAAACCCACTAGTACTTTCTCTTAGTTATCCAAGATTTATTAACTTATTATGTTATATCTAATACTTGTGCTTATGACGACACTACTAATCTCATTGCATGATTTTAAGCTATCTCATTAACTTCTTCCCTCATTGAGAAAAAGAACACTTATTTACATTACACATACAAGGTTCAAATACCTCTCGATGATACACCCTTGTATAATTTAATATCATAATAATTGATGAAATCGTAGTTTTAATTCAAAGATCGTAGTTTTGGACACTCATAGTATTAATTCTAATTATTATTAGATACACAAAAAGTTTTTATATGTATCTAAGTTGCTACATCACAAGTGCACTTGATGTTAAGTTGAATGAAAGACTCTCATTACATTTTTTTGTCTAATTTGAATAATGGAATTTTGTTTATCATATTATGCGGTTATATGTTATTTTACATGATGAAAATAGTTTTTGTAGAATGGGTTGTTTGATGTTTTTAATAGATATTTATGTCGAGAAGCCAATGCTTCTCATCCCATGATCACTCTAGTAGAATAAACATTACCACAACCATGAAATTGCACAGAAAATAAACTCAAAGCCTCATATTAGAATGATGAAATTGGTGTACAAATAGGAGGAAAGTGCAACTACCTCCTAGATCAGTGGTGAATAACTCTCACTAACTGATACTAGAAGTAGAGCTGACTCCACACAACTAGTAAGCTAACTCAACACAACTAGTAAGCTAACTCAACACAACTAGTACACCTAAGCAAGCTAACACAACAAGTGTAGAGATAACATAAGTGCAAGAATTATCCTAATAAAAAAATAAAAGTATAAATAATAACCTACACTAACACCACCCGTAAGCATAGCTTAGGTGGGTGAAAAGAAGGTGGGTCCCAGCAATAAGGCCTGATGAGGTACCCACGTACAATAATAGGGAAAAGGGACACCGTATGCTACCCAAAACTAGTAACAACAAATTAGAGAAAGTAAACACCTACCTGTAAGGCATCCCAAAAATATCAACTCAAAAAACTCATACAATGCTAAAGAAGTTTGGTGTGCCTTTGTGGTCTAAATCCACCGCTCGATCACAAAACTCAAAAACAAGCGACACTAGGCTTCATCAAAATAACTCTATATAAGGAGAATGTCAATGGAGTGATGTCTAAAGAGCAAAAAAACACCCAACATAATTCGATCAATCACTATAAATAGGTGTGCCACAATCCAAGAACAATAACCAAGGCAATAAGGAGAGGACAAAAGATTCAAAGAAATGGGAGTACCACGATCTAAGAAAATCCAAGGTAATAAGGTAAGGATGCAAAACTTGAAGAAGACGGATCAACACCACACCCTCTCATACTACTGAATGAGGGGAGTGACACTATAAATTTGTATGAGTTGTCAAAACAACTACTTGAACACTAAAAACTAACACTAGGCTTCACCAAAATATCTCCCCCATAAGAGAGATTATCAACATGCCAAAAGTGTCGAACATACAGATACAAAATCTCTCAATACACAAGAGAGATATACCACATGTTAAAACAATTTTCAAAACAAGGAGCATTACAATGTAGATGGTATAAAAAGTGGAGCAAGAGGCCAAATGGTGGAGGAGCCATGCCTATAGAGTCCTCTCAACGAACACCTATGTTACCACTACGAGTGATACGAAACCCACCCCAAATCAACATGGATGGATGAAGAAGATGTCTTCGTATGATTCAATGTAAAATGCACAACGGGATCATACAAAGGAACAACATAATGTGTGTCGAAGTCGATCATGTATGATAGCTAAAATCTCAAGTTTCTTAAACTTGAGTAAATGTGCTTGAGAATTCATGTGTAGCTCATGATCCTCGGAAAGAGTCGAGAAAACAAAAGGGGAGTTCTTTCAATGTATGATCCCAATGAAGTACCTTCTCAAAACCAATGCCATGTCAAGAATTCCATTTAACAAGTAGAATAGGGAAGCAATACCTGTGATTGTCTGTCAATACCTTTGTCAATGAAACCCATATAACGAAGCATGTGAGAACCAAATGCAGTGGTTTGCTTCTCAAAAGAGTCATGCATGTGAGAAGTAGGATACACAGAGTTTTTACTACAATAGGCGAGGTGCGGAAGTAGAACATGCGAGAACAATCCTAATAAGCTTAGGAACATCGGGAGTAAGAAAAGGCTCATAAACTAACAAATCAAGTTCAGTGGGTGCATGAGAAATACATGCCAGTGGACTAGGAATAGGGATATGACTGTCCAAAATATGAGGTTGATGTTGCAAGCTAACATGTTTTTCTGCAAAGAGTGTATGAGGTCATCTTTATCATGAATGAGGGATTGGAGAAGAAAATTTCACTTTTTGAGTGATATATTTTCTTCCAAAATTTTCACTAGGTCTTCTGAATGGAAAAAACTTGATGAACAACATCTCATTCTCGGACTATAAAACAAATATATCGAGCACGAATCCATGATAAATGCAAAAACACACTTAAAAATATAGGACTTGAGGATCGCAAAAATACGTCCAAAACATAGTGGAGTTTTTTTTTCGATATCTTAGTTCTAAATCAATACTATATGAGCAAGAAGGAAGGAAAATATTTTCTTGTGAGGGGGTTTGACCATCTGTCAAATGGTGCCTCACCCTTGATCTTTGAAACTTGATAACAAAAGAGCATCAAGAATATATTATGCAAAGTGGACCAGACAACAGGGGGTCTAGGGGGCGCGGCCCAATGGGGTCAAGTGGCAAATTATTACTGACCCTTTCAAACAATTGTTGAAATGGATCGAAAATTAAATTTTCACCACAAAAAAAATCCCAAAGCTCGCTTATAATTATGCAGTTTTTTTATAATATTTACCCATTTTTTAGAAAAAATAATTTCTCCAAAATAATTTACTCTCTAAATAAAATTATCTCCTTTCTGATAAAATGGCCCCACCTTGTTAAAAATAAAATTCCCCCTTTTGAAAAAAATCCCTTTACAAACTCCTTTTAATAATTTACCTCCTTATTATGTGTGTGTGATTTCTTGATATGTCTCCTTCTTGTGACCCCTTCTCGAAACCACTTGTTGTTAACCCTAACCCTAGTAGGATATATGTAGCGGTGGTGGTGGTCTCTCCCCTGTGCAATGTGAGGTTGTGGATTTCTCTCGGCCATTTTGAAGCTCTATTAGGTGGCGGTGATGGCGGTGGGGGTTGGGTGTGGTTAGCCATGACTCGGGTCCTTCCTCTTATGGATCTTTCCTCCTCTGTTCAGTGGAACTACCATTCATGATTGAAGGTCTTTTACCTCAAGTCATTTGGTGGAGGTTTCGAGCACCGTCTGCGGTGGAAGTGTTTTTCTTCCCTCTTTGGGGCCGGTTTACGGTGATTTGTTATTTTGGGTGGCTACACCCATGTGAAAATGAAGGATGGCTCTCCTTTTGTTGTCACTTTATTGGCAAATCATGTTGCAGATCCTACACGGATAGAAGGTGGTGAGCACCCCTCGGCTAGACTATGAGTGTTGATCCTCTGTAGTGTTCCTTTGTTGTAGTGAATTCCAAACAAAGAACCCTCGGGGTGGCCAATAGCTCACCTTAGGTTACCTTTAGTGCTCAGGTGATTGAAGTGAGAAAAATTTATCGAAAAGGTCGATATGCAGATTTAATGGATTGTGGCAGTCTCCCATAACTACATTCTTGTATCTCTTTAGAATGGCGGCCCATCATGTTAGGTAGAGTGGATATTTATCCCTATGCCAGAGGCTTTTTTATTGTGGTTTTTAACATGATTGAAGATAGAGATAGAATTTTTTCTATGCTTTTGGAACTCCAGAATCATCTCTTTCTCATGAAACCGTGGTTTCCTTCCTTTAACCCACTCATAGAAATGTTCCATGGTAATTCGGTTTGGATTCGGTTACCTCACCTTCCACTTTGTAATTTTGGGGGGAGGAGAGCCTAATTTCTATTGGCAATGTTTTTGGGAAATGCTTGGACATTGATACTAAAATTGAACTGTATATGCATACCACATATGCTCGTATTATGGTAGATTTGTTTACCTCGGTTGATCTATCGGCTTGATAGAACTTGGGATGTTGGATCAGATTTGGTCCCGACCTTTGGAATATGAAGGGCTTCCCTTCGATGTAGGAAATGTTTTGGCCTAGGTCACTTAGCTTGAGAAAAAAATTTGTAAAGAGTGTATGAGGTCATCTTTATCATGAATGAGGGATTGGAGAAGAAAATTTCACTTTTTGAGTGATATTTTCTTCCAAAAATTTCACTAGGTCTTCTGAATGGAAAAAACTTGATGAACAACATCTCATTATCGGGATCAGTAAAACAAATATGTCGAGCATGAATCCATGATAAATGTAAAAACACACTCAAAAATATAGGACTTCGGGATCGCAAAAATACGTCCAAAAACACGGTGGAGTTTTTTTTTGATATCCTAGTTCCAAATCAATACTATATGAGCAAGAAGGAAGGAAAATGTTTTCTTGTGAGGGGTTTGGACTGTCATCAAAGCGGTGCCTCACCCTTCAGTCTTTGAAACTTGATAACAAAAGAGCATCAAGAATATATTATGCGGTGGACCGCACAACAGGGTCAGGGACGATAGCCCCTGAGTGGGGTCAAGTGGCAGCTTATTATGGCCCTTTCAAACAATTGTTGAAATGGATCGAAAATTAAATTTTCACCACAAAAAAAAACCCAAACCGCTTATAATTATGCATTTTTTTACAATATTTACCCACTTTTAAGAACAAATAATTTCTCCAAAATAATTTACTCTCTAAATAAAATTATCTCCTTTCTGATAAAATGGCCCCACCTTGTTAAAAATAAAATTCCCCCTTTTGAAAAAAATCCCTTTACAAACTCCTTTTAATAATTTACCTCCTTATTATGTGTGTGTGATTGCTTGATATGTCTCCTTCTTGGACCCCTTCTCGAAACCACTTGTTGTTAACCCTAACCCTAGTAGGATATATGTAGTGGCGGTGGTGGTCTCTCCCTATGTAGTGTGAGGTTGTGGATTTCTTTGGCTGTTTTGAAGCTCTATTAGGTTGCAGCAATGACGGTGGGGGTTGGGTGTGGTTAGCCATGACTCGAGTCCTTCCCCTTATGGATCTTTCCTCCTCTTGCTCGGTGGAACTACCATTCATGATTGAAGGTCTTTTACCTCAAGTCATTTGGTGGAGGTTTCGAGGCACCGTCTGCGGTGGAAGTGTTTTTCTTCCCTCTTTGGGGCGGTTTATGGTGGATCTGTTATTTTGGGTGGCTACACCCATGTGAAAATGAAGGATGGCTCTCTTTTTTTTGTCACTTTATTGGCAAATCATGTTGCGGATCCTACACGAGATAGAAGGTGGTGAGCACCCTCTCCGGCTAGACTATGAGTGTTGATCCTCCGCAATGTTCCTTTGTTGTAGTGAATTCCAAACAAAGAACGCTCAGGGGCAGCCAATAGCTCACCTTAGGTTTCCTTTAGTGCACAGGTGATTGAAGGCGAGGAAAAATTTATCGAAAAGGTCGGATATGCAGATTTAATGGATTGTGGCGGGTCTCCCATAACTACATTCTTGTATCTCTTGAATGGCGGCCCATCATGTTAGGTAGAGTGGATATTTATCCCTATTCCAGAGACTTTCTTATTGTGGTTTTTAATCTGATTGAAGATAGAGATAGAATTTTTCTATGCTTTTGGAACTCCAGAATCATCTCTTTCTCATGAAACCGTGGTTTCCTTCCTTTAACCCACTCATAGAAATGTTCCATGGTAATTCGGTTTGGATTCGGTTACCTCACCTTCCACTATAATTTTGGGGGGAGGAGAGCCTAATTTCTATTGGAAATGTTTGTAGGAAATGCTTGGACATTGATACTAAAATTGAACTGTATATGCATACCACCTATGCTTGTATTATGGTATATTTTATACCTCGGTTGATCTATTGGCTTGATAGAACTTGGGGTGTTGGATCAGATTTGGTCCCAACCTTTGGACTATGAAGGGATTCCCTTCAGATGTAGGAAATTTTTGGCCTAGGTCACTTAGCTTCAGACTATAAGAGTGTGAAACACAAAGTGAATGGGAAAGTTTCTTGGTGGAAGGATACTCATCCTAATATCCTTGGTTGTGAAAAATGATTATGATTATTTCTTAGAGGATTCAAAAACTAAAGAAGGTGAGACTCGGTTTCTAGTTATGTTTGTGGAGATTATTGCTTTTATTTCTTCTCGGCCTAGCATGGATAATCCATTTCCTTCAGAATGGAATCTAAAAATTGAATCTTGAAGAAGGATTCAAATGTTGGGAAAAATGAGATGTTGGAGGTCTTGATCCCAATTCATTTAGATGAAAACACTAATCCTAATAAGAGTGAGGGTTGGACAGTTGTGAATAGAAAAAGAAAGGAAAGAATCCCACCGCTCCTCTTAAGATGAAATTGAGATCCCATGGGCGGGTACCTCTTGGGTAATTATTTCCTAGCCTATGGTTAGGTTGGTCATCAAGGATTTAGGGTGCTCCTTGAGGATGGTCAAGTTTGTTTGACTTGATTCTTTGGAGGCTCTTTGTCTTTTTATTATTTCCTAGCCTTTGTGTTAGGTTGGTGTATCAGAGGTTTTGGTTTTCTTTAATGTGACCATGCTTCACTTTTTACCTTGTTCTACCTTGTTCTACCTTGATTCCTATCTTTCGGTTTGTACAGGGGTTCTTGATCCCTTCAAAATCATTCTTGTTTCATTTTGGCTATCATGTGGCTGGCTTCATTTCTTGTAAATGGTATTTTGGTCCCTTCAAAACCAAATCCTTATTACCTTATCTAAAAATAATAATTTACCTAGAATTAAAGAATCTTGATTAGAGAGGCTTAGAAAGATGAGGTGAATGAGCTAGGAGAGTGAGAGAGCTTAGTTTTGTTGGACCTAAATAGCCATGGAGGGGCCTTGAACCCATGACCATGGAAACAAATCAACATGAATTTACCAATACGACCATTAATGATCACATACACCAATCGACCATTATATTTTTTATTTCTTCCTTTGAGTTGGAGATCAAAAAATAAAAAATAAAATAGGTTGAATTAGGGTTTTAACCCTAATCAACATATATGTTAAATGAAAGGTACATATCTGATCCACACAGTCACCACCGGTCTAAATAAGATCCATCGTTGAGAAAAGAAACTAGGGCAACTATATTACCGAGCTAACACTAACCAACAAGCCGAGACATGAGAAAAATTGTGATCAAACGAGTTGAGCTAGCCAATGTTGCAATCAAACGAATTGTGTAGGGGTTGTTGGTGCCGTTTTGATCTCTCACCATTCTAACCTAATTTTCCTCTATCTGTGTGCTCTTAAATATTTTGTCTCTCGATATGGGTGTTCTGAAAACATTTACCTCATTTTTAATGCCTCGAGTTGTTTACAAAATCCATTGTCATGCCTCTCCTTGAAAAGTCTCCGAGCTTGCCTCTGTTTTTGCCCTAATTTCTTCAAAATCCGTGGGCTTTATCATTTTTTCTGTTTTTTCCCTAAACATGGAAGCTCGAGAATGATCAATTTATATTTGTATGCCTTTGAAAATCCACATGGTCGAAATATGCTCAGAACCATAATTCACTTGGTTTTGTTTCAAAAGTTTTCATCCTTGGTGAAAAATCGGTTTGAGCACGAATGGTGACTTTACGTGTTTTTGTGGTTTGTGGGTGTCTTTTTCTGTCAAAGTTATTCCTCGGTGTTCGGCAAATGCATGGCTTCCTTTGGTTGGTTTGGGGATGGTGGTAAAATGCTTTAACTTATAGCTTTTTACTTTTTTGGCTAAAGGAAAAATTTGGTCCTGTAGCCCCGCTCAAATCTAATTGGCTCTTTTGGTGCTTACGTGGCTTCTTGATTGGATGGGGCGTAGCGGGTTTGTTTTTGAAATTTTTTTTTGGCTACTTTGGAAAAAGGTTTGAATTCTCCCTGCTGACCTGTCAGTCTCGATTAAAGAAAATTTTAAGTGGTAGGGAAAAAGTCTTACTTTGACCCCGCAGGAGGACACGTGGCAAAGACTAATGGCAAAGATGCGGGCCTTCGAGAGGTAAGTTAGATGTTTTTCCCTTTTGGCAAATGGAGTAAAATTCTAAAATGGAAGCACGCCCCCACCAAATCATTTTGAAACCTTAAGGTTTTGAAATTGTGCCATATCATACATAGCGAGCCCTCGCTCATTCAAGGTATCAAATTTTTGGGGACCATCTCAAGGTGCGCCATGGTGACACGTGGCGGTTTGAAAAGTCAAAGGGGGGGAAGCAAACCATCAAAGGCAACTTGGATTTTTGCCTCTTGTCCTCAAAAGGATTAAAATCTCAAAATGGCCCACAAGCCCGATAAAGGATCAGTCAAAGTTTGTTTCAAGTCAAAAGGGGCGGGGAGGCGGACCATCGGGCAATTTGGATTTTTTTCCCCTTGATATTCAAATGACTAAAAACATCAAAATGGCCCACAAGCTTGATAAAGGAAAGGTCAAATCTTGCTCCAGTCAACGGCGGAGGTGTGGACTCTTGGGGAAATTTGGAAAATTTTCCTTTTAGGAGAAAAGAGTTAAAAGTGAAAAAGGAAGCGCGGTTCCACTGGGACCCACATTGGGACACGTGTCAGGCCCATTTTCAAGGCTAAAAGTGTAGGGAAAACTTGGAAAATTTTCCCTTTTCCAAAAATGAGGTAAAATAGCAGAATTTGGCCATGGTTCCGTTGGGACCCACCTTAGGACACATGTCAGGCTCATTTCTCAAGGGCGGAGGTGCGGAGAAAAATTGAAATTTTTTCCATTTTTTCAAAAGGTTGTAAAAATTCAAAGGAAACCCCGGGGCCTATCTAAAGTTAAATCTTCCACGTGGACAACCCAAATTCAAAGTAAAGATCAACGAAAGCTGTGAGTCTAAATCTGATTTTCCCCCATTTTATTGAAACACACCTGAAAGTGTGAGTCTTCATGATTTCTTGGTATTTCCTACACGTCAAATAGAGAGGGGAGTTAATTTTGATATCTAAGTTTGGTGGGAGAGATCTGGAGACATATTTTGCTATTAAAATGGTCTGACTATCGGGCTCGATCTTATTTTCTTCTCTCGAGCATGCAAGGAACCAGATTTGACAGATTAGGGGCAGAAGTGGTCTGTGAGTTGAAGGAGGAGTGTTCTACCAGATGAAGGAGTTGAATGCTGAGATTTTCAAAGAGATTTTCCCCATGAGCACCTGATAACTTTTATAGATCGATTCTGGGAATCACGATCGAGATCATGGCAAGCAATGGTGCATTAAATGTTTTTGTCTTTTGGGGAAAAAGGGGCTCTATTGTAAATGTTATAAATGGCACAAATTTTTCTTGCGAAAAGGTTGGAGTGTTAGAGGTCGAAGAAAATTCCCAAGAGAAAAATTTGACAAAGCCTATCTTTTTGAGAAGCCATCTGAGAAGCTTGTATATCTCTTTTGTATTAAGTTTGATCATGTCAAGGTGGTTGCAAGTGTATAACCATTGACAAGCTTTGAGATTTTTCTAAAAACTTTCCCCTACTGATAAATTTAATCAAACTCGAGTTATTATGTGTTGATCTTAAGCAAAATGTGTTTGTTTCATTTCTGAATGTCTACAAATAGTTTTTCTTGTTCTTATTGCAAGCTTGTATCAAAATATATCTTAAATCACACAGGCTCAATCCTTGTGATAGTTTAGTGGCATCTGTAATCTCATTTCTCAGAAGATATTTCATCTAGGAGTGAAATAAATTATTTAAAATCACTTTTCTTTCATTTGTTGATAGAGATTGTTTGTAAGCCTTTGGGTGTACCTCAATCATGATTGATCGTAGATTCGATGTTTCATTGGGTCTTATAACTCAAGCCTTTGTGTTATAATCTCATAGATTGTGTGAAAAAGTGTTAATATGGGCCTCCAATTGAAGTACATATTCTAGTTAAAGGAACATATTAGCTATTCTGAAGTATTTTGTTGTCTAGACTTTCCATTTTGTAAGAGTTCACAGAGATTTGGCAAATCAAGTTCATTCTGCCTAACCTCCCACCAAAATTCATTTAAAACAACTAATCCTACCCATACTACCCCTGTTTGTCATGTGTGTATACAAATGCACAAATTTTACTACCAAAACATGCATGAACAATCAGGATTCCAAATGTCTTTAGTAGCCTAAACCTTGCCTAGAGAATATCTCCACTATCTAGAGTGACAACTCGTGAGAGTTAGATTTTGTTGCATTGATCATATTTTCTTCAAGGTCTCCTCAATAACTTCATTCGGAAGGATATCTCCACCTCCTCCACCAACAATAGGCTACAAAAGGGTTCTCTTACCTTGGTTGAAAGGCACAACCTAAAATAGCAAGGATGGATCAAATCCTCTTAAGGCGCTACATACTCTGTTCAAAGAGTGCAAAAAGTTAGATAGATTTCTTCCCGGGTACAAAAGCGACATACATGATCACCTATCTACCTCGAGCATCCTGTCAAATCCATGATGCTGCTTGGCCTTTGAAGGAGATTAATTTGGGTACCAACACGCTTATGGCACCATTACAGGGGACATAGTGGTTACAATTCACATTCACACCCTGGTAAAACATTCCTTATATACTCCAAGTGTTGTGTGCAATTCTTTCAGTTCCCACACCTAGTGCACTAGCTTTCATTTGATAAATCTAGGTAAAGAAAAGTTAGGACCTTTCATTTCCATTTTCTAGTGCTGACAGACATTTGACTGAGCATATTTAGTGCATTTGCACAACTAAGGTGGAAATCCTTAGTGGTGACTCCCTATTGATCTGATTTTTAATGAATACCAGTGTCGTAGAACTCTATCAAAGTCAGATTTTTACTAATATTTGTAAAGTTGGAAGGAAGAAGGTCTTTCTTTGCTAGGGATCCTACTAGGACATTGTTTCTAGAGCTAGGAAAAGCAAAATCAGAAGGAAGAAAATCCTAGAGAGCTGTTGGAGATCAGCAGACAAGAAAGGAGATCTCCATTGATGAAAGTGACCAGCCTATCATTGAAGACTGCAGTTCAAGTGATTCTAAATTAGGTAGCCTCTTTGTGGAATTGAATTCCCCACCTGGAAAAGGGCCTTCATTTGATTTTGAAAAGTTTTATTTTCATTCTTCCCCTGTCTTTTCAGAATTTGATAGGGATTTCAAGAGATGAGACCTTTAGGGGATATCCATTTTGAAATTTATACCCTATGTTTCAAATACCCTCTTCCCCTTATCAATTTGTCACCCCTCTAAGGTCACCCCCTCAAAAAAACATGGCCCTGCCCCCACCAAGACTTCCATTTGTTGTAAATACCTTTGGAGCTATAAGTTTTGTAGGGATGGTTGGTTATCCAAATGCGGTTCCTCAAGAAATAAAGAACAAAGCGCCAAAGTTCCAAGGAAACAATGTTATAAGCGATGATCAACATTTAAAGCTTTTTATCAATATGATGGAAGATTTTGAGATTGAACATGAAGATGTGTATATCAATTTTTTCATCCATACTCTAGAAGAGGATACAAGTCTTGGTATAAATCTTTTCTAGATAACTCTATTGATTCTTGGGTGATATGAGCAATGCATTTAGATTACAGTATGGTGATAGAACTGACCCTAGGTTTCTCTTGACAGAATTTGAAAACATCAAAAAGAATCCTAATGAGTCAGTACATGATTTCAACACAAGGTTTAATAAGACCTTGAGGATATTTCCTGTTAGGATAAGGCCATGTGATGAATCATGTTTGATCAAATATTCTGATGCATTTGATAAAAATGTTGCATACTACTTGAGGGACAAAAACCCTACTAATTTGAGGTAGGCCTTCACTATGGCTTTGCAAATTGAAAACAATATCAAGGAAATTGGAAAGCCTCCTAAGAGGGATGGTGTGAAGCTAGTTAACCCAGAAAAACCCCAAACAAGCAAGGCTACAGATTTGGAAGAAGTTGTGAAGACTTTGGCAGGGGTTGTCAAAGAAATTTCCTACAAATTAGCCTAGGCTAGAGAAGGGAATTGGGCAGAGCTCACAAGGTCAACACAAGTAGCAAGGCCAAGATAGGCTCACAAATCACTAAATATCTGATGACACAGGCAAGGGACCTATTGGATTTGGAAATAGACAGCCCCAAGCTAGGGATAACAAAATGGTACTTGATCTTTTGGCTGCCAAAGTTGTTGTGGTGGTGGAGGAGACAGCAGATGTCATTGATTGGTGTGACAGATGTTTCATGCACCATGCTCCTTGTGAAGAAGATCAGCAAGAAGAAGAAGAAGCAAATGATGATAATGATGATGATGTATGAATGATGGGTTGTTCCACGAGCTCAAAATAATGGGCAACTTTAAGCGAGGCGATAAGTTCCCTGATCTTTGCCACTTTTTGGGATTGTATTCATAGGGTACCTATTCTTCCTCCCTCTCATACTTTAGGAGTAGATATTTTACAAGATTTTTAATTACCCAATAATGACTTTGAATATTTAATGGATTTAATGATAAAGAAGTATGATAGAGAAATCCCATCCGAGGAAGATAGATAATTCTTCGATGAATGTTGTTGTTGCTCAAGAGAAGGAATATAACACAAGAAGGCTATTAAAGGGCGGGGCCTCAATCCAAACCAAAAGCTCCCTTACTTTCAAACATTCCTAAAGAGGCTCCTAGGAAAGATGCACATGTTAAAAATCCTGCTGAGTTCCAAATAAAAATCATACCCCTCCCATGCCCAATCAAAAATCATATACCACCTAGTGAGTGTGTTAGCTTTTCTTCCAATCTTGCTAGAAAAATAATGTCCCATATGAAATTGCCCAAGTTTTAATTAAAATCAAATTCTTTGTTGCAATTGTTGAGTTGCTTAGGATTCCGAGCACAAAAAGAGAGCATTTGAATACTTGAGGTTGAAAGAAGAGAAGACCGCGCCTAGGCGAAGAAATGTAAATATTATGGAGACTCCTCCAATCATTGAAGAATTAGAGACACCACCAGCATTAGAGGAATTAGGTGAACCACTTGAGGTCTATTTGGGGACATGCTTGGTGGAATATAAGATAAATGTGGATCCATTATTCACTACCATGATCATTAAGGATAGACTCTTGCACAACCGCATGTTTGACTCAGGGGCATCATGCAATGTCATGCCTTTGGAAGTCATAAACAAGTTAAATATCAAAGTAACAACAGCATATGGGAAGTGTACTGCTATAGACTCTAGAGAGGTTCCAGTGGTAGGGTGTGTGAAGGGCTTGGTGGTGCAGCTCGCAGCTTACCCAGGTAAAAATTCAAAACTTGATGTTGTCATTGTTGATTGCCCAGCCAAGTGGGGCATGCTATTGTCTAGAAAATGGGTTGTAAGTGTTGGTGGGAGTGTCCAAATGGACATGTCCTATTCCACCATCCCAATTAATGCCATCCTTCTCAGGTTATATGGGGAAAAGAAGATGTTACACCTTATTAAAGATCCCAACAATGCATCCTATGAAGTATTGTACACAAGTGTTGATGTTGATAACTTTGTAAGATTTGCTAATGGAAAGGAGCACAAGATTGAAGAATGCAAGTGTCTTGAATAGTTAAGATCTCCTTAGACTCTGTTGTTTGATGGAGCTTGCTCTAGGTTTGGGAATGGTGCTAGTGTAGTTCTACTTTCTCCAGGTCAGAAAAAAATCGTTTTCTCCTTCAAACTCAACTTTGAGTGCACTAACAACATTGTTGAGTATGAGGCACTATTGTTGGGTTTAAGAATTGCTTGGAAATATGGTGTCAAGGACATCATTGTCAAAGGAGACTCAGAATTAATAGTAAAACAAGTCTAAAAACTATATGCCACAAAGAATAAGCGAATGAAACAATACAAGCATGCAGTTTGGGATTTCATTGAGATGTTTGATTTATTCAACATTATGCACCATGATAGGAATTTCAATGACTTGGCAGAAAAACTTGCAGTGTTGGGGTCTTGTTTTGACAATTGTGTAGTGTCCCCATATTGTGAATATGATGTAGAAGTATTGAGAAGACCCTCTGTCCCTGACAACATTAAACACTGGCAGGTATTTGATGATGATGCTTAGATCAGAAGATTTCTACAGAACAAGGGAGAATTTTTTGATCAATACATTGATTTGGAGCCATTGGTATGTGCAACAGAGGGGAAGGAAACCTTGTTTGGCAAGGGCATCATCCAGCTAAAGACTAATACCATTCCTAGAGGGCTGGTTGCTCTTGAGTCCAATTTTGATAATGTTGATCGCATTATTAACATATGCATGGCAACCTCGAGGGATATTGAGGAGCATGACCTTGGCACAAAGGAGAAGCCAAGGAAGATTTGGTTAGGAAGCAATCTCAGCAAGGAGGAAAAGCATTCATACATCCAATTGTTGAAAAATACCAAGATTGCATGGCTTGGACCTATTCTAAACTAAAAGCATACAGAGAGGACCTGTTTCAACATGAGATCCCCTTGGAGTCTAATGCAAAGCCATTCAGGTAGAAATAAAGGCCCATCAATCCACTTTTATCTCTTAAAATGCAAGAGGAACTGAAGAAGCTAAGAGATGGAGGGATCATTCAGCCCACAAGATATTCTTCTTGGGTTGCAAACCTAGTACCAGTAAGAAAGAAGAATGGTGACATCAAGCTGTGTGTAGATTTCAGGAATCTAAACAGAGCATCTATGAAGGATAATTATCCTTTACCAAATATGGAGAACATGTTGCAGTTAGTGACTGGTTATGAGTTGCTTTCCACCTTAGATGGTTTCTCTGGTTATAACCAAGTTGTGGTGAAGGAATCAGAAAGGATCAAGATAGCCTTTACTACTCCTTGGGGAACCTATGTATATGTCAAGATGCCCTTTGGTTTGATGAATGTTGGTGCTACCTTTCAAAGAGAAATGGATGTTGCTTTTGCTGGTTACATCAATGAGTTTATTATAGTTTATCAAGATGATGTAACTGTATTTTCTAGGAAGAGAAGTGATCACTGTTGCACTTGGAGAAGATGTTGATAAGATGTAGGGAATATGGCATCTCACTTAATCCAAAGAAGTTCCATTTTGGAGTGCAGAAGGAAAAATTTCTTGGCCACATTATGTCACAAGAAGGGGTGATGATTGATCTAGAAAGGGTAGAGGCCATCAAAGCAAGGTCCCAATTCCAAGGACCAAGAAAGGAATTCAGTCTTTCTTTGGGCTAGATAAACTTCATCAGGAGATTCATATCAAACTTTGTTGAGTTGACCATTCCAAATAATATGTACAATATTCACACTATTCTGCTATTCTAACCATTGGGGTTGGGATACAATCCCAAAATCCATATCAACATGAGATGGAGATGTTACAGTTTTAGAAATAGAATGGATTAGAAAGGAAACTATTATAGACGAAACATAGTGGGAAGGGAATGAGAGGAACGTATTTTCTTTCAAGCAAACATAGATCAAGAAATACTTATACGAGTTTTAGATAATGGGTGTAATATTTGAAATGATTAAAATAATCAAGAACACTAAACAAAGAATAGCTTAAGATCTTGTACGTAAGAACAATCTCTCAAGATAGATGAATCCCACAACACAAAGTTTGCAAAATAACACCTGTTTCTATTCCTCAATGATTAAAAGAAAATACAAAGTTTTTCTTCTTCTTCACAATAGCTCTCAATATTCTAAAAAATCTCCCTTTTGGAATGCACAAGCATCCCTTATTTATAATAGAAAAAGAGAGAGAGAAAATAGGATAAATCCTAGAAAATAGTCATTTAACAAGAATCCTATTTTGCTTGACTCTCGTAGGAGAACAAGTCAAAATTTGCTTCCTATGTGATGAAACGAAAATGAAAAAGACATGTCAATCTCTGGATGGAAATGACATGAAACATTATGCTTATTCTGTTTCATCATCCTTGTCTTCCTCCAGTGAAGCCTTCTTGTCTGAAATTCTTGGAACTTCTAGATTATGCCCTACATCTCAGCTTCATCTAGTGCACTGGAATGGTCACTCAGAACCTCACAAGTTTCTGAGTGTCGCTTGCATTTCCAGGAAGTTTCTTCAATCTCTTATTGAGTTTCCTTAATGATTCCAAAACATTCTCAATCCTTATGAACTTATCAATGGTTTTAGATTGAAGATGGAAGTTGGTTTGTGTTGGATTGATTCTTGGATTTGTTTATAGAAATCATCAAGTAGGTAGAATATTTGAGCTTTCATCCAACACCTTGGTGAAGATCCTGGACAAGCTCCTCTTCTATGTCATTCGTGGCATCAACCAATTGATCTCTAGATTCCCTCAACTTGTTGCAAGCTTCATTGAGAATCTTTATCCTAAAATGATGGCTTTGGTTAGCTGGAAATGCTTATCCCCATGTGGAATGATTCCTTCTTCCATCAAGATGGGATGGAACTGTTTCAGCGCATTGAGAGCCTCAAAAGTTAACTCGAGGTTCCCGACTTCCTATGAAAATTCATCATCCATTTTTTCACCATCCTTCTTTATCTCCTCCAAGGATTTATAAACCTCCATTGTGTCATCAATGACCTTTCTTCCTTGTAGGAGTAGCCTCTGAATCCATTCATCAACCATTCTCCCCTTCTCATTTGATCTTTTCAATCATAGGTACCGATGAGAAATCAAACTGATAGGAGTAGGGGTAGGGGATGATGGTGTTGACTGAGAAGGCTTTGAGAGCTTGAGTAATACCTCATCAACTATTCAACTTTCTCCTTTAGCTCATCTCTGCTCACCTTTGTTTCCTTCAGCTTCTAACACAACACGTTCATGGCATCCTGCATCTTGTTGTGCTCCTTCTATTATTACCTTTCCCTAGATCAACCCTTGTGATCTGATAATCAGTGACCATTATATCCTCCTTTGTTTTGTTGGCCATGGGAGTGGAAATCTCTACAAACTTATGCCCTGAGGCATCCACTGAAACCCTTGAAACCATTTTGGGTTTCTTGGCAGATTTGGTAGGAGAGACCTTGAGGGAACTGAAGTCGAAGGTTGGTAGAGGAACTACCACCTTCCTCTTCCTTGGGGTCTGATCAACTAACCATTGAGGTACAGTGGAAGAATTTTCCCTATCGGAGGTGTTATGGTTACATCTATGTAGGTGGAGGAAGGTTTACTTGTGGAGTAGTGATGACTGCAAGTGTGGTGTCTATGGGGATAGACTCAGTGAATGAAGGTGTAGAAGGAGGAGGCATATCTATGGCCATCTTAGGTCCAACAGAGAGAGGTGAGAGGTTGGAGAAGATGTTGGCCATGGCTGATGAAAGTGGTGAAGAAATATGAGGTGAGGAAGATTGGGAGGGAGGAGGTAAAGATTCTAAAGTCAAAGCTTGAGAAGCAAGAGAGAGACTTACCTCTGATGAGCAATCAACAAAAGGAGAAATGAGAGGTTGACTAACCTCATCTTCTGAAGGAAGTTTTCCTTGTTCTGGTGGAGGAGGTGAATCCAAGTATCTCAACTATTTGTGAAGGAGTGGAAGATGATGTGGCTCCTTGCTTTTTTCTCCTTTTCTGACAAACTTAAATTTTATCTGCCTCTTAGTAGGGATTTTATCCTCTTCCCTCTCTCCCTTGGAGGGTCCCACCTCTAAAGTGGCTATTTTCAAAAATCTCTTTTCCTTATAACTCATTCCCTAAGAAATGAGCCATGCCTTGGTATGGACAAGAGTCTGAGCAGCTCTTTCAGTGATAGAAGCTTTTTTTCAGCAATAGACCAATCAATGGCTGGGAATCCATGTTGGTCTCCATTCGACTGTTTGTACATAGTGTCCAGGACACTTTCATTATCCACGGTGCCTTTGGGGATATCAGCTAGATCTAACATCTGAATTTCTTCAAGCGTCAGTCTATTGTTGTCCTTTCTTGGATGGAAACTTCATCCCGAAGATCAACCCAGATGTCTTCCACATTGGGCACATGCTAGATACAAGGTTCCATATGACTTGAGGACTCCTCGGAAGTCAAATCCCTCCCTGAGCTTCATATGTTTCTTCAATTTTTCTAAAGCTCATGCACCATGTTCTTGGCCTTAACCACTATAGAGCATGTATACCTTCCAATGGAAATAGGGAAGGAGATGGTGGCTTTGTGCTTGCTTTGTTGGAATTTGTGAAAATCCAACAATTGTCTGACTAACTCCATAAGGATCAAGTTTGTCACTGGGAACCTGGGAAAATGGAAAGGGTTACCATGGAACCTTACCACCGAAGATAGGTAAACTTCTTGAATTGTAAGAAGATGCAACCCCATTTTGACACTTCGGCCCATGCTTCATCAGAAACCCTTCTTTTTTCCTCAGATCAGGATCCAACCTACAAATGTTTTCATAGAAGAAGGCATCATTCACTCTTCTATATTGATCTTCAGACCCTTTTATTGTTAGCTGAGGGAAGTACCATGATATATGTGTTTCATTTCCGGTTTCCCTTCGCATCTAGCCCTAGGTAGTTTCTCATGCCTGTTGTTGCATAGGTGACGTATGACATCATATAGAACTTTTCGGTAGACAAGATTATTTTCATTTGGGAGTCTATCTCGTCACTTATTAGGCTACCCCAATCAATCCCTTGGTCATTCTTCTTTATGATGACCATGAACTGGTACATCCACCCTTGGAAATATCTTGACTCTGGGAGTCCAAATAATCGACTCAAGGTGATGATATCACTGATTTGAGAATGAAATCACTTCTAGGGACCGACTTGGGAAACCTAGAAATGGTTGGCTTAGCCTTGATCAAGAACTTCTTGTTTACATGCTTGATGCTTGATGCAGTCTTCCTGATCTCTTTGTCCCAGGCCTTTTGTGTTGATTGAAGGTTTAAATCAACATATTCCTCAAAGTGGGCAACCTTAGGAGTTGATCAAAGTAACCTCCATCCAATTTCACTATAGACTCTCTGCTTGATTTCTTATTGAGCGGGAGGCTGAGTCATAGTTGGAAGCATAGGCAGGATGAATTTAGGGCATTGAGATGATATTGGAAATCCTGCTGCAAGAGGGAGACTACTGCCGACTATCGACTTCATCCAGGAATTCTGAGAAGAATCCTCAATTCTCTTAGAAGTCCTCCATATCTATATTACCGAGCTTTGTGTCCTGAATGTCATAATTGTAGCTTATGTAAGAAGAAGACTCCATCTTCTGATACTTATACTTCATCTTTCCTATCTATCTGACTTATCCTTAGATTGGTTGGGGTCGACATGAGGAGTCTCGAAGAAGAAATGCCTTGATGATTTCTGGAAGAGCAATCGGGCTTGAAAGTTTGTTGGACAAATTGCACAGACCCACCACACTGTTCGAGATTTTGAGACTTGCAAAACACCTTAGGAAACCCAACACAATGGAGTGTATGTGGAAGTTAGGACATGTTGAGCATCGATGAAAACCCAACACACTGTGGAAGTGAGGAAGTGTTGGACAAGTGGGAAAACCTGACACACACACATGGTGGAACCTAGGAGGATGTCGAGTAGGTAGAAAATCCCGACACACTGCGGATCTTGATGGATGTCGAGCACCTGGAAAAACCCAAAACAAGGTAGAAAAAAGTGAGATGTTAAACACCTGTAAAACCCAAAACAAATATATCGGGTTTCTGACATGTCAAGATATGAGAAATTCCACCTCGTGATCACTTAGGAATTTTAGAATTTTTTGAAAACTACAAGTTACAACCTATGAAAAATAAGTAAATAACCTAGGGGTGAATTTCAAACAAGAACCCATATGGGAAAAAGACAAGAATCAAGGAAAATGACCCAAAACCCTAAACCAAAAATGAAGGAGGAAATGAAATGGAAACCCCAAACAAACACCTCATAAATAACCCAAAAAGCTTCAAAATAGAAAGAAGAGAAGAGTACCTTCAACAAGCTTGAAAAATGATCAAAAACGGATGGATGGCAAAATCGATGGGAAGCTCGATCGGGTTTGGAGGTAGAAGAAGCATAAACAAAAATCCAACGCAACAAAAAATGAATAAGGTAACAAATGACGTGGAAAACCAACTATTTATAATAACCTAACATTAATTACACCTCACTTGACACTTGACACTGGACAACTGACATTAATGACATGTGCCATCACTTAGAAACTAGACATTAATGACATGTCATCATGCTTGGAGCATCTGAAAACCCGATACAAAGGATTTGATTCAATTTGGTTTTGGTTTGGAAAAAATGACATGAAACATGCATTTGGAAAAGCATGTTCGATGCTTGGAAGTTTTAAAAACCCGACACAATGGACTTAGGAAATCGGGTTTTGGGTTTTGGGAACATGAGACATGTTGCATGCAAGGAACATGTTTTCATGCAATGAAAACCCGAAAACCCAAAAATCTCTTTCAAAGGGAATTTTAAGAGATTTTTCCAAAATTTTCCTATGGTTATCTCAATTTTAGCTGAAATCACTAAAACGAGATAACAATTGGCTCAGTTGGGGACTTTCTTTGAGACATCAAAGGAAGAGAACTCATGTATCAAAAATCTTTATCCATTGGGCTATGGAGTTAGGAGAAGAAAAACCAAAAAAAAAGAAAGAAAGAAAGAAAAAAAAAAGCAAAACACACACAAATAGAAAATAAATTATAATACAGTGCAAGAGAGCATCTTGCATTACTGATGGAACAACTTCAGATGTTGGCCATTGAAAGGTAGAGGGAGAAACTCTCCATCAAGATATGATAGACAAAAGCTATTTTCACCATTCAGCTGATGGATTTTGAAAGGACCTTTCCATAAAGAATCAAACTTTCCATGCATCCCTTTTTGTTCCCTTCTCTTATCCCAGAGAAGTACTAGATCTCCAATCTGGAAATCACGTTGCTTTGATTTTTTGTCAAATATATTTTTGACTTTTCTCTGATGATCTGCAATGTGATCCACCACCTTTCATCCATTCTTCTTCTTCTAGCTAGCTAGGTACATTATCCTTTTCTCAATGGAACTTTGAAAAGTTTCATCCTCAATTGCTTTAGCCAACCGTAAGGCTGGAAATTCTATAGAGATAGGAATCTCAACATCAATTCCATACAACACCTAGAATGGGGACATTCCAATAGCTCACTTAGGAGTAATCGATCTCCCATAATGCATCATACAATGCTTTGTGCCATGTCCTCTGATTCTCATCGACCAACTTTCTGATTATGGTCACTAGGTTCTTGTTGCTTGATTCAACTGACCATTGCCTTGGGGGTAATAATCGGATGAATGAGCCAATGTGATCCCAAATCCATAGAAAAATTTTATCAACTCATGTGATGAGAAATTGGAAGCATTTTCAGCAATGATCTTGTGAGGCACACCGAATCTAACAATTATATTCTCCTTGAGAAAGTTACACACAACTTCGGAGGTTGCCTGCTTGATTGGCGCAACTTCCACCCACTTGGTGAAATAGTCTATGGTGGTGAGCACATAATTATGACTGGAACTAGAGGTAGGATTCAAGTACTCCAATGAAATCAATTCCCCATTGGTGAAAAGGTTCTTCAATTATCACAGGCTTCAAGGGAAGAGCTGCCAACTTAGGATGACCAACGAAATGTTGACAAGCTTCACACTTAACCACCCATTCAGTTGAATCTCAAAAGAGAGTAGGCCAATAGTACCTAGCCCATAAGATCTTGTAAGCCATCATGGAGGAAGAGAAATTTCCTCCACATGCTAGATTGTGGAAGGATTCTAGCAACCTTATCTGTTGAGACTTATCAACACAACGCAGGAATACACCATCAATACCCTTCTTGTATATACCATTATCCCATAGAATGTATCTTGTGGACCTTAATTTAACTGTCCTCTTCTCTTTTTGGCTTAAATGCGGGGGACATTCACCGTAAGTTAAAAATAAAGTGATATCTGCATACCATTCATCGGTTGTGCTTACAAAAAGCACCATGGGCAATTATGAAGAAGTACCTTCAGTTTCTTCGCATTCTATCTCAGAATTTTTTTTATGCGATCAATTGGCACATAGGCCTCTTCCTCGTACCAACTTGGTAGGTCTGATGTCCAAGTCATATTCTTGGACTTTGGCTATCTAGTTACCCCATTGACTACCCAACTCTTGTTGAGTCAAAATGGACTTAACTGTAGTATCAGGAACAAGAACGAGAGTGTGAGAACTCAACACATAATACCTGAAATGCTTCACTACTCTCACCACTGCATAAGCATGCTTTTCAATTTGTGACATCTTCAATTCATGTTCCTTTAGTGGGCAGCTCATGAAAGCAATGGGAGCTTTGATTCCTTCTTCATTCTCTGCATCAGGATGGTTGATATTGTATGTGTGGAAGCGTAGTTGTACATGATGAAATCCTTCTTGAAGTCTGGGCATACCAGAATAGGAGCATGAGAAATTTCTCTTTTGACTTCTTCAAAAGAAAGCTTCCCTTAGTGCTCCATCGAAATGGAGTCTTACCTTTCATCATCCCAAGGATATCCTTGGTTTTATCGGAAAATTTAGGTACAAATCTTCTTAGGAAATTGACCTTTCCAAAAAGGAATGTACCCCAGTTTTTCTTGTAGGTAGGGTAAGGCTTTGGATGGCCTTCACCCACTCTGGGTTGATCTTGGTTCCTTCTTTAGTCATGATATGACCCAAAACTTACCTTTGTTACTCGAACATGGAATTTTTAGGATTTAATGAAATCCCATGATGCCTGCATCTTAAGAGTACCTACTCTAGGTGATCATAATGATCACTTCACTTCTTAGAGAAGACCGTCAAGTCATCCAAATATACAACTATGACTTTTCCCATCAAATCTCTAAAAGCTAAGTCCATAGCTCTTTGAAAAATGTGGCTCCAGCATTAATCAAACCAAAAGGCATCCTCTTGTAAGAAAAGGTCCCCATGGGGTGGTGAATGTTGTTTTATGTTGATCCTCAATGGCTACCTCGATCTGATTATACCCCAAAAATCCATCAAGCATGGATAACATTTCTGATCTAGTGACAATCTACAATACTTGATCCATGATAGGAAATGGGTAATTGTCTTTCAATGAAGACTGATTAAGGTTTTAGAAAGTCAACACAAATCCGGATCTCACCATTCTTCTTTTTCTGATGGGGATGATGTTAGCAACCAGGTAGAATGATGGATTGGGAAGATAATCCTTGCATCTAACATCTTTTGAATTTCTGCAAGAATAGTCCCTGAGATCTTTGGGTTGTAATGCCTTTGCTTCTTACCTGTAGGGTTTGACATCAGACTTCAAAGGGATGTTATGTTGCACATCCTTGGGCTTGAAAGACTTCAGATCCACATAGGACCATGCCAAGATGTCCATATATCTCTTCAGGAGTGAAGTGAATCTTCCTTTCTCCTCAGGAGAACAACATTTTCTGATGTTTACCATCCATGGTTGGTCAGAAGAGCCCAGATTAACTTGATCTACCTCTGATGAGGAAGCACCTTCAGCTTGCCTTTTATCCTGAATAAAATGGTCATGCTTGTCAAACAGACCTTCTAGAGAAACCAATCCCTTTGGAATCTTATTGCCTTTGAGTTGGATGAATTCACCATCAATCTCTTGATATGAATTTGAGACGGACTCATGGAAAGCTGATTCTGATCCTTCAAAATAAAGCTCACTAAAATTATCAGCTTTCTCAAGAAAAGACAATACATGTTGATCATCATTGAACACTTGCCAATGTTGAATTATCTGGAACACTTGGATGATACACAATCTCAATGGTATACTTGTCCTGTTTGAACTTTGGGTGAGGAAGGAGAAGAGATGCAGACATGGCTAAAGAATCATCTTTATCGTTGTAATCTCTCAAAACTACCTTGATGGAAAAAGCATCAAAGCATTCTATGTTGTCCCACACCTTGTTCCTGTAATGCCTTAGGTGATCATTTTTTACCTGATAGATCCCCCTTACTTGATTTACAATCAACTCAGCATCTCCCTACACTTTGAGATTTTCAGATTCCCTTTTTCCTTGCCATTTCTAATCCTAATAACAAAGCTTTGTATTCGGCCGTGTTATTAGTATTGTCAAACTACTGTAGCTTGAAGGTGAAGGGAAAGATCTGAAATCTGGAGATATAAGAACCACACCAGTGCCCGACCCAGTAGTTGAACAGCTCCCATCAAACTCGAGGGTCCAAATAGCATTAGGATCTTCTTCCTTGATACCTATAGAAGGCACCTCGATGTCATGAAATAATTTCCCAAGCCTGCATCTTCGAAGAGAATTTGAGCTTTGGGGTCATCTGATTTAGTGACCAGGTACTTCACTTGTGCTTTAGGGTGGAGGACATGAGGAACTCCATTCACTGGAATTTTAGCTTTGGTCCAGTCCATATTGATTTCTCCTCGACATCTTTACAAAAACCTCTTCCTAAGAGAATACCATAAGCAAGTTGGGATATCAACAACCAGGATAGTCATTTTTACTCTCTTTTTTGGGAATGCGACAAATGCAAACTGTGCATCCTTGATTTGGCCAATCAAGGGGACTTCTTGGTTTCCATGGAGTAACACCACCCATAAGATTTAGTCAAGGTAAGTCAAGGGCATGGGCTACTTTTTTGTGGGCATCACGTTATCAGAGGCTCTGAGTCAATTATGTAATTGTTGAGTTTAAACCCGTTTATAAGTAAGGACAAATAAAATGGTTCAATATTTCGAAGAAGAAACAGAGGTCATATTATTCTGAGGTAAAGGCTGAGTGGGGCTAGGAAAAATGCCTTTTGAAGATGAAGGGATATAACCTTGCTTCTAATGAATTTGGCAAGTTTCTCAAATTGCTCAGGATTTGACTGAAGGTACTCGACTTCGACATTTGGATCTTAGTTTTCTTTGCATGATCAATAATGTTGAAAGTGGTATATGAAGGAATGATGGTGGGCTTAGTTCTAGTTACATTGGTCTAAGCCGAGGTATTGGTCTTGGGGGTAGGAGAAAGAGAGTTAGAAGAAGAAGTTACCTTTTTAGTTGTCTCCTTTTTAGTTTTGCATTGAGATAGGAGAGCCTCTTTTAGCCATAACCACGGGAGCTTCTTTACCCTTCTCCTTAGAGCCTTCAACTGGATTTCTAGGGTTCTGAGATTGAGCTCGAGTGAAGACTGCAAATGACTGACCATCATGTTTGCATTGGTCTTCCTCGTATTCCAAGTACCCAATGTTGGAGTCTGCAAGTTGAATCATCAAAAGACTCATCAAGCATATCCTGAAGCTTCAAAAGCTTCGTGAGAACCTTGATCTTTGGTTCTTCATCTTCCTCAACTATTTCCATTATTGTTGATAGGAGGAGCTTCAATGGCTAGCCTTGTTGGAGCAAGTAGTCAACCGATTCCTATCTCTTGTGGGAGTGCCATTGGTATTGTTGAAATTCCATCTAGGAATATCCCGATAAGGAACGTTGGTCACCTATTGAGACATTTTCTTCTTCAAAGTGATCAAGTCATTGGCCATCTTCTAGATCATAGGATCAGTAGTACTTTGAGAAGAACTCTAATTTTTAGGCTTAGATGACTCTCTTCTGATCTTTCCTGCTAGAATGAGATCATCTTCTATTTTAGTGGTTGTAGCTTGAGTAGTAGCCAAATCAGGGATAACAAGACCTTCTTAATAAGAAGCTCACATTAGGGGGTTGAGCGTTGATGAAGAAACACTTTTGATTTTCAAGAGTGGGAATGGCTAGTATCAGAATCTTCGAATCAGCTTGTTGAATTTTTCCATGAAGTCCGCATGGGCTCATGAGACTCCTTCTTCATATGTGTAAGTTGTGCTAACAAGTCATGAGAATCTTCAGCTGGTTTGAACCTTGCTTCAAATATGGATCTCATGGTAGCCTAGTTGGTAATGCATGCATTGGAAGATGGTAGAACCATTCTATTGCTACCACACCATGTAATGTTTCAATGAAGAGTCAAACAGAGACATCTTCATGAGCTACCCCAAGGATGCCGCATGCTACAAAGAATGAGGTGATGTGTTCATCAGGGTGCTTGCTTCCCATCACCATTGAATTTGGGAATATTCTTATGAGATCCATGTGGTAGCTCATGCAATGGCGGAGTTAGAGAAAGAGGACCAATAGCCACACCCCAAGGCACAGGTTGTGTTGCCATCCTTCTGAATGAAGTGTGTATACAGGAATCGAGTATCAGAAAAGAATAATGCATGGTAGGTTTAGAGCTTCTTGTTCTTGAGGAACCCGAGTTCTTTGGATAGGTGAAGAACTTCTTGCTGGCTAGATACAACATTGTTGGGGAAAGTCTGAAATTGTGTTGTTGAAGAAGATCAAAGAATGGATCAGTTTCACCCCTAGCTTGGCTTGACTGAGTGAAGATATTTCTGGCCAACTTGAACTGAAAAAATGGATCTACCAAAAATAAGGCAAATATGGAGTCACCAGACACCAATAGGATAAGCTTAGTCTTATCAATCCGTATTCCCCAGCGGAGTCACCAAAAACTGTTGGTTGGATATTTTGTCAGGCCAAAATATGAGGTTCAACCATAGTACATGGGATCAAATCCCTCCTCAAAGACAGGTGAGGCAGCCTATTTATTACTGATCTAAAACACAACAGAAATAATATGTACAATATTCACACTATTCTAACCATTGGGGTTGGGATACAATCCCAAAATCCATATCAACACGAGATGGAGATGTTATAGTTTTAGAAATAGAATGGATTAGAAAGGAAACTATTATAGATGAAACAAAGTGGGAAGGGAATGAGAGGAACGTATTTTCTTTCAAGCAAACACAGATCAAGAAATACTTATACGAGTTTTAGATAATGGGAGTGTAATATTTGAAATGATTAAAATAATCAAGAACACTAAACAAAGAATAGCTTAAGATCTTGTACGTAAGAACAATCTCTCAAGATAGATGAATCCCACAACACAAAGTTTGCAAAATAACACATGTTTCTATTCCTCAATGATTAAAAGAAAATACAATTTTTTTTTTCTTCTTCTTCACAATAGCTCTCAATATTCTAAAATCTCTCCCCTTTGGAATGCACAAGCATCCCTTATTTATAATAGAAAGAGAGAGAGAAAATAGGATAAATCCTAGAAAATAGTCATTTAACAAGAATCCTATTTTCTTGACTCTCACGTAGGAGAACAAGTCAAAATTTGCTTCCTATGTGATGAAAATGAAAATGAAAAAGACATGTCAATCTCTGGATGGAAATGACATGAAACATTATGCTTATTTTTTTTGTCATCCTTGTCTTCCTCCAGTGAAGCCTGCTTGTCTCAAAATTCCTAGAACTTTTCAGATTATGCCCTACATCTCAGCTTCATCTGGTGCATTGGAATGGTCACTCAGAACCTCACAAGTTTCTGAGTGTCGCTTGCATTTGCCTAGGAAGTTTCTTCAATCTCTTATTGAGTTTCCTTAATGATTCCAAAACATTCTCAATCCTTATGAACTTATCAATGGTTGTCAGATTGAAGATGGAAGTTGGTTCATGCTGGATTGATTCTTGGATTTGTTTATAGAAATCATCAGTAGGTAGAATATTTGAGCTTTCATCCAACACCTTGGTGAAGATCTGGGAACTCCTCTTCTATGTCATTCGTGGCATCAACCAATTGATCTCTAGATTCCCTCAACTTGCTGCAAGCTTCATTGAGAATCTTTATCCTAAATCTGATGGCTTTGGTTAGCTGGAAATGCTTATCCCCATGTGGAATGATTCCTTCTTCCATCAAGATATGGGATGGAACCTGTTTCAGTGCATTGAGAGCCTCAAAAGTTAACTCGAGGTTCCCGACTTCTGTGAAAATTCATCATCCATTTTTCACCATCCTTCTTTATCTCCTCCAAGGATTTATAAACCTCCATTGTGTCATCAATGACCTTTCTTCCTTGTAGGAGTAGCCTCTGAATCCATTCATCAACCATTCTCCCCTTCTCGTTGATCTTTTCAATCATAGGTACGATGAGAAATGAACCTGATAGGAGTAGGGGTAGGAGATGATGGTGTTGACTGAGAAGGCTTTGAGAGCTTGAGTAATACCTCCATCAACTGTTCAACTTTCTCCTTTAGCTCATCTCTGCTCACCTTGTTTCCTTCAGCTTCTGGCACAACACGTTCATGGCATCCTGCATATCATGTTGTGCTCCTTCTATTGTTACCTTTCCCAGATCAACCCTTGTGATCTGATAATCAGTGACCATTATATCCTCCTTTGTTTTTTGTTGGCGGGAGTGGAAATCTCTACAAACTTATGCCCTGAGGCATCCACTGAAACCCTTGAAACCATTTTGGGTTTCTTGGCAGATTTGGAAGAGAGAGACCTTGAGGGAACTGAAGTCAAAGGCTGGTAGAGGAACTACCACCTTCCTCTTCCTTGGGGTTTGATCAACTAACCATTGAGGTATAGTGGAAGAATTTTCCCTATCGGAGGTGTTATGGTTACATCTGTAGGTGGAGGAAGGTTTACTTGTGGAGTAGTGATGACTGCAAGTGTGGTGTCTGTGGGGATAGACTCAGTGAATGAAGGTGTAGAAGGAGGAGGCATATCTATGGCCATCTTAGGTCCAGTAGAGAGAGAGGTGAGAGGTTGGAGAAGATGTTGGCCATGGCTGATGAAAGTGGTGAAGAAATATGAGGTGAGGAAGATTGGGAGGGAGGAGGTAAGATTTTGAAGTCAAAGCTTGAGAAGCAAGAGAGAGACTTACCTCTGATGAGAAATCAACAAAAGGAGAAATGAGAGGTTGACTAACCTCATCTTTGAAGGAAGTTTTCCTTGTTCTGGTGGAGGAGGTGAATCTAGTATCTCAACTATTTGTGAAGGAGTGGTAGATGATGTGGCTCCTTGCTTTTCTCCTTTTTTGACAAACTTAAATTTTATCTGCCTCTTGGTAGGGATTTTATCCTCTTCCCTCTCTCCCTTGGAGGGTCCCACCTCTAAAGTGGCTATTTTTGAAAATATCTTTTCCTTATAACTCATTCCCCAAGAAATGAGCCATGCCTTAGTATGGACAAGATTTGAGTAGCTCTTTCAGTGATAGAAGCTTTTTCACAGCAATAGAGACCAATCAATGGCTGGGAATCCGTGTTGGTCTCCATTCGACTATTTGTACCTAGTGTCTAGGACACTTTCATTGTCCATGGTGCCTTTGGGGATATCAGCTAGATCTAACATCTGAATTTCTTCAAGTGTCAATTTGTTGTTGTCCTTTCTTCGGATGGAAACTTCATCCCGAAGATCAACCCAGATGTCTTCCACATTGGGCACATGTAGATACAAGGTTCCATATGACTTGAGGACTCCTCGGAAGTCAAATCCCTCACTGAGCTTCATATGTTTCTTCAATTTTTCCTGAAGCTCATGCACCACATTCTTGGCCTTAACCACTATAGAGCATGTATACCTTCCAATGGAAATAGGGAAGGAGATGGCTTTGTGCCTGCTTTGTTGGAATTTGTGAAAATCCAACAATTGTCTGACTAACTCCATAAGGATCAGTTTTGTCACCTAGGAACCTGGGAAAATGGAAAGGGTTACCATGGAACCTTACCACCCAAAGATAGGTAAACTTCTTGAATTGTAAGAAGATGCAACCCCATTTTGACACTTCGGCCCATGCTTCATCAGAAACCCTTCTTTTCCTCAGATCAGGATTCAACCTACAAATGTTTTCATAGAAGAAGGCATCATTCACTCTTCTATATTGATCTTTCAGACCCTTTTATTGTCAGTTGAGGGAAGTACCGATATATGTGTTCCATTTCCCTGGTTTCCCTTCATCTAGCCCTAGGTAATTTCTCATGCCTTGTTGTTGCATAGGTGACGTATGACATCATATAGAACTTGTCGGTAGACAAGACTATTTTCATTTGGGAGTCTATCTCATCACTTATTAGGCTGCCCCAATCAATCCCTTGGTCATTCTTCTTTATGATGACCATGAACTGGTACATCCACCCTTGGAAATATCTTGACTCTGGGAGTCCAAATAATCGACTCAGCAGGGTGATGATATCACTGATTTGAGAATGAAATCACTTCTAGGGACCACTTGGGAAACCTAGAAATGGTTGGCTTAGCCTTGATCAAGAACTTCTTGTTTACATGCTTGATGTAGTCTTCTGATCTTTGTCCCAAGGCCTTTTGTGTTGATTTAAGGTTTAAATCAACATATTCCACAAAGTCGGGCAACCTTAGGAGTTGATCAAAGTAACCTCATCCAATTTCACTATAGACTCTCCTGCTTGATTTCTTATTGAGCTGGGAGGCTGAGTCATAGTTGGAAGTGCATAGGCTAGGATGAATTTAGGGCATTGAGATGATATTGGAAATCCTGCTGCAAGAGGGAGACCGCTACGGCTATCGACTTCATCCAGGAATTTTGAGAAGAATCCTCAATTCTCTTCCAGAAGTCCTCCATATCTATATTTCGAGCTTTGTGTCCCGAATGTCATAATTGTAGCTTATGTAAGAAGGAGACTCCATCTTCTGATACTTATACTTCATCTTTCCTATCTATCGACTTATCCTTAGATTGGGTGAGGGTCGACATGAGGAGTCTCGAAGAAGAAATGCCTTGATGATTTTGGAAGAGAAATCGGGCTTGAAAGTTTGTTGGACAAATTACATAGACCCGCCACACTGTTCAGATTTTGAGACTTGCAAAACACCTTAGGAAACCTGACACAATGGAGTGTATGTCAGAAGTTAGGACATGTTGAGCATCGATGAAAACCGACACACACACTGGAGTGAAGTGAGGAAGTGTTGGACAAGTGGGAAAACCTGACACACACATGGTGGAACCTGGAGGATGTCGAGTAGGTAGAAAATCCTGACACACTGTGGATCTTGATGGATGTCGAGCACCTGGAAAAACCTGAAACAAGGTGGAAAAAGTGAGATGTTAAACACCCTGCAAAACCCAAAACAAGTATATCGGGTTTCTGACATGTCAAGATATGAGAAATTCCCACCTCGTGATCACTTAGGAATTTTAGACTCTTTTTGAAATCTACAAGTACAACCTATGAAAAATAAGTAAATAACCTAGGGGTGAATTTCAAACAAGAACCCATGGGAAAAAGACAAGAATCAAGGAAAATGACCCAAAACCCTAAACCAAAAATGGAGGAGGAAATGAAATGGAAACCCCAAACAAACACCTCATAAATAACCCAAAAAGCTTCAAAATAGAAAGAAGAGAAGAGTACCTTCAACAAGCTTGAAAAATGATCAAAGATGGATGGTGAAATTGATCGGGAAGCTCGATCGGGTTTGGAGGTGGAAGAAGAAGCATAAATGAAAAATCCAATGCAAAAAAATGATAAGGTAACAAATGACGTGGAAAACCAACTATTTATAATAACCTAACATTAATTACACCTCACTTGATGTGTGTGCCAACTACTAGACAACTAGACATTAATGACATGTCATCATGCTTGGAGCTTGGAGCATCGAAAACCCGATACAAAGGATTTGATTCAATTTGGGTTTTGGGTTTTGGGAAACAAATGACATGAAACATGCATTTGGAAAAGCATGTTTCGATGCTTGGAAGTTCGAAAACCGACACAATGGACTTAGGCAATCGGGGTTTTGGGTTTTGGGAACATGAGACATGTAACATGCAAGAAACATGTTTTCATGCAATGAAAACCCGAAAACTGAAAATCTCTTTCAAAGGGAATTTTCTCTCGCAAGCTTACTCCTTTACCCAATGGATATTCTTAGCACTTGGTCTACCTTTATTCTTGTGGCACTCGCAAGGAGTGCCCATCCCCGAGTCGGAGCCGATGTTGGTGCTCGTTTTGATCACTCACCATTCGCCCTAATTTTCCTCTATCTGCGTGCTCTTAAATATTTTGTCTCTCAATATGGGTGTTTTGAAAACCTTTACCTCCTTTCTGAATTCCTTGAGTTGTTTACAGAATCCATTGTCATGCCCCTCCTTGAAAACACTTCGAGCTTGCCTTTGTTTTTTTCCCCGATTTCTTCAAAATCGAGGGCTTTGTCGCTTTTTCTGTTTTTTTTTCCCGACAATGGAAGCTCGAGAATGATCAATTTATATTTGTATGCCTTTGAAAATCCAAATCCATGGTCGAAACATGCTCGGAAACATGATTCACTTGGTTTTGTTTCAAAACTTTTCATCCTTGGCAAAAATCGGTTTCAAAGGGAATGGTGACTTTCGTGTTTTTGACAATATGACGGGTGTCTTTTTCCTGTCAAAGTTATTCCTTAGAATTCAGCAGTCACGTGGATTCCTTTGGTTTGTCAGGGGATGGTGGGAAAATGCTTTAACTTATCACTTTTTGCTTTTTTGGAAAAAAGGAAAATTTTGTCTTGTAGCCCCACTCAAATCGATTGGTTCTTTTAGTGCTTACGTTACTTCTTCCGATTGGATGGGGCACGACAGGTTTATTTTTTGAACTTGTTCCTTTTGGCTACTTTAGCAAAAGGTTTGAATTTTCCCCACAGCCCCACCAATCTTTGATTAAAGAAAATTTTAAGTGGTAGGGAAAAAGTCTTACTTTGACCCCGCAGGAGGACACGTGGCAAATACTAATGGCGGAGATGCAAGCCTTCGAAGTTAAGTCGAGATGTTTTGCCCTTTTGGAAAAATTGAATAAAATTCTAAAATGGAAGTGCACCCCCACCAAATCATTTTGAAACCTTAAGGTTTTTGAAATTGCGCCATAACGACATGTGGCGAGCCCGCGCTCATTCAAGGTATCAAATTTTTGGGGACCATCTCAAGGTGCGCCATGGTGACACGTGGTGGTTTGAAAAGTCAAAGGGGTGGGGAAGTGGACCATTGGAGGCAACTTGGATTTTTTTCCTCTTGTCCTCAAAAGGATTAAAATCTCAAAATGGCCCATGGCTGACAAAGGATTAGTCAAAGTTTGTTTCAAGTCAAAAGGGGCGGGAGGCAGACCATCGGGGCAATTTGGATTTTTTGCCCCTTGATATTCAAATGACTAAAAACATCAAAATGGCCCACAAGCTGATAAAGGAAAGGTCAAAGCTTGCTCCAGTCAACGGCGGAGGTGCGGACTCTCGGGGGAAATTTGGAAAAATTTCCTTTTGGGAGAAAAGAGTTAAAAGTGAAAAAGGAAGCATAGTTCTGCTGGGACCCACATTAGGACACGTGTCAGGCAAATTTTTCAAGGGCAGAGCTGTGGGGAAAACTTGGAAAATTTTCCCTTTTCCAAAAATGAGGTAAAATAGCATAATTTGGCCATAGTTTTGTTGGGACCCACCTTAGGACATGTGTCAGGCTCATTTCTCAAGGGCGGAGGTGTAGAGAAAATGGAAATTTTTTCCATTTTTTCAAAAGGTTGTAAAAATTCAAAGGAAACCCCCAACTGTTTAAAGTTGAATCTTCCATGTGGACGGCCCAAATTCAAAGTAAAGATCAACGGCAACTGTGAGTCTGAATCTGATTTTCCCCATTTTACTAAAACATGCCTAGAAGTGTGAGTTTTCATGATTTCTTGGTATTTCCTACACGCCAAATAGAGAGGGGAGTTAATTTTGATATCTAAGTTTGGTGGGATAGATCTAGAGACATCTTTCACCATCAAAATGGTCTGACTATCAGGCTCGATCTTATTTTCCATTTTTCTTCTCCAGAGCACGCAAGGAACCAGATTTGACATATTAGGGGTGGAAGTGGTCATCGAATTGAAGGAGGAGTGTTCTACCAGATGAAGGACTTGAATGCTAAGATTTTCAAAGATATTTTCCCCATGAGAACCTGAAAAATTTTACAGATTTGATTATGGGAATCGCAATAGAGATCATGGCGAGCACTGGTGCATTAAATGTTTTTGTCTTTTGGGGAAAGGGGGTCTATTGTAAATTTTATAAATGGCACAAATTTTTCGTGCAAAAGGTTGGAGTGTTAGAGGTCGAAGAAAATTCCCAAGAGGAAAATTTGACAAAGTCTTTCTTTTAAATAATCCTTCTAAGAATCATGTATATCTCTTTTGTATTAATTTTGATCATGTCAAGGTGGTTGTAAGTGTACAACCATTGACAATCTCTGAGATTGTTCTAGAAAATTTCCCCTGCTGATAAATTTAATCAAACTTGAGTTATTTTGTGTTGATCTTAAGCAAAATGTGTTTGTTTCATTTCTGAATGTCTGTAAATAGTTTTTCTTGTTCTTATTGTAATCTTGTATCAAAATTTGTCTTAATCACATAGGTCTCAATCCTTGTGATAGTTTAGTGGCATCCAAAATCTCATTTCTCAAACGAGCTTTCATCTAGGAGTGAAATAAACAATTTAAAAACATTTTTCTTTCATTTGTTGACAAAGATTGTTTGTAAGCCTCTGGGTGTACCTTAGGCATGATTGATCTTAGATTCGATGTTTTATTAGGTTTTCTAACTCAAGACTTTGTGTTATAATGTCATAGATTGTGTGAAAAAGTGCTAATTTGGGCCTCCAATTAAAGTACATATTCTGGTTAAAGGAACATTTTAGCTATTCTGAAGTATTTTGTTGTCTAGACTTTCCATTTTGTAAGAGTTCATAGAGATTTGACAAATCAAGTTCATTCAACATCACCTCCCACCAAAATTCATTTAAAACAACTAATCCTACCCATATTACCCCTATTTGTCATGTGTGTATACAAATGCACAAATTTTACTATCAAAACATGCAGGAACAATCAGGATTCCAAATGTCTTTAGTAGCCTGAACCTTGCCTAGAGAATATCTCCACTACCTAAAGTGACAACTCGTGAGAGTTAGATTTTATTACATTGATCATATTTTCTTCAAGGTATCCTCAATAACTTCATTAGGAAGGATATCTCCACATCCTCCACCAACAACAGGCTACAAAAGGGTTCTCTTCCCTTGGTTGAAAGGCACAACCTAAAAAAATGAGGATGGATCAAATCCTCTTGAGGTGCTACCCACTCATGTTCAAAGCTTGAGTTCCAAAAAGTCGATAGATTGCTTCCTCGGCTACAAAATGACATACATGATCATCTATCTAACTATGAGCATCTGTCAAATCCATGATGATGCTTTTCCTTTGAAGGACATTAATTTGGGTACCAACGGGGGCCAAGTCGAAGTGATAATGGTTTAAACAAGATGTCGAGGGAGGATTAACCAAGGTCAACACGACACAAAAAATGGGCTAAGGGTAAAGTGTGGGATGATTATATCTAGAAACACAACCAAAGTAATTTGATCTCACCATTTTTTCTCAACACCGAAAGAGGGATATGTGAGAACTGATATCAAAACAATACACCATGATGAAATTACACTCCGATGGTAACATCGTAGCTCCAATGCAATAATAAAGATTCGAACAATGGAGATAATATGTAAATAAGAAAACAGTCTGCTCATACTTATAAATAGAAAAAAGGAAGTAAAAATAGGGGTGTTGTGTAACCCCCATGCCTAAATAAGGAAATAACCCCTATGACGCATTGATGCATATGACGTGGATCGACTCATATGACGCCATTTAAAGGAGGAGTTACAATTCCAAATAAGGAATGTAACTCCTATGATGCATCGACGTAAATGAAAATGACATATTCTATCACATAATCTGACACTTTTCATTTGACTCCCTAAGACCAATGACTCTCACAAGGTCATATGACTCACCATGGGATGTGGACGACAACTAGACAGGTCACACACACCAACACCCCCCCTTCATCGAAGCCGAGGTAGAGGTCATGGTAAGACAGAAGAGAAAAGAAGACTCCCCTAGACAACTAAGAAAGATGTACTAATGGGACCCAGAAACTAAAGGCCTGATAAGGTGCCCATATACAAACAACATCTTTCTAGAAGGAAGAAGATGAGGAGAAGAGGGAGATGAGAGGGATGTAAAATATTCCATGGATAGATTTGAACTCTGCAACTCTAAGAAGTCTCCCAAAATAATGTCGATCACGAGATCCTCTCGCCTCTAGATCGAAGAAGAGCAACTCACACCGGACAATGTGCTTGCCCTTAGGAAGGACAAAAGTGACGTGTTGGAAGTCTTCCCACTCCATGAAGGAAACCGAAGGTAGCAGCATGAAGAACTCAAAGTTTGGTTCAAAGAAGTGTGACATAGGTCTAGCAAGTGAGTGCGACGGAACCGAAGGTAATGTCAAAAGTGCATAATTGTCGAGTATGAAGGGTGAACACTTTTAGAAAGGATTTCTAACTAATTTGAAGGCAACAAAGCATCCCCCACAACAAAAAAATGGATCCACAAGCAAGGGTGGATCAATGAACGTCTCTGGAAAAGTGGAAGTGGTAAGAATCCTAGAAGGGGTACTCCCATAAACGAAGATGATGAACTCCTCTGAAATACCTATAGATGGATGAGGAACCTATAATACATCACAAGTGTACTCTACAAAAAGACAACTAAGGTTAGGAAGATACTCATCCCAATGAGGGGGTTCAACAAACAAAAGAGCGATGTCAAATAGGTATGAGTCATCTAATGAAGGTGGAGGAGTGAAAGGGGCCTCAAACACTGAAGGTGAAAAAGATGCGGGTGTGATGACTATATGAGGTTGTATAGAGAAGCGCTTGATATCTGATGAGATGTGGGATGTTTCAACACTCTCTAGAATAGTGGGAGGAGGAGGAGAAGAGTCCTTTATAGTACTCTTGACATCAGAGCGAGTGTAAAATCCTCGTCATCAGAAGTAGGACCAAGCAAGTATGTGTCAGTGGAACTGTCATCATCACACAAAGAAATGTGTGTGGGTGGCCCTTCGTAAGAAAAATTATCGGTGAACTCATTTTCCTCCATGGATGTAATATCATCATAAGATCCATAACCAGATGGAGGATCAAAATCTCCATGAAAATTTTGAATGAAAGTCCAAGCTTGGTGCGTAGACTTTTGAACTCTACTCGACGTTGAAGGTCCTCCAATATAGTAAGACAAAGAATCCCGTATTCCATGTCATTCTCATTCAACCAATTTTTGTGATGAATGTGGTCAATAGGTTCAGGTGCCATCCCAAAATATGTGGTAACAAGTTGTACATAATGCAATGATCGAGTATTCCATTCTTCCATTGTAGGTAGTTTCCTGTTCCTAGTTAAACAACGAAGCGATGAAATTCAATGTCCATGACGAGAGGAGCCTCCAAAGAATACTAGTTTAACCCCCCTTTTTATGGCACTTTAGTTTAGTGCATTGATTACAATCAGATGCCATTGTGCGTTGAGAACCAGTTAGTCACTCACCTTGCAATCAGCGTAATAACATGTAAGATTAGAGACCACAATCAAGGTTTGTTGAGCGCAATAGTTCGACACTGTAAGCAAGCACAAGAACGAGGGAAAAAAAGAAGGGGAAGAGAAGGCCTTGTGAGAAATGGCATCTCACATCACACGAAAAAATCCCTTTTCCGTAAGACTGTGGCGGACATGCTCACAAGTCCACAAGCAATAAAAGGGATAGTACAATGCTCAAGATGATTCGAAATGAGCCTACACAAGCAATATAATGACACCCCCAAAATGTGGCACTTTATAAAATAGTGCATTTACAAAACTGATAATCCCATCATGTAGTGTGTGAAAAAACATGTAACTTTGACTAAATAAGTGCTCAAAACCGAGAAACGAGTCAAAATTTATAGCAAAAAAATGATTCCCAATTGATGGAAAACACCAATAAGTCCTGCAAACGGATTTAAAAAGTTCCCTAAACGCATGCAAAGGGTGTCGTATGTGTGCTCATTGGAAATGGCATAAAATTTTAAATAGGTTTTTTTAATTATGAGGGGGATTAGCGCCTCCGCGCAACCCCAAACCTCACCCTCTGTCTTCGACACTCGAAGGAAGGACAATAAAACAAGCAAATAGAGCCCAAAAATGCCAAATAAATGTTTTTAACCTTAAAACATTAAAGGGAGATTGATTTTACCAATAATCATTGAACAAGCTAGGCAAAGTGTTGACCAAGCTGCTCGAGAGAAAGGAGCCCACGTTGTCAATCCGAGGTTGGTTCATTAAGCCACTAAAGTTCGCTAAGGTGCTGCAGATGTAACCTCCAAGTGGAAAATAGAATCCACATGTCGACTATAACCATGGTTTCAAGTTTGTAACGGTTGGAGTTGCAAAATGAGCTAGCCATTACCACATGCCAAGTGAATAGGTGGCGGTGCTAGTCGTGTTGACCAGTCCACGGATGAAATGGTCACGTCGACCAGAAACCAAGGACCAATGGGTAGTGGAAGCACAAACGGGACTCATCACAGGAAAAATATGAAGTCTCACGCCGAGATGAATGGAGAACAAGGCAAGGCCAAGTGCGAGCTCTAGGAAAATGCTCAGCGAGACGGGAGCTTCCAACGGTGCACGAGTCGACCAAAAAATGAGCTGGCAAGGTGAGACTCGAGTTGTAGACCAATGCAAATGAGCCTACAACCTAGCATGAGTAAAAAGAGATTGAACGTGTCCACATAGCAAGGTTTAAACTAGAACCAATGCATGAGTATACTGATACACATGTACAATGAAAGTTACAGAAATGAATAATGCATAGCCAAGCCGTCAAGACAGAGTCAGATGTAATACAAAGTCCACATAATAGTGATACAAGGAAAATATGATGACCCCAAGTTGAACACAACAGTGGCAAGGAAAATGCAAATGAGCATGTTCAAGCTTGTAATTCTGAATCACAAGGAGTGGAGGTTGAAACATGAGCATGAGTTACAAGCTCATAGCATATACTTCTACGTAGAGAGAAACCCAAGCTAGAGTCAAGGATGATACGGTTCCTCAAGCAGGTTGTAAGGAAAGATGTTCCCAAATAATACAAGCTAGAAATACCAGTACAGAGGTCAATGAGCTAAAAAACCCCGTAGATGTTGAACAATGCACGAGTCAACAACAATGAACCACATGTCCATGCCAAAGCAAAACCGAGCTCATGAGAATAGAAGCAATCATGAACTCAAGTAACTGATAATGCAAATCGACCAAAATACCCTCAAACTTAAAACTACTAAAACCTCAATGCGAGGTGAGCAATACGATTCCAAAGTAATAATAAAAAAAACTTGCACAAGGAAATAAGAAGAAACCAAGTAATAAGCAATTGATAAACGAAGAGTGCATGTTTTACCGAAACCTCATGCTCTGATACCATGAAAGAGGGATATGCGAGAACCGATATCGAAACAATGCACCACGACAAAGTTGCACTCCGATGGTAACGTCGTAGCTCCAACGCAATAAGCAAGATTCAAACAATGGAAAGAATATGCAAATAAGAAAATAGGTCTGCTCATACTCATAGATCGAAAAAGGAAGTACAAATAGGGGTGTTATGTAACCCCCATGCCTAAACAAGGAAAGAACCCTATGATGCCACTGACACATATGACGTGACTGACACATATGATGCCACTAAAGGAGGAGTTACAATTCCAAATAAGGAATGTAACTCCTATGACACACTGACACAAATGACAATGATAGATTCTATGACAGAATCTGACACTTGTCATTTGACTCCCTAAGACCTATGACTCTCGCAAGGTAAGATGACTCACCATGTGATGTGGATGATGAGTAGGTAGGTCACACACACCAACAAACACAGGATGAGATAGTTATGAATGAAGAATAGCTCACCGTAGAAAGAGATCGAGCTCAACTTGCTTTGATAATTTTCATATTTGAAATAATATAGATCCAAAAATGATGAGTAGATCTTGTGTAAAATAACGCTCACATAGCTCTAAAATACAAGGGTTATGACCTCCAGATCTAGATCCACCGATAATGAGGTGAGCTAATCAAGTAATCCAATCAAAATCGGAAAGGGAATGTAGGCTATCAAATTCATAGCCTGAGTGTATATTGCGAATTGATTAGCATATAAACAACCAACAATGTCGGGGAGGCGGAAGAGCTTGAAAACACGAATCAAAAAAAGATCCAATATCGATTAAGAACAAGATAGATGCATTATCATATGGCCAATTGACTTTTTCAAATTGTAAAATTCCCAAACCGAGCATTACAGATATAAATTCAAGAAAAGTTAAGGCCGAGCAATTGCTAAAACATAGCCAATGTTCAAATCCTCATCTACACAGCACGTCATGTATAAAAAAATTGGATCCAAACAATACAAAATGCACCCAAAATTACCGATACCACCTTTGCATAGAGGAGTATGACCAAATTTAAGGTTATAGGGTGAGTAATGGTTGCATGAAACTTCTCGATATCATGTTGGAGAATTCAATACTTCTCATCCCAGGATCACTCCAGCAGAATAAACATTACCACAACCATGAAAGTGCATGAAAATAAACTCAAAGCTTCATATTAGAATGATGAAAGTGGTGTACAAATAGGAGGAAAGTGTAACTACCACCTAGATCAATGGTGAATAACTCTCACTAATTAATATTGGAAGTAGATTTTACTCCACACAACTAGTAAGTTAACTCAACACAATTGGTAAGATAACTGAACACAACTAGTACACCTAAGAAAGCTAACACAACAAGTGTAGAACTAAAATAAGTGTAAGAATTATCCTAATAAACAAATAAAAGGATAAATAATAACCTATACTAACAAGTTACATTGGAGAAGGATGATACATTGACATTTTAGTTTGAACTATGAAGGAAATATATTTACACTATTTATAGGTCGAATATAAATTTCTCTTAGTAATTATATGATAGGAGTTACTAGGCCTCAAAAGAGCATTTAATTGCAATGATTGGAATATTTAATTATTCGAATGGAAGGAAATAACTTCAATGATAATATGGACTTATTTTAAATGGTAGGTTTTAAAAAAATTGTATTTGATACTTACATTCATAATCTAATTTAGATAAGAATGAAAAGATCATGTTAGTAGAGTAGAAGTATGGATTCTATCATTTTTTTCAAGAGGTGGTCAATCACAAGCCTTATATAGACAAAGTAGGATTTGAACTAGGTGAAGAGCTAAGAATACTCTTATTATAAGTTGAATTACAGACTCACCCAAGCCCCTTCCACACTCGTTAGAAATTGGGATCATATGCCTCCAAATCCATGCGGTGCATCATGTATCATAAATAATTTTAAAATATCATTTTTATGAAAGAATATTTTGAAAAACACCTTTCTACTAATGGCCAAGGTGTATGAAAATGTCTTAAGTTGAATTATTTATAATTTGGAAGAGAAATATTATCTATTATCATATTTTTATGAATTTTGTATTTGATCTAATGCTTTTAATTATAATGTTTCTTTTTTAAAAATCATTATAGAAGGTTTAGACGAGGATATACCTTCTAACCGGAAATTAATTTCCATCCATTAATTGAGCTTTTTAAAAGTGTCTTTTATCTTTTCAAATGTTATAAAAAATTAATGTAAGAATTGAAATTGAGACATTATGGTATTGAATGAGGGTTGGGAGAATATTGAAATCCTGCGGTAATTACCCACAAAATATCCTAGTATTATTATTTATCTCTATTTTTTGGATAATGTTTATACTTTTGATTATTTAGTTTGCAAAAACCATTATGAATGTGATGAGTGAAAAATAATAGAGTAACCTTTTCCTTTAATCATTCCCTATTGCAAATTTGTCTTCTTTATAATGCATCTTAAAAGGAACCATATTTCCTTCTTTCTTTCATTCTTAAGCATTATTATGTTATTAAAAGTTTAGAAAGTTGAATTATTCACATTAATTGTTAATATTGTTTAATATAGAGATATATATAAGTAATATGCAAGGGATAATAGTGGAGGTTTGATATATGCATAGAAACCCACTACAATCTACACATACATTATCTTGATAGGTTCGTTGAAAACTCACATTTTCAATATATCACTTAAGACATGCAATTTTATTTGGTGTATTTGATACATTTACCTTTTTGTGTACAAGAAGATATGGGTGCTAGAGTTTTTTCATGGATAATAATTTATAATCATGTCATAGATATGGATCCACAAATATGGAATTGGTAAAATGATATTTATGATTTGCAAATCATAGTTTGTGCGCTAAAATTTGTATTACATATAGTCATTATAAAATATTTTATATATATTTCAACTACATTATAGTGTACTTTTTTTGGAATAAGGATAAAATTGGGGTTTTGAAAGGATTTGCATCCTTTCACAAAAGGCCCTAAAGGTAAGATACAACAATGAAGCAAGAAAAAAATAAATCACGCGGGCATTAGCGAACAAAAAGCCTCGAAGGCACAAACCGACCGAATTAAAATACAAAATTCAAGAGATCAAAAGAAAAGATAAAACAACCGAAGTTTCAAAAACAAACATGACTACCCTCAAGAGACCACCAAGGGTGGTTTACCATGGGAACATAGTCTCATTTTAGGAAAGGAATTTCTTTTCTTTTTTCTATTTACTACTATCAAACCATCACCTCTCATAGGATCTAAGTTTTTATCTGGATGGATAGGAGGCCGAAAAATATCCTTTTTCAACATTTGACTCCTCCTTTAAGAAACTATTTTTAGTACAAACCTTAATCCTTCCTCGATGGGGCCGTTAACATCGGGGGGGGAATCGGGAGTCTCAACTAAAAGCTGATTCTCCTCTTCATCAAATTCAATTTCTTCCTAAACGTCCCAAACATATTCATCTAAATATTCGATGAGGAATCTGAATCTTCCCCAACAACCAACAAGTTGGGTTGGGAATCCTTCCACCAAGAAACTTTTTCTTTCACTTTCAGCTTTACTTTCTGGCACTTAGAAGCAAGGTGACCCAATACAAAAAAATGCCCTGCATCCGAAGGAAATCCTTCATAGTCAAGAGGTTGAGTCCATATCCTATCCAAAAATTTGAGTTCAATGGAAGCGGGTAGATCAAGAGAGGTATCCAAATCCACCAAAATGCGAGCATAGGTCGTATGTGTGTAAAGTTCAGTTTTAGAATCAATGGAAAAACATTTTCCCAAAGCATTACCAATAGAAATCAAACTCTCCTCCCCCAAAATTGCAATGGAAGATGAGGTAAACAAACCCAAATAGGCTTGACGTTGAAAGTTGTGGTGATAGGATTGAAAGACGAGAACCATGGTTTCATCAACAAGTGATGATTCTGTAGTTCCCAAAGCTTGGAAAAGAAAAAATATTTGTCATCGGTGGTATCGAAAACACACTAATAACACCCCTAACATGGGTAAATGTCAACTTTACCATTCAAGAGAGGTCGGCAATTTGAAGAGATCTAAGAATGCAAAATCGAAAACCTGTGCTAAAGGTCATTGAAGCGGAAAATCAATGCATGACTAGAGAAAAAAATTGCTTGAATAATAGACTCCCCGAAGGAAACCGAAGGGGGAAGCTTAGAAGAAGAAGCGGTTTAGAAGGTACAAAGGTTGCAGCAAAGCAGCAACTTGTAAAAAGAAATCTTATCAAAGGAGAAAGCTAAGGAAATAAAGAGGCCTCCTACCCACTAGCATAGCCATAGTAACCCACAACCACGTCCCCCAGACCCATTGTCACACATGTCGTGACTGGTATAAAGCGGTGCTCGAGCCAAGCCACCACCATGGAGAGGTAAACCATTGCCAAAAATGTTGTTGTTGCCACTAAGAAAAATATAACTAGGGTAAGGAAAATATGGGGAATAACAGGAGAGGGCGGAGCCATCGCTTGAGAAAATACATTATAGTGTACTTAATGTTAAACTATATGGAGGTATTTTGAAATTTGTATTCAATTAAAGTCTTGCTAATAAAGTTTTTACTTAGGTATTTTTAATTGAATAAACACCCTTCAATTGGAAATTAAATTTAATTATTCACATTTAATTATTTATTGAGTTTTCAAGAAGGAAGTCTTTTAAATTTTTAACCTTAATATATTTAACTAAAAACTATGTCAAATACATTATGTCATTAAACAAATGGTATATTTTTTTATTGGGTATAGACAAATAAAGTTCAATAATTACCTTTAAAAATAAACTAGTGTTACTACTTTGAGGTCTTTATTTATGTTCTTGCCAATATGTACACTTTCAATTACTCAATCTCATGAAAATTATGTGAATATGAAAAGAGAAAAATAAAAACTAACCTAGATTCCCTCATTCATTCCAAATATCATTCTACTATTATGTATTTAGAATTTCTTTATAGTCCATATAAAAAGGGACATTCTTTTCCTATCTTTCTTACTTTGATAAGAATTATAACATTACAAATAAGGTTATAGGGATGAATTATTGTTGTAAGGTGTTATAATTTTAGTATGGATGATTACTATAGTAGTAGAGAATAGATTTAGGCACAAAATAATAAATGGTTTACAAGGGATAATAGTGGAGGTTTCATATTGGTTAATATGAAGAGATTTTAATATGGTTGAATACACCAAATATAAATTGGGGTCTCTTACCATGAGGTGGTGCATGGGGGAACATGAGGCCTAGTTTTACTTTAAAAGTTGTTGGGGCCTTTATGATCTAATTTTTAGATGGCAGAATGATTTCCCTTCGCAAAATTGGTTTACTTGATCCAAATTTCATGTAGGTACTGACATGGTCATTAAAATTTTAGATTGTTTCATGATCTCTTAGCAACATGCTTTTGATCGGATAGTAAGAGTCATTGCTTGATCACCATTTGTCCAAGAATTTTATTATCAAACCGCATCGCCATTTCTTTTAAAGTAAAATGGAGTGGGACCCCTTTTAAGGTGCCTAACAATCAATTCTATCTCATCTCTCTCATTTACAAAGTTTGGAATATGGTAACATATCCGCCCTATGTTGCCACTAGGTTGACTATTGGAATATTATCATTCAGCGTACTACCAAGTTTCTCCTCCATTTTAGAAAATAGGTTTCTCAAGTTTGAAAAAGGACAAATTCTGAAATGCTTCAAGAATTCTAGAGAAATTTTACTTTGATTGTGTAGACACAAAATCATGCACATACTACTATTTTACTATACTACAAAGTATATTGTTATATGTATGGATCTTGAGTAAGAAAAGTATTCACTAGTGACACACAATCTAGTCCATATATTTGCTTTGTTTGTCTCTATTGTTCTATATCTCACATTTGTCACTTTTACACCCAATTCTGGTTAGGTCACAGGGATCCCTATCTTTCAGTCTACTTAGGTTTTTCATTAGTTGTATCCATACACCAACGCCAAGGTTTCGACACTAGCGCTCATGTTCTCCGTCCAACCCGGGCACTCTTGTCCTCTTTGTTCTTGTTCACATTTTTGGCATTTTTGGTCAGCATTTTTGATTTTATTACTCCTATCCTAAGGCCATAGTTGGCATGTTGTGTCCCTAGTGTCGAAATTCAAGCAAGAGATCCCTATATAAACACAATATACATACCATTATAAGGATGGGAAATTCTAAGGGTAAAAGCTTATCTACATAATATCAAAGGGGCTACATTTTGGGTTGATTCTTCTGCATACACTAAATAGGAAGGGGAAGTGTTGAATTCCATCCCACACATCTACATTTTATCTAGCTTTAGCCCACTATCTTGGAATCATTGGCATGAGGGAAACCTATGAGCACTATTGCACACAGAACTACATGGATTCTTAGATGTAGTACAATTCTCAATCATAAGCTCATCCTTTATATGACCATCGAGGTGAATCTGACTTCACATAGTGCATTTTTATTCCAATTTGATGTGTTCTTGAGATTTTGCATGTAGATAGGGTTTTTATTTCATATTATAGGTACCTTGGTGATCTAAGTGCGACACAAAAGAGATCAACAAAGAACAAGTGTGAAGCCTTATTGACATAGAATAAATCAAAATCGATATTTTGCATAGTCTCAAGACTCATGAGAGGTCTCGGCACCTCAGGTGCCCTCACCCCTTCCTGTGCACCTATGTCTGGTCAGTCTGTTTGCAGCTTCAAGAATTTACATCAAGTATTTTCAACAGTCTTCCCATCCTGTTCATTAGTTGCTTCAATTCAAACCTACTTCGGGATAAGCAAAAATTAGATAAGTGCCTCACCTCTCTCATTTTCTTTACACAATTGCATCTTTAGATTACTTAGCATTTGTATTTCATTGTATATTGTTGCAGTGACTTTGCAATTAGATTTAATATTCATATTTTATTAAATCATTTAGTGAACCCCTCTCTTATAACTCCTTTCCCTAGGATCTGCAAAACCCTCATGGCTAAAAATTAGATCTTCTTCTCCTAGGCAAGCTATGCATCATGTTAGTGTCAACCCTATCTATGATGATGTTGTTGAGGCTGAACTTAGTACCGTTTTATCATAATGCTTAATTCAATGACAATGTTAAAACATTATTTAATGCTAATGAATACAAAGTTCCTACTAGTTTCTACAACTCTTCTCTAAACATTGTTTTGACAGGACCAAAACATTTCTAGATGCAAACCTTGTTTTTGCATTGTCACCAAGGTTACTCCACCTTCTAGCTCTGTTGTAGCACTTGATGATGTTATTTTTATTATATGTTTGGTCTTGATTGTGCCACTATAGATAAAAATAATGTTACTTCCAATGATGCAAATGTATATGTGCATGATGTTTCTAATGATAGTCAAGATGAATGTAAAACTCTCTCTCATGTTGCTTCTATTTCTGCAAATGTTTCTAATGATTGCATAAATATATCTTATGTTGATAATCCTCTTGATGAAATACTTGCATGTGAAACTTTTTCTGATACTGATATTGATTACATTTCTGATCATGACCATGTTAGTGAGGATGTTACTTCTCTTAAGACTATTGAATGTGAATTTCCCACCTCACTTTCTTCTACTTCGAGGTTGTTTCCAATAGCATTCATGATGATTCTATCTATTTTATTAATTCCTATCCTATCATTTCTTCGATGTTATTCCTATTATTTGTGTTGATATTCCATGTTCATATCCTCCTATCATTCATTCCCACCCATTCTATTATATATTATGATGCTTCTATTGATGTTCCATATTCTTCTCAGCTTATTTCCTCTTCTACTCGTCTATTTCCTACTCATGTTGATTCTTCTATTCCTACCAAGACACCTCTTATTTATTTTACATTTACATCTAGTATTCTTATCGATTCTTCACCCTCTCGCTTCTTCTTCTCACATCCTGTGATTACTCACAATAAAAACTTTAACCTCTTCATGTGCCTCTTACTTTATCTACAATTCCTTCACATGATATCTTATCACTAATGCATGTTATTTGCCAACTATAATCTCAAGTTAAATCTCTTACTCTTGAAAGAAAATTCTATTATGCTTCTATGGATAATAATTCTCTTCATGGCAATCTTATTCCAAAGAAAATTCACAATTCATCTTTTCCTAAGGATTTTATCATACCTACCTTCTCATGTTTTAATGGCTCTAGAAATCCTTATTTGCATCTTAAGCATTATCGTTTAGCTATGACTTCTTATTCTAATGATCGATTTTTACTAAAATATTTTCGGCATAGTCTTGTTGATCAATGGTGCACCCATTTTCCTTTTGGATCTATTAGTACATTTTGTGAAATGGAAGATGCTTTTCTTGGATTATTTATTTGTAACAATGTTCCTGTAGTTACACATGATCACCTTCCTAGCTTGCATCAAGGAAAGAAAGAACCTATTCTTGATTACATTTTACGTTTTAATTCTTGCATGAATCAATTACTATTTCATCCTATTTATCTAGAAAAGCAATTTATCTTATTTTGTTGTTGGATTCCTACATTAAAAGATAAATTACAATATGATACATGTGAATCGTTTATATGTGAAATTACAAAGTATGTTTACCGACCCGGCTTCATTTGGGTTCTTCCCTATTTGTTTCTTGGTCACTTATGACCTGGCTTATTTGTTGGTGTTTTAAGTCGCTAGTAGAGGCCTCCCCATATGTTCTCTATTTCCTTATCTTTTCTCGAAATGTATACAGGATTTTGGTCCCCAGAAAACCAAATTGTTGCCTAATCTAAAAAAATGTGAATCGTTTACACTTTTATGTTATAAGGTCATTGATATAGAGAAAGATTTGATTGATACACATGTTATAGACCCCTCTTCAATTTCTTCTACTACTTCATCATCCTCCACTTCTTCTCCTCTTCCATTTTTCAAGTGTGCTCCATGATCTCCATCTCCTCCACCTCACAAGTTTGTTCCATCTCCCCACCGCATCGGTCTCTACCTAAGTCTCCTCCATCCCCTACTGGTCTTGAGTGATGAGACCACCGCCCCGCTGGCGATGGTCCCTGATGAATAGTGTTTTCACTTTGTTTAATGGTAAAAGAGTTCAATTCCAAGTTACCTTCTAGTGAAGTGTTTTCACTTTGCATTTCTATAAATAGCCACTTGTTTTCAAACAAATGGCCCCCCTCTCCTTCTCTATTTAATCATTCAATTTTTTGATTTTCTTGCTTAGAATTCCAATAGTTTCATGTTTTGCATCCATTGTTGGTCTTCCTTTGTTGTTTAGAGGTCATTCAATCTTCTTGTTTCATTCTTGCTTCATTGTTGTTCCATGCAAGTCAGTTTAAAATAAAATAGTTTCATTCTTAGATTGGAATCCATTTAAAGTTGCAGGTTTTGTTTAGTCACAAAGGATAGTTTCTAAAACTCTCGGCGCATTTGTGTTGTATTCCCACAATAAATCCCGCTAGGAATTGCATAGTCAAGCTCTGTTCACTTGCACTATCTCTCTTACTCGCATTGTATTCGGTCTATGTCCAAAAGCTTCATTGTTCAAGTTCCTTATTCTGCTGATACTATCATATACATGCTTTTCTGGATTCAAGAGAACATGAAGGAAATGAGGAGATCACACTGAGGGGAAAAGTCACACACAACTGGATTTACCACTGTTCTGTAAATGCCAGGTTTGAGCTATCAAAGTTCTAGTTACAACGTATCAAATAGAGTAGTGAATTATTTTATTTCAGTCAAAAGCTCACTCTTGATATCACCAAGGAAGTTGTGGGGATTGATAGTTTCTGAGAAACTGTGATTCATTCCTCACTTCTGAGGTAGGATCGAGAGTCTTTCAATTTAAAATAATTAGTTGCTTAGATATTTAGGATAAAATCACAACTACACAGGAAAATAGCCACACCAGGCTATTTTGTTTGTTTTAATTTTATTACTAGATTAGTTGTCCATTTTCTAAATATATTAGAATAGCTGCTCTTTAATTTCGTTAAAATACTTCATCAAAAATACAAAAATAAAAGAATACATGCATAGTGTAGATACATCTTTCATAATTAGTTTATTAATCTTAGTTAAAAGTTGAATCATTTTGCATGACAATCACAGGACCTAGAGAGCCTAGAGAATATATATTTGAACCAATAGTGCCTCAACCAAATCTACCCACAACATTAGCTGATATAGATCAAGACCTTAGGATACAAGTCTTTCGAGCAACGACAAACCTACAAGCAATTAGTGAACAACTGAGAGGGTTAAATATCGAAGACGACAAGGCATACACATTTTGGTCAAATCATCCTAACTATAGACTACCTTGATAAAATATCCGAATGACTGTACAAGGATTCGAAAGAGAACAAGTATTTGGTTGTGATCCTTTAGTTCCACAACCTAACGTAGGAGACCTCCTCGTTGACATAGATACTAGCTTACGCATTCAAGTTGCTAACACACTGTAAGGTATTCTGAGAAAATTATACAACTTCTAGTTCTAAACATAGAGGCTGAAAAGGCGTATGATTACTGGATAGTCGGAAGAAGGGATTGATTCTTCACATGACCATAACAGGTCCACAACAACCATGAACTCACGGTTGTGATCCCCAAGTCCCACAACCCAACGGGCCTGCAAATCAGTTAAGTATTGATACCGGTTTATGAACGCTGGTATTTAGATCCTCACCACTCCCACCAGATATCATAACGCAGTTCTCCGTATTAAATATAGAAGCCAATCAATCTAATATTTTCTGGACTAGACCAGAAAACCACCCATAGTTCACTACAAATCCACTAAACCTCCTATCACCATTTTCATGACCTTTTCTAGAGATATATACGAAGCTCCCATAGGTCACTTCCCACGTATCCAACAACCAATAAACAGGATCTCGGTAGAGCTCGACATTGATTGGAGCCTCCGAACAACTATTATATCCGAACAAACCATTACACCAATTCAAGTTAGGAGGGCCTTCTTTGCCTTAGATTCATAGATTCCATTATTGTGTATTGAGGATATAAGATTACCCAATTAGTTTTTCTATATCCATTTATATTCCACATTCACCAGCTGTCTCAGCACGACCTCGGGAGGTCGGGTACGAGGAAGAGGTACTTGTAGATTCCCATGCTCGCATGTCACTTTTCCATCATACAAAATTGGTGAACCCGACGTGAACAAACAAATATTCCCCTTTTTTTTTCATTTCTTTCATCCACCTTCACTCTTTCCCATTATTCTGGGTATTCATATACCCCCGAATATGTCGGGATACGATGCATATGGTAGACCTCTCTCAGGTCTTAAAGCAAGTTATAGTCAAACAAATAGACAACCATCACCCTCGCTTTCTGCATGGGCTGATAACTATTCAAGTAATTACTTGTCATCTCAAACTCCCCCTCAAAGAACTAGTTCTAGTTCTTCATTCCGAATTGAGGAGTTTGATCAGCTTGCACAAACACAAACAACCAGAGCCTCAGGCTCTCTAATATGATGACATTTACTGGAGAATCCACTTCATCTCCTCGGGTCTTGTTTAGACCACAGATCAGTAGACAATCAGATCCACTCCCATTTTTGGATGAGGAGTACTTAGCACGTTATGCTAAAAGTGAACAACATTTCCAAAACATGTATCCACCTATAGGGAGTTTACAAACACAATCTGATACCCTATTCCAAGAAAACACCCCCATTCCTCCACCTATGGGAAATACCCTTGGTGAAGCTTGGCAGGGTAATGATCAATTCATAGTAGGGTATCACACCTTTACAACCTCAAGGTATACAACAAATGCCATTAAGGAAAACACTGTGTCTTCACCAATAGAGGTCATTTCAGCCTTAGTTGAAAAGGTTAGAGGGCTAGAACTTGCTCAAGCAAACCAAAATTCATATTTTGGGCAAGCAGGAATCCCCAACCCTCCACATCACCCCTAGTCAAGTTGACCTCCTTATAGGAACAAGCATGTTAGGCATGCCTCCTCAAAATCCTTATAATTACCCACAACAAACACCAACTAGGACCGTGTTTTCAAATGCCGCTCTAGTTGAAAACATGACACCTCCCGGCTTGGCACCAAACAACCCATACCAAGAACAATGCTCCTCCTTACTTAAACATTTATTCAAAGTCACCACAAGGAGACATGTCTCTCTCCCGGGATGCTTTCATTCAACCACAGGATTCCCTTATGTCCCTACAAACACATATGCTATGCCATATCAACAAACCTTTCCACCCCACCCCCTCAGCAAGCACCATCGATGGTCGAGGCCTATGCAGTAGGGACTTATTCAGAATATTTAAAAGAGCCCCTAGACTTCACCATACGAAGTGTTATGCTTCCAAGACCTCTTCCCGATTTACCCAAATATAAAGGGGAAGGGGATCCAAATGCACACATTAAGGCCTATGCCACAGCCATATGGGAATTACTCCCTTGGGATGGGGTTGTTGCTAAGATATTCCCTAAAACCTTAGAAGGTATTGCCCTTGATTGGTATTATAGAATACCTGAAGCCTCGATACACTCATTTAAACAACTTGTGTTTGAGTTCATCAAAGCTTTTGATATGAACAAATTGTTAAGAATGGGAATTAGGAATTCTTGCATATTAAACAAGAACATAATGAATCCACTGCTCATTTTATTCAAAGATGGTGTATGGTTCTCTACTCATCAGCAAGTGCTCCAAACATGGATCAAATGGAACTATGTGATTTATTCCTTAATTCTCTCAATAGAGAGATAAAGGAAGAAGTCCAGAAGTTCCCACTAAGAACTTATGATGAAGTACTCGAGAGTGCTCTCCGAATCGACCAAGCAATGATAGATAGTGGTCGTAAGACATATGGAACAAATGGGAAATTAACCACTCCCAATCAAAACACCGCGGCCTATCCTAATACCAGAATGCTAATCAAGGACCTAAGATCCTTAACAAGAACCGTGGAGTTACAACAGATGGAGTAACTGACCAAGTTAAAAGGGAAAATGTTGTAAACATTTCGCCACCTGTTAATAATCAATGAAATAACAATTTTACTCCAACAATCAATGCGGTGGATTTTAATCATCCACCACAACAAACAACAACAACAAAAACGACAATGAAAAATCCAAACACAAGGTCCAAATCAAAACCCAACTGGATATCAGAGTCAAAACCAAAGGCAACAACCTCAAAATTTTAACTCTAACAACCAACAACCTTATCAAAATTTTGGGCCACAACAAGTTTTAAATCAACAACCTCAAAATTATAATCCCAATTTGTATTGTGGCTTCCACAAGATTCAAGGCCACGATACTAGGACTTGTCGTGACTACAATAAATTCATGCAGCATTTTCAGAAGATCAAAACAACTCTTTATAGATATGTTTTTAGCAAATTCTGTAGTACCCATGCCAAACACTTATACAGGGGTAGTTTCCCCTCAAAATGCACCCCTCAAGATCTTTAATGATCCACTCCCAAACCATTCTAACAATAACAAGCTAGATCCTAATGGAACAAACAAGGGTGTTATAACAAGAAACAATGATCATGAAGCTTCAACTTCATTAAATCCACCAGTCGCACCCCAACTAGGAACTCGACCCCAAACCAAGATAGTTGGTTTGGTGGAGTTAGACACCGAGCTACCCATAGAAACCATAACAAGAACATGGGATTATTCTTCTCAACCAACTCCAAGTTATCCATTGGACTAGACAACATTCAACAAACGTTGGTAAAACCCATAGGTGCCTATGATTTAATTAATGACTTAACTAAAACCTTCTCTCACATCTCCTTTTTGGATTTGTTAAAAACTCTCCCACCCACAGGGCTGCCCTCTTAGAAGCATTAGGCCTTGGTCATTTAATCAACATCACTCCTCCTCCTGGAAACACAAGTAAACCATGTAGACTTTGACATTTATCCTCCGGGGCAGCCAGATAGGGATACTAAAGTTTATATTTGATATAAGAAAAATGCCAATAGATGCCGAGATTGCATGAAGAGGTGACCCAACTTTACATTTACAAGTATGGGTTTACAATAATTATGTTAAACATGCAATGATTGATGATGGGGCAGCAAAGTTAACATAGTCCCCTTCACTTTTCTTCAAAAGTTAGGATATGGAGAGACAAACTATTCCACAACACGAAATACGTTAAGAGGATATGATAGCCTCAAGGCCACTTCAATTGGAACCATAGTTTTACAGTCACTTTAGGACCCAAGACGGTCCTCACCGAATTTTATATTATAGATCGGGAAACCAACTATAATATGATCCTTGGTCAGCCATGGATACACCGCATGAAGGCAATCCCTTCCACGTTATTCCAAGAAATAAGATTTCTACACTTAGGGAAAATATTTGTGGCACAAGGTGACCCAAAACCCTTCGATATACACCTAGCTGATTTGAAGAAAAGACCAGCGTTCACTCCGAGTTTGAACTCCCAACAAATCAACTCATCAAACCAATTAATTCAAAACCAAAAGAGAAGTTGATACCCACCACAGAGTTGGAAATTACAAATCTAGCCGAGGACATTCCAACACTCAAAAATGAGACCAATGTTATAGAAAACTAGTGTCACTAGGGACTACCGCAAAAATTGTCGAGTTGTTAGAGAAAGACTTACCTATTCTCCTACCATTTGATTCTATGGGTATGGGATGCACCCTGGGAATTGCTTCTCTTCCATCGATGAATTTTTTTATGGTAGAAGTAATCGAAGCAAAAGAAAGAAATAGATATGAAAAATATCCCAACATCCATTTTTCCAAGCAAATATTGGACTCTCCACTTCGATGGAGCTAGATGTCACTTTGGAGCTGGGGCAGGAGTGATCTTTACTTCACCTGAGGGAAAGATCCTACCTTTCACCTTTAAATTAAACTTTGAATGTACAAACAATGGGGCTGAGTACGAAGCTCTCCTCCTTGGCCTCATCCTAGCCAAAAGAATGGGTGTCGATAACATTAGAGTGCTAGGAGACTCGCAACTAGTTGCAAACCAAGTCTCTGAGGTATATGAAACTAGGGCTGAACATTTACAACTATATAAAACAACGGTATTAGATCTAAGCAAGGGATTTAACTTCATATCAATTGAAGCAATCCCACGAGAGTAGAACCTTCTCGCAGACTCAATAGCAACCTCAGCTTCCCTGTTTCACTCCAAACAGTGAGTTGGAAGATACAAATTTCAGTATCACTTCGTACCAAACCATTAGTGCGTAAAATACCAACAAACTCACTCCTAACTCATGGAGAAGCTGAGATGATTTTTCTATCATGGATCACTTTGATGATGATAGAGTCACTCTCGAATATCTAAATGCCTATGCGAGAGCTACACCTTGCTCACCGCATAGTGGATCTTTCCCTAATACCACATTCCTCTTCCTATTTTGGAAATCCCATGGTAGAGTCTCCTCCATAGAAGGATCTCGATATCTATGAGATAGAAAATGGAGAAAGCTTGGAACTACCTCCAGCCCCACCTGAATTTGAAGAAGGTAACTTCTTTAATAGAAGAAACCATTGACATAAACATTGGAATGGAGGAAGAACCAAAATTTTGAAGTTGGGATCCTCGTTAACTCCGGAGGAGATAGAAATACACACCCAAATCCTCAAAGAACATCAAAAGGCTTTCACATTTAACTATAAAGAAATGATGGGCATTGCACCACACATCATGGTACATAATCTTGTCACTAAACCAGATGCAAAACCAATTAAACAAAAGTCAAGACCAATGAAGCCAAAAGTGGCTCTCATGGTAAAAGAGGAAGTAATAAAACTTCTCCAAGTGGGATTCATCAAACCCATTGACTATTCACAATGGGTATCTAATATCATCCCTGTTCTAAAAAAGAATGGGAAGATACACATTTGCATAGATTTTGGGATATTAACAAAGCTTGTCCCAAGGATGACTTCCCATTACCATCCATTGACGTTATTGTTGATGCAACAACTGGATTTGAACTATTGTCCCTCATGGATGGGTTCTTAGGGTATAATCAGATTAAAATATCTAAACAGGATCAAGCCAAAACTACATTCATAACTCCCTGGGGAACTTATTGCTACGTTGTCATGCCATTTGGTCTTAAGAACGCCGGTGCTACATATCAACGGGAAATGACATACATATTCCATGATCTTATCCATAAAATTGTGGAATCCTATGTGGATGACTTATTGGCCAAGGCCAAGAAGTGTTGTGATCATCCAGAAGTACTCGCATCATCCTCTCATGATTAATTGAATATGGTGTCACATTAAACCCAGAGAAGTGTGTGTTTGGTGTGACAGGAGGAAAACTTTTGGGCTATATTATATCTTCACGAGGGATTGATGTTGATCCAGCCAAAATACGGGTTGTTCTCGAAATGATCCCACCATCGGATGAGTCTAGAATCAGGTCATTTCTTGGGAAGCTCGGTGCAATCCGAAGGTTCATCCCAGATTTAAGTTTTTCCATTCATCCAATCAACAATCTATTAAAGAAATATTATAGCATTGATTGGACTGAAGAATGCAACGAGGCCTTCAAAGTAGTTAAATGCTTCTTGTTGTCTCCACCCATGCTAATGCCTCCCAAACTAGACCACCCCTTTGATCCTATACTCACGAGCCACTCATGTCTCGCTAGCCTGCATGTTGGCTCAAGAAGACAATGATAAATGAGAATGTGTGGTCTATTTCATCAGCCGAACATTGCTCGATTATGAAACACGTTATACATAGGCAGAGAGAGAATGCCTTGCCATAGTCTTTGCAACAAAATGTTTAAGACATTACATGTTAAACCAAGAAACAAGGGTCATTGTAAAGATAGATCATTTACGAACATTCCTCACGCAAGGGTCTTTATCTAAAAAGGTTGGGCATTTCATAACCTTAATGGGTGAATTTGAGTTGACATTCGTAAACCAAAAATCCATTAAGGGACAAATCATTGCAGATTGGTTAGCTGACAATCCACTAGATGGAGGTGATCTGGTAAATCTGGACTTTCCTGATGAGTGTGTATACTTCGTCAAAACCAGGCCCCCATCTCTACATGTCCCTGGTATACTGATATCATCAATTTTATCATAGACCACACATACCGGAAGGTGCCACATCACAACAAAGAAGGTGGTTACGCATTATCACCACTAAATATGTTGTTTTAGAATAGGTACTCTATCGTAAAGCCTTCGACGACATGCTTCTAAGATGCGTCGACACAGAAGAATCTAAGAAGATTCTTCATGAATCCCATAGTGGGATATGTGGAGGCCACACTTGGTGGTCACGCCACCACTCACAAAATACATCGGATGGGCTATTTTTGGCCCACTCTCGAACATGACGCAGTAGAATTTGTACGTAAGTGCCACAAATGCCAAGAATTCTCTCACGAGATTCACATGCCAACACAATCCCTGCAACCAATAGCGACCCCGTGGCCCTTCTCCACGTGGGGTCTGGACTTGATAGGGAAATTCTCTCCCTCATCAACCGATGGCCATAATTTTATAATTACAGCCACGGAATATTTTACCAAATGGGTGGAGGCCATGCCTCTCACCATAGTACCAGGTTCGGTAATTGCCAAATTCATTCTAAACCAAATCATTTGCAGGTATGGTGTCCCACAAGTCATTATCTCAGATAATGGCACATCCTTTAAAAATGATGAGGTCCATGAGTTATGTAGAAAATTCAAAATAAACCATCACACGGCCTCTCTTTACTACCCTCAAGCCAATGGGCAAGTCAAGCAACAAACAAAACATTAAAGGCTATTCTCCTCAAAACAAGTCAAGGAGAACAAGTGAGATTGGCATTTAAAACTATATCCGGCCTTGTGGGCCCATCGAACCTCAATAAGAACACCAACAGGAGCAACCCCTTTCTCGTTGGTATTTGGGGCAGAAGCAGTTCTCCCACTTGAGGTTGAAATACCTAGTCTCCGCATCTCATTACAAGGGATTTTGGATGAAGAAGCTTATAGGGAGGCACGCCTCTCTCAACTGGAAAGCCTTGATGAGGCTAGGCTAAATGCGAACAATGACACAGAGCCTATGCTGACCGGATGTGCCGGCAGTATAACAAAAAAAGGTCTATGAGTGAGAAATATATGAGGGAGATCTAGTTCTAAGACTAGACAACCGGATCGATAAGAAAACCGGTGAAGGAAGGAAGTTCGCCCAAGTGGTTGGGCCCATACCGAGTCATGAAAGACTATGGAAATGGTGCGTATCTTTGTGCACACTAGAAGGTGAGGAATTCAATGAAACTATCAATTCCTTGCATCTTAAATGGTTTTACGCATGAGACATCAGAATCACCACTTGTACATTATAGCTACCTACATTGCATTAGTCATTTAGTTGTTTCATTTTGTCCACTCATTTCGTAAAAATTGTAGTCCAGGAACTTACTCTTAAGCAATTTATTACAAATTTTCTGAAAGTATTGGCAAAAGCATTCAAATCACATCTCTTCAAACATCATCAAGTATTTTCAAATCTTCTCATCAAGTTCGACAGACAAGTATTGATGAAAACCATACCAAGGCCTGCATACTTGGTTTTGCTCTTTCTTTCTACTAGGTGAAGTTGTCCTTACCTATGGTCTATTCTAGAAGCTTCTTGGTGTCACATCTATCCCTCTTAAGTCTCTTTGAAAGAAAGGATATCCCAAATTCACAGATCAGAAATGTCAAAATCAAATAGAATCAAAGTGCCAAGCAAAACAGAATATTTTATTTTACACACTTCTTTGCCCCACCAACCTTTGGTGATAAGCCCGCATCTCTTACTAGTGGTGTGAGGTTGGGAAAGGAAAGAAGTGCCCTTACTCGCCTATATTGCCTTTGGTGACAAACCCATGCTTCTTACTAGTGGCATGAGGCAGGGTGTGGGGGGTCCATTCACACAATTTAACAAATCTTGGTATTCTAAAAATACAAATCAAATTATATTAAGAGAAAACAAATGTCCAAATTCTAAAGAGATCAAATCCTCAAAACCAGATTTTGTCAACCAGGTTGCCATTTATAAATCTAAGTCTAGATAAACTAGAAAGTAAGTGGCCTTCTAAGCTTGGTGGTAGTTTTGAGTAGGGTAAGTGTGTAGGTCTAAGTTTGGTTTTTTTACTTGGTTTGTCTATCTCTCATCATTCCATTCAGTCAAACTCATACAATTTGTGCCCTTCCTCAACTCTTGGTGTAGAGCCCTCGCATCTTACTGGTTGCGTGGAGTTGGGAATGGGGCAAGTTCATCTCTTTATCACTATACATTCATCACATTTTGCCAACATAAGAAGAAATCATGAACATTGCCCAAAGAATTCAAAAGTTCAGTACTACAATATGTTTGTATCATCTCATATCAAGCATTACAAAAACATACAAAGTAAAACATTTTGTTTACTATCATTTGTTATCCATCACATACATTCTGAAAAGCATGAAAACAAGTACTCTAAAAACATCTAGTATACATGTGGAAACAAGTCACAAAATTCTAGGCACCAAAAGTCTAGATCCAAAAAGATATATATATATATATATATATATATATATATATATATATAATCAAGTTTTATATACAATGCCATCATGCACTAGGCATGGTCAAAATACTCAATGAGCCCGAAAAGTACAAAAACACTCATATAAATATCCGACAAAACACTACAAAAATGGCCTCTCAACCCCTATGGGATCCCTCAGAGGGCGTACGACCACGTCTAGGACTCGGCTACGCCGCGCTCCGAATGCACTGAGGGCTCATGCGGTCACGGCCAGTAGTTGTCATCTCACTATGAGAATGACTCCTCCTCATCAAGCGCTCGGCCATCCTATATCCAACCTACCTCAACATGAGAGAGAAGTCATGATTCATCACCACCTGCAGAGAGAGGCAAAAACATCAGTATGCCTACCACCTACTGAAGGCTCCCCCACGTCCACAGAAAGCTCAGCACGAGTCTTCTCGAGGGGAGCAACAAGGTATCTGTGCATACTCGGTGAATCAAGTCTCACCACTCATCAGCAATCACTGCAAATAAAGGAGAAAACAAGTTAGAAAATGATCAAAAATAAAACCAAGAATAAACAAAACAAAAGAAATAAAAACTAAGACAATTCTAACTAAAACAAAGTCAAGAGAAGAGTGACAACTCACTCGGATCTCTAGGCCTCCAGGAAGGGTCTCTAGGATCCGTGCCTACCACTGATGTTGCCGTTGACTAGCATCCTCTCCCACATCTGGGGCAATGTGATGGCCTACGATGGACTCACCATCTCCCCCTAAATCCTGAGAGAAAACTCCTCTGAGATCAGAGTCACCCTCTCTGTGCTCCGCTCCGCCCTCTCGGCCCGTAGGATATCCTGAGTGTCATGCCACTCGGAATCACTATCATCCTCCCCCACCCATCCCTCCGATCTCCATCTCCTCTATCTCCTCTCTGTCTCTCCCTAGTGAACTCCTCAGACTCGGAGTCCACGTCAATGGGCTCATCGCTGCTATGGGCGGGACCGGTGGCAATCCAAAGTAAAGGTGCCTGAGGAGCACCGGCTCCCCCTCGAGCACGTACCACCCTCCTGGCTGCGATGGGAACACCAGGAGTAACAAGTAGTCCAACCCCGGCCTCTAGGACCTCCCCGAGCCTCACGAATAGATCTATACACTGGCCCCACTGGAGGAAACATGTCAATATATGGGAGGCCGAAACTGCTGTGGTACTCTATCAAAGGGGTGGATCTCCAACTTCCCCGCCCTGTCTACCAGCTGACTGGTAGTCTGACAAGCAATCAATGTGATAGTCTCCTCTCCCCATAACCCTGCCATGGCTTGATAAGGAGTGGCCTCCATGTCTGCAAGTGGTCAAAGAGGCCACTGGCTGGTGAGGCACTCTAAGAATGGTCATCCCTGTCCACCTCGCTGCCCTGACGGCCCCGGGATCCTCCGCCTCTACACCTCTCCCATATGGAGTGATATGCTCATACACCCAACTCATGACAAGAGTGGGGTGGCTCAGTGACTATCCTTGTAGTGGACCACCCTGTATAAATCATGGTAGGTGGTCCCGAGGATGTCTCTCCCAAGCGTAAACACATGTCCATGGCCCTCAATCTGTGTAATGATGGGGGCCCAACAATATAAGAGGGTGTCCCCTCCCTTGTCCCCAATCAATCTCGAAGCAAGGATGCCCATGATGGCCTTATGGAGCACATAGAATGTCTGACTCAACAATGGAGTGGATCCTCACCCCTTCTTCGACCCCATCGAAACAATTGCATCCCCATATAGGTGGCCCACTGAACCACCTGAGATCTCGATATTGTTGTCTTAAGAGACAGCCACCGCCCAAGGATCAGAACCCCCAGTATATGGTAAACATCCTCAGGGTGATGGTCCACTCACCCCTAACTCCTGGAAATCGGAAGGTGTTCCGATCCACATCCCAAGTATGAAAATAAGTCACATAGTATGTGACTAGCAGGTGCAACGTGAGGGACCTGTGCAATCCTCCAAATGCCAGCCCTCTGAAGAGTATCTCGCTCTGCCTGAGTGAGTGCCTCTAACACTGCTGGGAGCCAATCACACTCCCTCTCTCGGCTCCATCTAATGTATTCCTCCTTCTGCATACACCCAAAAACACAAAAAAGGAGTAAGTTAGTATCAAAATCGATTGGAAAAACTATCAAAAACATGTAAAAGTGCTAAAAATGCAAAAAAATAAGTAAAGCAAAGCATTTTTTTTTTTTCATTGTGAACCACCACCTGTGCAGAGTGGCGGTTCCATAACCACCACCTTCTAAGGTGGCGGTCCCATAACGCCCCCTGTGTAGGGCGGTGGTCTGTCCCGAAACCGCAAAATGGCTCGAAAGCCCTAAAAATGCCTAAAAACAAGCAAAAGACACCATTTTAACTAAAATAAGGACCTACCCTATGGGTGCCCCCCTAGAGACTCATTTAAAACTAGTATTTTCAAAAATACCCCCCCAAGACAAAGATTTTATCATTTCTACATTTTAGGTTCAAAAACAATAAATTGAGAAGAACTAACCTGAGACTTCATGGGTCGATGTTCCACTCTCGGAGGCATGATCACTATCTCACCATGAAATGTTTTGACTATACTCTCATCGAAAACCATCACCGTGGGTCCCAGAGCTCAAAAACTATCAAATCAATCCACGTAAATGAATAGTGAAATGAGTTCATTTTATATATATATAGCCTTTTAAAATTGATTTTGAATGTCTTTCAGGGTTGGAGCATCGACGGAGGTAAGTTCTAAACCCCGCGTAGATGGTAAGTCCTCATTTCATATCAATTTAGTTCTTATTTCTCAATTTATTTTATCTATCTGCACTTGAGTCCCCTTTTTCATTTTACAGATAGCGGGATTTTGGATGGTGACTTTCCAACACACGGGCATGTCAGGTATAACTCCTAACTCCCCATTTTGGGACCACCATACTGGATCCACCATTTTATGCCTCTTCATGGCTAAGATGCTTCTCCGAGGGGGAAATATGTACGTACCCAAAATTGTAGGGTACTACACCACCGGAAAGATGTTACACATACCCCAATGATGATACAGTCTCCTGCAAGGTGTTTGGAATCCTAGAAAAGCTCACCAAGTATACGTTTGTATCCCGCATGCCCTCACTCGGCCTCCGCATGCTTTTTTTTCCCTCTGCCCCCTTTTTCCTTGCATTTTGGTCTTCAGTGACGAGACCGCCGCCCCTGCCTAGGTGGCGGTCCCGTGACCGCCCCAGACAGGGGCGGCGGTCCGTAACCACCCCGCACAGGCGGCGGTCCTGTTCACATTTTCTAGAAAGTTCGACGATCGTCAAACGTAAATCTTCAATTTCTACCCACATTCTTCAGCTACTTTGCTTTGCATTTATGTTTTGGCCACCCTATGAATAGTGTTTTCACTTTGTTTAATGGTAAAAGAGTTCAATTCCAAGTTACCTTCTAGTGAATGCATTTGCTATAAATAGCCAACTTGTTTTCAAACAAATGGCCCCTCTCCTTCTCTATTTAATCATTCAGTCTTTTGAATTTCTTGCTTAGAATTCTATTAGTTTCATGTTTTGCATCCATTGTTGGTCTTTCTTTTGTTGTTTAGAGGTCATTTGATCTTCTTGTTTCATTCTTGCTTCATTGTTGTTCCATGCAAGTCAGTTTAAAATAAGATAGTTTCATTCTTAGATTGGAATCCATTTAGAGTTGTAGGTTTTTTTAGTCACAAAGGATAGTTTCTAAAACTCTCGGCACATTTGTGTTGTATTCCCACAATAAATCCCGCTAGGAATTACATAGTCAAGCTCTGTTCACTTGCACTATCTCTCTCTTACTCGCATTGTATTTGGTCTATATCCAAAAGCTGCCATTGTTCAAGTTCCTTATTCTATTGATACTATCATATACACACTTTTCTGGATTCAAGAGAACACGAAGGAATGAGGAGATCACACTGAGGGGACAAAGTCACACACAACTGGATTTACCACTATTTTGTAAATGCCAGGTTTGAGCTATCAAAGTTCTAGTTACAACGTATCAAATAGAGTAGTGAATTATTTTATTTCAGTCAAAAGCTCACTCTCGATATCGCTAGGGAAGCTATGGGGATTGATAGTTTCTGAGAAACTGTGATTCATTCCTCACTTCTGAGGTAGGATCGAGAGTCTTTCAATTTAAAATAATTAGTTGCTTAGATATTTAGGATAAAATCACAACTACACAAGCAAATAGCCACACCAGGCTATTTTGTTTGTTTTAATTTTGTTACTAGATTAGTTGTCCATTTTCTAAATATATTAGAATAGTTTCTCTTTAATTTCGTTAAAATACTTCATCAAAAATACAAAAATAAAAGAATACATGCATAGTGTAGATACATCTTTCATAATTAGTTTATTAATTTTAGTTAAAAGTTGAATCATTTTGCATGACAATCACGGGACCTAGAGAGCCTAGAGAATATATATTTGAACCAATAGTGCCTCAACCAAATCTACCCACAACATTAGCTGATATAGATCAAGACCTTAGGATACAGGTCTTTCGAGCAACGGCAAACCTACAAGCAATTAGTGAACAACTGAGAGGGTTAAATATCGAAGACGACAAGGCATACACATTTTGGTCAAATCATCCTAACTATAGACTACCTTGATAAAATATCCGAATGACTATACAAGGATTCGAAAGAGAACAAGTATTTGGTTGTGATCCTTTAGTTCCACAACCTGACGCAGGAGACCTCCTCGTTGACATAGATACTAGCTTACGCATTCAAGTTGCCAGAACACCTGTAAGGTATTCGAGAAAATTATACAACTTCTAGTTCTAAACATAGAGGTTGAAAAGGCGTATGATTACTGGATAGTCGGAAGAAGGGATTGATTCTTCACATGACCATAACAGGTCCACAACAACCATGAACTCATGGTTGTGATCCCCAAGTCCCACAACCCAACGGGCCCTAAATCAGTTAAGTATTGATACCGGTTTATGAACACTGGTATTTAGATCCTCACCACTCCCGCCAGATATCATAACGTAGTTCTCCATATTAAATATAGAAGCCAATCAATCTAATATTTTCTAGACTAGACCAGAAAACCACCCATAGTTCACTACAAATCCACTAAACCTCCTATCACCATTTTCATGACCTTGTTTGGAGATATATACGAAGCTCCCACAGGTCACTTCCCACATATCCAACAACCAATAAACAGGATCTCGACAGAGCTCGACATTGATTGGAGCCTCCGAACAACTATTATATCCGAACAAACCATTACACCAATTCAAGTTAGGAGGGCCTTCTTTTCCTTAGATTCACAGATTCCATTATTGCGTATTGAGGATATAAGATTACCCAATTAGTTTGTCTATATCCATTTATATTCCACATTCACCAGCCATCTCGGCACGACCTCGGGAGGTCGGGTACAAGGAAGAGGTACTTGTTCACATGCCTCCACCGCTCCTCACATGCCTCTCCATATTTTTTAGGTGATTTCCTTATAATCACCTCATTACCCGATGATACACTCATGTTTTGAGGCTCTTACATGACTATTAAGGGATCTATTATAATAATAACCTCACTCTATCTTTACGTTCTATGATTCGTTGATATATCTATCTAGTATGAACTATCAAACCATTTCCCTATGATGCACTCTTGTTCTATGGTTCATTATTGACTACCGAAAGGTCTTATATAAATGAAACTCATCTTTATACATACATGTTAGGGGCATCAATTCTCTCCCCCTCTTTATCATAATTACTCACTTTTACATACATCATTTACATCTCTCACACTTCATCACATAGCACCCTATTATACTATGAATCATTCATTTTATCTATTACACCATATCACTATTATTTATTTATGTACTATCCATCTTCATTCCTACATTCATTCCACTTTTTATGCATTAGTACATCACCATCTATTACAAATCAACATAATCATTTATGCAATGTCAAATCACACATCACCATTTACGTAATATAAATCAAACATCACAAACCAACATATGAACAACAATCATCACATCACATATCAATGAACATCAACACAATACAATAACATCAATCATCCATCTATATATATCTTTTCAAAAATCATAGTTACAAAAATACAATCGCTACGAGGCAAGAACCCATACATCACTACATCTATATATGTCATAAATCATCATCACTGTCACTATCTACAATCATGGGAGCTCTAGAACTAGAAGCTTCACCACTCAATCTATGTCATTAGTCCCGAATCCTATATCTCTTCACTTGTCTATGCAATATAGCCAACTCAACCGACTACTCTATGAATCAAATCTACAGCTCTACATACTTTGTGAACACATCCTACATTAGGGCTCCTCCTCCTACGGATTGCCTAGCTCATTGAGTCTCCGCATAAGCCTCTTCACGCTCACTCAATAATATAGTGTAGGTGGCTGCTACTATATCCATTAAATGCAAAAAATGGACATGCTCACCTACAATCGCATCTACTCGCTCTAACATACCTCCTCTTACAAGTACATCTGAAGGTACTTTAGGTCTAAGAATCAACATATGACCCTAGGACGCACTCGACCTCCCGAGGTCATGCCAGGACAGTTGATATGATATGGAAAGATGGATATGGAATGGATGACTAGGGTGAATAGGAAACATTTATGAAAACGGCCTAAAATGGATAACAAGAGAGTCAAGGAAATTGAATGTCCTCTACGGGCACTATGGGAATTTTCTCGTCTAGGGCGATGAAGGCTTGCCTAACTTGGGTGGGAAAAATGGAATGATCAAGGAGGATGGACACACGAAGGCTTTTGTCAATGTCAGTGTCCCTAAACACCCTTTGAATTGGTTGTGGGATACGTGGGAAATGTCCTGTGTTTGCCTCATAGAAGTCTCCAGACAAGGTCATGGAGGTGTGAGAGGAAACGTATGGGTAGGACAGATGTGTGAATCATGGGATCTAATTTTGACCAGGCTGAATTTTCCAAAATGCGTAAGCAATATCTCCTTCAACGTTCAAAACCATCAATTGTGAGATAATAACAAGCAAAAGTGGGGTGGTTTGGAAGATAAGCTTCGAGGCCTTGTTCAATGTCCATCAATAATGGAGCTAGGTTTGGTTGTGGCACCGTTGGATCACACACATAATCTTTGGGTTTCCTAGAGCCTTGGATGGTCATATAGATGTGTAATTACTTAATTTAGTAAATGAAATCTAACTAATTGAAATAAAGGAGGCAAACTTACTCTATTTGTTTTTGTGCTTTTCCAATGATTTTAAATAAAGGGAATAAAACAAATAAAAGCAAACTAATTAATCTAATCTAATTTTTTTGTATTTTTATGTTTACTAGAAAATAGAAGAAATGTGTATAGATAAAAATAACTTCCTCTAATTAAATGAAATTTCTTCTACTCTAAAACAAATTAATCTAAATAGTGAAATAGCCGGATGTGGCTATTTCCCTGTTGCAAAGGATTTAATCTAATCTAATAAAATAAATGATTTTCCTAAGTTGTAGTTGTGGATATTTATTCTTCTAATTTTACCTCAGAGTCACGGGAAGAATGAAAATCTTCTCAGAAGTAATTCTTCCCCTAAAACTCCTCGATAAAATAGAAGCTTTCTAACTGAAGAAATGTAAAGCTATAGGTAAATGAATTATGCAGGATTAACAATATTGTGGCAAGAACCTCCTCTAAATTCTTCCCAAGAAAATCCACAAGGATAAGCTGAGAAGAAATCCTCAATGGAAGATTTGCAAAAGAAACTACTGTAAATGCTACTACAATTGTATCTTTCTAAACAAATGTATCTAACAAATTATAACTTTGAATCTATCTAAGAAAATGAAAGAAACCTCTAGGAATTTAATAACATGTCCAACCTAGAAATGTTGTACTGAGACAAATCTAGTGTTGGAAATTCCTTTTGATGTCCCCTCATCTTCTTTTCTAATGAGTGTTCAAACGTGTCTCAGGGAATTGTGTTGGAAGTGTGTAGAAAGAATAGGAAAGAGTGTTGGAGCTAGTTGGTTTGCAAGTAATCAGTGCAATATGCGAGTAAGAGAGCAGAAAGGTAAAAGAATTGGTTTTCTTGTGTACTTCTTAGTAGGATTATGACAACATAACGATACAATTCCAAAACAAAATACTCCAACCAACGCTTCGGGAAGAAGCTTGGCTCTTATATAAAATAGGCAGAGAAGTGGTCTAGCCCACTTGGTAGCCAAGGAATGCCACATCACTCAAAGAAGGGGCAGTTAACTCACAAATAACAATAAGAAAGGAAGGAGAAGGTTGTATGCATCTAAAAATCCCAAGAATAGCCAATTTGGTCAAGAAACGTGTGCTAAAAATGAGTTTGAAGGAAGTGACACACATTCAAAACACATTGGAAAAGGCTCGGGAGAAAATGCATAGAACCGCCTTCGTGGTTTGTGCGAGAAGCGGTTACACAACCGTTGGGGCAATTATGTATCTAAAGGGAAAACAAGCTAAGGAAAAGCTGTAAAATGGCTAAGGAAAGCGGGAAAAACCAAGGAAAAGGAAAATTAAGCCACAAAACATGCTACAAACGAGGATTTAGACTTGAACATCATTAGAATTGATATTTTATCATCATTGGGTATTTTATATGTTCTAACAATGTAGCACCATGCAAATTTGGGTGCATACATATTGCCCCCTCGAGAGAATCAATTTAGCTATGAAGAGACATAAAACGTAGAGTTCGAGTATGGCGCTCCCAAATGAGAAGGTTAGAGATTGTACGACACGCCCATGTGTTGAAGTTACACTAATCCGAGCTTCTGCTATCTCGCAAGAAGGAAATAAGAATCAAGTGCGAGATATAATATATAATTGACAAAGCATAATAAAATAAAATGGAAAGAGGACTTACCATATCCACGGGGATATAGATATACTGCGCCACTAGCAATGCTCCTTCCCTACAAAACACGCATACTCAAAATAGATTTAAAACATGTTATATATATTAAAATTACTATTTCTAGAAATCATTTACACTTACCCACTTGGTGAAATTTGAGCTCTAAATCACATGTGACCATTTCAAGTGAGAATACAACCAAAAAAATACTATAATGACATGATGGCAGCCTAACTTATGGGAGGAGAAGTGGGTCACAAATAGGTGAGTTATTTGCATTTGTGTATTTTTACCCTATAATGTGAAAAACATGAAAAATTAAACTTAGGGGGTAATTTTCAATAATTTTACATCAAAATGTTCATAAGGGGGTGCCTAGTAGGATTTACAATTTGTTTTGTTGAAAATAGTATTTTTTGTCTATTTTTTGCATTTGTGGGGGCCTAGGGTACGACCCTCTTTTTACGGGCGGAACCGCCACGACGGTTGTGCAGTAATCTGCACACTCTAGAGCAGAGTGGTAGCGCAACCACCACATCGATTACGTAACTTTCAAAGGGCTATTGATGAACGTGGAATTTCTGCATGGTGGTTACGCAACCACCACTCAGATAGAGGGGTGGTTATGCAACTACCCTTATGCATAGAGCAGCGGTTGGGTAATTTCGGGAAAAACTTAGAAATGACTAAGTATAGGAATTTAGGTTTTTTTTTAAATTATGATGTTTTTGGTGAGCTTATTATGCATTTAAGTGATTATATATTTTTCCTTTCTTGACTTTTATGAATGTAGGGTTCATACATTAGATGGATCGGGGCTCGAGAGTGTGATTGGTTGCCTCCCATATTAGATTATTTATCTCATGCAGAGAGGGATTTACTACATAGAGCCGAGGATATGGAGGATATCCAAGACATAGTTGGTTGCACTAGTTGTTCATTTATTAGATGATCTCCTGAATTATTGGGACACAAACAATAACACTTTCGGCTTCCTAGAGTCATAGGGGAGTTGACTATCACTCTTAAGGATGTCTACAAGATTATGGGGGTTCTTGTCACAGCAGGAGGTTGACTTTATCTAGCACGGGTTTAGTGGCACGGTCATGACAGTGGGCCACTTATATGGGAAATGGACAAGAACCCGACACAAGTGTCGAGAAAGGGATGAGATTTCTATCATTTGCCTCCACACCTATTCCTACCTTGTGCAAGGCCATCATTGGTATTTTGCTTCGTGCTTGGTTCGGGACATGGGTAGAGACAAGTTACTTTACTGTTGGGCACCGATCATTTTGAGCATAGAGCAACATAGTCACACCTATGAATGGGGCATCGACATACTTAGTGCCACTTATCATGATTTATACCAATTTTTTCGACTAAAGGAAAGGCCCTTAGTCATCCAACACTAGTGATGAGCTAGGTTTATGAGTGCATCATCCCCTATCATAGGGGTGTTGGGATAGCAGATCTTGGGGCTATTATAGTAGTGAGGTAGGAAGTTGTGGCCTCACTCAAGGGGCATCATTATTTAGTTGTTATGCTCACTATGAATGATACGGTTTCATGGTCGTACTAGTACATGGCCATCCTGTGGGGTGAGGATGCAATTATTATGGAATCATACGGTTCTACTACACAATTGCTAGATCACACTAGCAGGGGTGGAGACCCATCTTGTTGATGGGGTTCCACATTAGTTTGGATTTCCATACATTGATTCCCTCCCGGTAGTCCTGATAGTATATTGAGGGATCCGAGAGGCTAGATTTGGCCCTAAGAGAAATCTTGAGTGGTCGTTGTCACGCCAAGGGTTCCAATCAACGCGTTAAAGGTTTCACGAGACCCGGTAAGGCCAATATAGATTTTACACATGAGGAAGCACTGCGCATAGAGTGAGGAGGAGGAGGAGGAGGAGGAGGCTGAGGCCGAGACTCGGGAGGAGTAATATGAGGAGGGAGGAGACAATGAGAATAACACATGAGTGGTTCACTCTACCGGGAGACTTCCATGGCAGCCGTGGCCGAGGCTAAGGCCGAGGTTGATACATTACACACTGAGGATCCTTTGACTATCAGTAGTGGAGGGGATGAGGAGTCATTTTTTGGGCAGCAGATGACCACATAGGAGGTCATAGTAGAGGAGATGCTCACAAGCATCTCCCGCACCACCACCAACACCAATAGACCCATCCTAGATGCCAGGAGATCCGAGTAAGTAGAATACTCTTCTCTCAACCCTACATTTTAGATTACACTTGTTAGTAAACCATGCACCATACTATATACTTGTTTTTTTCAAATATTTTCTAACTCGTCGTTATTTAGTTGTGTTTTGCAGCCACTTCGGATGGTTGGAAAGACCTTATTCATTGGATTCTCCTAGACACATTTGCACTCCCCACAGGGAAGACACGAGAGGAGTTACTTGCAGACGCAGGCAGCCAAAGTGATGGTCAGCCACCACACTGATGTATTTTCACCAGCATGGCATGCCATAGAGACTCTTACTCAAATGAGGACCGAGCTCACTAGATACCATTTGGCCGAGAGGAGGCAGAGGCGAGACCATTCTCGTAGTGAGCTACTACCACTAGTAGATCACCTGCTCCATCTCATGAACACTCTCTCCATTCGACACATGGAGTTTCCTACTCATGATATAGGAGCCACAACAGATCCCTCGTCATGCACCCTCATCTAGATCCCATAGAGAGGGATAGGCTATATGCCTTTATTTCTTTGGGACATTTTTGGATACATATATCAATTTTTTTATTTTTGGCTCATAGATGAGCGTTTTGACCACACTCGCAAGAGTGTGATGGCATTGTATACAAACTTGACTTTATTGATATATACATATATACATCTCTTTTTGGTTCAGCTATTTTGTGTAAGAGTTGATTCAATGATGGTTTGTTTCACTTATGTACTCTTAGATGTCTAGAATTTCCGATGCTTTTATATGTTGTTCATGAATGTATACTATGGATGATGATGATACAAATGTGTAAAAATAATTGTTAGTGCAAAATCACAGCACCCCTGGACGCACATCAGGCTTCTAGGTTGATGTTCAGGCATCCAGTGTGATTGCACAACATGGAAACCTCTCTCCAAGCGTGGGACTTGTAAAACCGAGAGAGGAATCTCCAGAGAAGGCTGGTTCCTGCTCCTAAACTACCTGCCACAAGCTATTCCAGTGCAGGCAAGCTAATCTAATCCTAATCTAACCATGCCAAGGAGACAAGAGAGAGAGAGAGAAAGGAAAAGAACAAAAGCCTACACTAAAACGGTGATACACCAGAGAAGGAGGATGTTGAACATCTATCAAAACTGCCATGGGACAAAGAGAGGTGAGCCATTGGGAAGGATGGACAGAAGCATCACAAACCCAAGGATAGATTTCACACAGAAAATGTCCCAAAACTCCATGAACACAGCTCCGAACCTGCAATGAACATTCAAACATGCACAGACACCTGCAATGAAGAGAGGCAAGAAGAAGACAAGCAAAAATGAGAGAGGATGGACAGATGCATCACAGAACACGTTTTGTTGCTCCAGAGGTTTGCACAGAACATCATTCCATTAATGGTAAAAGGCAGGAACGCCATTACAGAGAAAGGGAGGAGGTCCGAACTCCATTTTCAACCCTAGAGAAGAAAAGAAGGGAGGGCAGAGCAGAAAGAATGAACAACCTCTTTTTTTTTTTAATGAGCCAAATCTGGCTTTTACATTGCATGGGTCGAGCCCAGGGGACAGAAAACGTGGGAAAACGTGCAAGCCCATTCCTCATTGACTGTAGATGCATTAAATCAGCATGGAGGATCTTACCAACCCATACCTTGTCACTTTGAGTGATTTTGGAGGAGAATGCGACCCATTCTGCATTAATTTGGCCGCTGAAATGTCACTTCTGGCCGTGCACACGCGTCAGAGCCGTTTCTCGATTTTCTCTCTTTAGACTACACCAAAACTCGAGGTTGATCCCAGAATCATGTAGAGCATCTCAACAGCTTTCCGTTGATATAAAGAACGTGGAAATCCGAGCTCTGGATCAAAAGATATGGCGATCTGAAGATTTAGGGCACGGAACAGACCAAGACAGATTTCGAAATATTTTCCCGCGCTTCGCCACCTAGACGACACGTGGCAGGCTCTGATTGGTCACGCAATTCTCTCTCCTCTACCTTTCGGTGGGCTGTCTTTTGAATTTTACTTGTGGGCCCCTTAAACTTGGACACGTGGCGCCATTTCATTGGTTCGGTTCAGCGCTCGATAACTCGCCCCTTTGACCTTTTGACTTTTCTCCTGTGAGGACACGTGGCAGTTTCTGATTGGTCCTCGGCTCCTTTGCGTACTTTGCCTCCATTTGTCCCGGATGTCCCATTTGATTTTGGGCCCTTTGTGCTCATTTCGGCCGGTTCGGGCATTTCGCGTCCATTTGTCCCAGATGTCCCATTTGATTTTGGACCCTCGGGACTCATTTCGGCCGGTTCGGCCGGTTCGCGCCTTTTTGGCCCGATTGTCCCATTTGATTTTGGACTGTCTGGCCCTTTTTCACCCGGTTCGGCCGGTTCATGCCTTTTTGGCCCGATTGTCCCAAATGTCCCGACTGCCCCTAGGACTAGGACTTAGTCATTTTTACGATTTTTTCCTGGATCAACCTACTTGCCTTCTGCAACCTTTTTTTTGCATTTTCTCAGAGCTTGCTCTTTTCCTCTCAGATAGGGAACTTAGAAAATATTTGAGGGGACCCTAGCAACATGATTTTTGGCCCCGAATCAATCAATTTTCCTGGGACTTGAATATTCTGATGCATGTTATCAAAATTACCTGGGGGGGTGAAATTTTGACAACAGTTTGGCGACTCAGCGGGGTCATCTGCCTGCTAGATGAATGATCAGTAGCCTGAAGCATCCATTGGGCATGGAGTCATGAGTTGCAACCTGCAACTGATCTGAACTTTGAAAACCTCCTCTCGAGCCACTTGGAAACCCATTGAACTGGAGTGTCTTCACCAAGATGCTATCTGAAATGAACTGCAAGAGCAGTAACCAAGCAACACCAAAACTATGTACAAAATTGAAAAATCATACATGCCCCAAATGGAACATGCAGAGTGTGCACGAGCACTTCTTCTACCGAAAGCAAACCTAGCTACTCTACTCTAATCGGAAGCAAAGGCAACCTAAACAAACCCTACTAAATTTGGTTGTGAGAAATAGCTTCCTTTCTTCAAAATTGGCAGCCATGCCATTGATTCGCACGATCATGGCTGTTTGGATGGATGGAAAATCAACAAGAAGTGGTCTTCTATCCAAATCATCAAGGTATCAATTGAAAAATCCAATACCTCTTTTAGTTGCTCGCATTTGGATTGGAGAGGTATGGCAGCTGATCCTTTGTACTTTGTAGCTCATCCTCATGCTCGAAGCAAGCATTACTTGGTTGTGGCTTCTCCTTTGGCTCCAATGAAGCCAAATACGATTGGGCAAGGTCCGATCCGTTTGATATGCCCATAGCTCGATTTTCAACTCCAAGAATGGAGTCTTCTTGTAGACCCACTGAATGGATGATGTGGAAGAAATGGTGGGATTCTTCTCATCCTTTCTCTTCCTCCGATGAAGAACATGGAAGATTTAAATCTTCCAATTTTGACTCCAAAAGCTGCTTATAAGATGTGCTGCTGCAAATGAAAGCTCTCCTTCATGGCAGCGAGGCTCGTGTTTGGAATGTGGATGATGAAAGAGAGAAAGGTGAAAGATCAACCGGCTCTTCTCCATCAAAACAGATCCTCCAAATCGATGGTAAACCGCCTCATTGTTGTCCGTTGTTCGTGTTCAACTTCCTCCATGGTGTCCTCTTGATCTGCAACTTGACCACCATGGTTTCCTTCACTCTCCAATATTGAGTTTGAGAGATCAAACTCCTTTTCAGTACTAGAACTTGAGAGAGATGAAGTGGAAAGAAGAACTGAAGGTTCTTCTGTAACCTGCTTTGTGCTCAAAGCCCTTGGATCTGCACTTTTCTCCTCCACAGCTAGATTGTGCTCCTCTTCTTTTGGATTTGGAGCAGCTTCTCCTTCCTCCAATGTTTGAAGGCAATCTTGCTCTTGGTTGAACTCTTCCTCCAGCATGAAGTTTGTCAAATCAAACTCTTCAATTTGTTGCTCTAGAGGACAAGTTGGGACTGCAAGATCTTCTTCTTCTGCTGCAACAGAATCAGTCCTGACCACCATTTTTTCTCCAACCCTAGCCTCTTCTGTAGGTTTAACCATCAAGGGGATCTTTGTCATCCCAAATCTAAGAGCCCAACTCTTCAGAATTTGAATTTCTTCATCTTTGTTGGCACTCTCTTTTTGCTGTTGTTTTCCTTGACTGGCATTCTGATTTTCATCCTCCCAACATGGATTTGGGAATGCAAGAGGAGGGATGGGTTGAAACTCAACTGATTTGACATTTTTTTGTGGTGGTGGAGGAGGTGAAACCTCTTGTTTCTTTGGAGGGGATGACTGTTTGGAAGGGAAAAGGAAAGAAGAATTGAGATGGGGTGGAAGACTAGGGGATGGGGGAATGGATTCAACACTTGGGACAGCAGATGCGGAGTTTAAATGAGATGGTGCTGCTTGAGTAATGGAAAGAGAAAAACCAGATGATGGTGTAGAACTTACCCATTGACAAGGTTGTTCAACAACAAGTCTGTAGGCCTCTATCTCTGTTGTCCATTGTGCAAGTTGGGGCAGCATCTTTATCATGAAGTCCAGCTTCTCCTGAGGGCTGAAGTGTCTTGGAAAAGGGCCTCCCCATGGACAAGGAGTCCTGTAACCGATTCGAAAGCTCTCATTTGAGCTGTTGCTCTGGACTGCACCATCCCCACCTCCATCTTTTGGATTTTCTCCAACAGACCAGCATCTTGGATCTGATTGTCTTCATTGTATGCATACTCTTGCTCTTGGAAAGCTCCATAGCCAAACTGACTTTGGCACTGCTGTTCATATGGGTATGCATACTGATCTTGAATCTGCTCAAAATGCTGATTTGGAGGATTTGTAAAACGTGTTGGAGGTGGAATATATTGCTGTTGTTGATGTGAAATCCATGATGGAAATGAAGTCATGATTGCACAACTTCATGGAATGGAAAAGAATGAAAGGGATGGAAAGAAAGATGGATGAAAATGTATGGAAACGGGTCTGCAAGCTCAGAGAAATGGGTTGCTGATCAGATGGAGTCGCCAGATGTGTTTGCAAGTGCCTCCAAAGGCTGAAATCTTCACAGGAACACATCAACCTGCAAAAGATGAAGTGAAAGACCTCTAAGGTCCCACCGGGCGTGCCAAAACTGTTAGTGCAAAATCACAGCACCCCTGGACGCACATCAGGCTTCTAGGTTGATGTTCAGGCATCCAGTGTGATTGCACAACATGGAAACCTCTCTCCAAGCATGGGACTTGTAAAACCGAGAGAGGAATCTCCAGAGAAGGCTGGTTCCTGCTCCTAAACTACCTGCCACAAGCTATTCCAGTGCAGGCAAGCTAATCTAATCCTAATCTAACCATGCCAAGGAGACAAAGAGAGAGAGAGAAAGGAAAAGAACAAAAGCCTACACTAAAACGGTGATACACCAGAGAAGGAGGATGTTGAACATCTATCAAAACTGCCATGGGACAAAGAGAGGTGAGCCATTGGGAAGGATGGACAGAAGCATCACAAACCCAAGGATAGATTTCACACAGAAAATGTCCCAAAACTCCATGAACACAGCTCCGAACCTGCAATGAACATTTAAACATGCACAGACACCTGCAATGAAGAGAGGCAAGAAGAAGACAAGCAAAAATGAGAGAGGATGGACAGATGCATCACAGAACACGTTTTGTTGCTCCAGAGGTTTGCACAGAACATCATTCCATTAATGGTAAAAGGCAGGAATGCCATTACAGAGAAAGGGAGGAGGTCCGAACTCCATTTTCAACCCTAGAGAAGAAAAGAAGGGAGGGCAGAGCAGAAAGAATGAACAACCTCTTTTTTTTTAATGAGCCAAATCTGGCTTTTACATTGCATGGGTCGAGCCCAGGGGACAGAAAATGTGGGAAAACGTGCAAGCCCATTCCTCATTGACTGCAGATGCATTAAATCAGCATGGAGGATCTTACCAACCCATACCTTGTCACTTTGAGTGATTTTGGAGGAGAATGCGACCCATTCTGCATTAATTTGGCCGCTGAAATGTCACTTCTGGCCGTGCACACGCGTCAGAGCTGTTTCTCGATTTTCTCTCTTCAGACTGCACCAAAACTCGAGGTTGATCCCAGAATCATGTAGAGCATCTCAACAGCTTTCCGTTGATATAAAGAACGTGGAAATCTGAGCTCTGGATCAAAAGATATGGCGATCTGAAGATTTAGGGCACGGAACAGACCAAGACAGATTTCGAAATATTTTCCCGCGCTTCGCCACCTAGACGACACGTGGCAGGCTCTAATTGGTCGCGCAATTCTCTCTCCTCTACCTTTCGGCGGGCTGTCTTTTGAATTTTACTTGTGGGCCCCTTAAACTTGGACACGTGGCGCCATTTCATTGGTTCGGTTCAGCGCTCGATAACTCGCCCCTTTGACCTTTTGACTTTTTCTCCTGTGAGGACATGTGGCAGTTTCTGATTGGTCCTCGGCTCCTTCGCGTACTTCACCTCCATTTGTCCCGGATGTCCCATTTGATTTTGGGCCCTTTGTGCTCATTTCGGCCGGTTCGGGCATTTCGCGTCCATTTGTCCCAGATGTCCCATTTGATTTTGGACCCTCTGGACTCATTTCGGCCGGTTCGGCCGGTTCGCGCCTTTTTGGCCCGATTGTCCCATTTGATTTTGGACTGTCTGGCCCTTTTTCACCCGGTTCGGCCGGTTCGCGCCTTTTTGGCCCGATTGTCCCAAATGTCCCGACTGCCCCTAGGACTAGGACTTAGTCATTTTTACGATTTTTTCCTGGATCAACCTACTTGCCTTCTGCAACCTTTTTTCACATTTTCTCAGAGCTTGCTCTTTTCCTCTCAGACAGGGAACTTAGAAAATATTTGAGGGGACTCTAGCAACATGATTTTTGGCCCCGAATCAATCAATTTTCCTAGGACTTGAATATTCTGATGCATGTTATCAAAATTACCCAGGGGGGGTGAAATTTTGACAACAATAATGATTTCTTATTTTTTATATAATGATGCATATGAGGACGAATTGTAATTTGATACTTTGGTTTTCAAACAATATTTAGCACTTTCATTTTATTGGCAAAAGATGGTGAATATGATAGAATAAGCAAATGAACTCACTCGACTCCTAACCTCACGCAACAAGTCAGATGCAAGGGCTCATCACCGAGAGCTAGGAGGGATGCAAGTTGTATGATTTGATGAGCGGAAATGGTGAAAGAAAGCAAAAACTTTGACAAATATCCAATTAGAACCTATAACCTGACCCTAAACAAGGTCAACTAGCCATCCCAAAATGTGTTTTCTTGAAATTTTAACTAGACTTAGATCCATAGATGACCTTTTCATTGAAAAAAGCTACTTTTAATGATTTAACTCTCTTGCAACATACGCATCTAATTCATTTTATTGGTATTTTTGAGATTTCAAAAGAACTTTTTATTCATTGACTTATTTGTGGGACCCCTACATCTTGCCACATACCACTAATAGGAAGCATGGGCTCATCACCAAGGACAAGACATAGGCAAGTAAGGGATCTTCCCCCTTTCCCAATCTCACACCACCAATAGGAAGTATGGGCTCATCACCAAAGATTGGTAGGGCAAGGAAGTGTAGTGTTATTTACAAAAGAAATAATTTTTGTATTTATTGTTCATTTATATTTTTTTGGTTGTTTTGACTTTAGAATTGTTATTTTGGGGGATGCTTGCCCCTAGCCTCAACCCCACACAACCAGTAATATGTGAGGGCTCAACACCAAAGGTTGAGATAGGTGAACAAGATATCTGGGTGAAATGTTTAAACTAATTTTGTTATCAAAGAGATTTTTAAGGAAAGATGTGACATTAAGAAGCTTCTAGTACAGACAATGGGAAAAGATGCCTAAGCCAAAATAAACTATGCATAGAACCCTCTGTGTAAGTCTTGGTAGGATCAATGTTAAAATTTCATCTAATAGTAGAAATGATGAAGAGATTATAATAATTTTGTGATAACGTGGTGGATACGTGAAGAGGTATGATTGAATGTTTTGTCAAATTTTGAAAGTTTCTTGAAATTTTCTTGAAAAGTAAGTTTCATTTTACAATTTTACAAAGTATGATAATGCTGATGATATGTAATATGGATGTAATAATGTACAAGTGGATATGAAAATGGTAGTCGTTATACAAAAAAAAATCAAAAGGTTATAAAAGATACACCTAAGCATAGTTTTTATTTATTTGTAATTTTTTTCAAATATATCATAGTGAAATTCACACAAACAAAAAAAAGATACATTTTCAACATTGACTTATAAGGATACACATTTGCATGAGAAGAAAATTTATCATTATTACTTCAAATCATTGGGAAATGACATTTTGTCAAACTTTGCATTGCCTACATATGTTATACTAAGCCCTTTTCTACCATTTATTATAGTTCGACTAATCTTGAAGACTATTTTGTTGTGTTGTTTTTGGAATTTGCACATATTATAGATTGTTCCTATAACAAACCTCAAGATGGTTTGAAAGGAGAAATACTTAATGACCCAACTAATGTAGACATTCTCGTAACAAACATTGTCATGTTTCATTGAGGATTCCAAAACCATTGCTTTAAAACTAAAATGTCAAATGAAAAATAATTTTACTCATTTATCATGAAATGTACATACATATATTACCATGCAAGCCCTTAAAAATAGTGTGCAAGACAACACTTTATCATATGTATGATATTGAGTTAAATAAATAATGGAGTTGTTTGTTTGCAACATAAAAATGATTACATCAATAGTTATACAATTACAAAATTATTGTGTCTAAAATTAAAATTAATAGTGATGAGAATGTTAGTGGCACTTTAGTTCATGGATTTAGAAATTTTATGTGCATTTGTGATTTGCAAGACAAAATAATATGCATTGTGCTTGTAAAAGGATAATGTCCTCTTCGCATTTTTAAGATAGATATTCTGAGGAAATGAACTTTCCCATGTTATTTTTAGGTGAGCCATGTTATAAGCATCATGTTCAAGAAATAATATATGATAAGGTTTCATAATGGGAGCTATCACTTTGTGATTGTAAATTTACTTATTAAATAACCGATATTTCCTTCAAATCAATCAAAAAAATTATATAAAAAAATTAGATGCACATGGGTTCAAATAAGAAAAGGAAAATTAAAATGATGAATGTCTATCACGAAAGATGTAAAGTATAAACCTAATTTGGATTTTTTTCTTAGATCGATAGATGATACATTGATTTCAAGGCAATACACATATCACTTGATTATTCGTTACAATTTTTTTAAAATATTTTCTCTATGATGTGTGTCAATTGGGTCCTCTAACATTCTTTGCTACCTTCTCATGTGTTAAACATTGTTTGGCTTCCCTATTTATTACACTTACATAGTTGTAATAATGTTAAATATAACAAAAAAAGGAGTGGATTAAAAGATGAGATTTGTAGTGATCCCAGCTTCCTTATCAAGAACAATCATGTTATAGGCATACATTACTATAAACATAGATTGAATGCTTTGTGATAATCGTTGTGTTATTTTAAGGCTTTTGTTGGAGAAAATATTGACTACTTTTTGGTCACTAAGTTCTAAAACAAAGGTAATGCACACAATCATTGGCTAATGTTGATAAAATATGCTCCACTATATAGAGAAAGTAGTAACACGACTATTGGAGCCTTTATTGACAAATAAATAACTTACAACACAATATATTTTTCTTAGACTAACACTACAAAATTGAATCAACATCAACATCATCATATAAGTAGTTACGAAAATAAATATACTACAAAATGTAGATACCATTTTCCTTTTACACCAATGGAACACACCAAAATTCTAGAACCTCTTATAGAAAATGATCCAATTTTGGAAACAAGTGCAAGTGAAATCATTTTACTTTCTTCTTGACAAAGAATTGTATGAAATATCATTTTCCTTCCACATGTTCCTTCAATAACTTAATGTGAATAATTAGGAGTATGAATTTACACTAGTCAATACTTAAATATGCAATGATATTGTTGAAGAGAACATGAGTAGAAGTATGGAAATATAGTTTCACAAGCTTGATGTCTCTATTGCGGTAGGAAAACATAGATGTCTAGTTTTTTCTTAAAGCATATGTAGTTGCAACATATTGCAGTCCTTACTTGACAGAAACATATAGTTCAATGATAGTTTAGGTTCATGCACATCTATACTTACTTTATAAAGAACATAAAATACCTCATGCACATTTGTGTTTAGTGGGAAATAGACATTCTTTGTGAGATATAGGTAGACCATATAACAAAACATCTACAAACAAGACTTTTGTATTTTCATAATGAAATTGCATTGTGATTATCCCATAATTTAGCCATTTTGTCCATGTAATAACCCTCAAATCCTCTTTTAATTCTTCCTTAAAAGTGGATTTTAATGTAGATATTAATTTTTATGGTTAGTTTAAGGATGAATGTTGTTGATATTACTTTAGGATTTTCCTTAGTAGTTGTACTTATTTTATTGTTAATCTAATCCCTAACTTTCCTGGAAAGATGTTAGCTTTTATATGTACAGGAACTTTAAACACAAAGACCAACATTTGTAGGCATTGACTCAAGAATATCTGAAGTTCTTTTATTTTGGACGAGCTCCAAATGTTCTTGGTCGAGCCTTAGAAACTATACTTCCATTTCTAAAATCTAGCGAGAACTAAAGTGCTACTTTGGGAACAGATATCCTCTGTTCTAAAAATAGAAAATCACTATAATTAGATAGTTTCATTTTTAGAAGTATATTTTGTAATTTAGGAAAATGGATTTTAGTTGGACTCTCATATCCAGTTGGCTCTAAGTTGAGTCCCTATTCAAGTTCCTCAAATCTCTCCTTATTTCTTCCGTAATATATGGAGAAATTTTTGATGGATAGACTCAAATGCATAGGATTAGATTTCTATTTTTAGCATAATCCTATATATATATATATATATATATATATATATATATATATATATATATATATATATATATTGTAGTTATTTGAAAGACAAGTACCCAATAATTCTAGAATTCTTAAGCAATGATATGCATTGTTTTGTAACCATTTCTTTATACATGCATTAGTACAAGGATCTTGGTCATTGTTTAAGTAAAGATCTTTATTATTTATCATCCACTTTTAAGGGAAGAACAAGGGCCACTTTCTTCGAAAAATTTGGGTTCTTTGGTAACTTAGCCAGTTTACTTTTATCTTATTTTCTTAATTTTTTAGTTTAAAGCATTTCAATCTATTTCAATACATTTGAAAACCTGCAAGTGTGTATGTTTAATTGAATTTTGTCATTTCTATTTAGTAAGAGTTTCATTTGAATTCGTAAAGAGTGCCACTTCAATTCATTGAGAGTGTCATTTCAATTCAAGAAAATGTGTGATTTCAATTTTGTAAAGTGTGATATTTTAAAGCAATAAGTTGATTTCTGCAATTTTAATTTAGTTAAGTATAATTTTCTTTCCAAATGTGTGTGTAGCCAATCTTGTCACCAAACTATAAAATTATTGCATATAGACTTAGGACACCTCCTGGATTAAGATGACATACCAAGATACACTAAATGATTGGGATTAATGGCACCCCATCATTTTTGGCACCATTTTCAGAGAACCAGATAGTTTTAATAGGGATTTTAGTAAATTGACAGTGTTGGAAATATTTTTTTAGAAATTGATGAATAGACCTTGAGACTCACAAGGAAGGTTTGTTGCAAAACCCCCCTAAAAACCATAGGAACTTCCACATATTAGAAGGTGCAAGAGGAATCTAGTCCGATTGTATAACTTATCAGATTAGTAGGAATTCAACTTGAGGAAATAAAAGAGGAATTTCAAACCCTTCAAAATTAAAAAAATGAGGAAGGCTTGTCAAAAAATTGTCGCCTATATTCATGAAAAGTGCTTCAAAAATTAAAGAAAACATTGAGGTTGAATTATTAGGAGATATTGAATCCTCATAAAGTGGATCTCCAACACTAAAAAGAGTTCCTCCCCAAATAGCTAATAAACCAATGGGTGACAGAGAAGGCAATGTTGAGAACCCTAGACTTGAGGAAAGAACTTTTTCTTATCCCATACACATAGACACATATGAGGTGAGGAAGCCCTTATGAAAAATATTTCTCCAGCTCATCTACCTACCTTTAGAGGTATGACCACTAAATATCTTGATTAGTTTCTATTTGAATTTAAAGTTATTTTTCAAACCTATGATTATACCACCGACAACCAAAAACTTAAATTATTTCCATCTACACTTAAGGATTCAACAATGAGATGGTTTATAAGACTCCCGACTAGATCCATTAGAAGATGGGAACAAATAGAAATAGATTTTTAGATAAATATGAAGATTATTGTAGGGTTGGGAATAGGAAAGAAGAAATTTTTGTTTAAAACAAAAAGAGGATGAAAGTATGGAAGACTATTTGGATCGATTCCTCTTTACCCTTCAAATATGTGCAGGAGTACTTGATGTTGGGTTGAGTAAAATAATATTTTTGAGAGGATTGGATGAAGAATCTAGAGATTCTCTAAACCTTATGGGTAGAGGAGATATAAATAAGCTAAACTTTGATGTAATTTTAGAACTTTATAGGAATTGTTTAAGGACCAAGCCATGGGGCAAGATAAGGAAATATAGGAAATCGATTGCATAGATATTAACCATCTCATGGAAGAAATGGAAAATATTAAAAATAGATATATTGGTTCAATTAAGAACCACATTAGATGGATTGCATGCCAAAACAAAATAAACTAACACCCTCGCTATGCATTATCCAAGATATAGGGATAAACATCCTCTTTGTGAGTGTCCCTTAGATAAAACTAATATTTGTAACATTTGTGAGAAGGCACATCCAACTGATAAATGTGATCTCATTCCTACTATCAAGGGACAATTGAAGAAAAATTCCCAACCATTGGAGGAAGTCAATCTAGTAGGCTGAAATAGGGGTTCCTTCCCTTATAACCCATACATGAACCAAGATGCTCCAAGAACTACTACTAGTTGGCCACTTAATCCTTGGGCTATTCAGCGGCCAATTGCACCTCCCCACCTCGACCATGGGTATCACAACCATGGGTTACACCAAAATGGACTAATCTAACTTAGCACAATCAATAAACACCTTCACCTCAATGGATTAATCATCCCGCTCAATCGTAATGGGCTCAAGAAGTAACACTACAATCAATGTAATCAAATAAGATTTTCAAATCAATAACCTCAAGCTCGATGGTTAGACCCTCCAATATACCTCAACAAAGTGATCAGGTAACACAACTACATATGTTTTCTCAACATGTGGCCAATCTTAAAAATAATAGGCATGGACAACTTATCTATACTTGTGGAAAATGGAGAAACTATGGATATCAATACCTTTTACTATCATGATATAGAGTTAAGATATTGGAATTTTTAATTAATCCTTCTCTACACACTATCACAAAAATACCTTAGGAGAAGGAGGAACAAGCTTCTCCTAACCATTCTAAAAATAGGAATGAGCTTCTTTTGATCATTCCAACAAGGAAGAATAAGCTTATTCTTACCATTCCAAAAAGAAGGAAAATAAAACACAAACCATTGTCCCTAAAAAATAGTATTACACCAATACCATTTCCTAAGATATTCAAAGAAAAGGTGAATCAGGGAGAGTTGGAATTATTATAGGAATTACAATAGGTCAAAATTGAAATTCCATTATTACAAGCTATTAGGGTCTTCTAGAACTCAACAAAACTATCAAGGAACTATGTGTTAAGACACCGGGAAGAAAGAAAAGGTATTAAAACCCATATAAGTGGATGGTAGTTTATTTTATCTCTTGGTTGGTAACTTGGTTTTTCTAAAATATGGAGATCTAGGTAGTCCTATTATTAGTACAACAATTGGAAACAAAGAAATTCATAATGTTTTGGTATATTTAGGAGCTGCAATTAATGTAATGAATTTTTATACATTACAAATGTTATATTTGTCTAGAATATAGCCAACCCGAATAGTTTTATAGATGGAAAATCAATACATCAGCAAAGCTAGAAGGAATTATAGAAGATATACCTGTCATAATTAGGACCTGGGAATATCCTACTGATTTCATGATTCTAAAACCAAAGATGCCAAAACTTGAATACCCTATGGTTCTTGGAAGACACCGATTATTCATTGTAGAAGTAATAATTTATTACATAATGGGTGACATGATCATTTCAAATAGTACATGAAGCAAGAAGATCTTTTTGTACCCACTTATAAAGCCATCTTTGGATAATTTGTGGGTGGATGAACTGAAGAAAAAAACAATAAAATATCATCTATGGATATGGTAACAGCAAAAAGTCATCTAAATGATTTTTAATAAGATTTTACTTTGGCTTCGAGTTCCACTAAATAGCTCTAGAGGTTTCATTTCGGCTCTAGAGGTTTAGATCTAACTCGGAGGTTTCGGGATAAGCTCTGAAGGTTTCCTATCTATCTCATGAGATATCTAGATTAAATACGAGAGAATATTGATGTGATGTTACAGGTAGGTAAAATAGATCCTAGCTCAACTTAAGATAGTCTTATAACAAGTCTTGTTAAAAAATCGATCTAGGAATTGAAAGTGAGAAGGTAATAACTTTTCAAAATAGCATTATAAGTTACATACTGATTTTCCAAAACCATTTTTGTAATCCATCTTTTTTCCTTTAACTAAAGTCATCCCTAAAGGTAAGTAATTTTCTCAAAATTTCACTACTCTCCATATGATTGAACCTCAATTTTGTCTATTAAATTCATTTTTAATTGAGTTCAAACAAATAGATTCAATGCATTTAAACACTAAGCAAATTTAAATTTATCCAAGTAAAACCTTTAATATTAATAGGTTGGTTAAAGGATGATAAGGAAGCTAAATTATTTGATATCTTTCAGAAACACATAGTATCATTTGCATGGGAGTGCATTGATATGAAAGGAATATGTCCTAGTGTGTGTACCTCCCACATCTCTACGTAATGTGAAACCGGTCAGAAGCCACAAAGGAAAATAAACCTTGTTCTAAGGGAGATAGTAAAGACTAAAATTGAGAAACTCTTGGAAGTAAGATTTATTTACCCAATTTTTTATAGTCAATGGTATTCACCAGTAATAATAGTCCCTAATAAAATGTAAAAATGGAGAGCATGTTTATATTATAGATAACTTAACAAAGTTACCCTTAAGGATCACTTTTCACTTCTTTTTATTGATTAGGTGTTAGATAACTTTCTTTGGAAAGAATTAGTCTTCTCTTTTCTATATGGGTTTAGTGGATATAATAATATTAGAGTAGCACCTGAGGACCAAGACAAAACACCATTTACTTTTCCATGGGTAACCTTTTCCTATAAGGTTTTACCATTTGGGTTGTGTGATGCCCCTGATATTTTTCAAAGAGCGGTGTTTTCCATATTATTTGATTTAACAAATGAATGTGTTGAAGTATATGTGGATGATTCCACAACTTATGGTGATTCTTTAATGAAGCATTGAAAATTTTGGATACATTCTTAACAAAATATGAAAGGCAACAACTATCTCTTAGTCGTGAGAAGTGCTTAATGGTGATGGATCGGGGAATTATACTAGGACATCATATCTCAGCTCAAGGAATACAATTAGACCCAAAGAAAGTTGAGGTAATTTCCAAACTTCCACCACCTAAAAATCAAATTGATGTAAAGAGTTTCTTGGGTCATGTAAGATATTATAGGAGATTCATTGAATATTTTAGTAAAATAGTTGCACCTATGTTCTCTTTGCTTACAAAGAATTGTGATTTTGTTTGGATTGATAAATGTTAAAAGGATTTTGATAGGATTAAGGAGAAATGGACCTTATCCCCAGTCTTAAAGGGTCCGGATTGGTCAATACTTTTCCATATTTTCACCGATACAACCAGTTCATCCATGGGAGAAATTTCAAGAAAAAACGATGATAGTACTAAGATGTATGAAATCTGTTATATCAGTATAAACCCTACTCCCACATAATGTAATTACACTAGTAATGAGAAAGAATTCATTGCAGTAATTTATGTCATCGATAAATTTCACCAAGATATTATCCTGGTTATAAGATATTTATCTATACAGATTATTCAACCATTAGATATTAGATGAAAAAAATAGTAGTAGCTGGTAGAATCATAAGGTGGTTATTACTATTGTATAAATTTGACATTACCGTTATTGACAAACTAGGTAAGGATAATGTGATCCAAAATTAATGTTTTTAGGTGTAAAAGGATGTGAATATGATTTTCTTGATGAGTAGTTATTTTCCATGTCTACACAATCACCATGGTTTTGAGACATGGCAAATTATCTTACCATGGGATGTTTCCTAACTCTTTCACTTATAAACAAAAGAAAATTTGATTATAACTAGTGCTCATTTTAAATGGATAAAGGGACTTATGTTTGAATTAAGACGTAATTCTATACTACGAAGACATGTTAGGGAAAATGAGATTTATGACATAGTAAGGGCTTATCATGATGAACCGGGTAGATGGCATTATTCAACAAAAAGAACCATTCACAAGATCCTTAGATTGGGGTACTATTGGACTTCACTACTTAAGGATGTGGAAATTTATGTTTGGTAGTGTGAATGTTTTCAAAGGATGGGGAAACCATCCCCTTATATTGAATATATCAATCCATGCTCAAGTGTTTTGAGAACCCTTTAAAAAGTGGGGTCTAGATTTCATTGGCCCTATGAACCCAACGTCATATGGTAAATAATATATCTTAGTTTGTATTGATTATGTTGCCAAGTGGGTTGAAGCACAGGATATTGTATTTGCTAGAGAAGGGAAATTTGTAGACTTTATATGAAAGAATTATGAAAAAAATTTGGAGCACCTAAATCAATTTTTATAGACCAAGGACCTCAATTTATCTTTGAATTAATCAATTATTTTTCTAAGAGATACCATATTGCTCATATAAAAGCATCTCTTTACCACCCTCAAGCTAATGGTTAAGTGGAAGTTAACAACATGGAATTGGATAATATTATAATAAAGATGGTGAATGTTAATAGAAAATATTGGTATCTCATATTTTTAGAGACTATTTGGACCTAAAATACCACATGGAAGACTATTACTAGTTTCTCTCCCTATGAGCTTGTTTATGGGAAAAAACCAATCCTACTAATAGAGTTTGAACTTCAACCATTAAGGACATCTATAGAGGTAGGAATTGACTTAAAAGAAGAAGAGAAAGAGATATTCTTGCAATTGAATGAATTTGATGAAATGAGGTTGGAAGTAATTCAAAAAATAGAGTTATTACAGTATGAAAGAAAGATATGGCATGACAAGAACATTCAAGATAGGAAATTCAAAGCTGGAGATTGGGTCTTGTTGTTTGACTCACAATTTTAGAATTTTAAGGGTAATTTCATAACAAATGGATAGGACCATATCAAATAGAAAAAAATTAAATTAAATGGGTCAGTTCAACTCCTACCTATATATGGTAATAGAAAGACCCTCCTGGTCAATGGTCATAAGGTGGCATTGTATAATCTACCTATCACATAGGAGGAATTAATTAGGTAATCATAGTTGGAGAATCAGACCTATTATATGGGGGAAACCTATCCTTCCACCATACATGTTCCATAAGCTTTTTCCAAAGGAATAAAATATGGAGACTAAAAATAGTATCCTGGAAGTCCCTCTCCCAAAAAAAGGGTGGGTTGAAAACTAGAAAATGGCGGCCCTTTCAATAAGATCTTCGAGCTCAGATCTAGTAGAAAAACAAAATGTGTTTAAGGCCAAGTACTAATTATTTATGTAACTTTTTTAGAAATGCTACGGGAAGAAGATAAAATGAAATGGACTTTAACTATAAAAGGTAATCCTAGGTGATTTTCAGCATATTTTTACTTATTACTTATTATAGGCTTTAATATTCTTTATTTATTTTATAATTTTTTCCTAATCATTGCCAAAACTCTAATCAAAACCATTTAATACCTATCATTTAATAAAAAAATGATGTTATTTAACTTTTCCTAATCTACACATTTGACAATGATTACACCCTCAAATCACATAATCTAAGATATTTAGGGGCAGCATCATGTCATAAGTTTTTACACCTCCACATGTTTGGAATGTTTTGCATGCTTCAACAAAGCAAAATTTCATCTATGTGATAGAACTTCTAGATACCTTGAGGGCTAGGTCAGGATTTCAAAAAGAATACTATAATTACCATTGACAAACTACCTTTTCACCTTTCCTTCCCCACATTACCATTGAAATCATTCCCATTTTCTAAAAATCCTACCTCCTCCCCTTTTTCTACAGTTTGTGCACTCCCTAAGTGGAGTTTTGAAAATGGGGAAGAAAAATAGTCAAAACCCAACTCGTTGGAAGAATTGTTGAAAAATGCGGGCAAAGATCGAAGTTTTTAGGGAAGCGGGATGGATGGAATAATTAGAGAAATTATAGGTGTCGAATGAAGAATTGGTGGAAGAATTTGTCATCAATCGGAGTGGACCACTCCATTTTTAGAGTTTCAAGATCCATGTGAACATCAAAGTACTCTCGAGAGATAATTGGTTTACCTGTTGAGGGTAATGATGTACATACTAAACCTTCATATACAAACATTATTAGTATATTCATAGATCCAAGTGAACCACTTCTAGAGTTAATATTTTTGTTAGAAAAATCCTCCAAAAAAGGATTGTAAGGGGATTCTCGGGAAAATTCTATAAGATCCTCGATTATGAGATATTTCACATGTGATGGCCAATTTGGCACAATATTGGGACCTTCTATGAGGTTTTGATACACCTCAGACATGTAAATATAAATCCTCAATGGGTAGTTAATCTACCCAAATATTTGTATGATAATCTTGTCGAGTATGGTTGGAAGGAGAACACAAGGATTTGGGGTTTTAAGACACCATGGTCTCATTTAATTAATCTACTACTTCCACTTCCTCAAGAAGAAAAATGGAGAGGCTCAATGGTAGAAATTCTTGTCAAATTCATCCTCTCAAAGTAAAATATCAACATTCCCTAGTCTTTTCATAATGCATATCCTCCATTCTAAGCTTCATCATCATCTATAAAAAGAAAGAGGATCCCATTTTTCACTATATCATCTCTTGAATCAGCTCCTACAAAAGAGGAACCTGAAACATCTACAAGGAAATATGAATAATAAAATATTCCAATTGTTCATCTCTTTGATACTGAGGAGCCTTCCAAATCCTCTCCCTCTTTATGAAAAATATTGAGAAGGCATGGAGCCATAAGTGAGCCTATCAATTCTAAAATATCTATCGAACATGGTAAAAACAAAGGAAACTTATCCTTCAAATTGATGATGATGTTGTAGATCAAGAGGGAGCTGAAATATTGAGTAGTTTGACTAGATTTTTCTCTTCTATGAATACATTAACTCTTGAGGTGAATGTTATCCAATTTTGCACCCCTGCAAATTGGCTAACTTCATAAATATGGACTTAGGCATTTTCATGGAGTCTTGGTGAGGAATCTGGAAAAGTAGGTATTTTTCATGTTTTGGGCACTTGAAATTATTATAAGGAATTTTATTCCTTTTCTTCAAGCTCAAAAATTCCAAGAACTTAGAAAAATTTATAAAAATGGAAAAATTGGAAAATTGGGTCATCAATAGTGTATTACTTAACTGGTGAAGGTTTTTGGGAACTACGGATGTAGATGGAACTAGTTCTCTCGGGAACTAGTTCCACAGGAGTGTTTTTTGGTCGTAATACAAAGGGGTTTGGGTGAAAAATTCGGTGTATTGCGGTTTGGGGTGAGTTTTGGGTACCAAAGCATCAAGAAAAACTAGTTATTTCATATCACTTATTCCCCACATCCCCAAAAAATCCACAAATTAAAGGAATTTTGGATTTAGGTTTAGTTCAATGCGTAAGCAAGTATTATATGGAGAACCGGGCTCTGGGAGAAATGATTCCTCTAGGGAACAAGCTCTCCATGGAGTGCTTTGAGCCACAAGGTAAAGGAATGAGGAGAAGAATCATTGCAGATCGAGTGTATTCGGGGGAACTAAGGTCCGAGGGAATAAGTTCCATGGGAACCTAAGTTCCCCCGCAATGAGGTTCATCCTATAATATAAATAAAATGTAGAGGAATAAGGGTTCAAGAGAACAATGTGGAGTCGAGAACAAATCATGGAACCACGGATTCCCGCATTAAGGGCCAGCCCTAAAGAAAAAGGATATTAGATGGTGGTTCAATGTAGAAGACCAAGGACTTGTGGACACCGAGGGTGGGGTGGAACAACTCCCAAGTTCCACCCGCAGCCCAAATATCTCATTCACAAACAAACTCAAAATCAATGTGGGAAAATTGGATAGATACGAGAACAAGTGGAACACTTCCCTCCCCAAAAAGATTTCTCCATAGCCCTATTATACCCACAAACTAGAGGAGTAAAGGGAAAAATTAAAAAGGACATTTAATTGGCAGATCGATCATGCGCACAGGGAACCCGTGTTCCTCTCAACCCCTCCAGATCTACATGGGCATAAATTTTTCCCTGGTTGTCCAAATTCATCCAACTTGGACTTTTTGGAAAGCTCTCATCATGAACCCCATCATGGAAAATTAAAATATTGAGTTACATGAGAGTAGGTGAGTGAAAAATAAGAAAACGTTCTCAACATTTAAAGATGCAATTCTAGTTTGTTTGACCACCATATTTAATGAGGAGTGGTGCCCATTTCTTCTCCAACAAGCAAGACATCATGAAGGAATGACCTTCGCAGGCTGCCCATGCCCCTTTTCATACATTTAATGTATCTTGTTGGTGGGTGGAGGCATAATTTTGAGTTTCTCTTTTCCCTCTCTTTTCTCATCTTCTATATATTATAAAACCTCTCATTTTGTGAGGGGGTGTTCTAAAATGTAATGAAACTGTCAAAAAATTTCCAAAGAAGTTGTGAGTTACAGGCCTCACATTTGAACATCTTGCATGGTGATAATTTCCTTACACCTCCATTGTAATGTATTTGCATCTTCTTAAAGCAATAAAATTCATGGTTTGTGTATCTTATCTACCCTATCCTATCTTGTGTTTTACATGTATATTTTGCATATCTCATTCAACTTACAGGTTTAAATATGTTTTGCTCCATGTAAATGGTGATGTAAATGTTGTTTTGGACTGTGGTACTTATGTCTTCCCTCTCCTCCTTCATTTTTCTCCCATTTTCACTCATTGGAATATCTCTTCCCCTTTTCTTGGTGTTATCACCTCTCTTTTAGCCTAGGATTTCCATTTTCATGCACCTCTCTCTTCTCATGGTCCCTTGGATTGTTAGAATAGGATTAGATAGCTACATTTCCTTCTTATGAGTAGTTTTAGCATTAGGAATAGGTAGAGGAACCATTCTTCTCTAGAAGTTTATCTCACAATGCAAGTGCCACAACTTGGAGACAATCCCATATTTCCTCAAAATCCAGTGGTTGTCTATGACTCAGGCAGTTACAATTTTGAGCTCCAATAGTTTTGGCACGCCCTGGTGGGAGAAGATTTTAAAGCTTTTTATTTCACATGTGTGTATCCTAACCACCTTGGTGCCTTCACTACCCAACATTTTTGGCATGCCCGATGTGACAGGTATTGAAAGCTTCATATTTCATTTCATCAAGTTTGATGTGTTCTTGGTGAAATTTTAGCCTTTGGAAAGCACATCTGGTGACTCCATTGATTCAAATAACCCATTTTCTTGATCATCGAGCTTTACCTTTCCTTCCATTCATATTTCCCTTCCATTCATTTGATGTTTCAACTTCATTCATGGATATTCGTTGAGATCTTCCATTTTCACATTTCCTTCGCAGCGAAAGTGGGATGATATCCCCAAAACAAAGCCTTGATAAAATTGCCTCTTTTCCATGGAAATGGAGATCAATATCCTATTGATCACATTCAAGATATATCCAACCATTGTTCCATTCATAATGCCATTGAAGAAAATTTTTGCCTCAGACTTATTGTTCTATCATTTAGAGGCAAAGCAAAAGATTGGTTCAAGCAATTTGGCTCCATAATCCATTTCCACTTAGGATCAGCTGGGAGAATAATTCTATAATTGGTTCAAGGAGAATGTAGATTTCATTTTCCTCATGGAACATCTCAGCACAATACAATGAGCTTCAATGGAGTATATCTTAGATTTCAACATCAGATTCAAGAGGACCTAGCATATAATTCCTTAAGAATTTAGACCCTCACAAGGTATGGCATTCTTGTTTTATTTGAGGGCCTTTGATTCTGATTTGGCTATGTTGATTCAAGATCTAAGAAAAACTCTCCCTTGGGCATTTGACATTTCCATATTAGCTAAGAAGAGTCTCATTCAGGTTGGGAAAAGGAAATACATTCCCATTACTCCCTTTCTTCCATCTTCTTCCACATCTTTTGTGTCTAACAATGCAAGTGATCAGCAGCCCCTCATGTATGTATCATCCCCAACCAATCTTATCATGTTTGATGATTGTATAACTATTGAAGAATGGTATGACTTTGATTGGGAAGATGAAATTACACAAAGTGAGAAAAAGAGGGAATATGATTCAAAGGGAAGTCATCTAGACTCAGAGGATGTTGTTTTGGAGGAGGATGAGTTATTTTTAGAGGAAAATCGAGTTCAGTTCATCCCGCCAAAGCAATCACCTTCGGGAGGAGTGTTTGTATGATGCCCATATTCATGGGGTTGAGCTTTAAAGAGGATGGGAAAACCAAAAGGATCAGTCTATGCCAAATCTTATATCTAGCTAGTTTAGAGAAAAAAATAGAGTTGCAACCAATCATGTTCACTTCAAAGTATGAGGATGAACTTCAGTGCACCAAAGGTTAGCAACAATGCCTCCCAAATCTGAATGCAGAAAAACTTAAGGAGGTAATAATTTTGTTTGTTGTTAATACTTTGAAAAAGGGTGGAAAACTAGCTTCAAATCAGTTTTTCACTCTTACTTAGGACCATGTTCAGGGCTAAATCATTTACATGGTATCAATTTATGAGGAAAGGTAGCTACTTTTCCCTTCCTATTCTACAGGATTTATTTAAGTTTCCTCTGGTTAGAGTAGGGTAGTGTAAGTTTTCTTTTAGTAAAATAAGTGTTTTTACACACTGTATGTTTCCACTTGGAACATGTATGATTTTCCATGTTTGTATATAGTTTTTGCGGGATTTTTTTGTTGTGCACATAGTTCATTTTAGGACCAAATAAGATAAGTTGTGAAATTTCCAAGTTTTATTCAGAGCCAATGAGATCAATTTAGTCCAGTTTAGGAGGTAGTGTTCAAGGTAAAAGTAAGGTTTTGGGGAAGTCTAAAGTACATACACTACATCTCCAAGTCATCATACATTCTTCATTTTGCATGCTTCATCCTTGCCAAGAAATCAGTGTTTTTGTCCAATCCTAAATAGTTTTACAATCTTATCAAGGATCAAGCTCTCCGACTTCTTCAAAAATTGTAAAATCATATTTTGGGAAAATTTTAGATTCTCATTCTTTGTCTCATCAGATCAGTTGCAGAGGAAACAGGGTGAAAAGACCAATTCAAATTAATTTTCCACTCTCATAAAACCTAATTTAGAAAAAAATTATAATGAGATGGTCGATTCAAGCTTCAGATCACCTTCATGTTCAAGCATTGATTTAAGTGGATTTAGGGGTGTGATTTTCAAGTTTGGATCGGGTTTCATGTTTTTAGGATGACTCCATGCCCAATGGATGCTTCAAGGCCACTAATCTTTTCAATCTAGCAGAAAATTACCCCATGAGTTGCCAACTATTATCCAATTTTGTACCCCTTACAAATGGGCTAACTTCAAAAATTTGGACTTAGGAATTTTCATGGAGTCTTAGTAAGGAATATGGAAAAGCAGGTATTTTTCATGTTTTGGGCACTTAGAATTATTCTAAGACATTTATCTCCTTTTCTCTAAGCTCAAAAATTACAAGAACTTTGAAAACTTTGGAAAAAATGGAAAATTAGGTCATCGTAGTGTATCGCTTGACCGATGAAGGTTTTTGGGAACTAAGGTTATGGATATAACTAGTTATTTCAGGTCACTTTTTCCTCACATCCCTGAATAATCCACAAAGTGAAGGAGTTTGGGATTTGGGTTCCGTTCAATGCAAAGGCGAGTGCTATGTGGAGAACCGAGGCTTCGAGAGGAACGGTTCCCATGGGGAACAATTTCTTGGTGGAGCTCTTTGAGCTGCAAGGAAAAGGATTGAGGAGAGGAGTGTGTTGCGGATTGGAGTGTAGTCAATGGAACTAAGGTGGGAGGGAACGGGTTCCACAGAACTTTAATTCCCATAATGAGGGTCCGCCCGCAATACAAATAGAATATGGATGAATAAGGGTTCGGGAGAACGAGGCAGAGGTAGAACAAGTCCACGGAACCAAGGGTTGGACTAAAAGACAAAGGATAGCAGACACTGATTCAATGCAAAATACCAGGACTTGTGGCATCGAGGGTCGGGGTGGAACAGTTCTAAGTTCCACCCGTGACTCGAATATCTCGATTCACAAACAAATTCAAAATTAATGCGACAAAAGAGGAAAAATATGGAACAAGTGGAACACTTCCTCCCCAAATGAGTTCTCCACAACCCGTTATACCAACAAACCAAAGGAATAAAAAGAAAATGGAAAAAGGACATTTAATTATGGACTGCTCATGTGCAAAGGGAACTTGTGTTCCTCCCGACGACCCTCTACATCCACATGGGTATAACTTTTTGTTAAACCCTAGTCATTAGTGTTGTCATTGATGTCAAGTTTTATTGATGGAAAAGGAGTGAATGGTGAAGTGAGGATCTGTAAGGGACATAAAGGTTGATTAGTAGTGCCTTTTAATGATGATTGAATCTCACAGAGAGAGTTTAGGATGGTTTCATTGTTCTACAAGCTTGGTCAATGAGGTAGGAGTCCACTGGAGGTATGAACATAGTTGGAAAACTTTATACGGGTGATCTACATGTCATTCATGATGATTTTAGCATGAGAAATATCTTCGGAGTGAGTAACAAGTCAAATGTTTGGAGTCATAGTTGTAATTGGCTCATTTAGGCCTAGTTCTAGAGCCTAATGATGTGTAAGAGATAATTTCATGTCATAGCAAGACCAAATAAGCATGGGATCATCCTAGGAACATTTTCTAGGGCACGTATGAGTATCCAAAAGGTTTACTTTTGCTCCTACAGGCAAATTTCAAAAGTTCACCAAAGTTGGCCTTGAGAACTAGACAGTGTAGGTTGATGAAAATGAGATAGGTATGAGACGTACATGAACAATTATGGCTAACCAACACATGGAATTTTTAGAGGGTTTTCTTGTAGCACTTCATGCTAAATTTCATCAAGTTTTGAAGAGGTATGTGGAGGTATGCAAAATTTTCTAAAACTCGCTTGTTGAGAATTGCAAACCGAGTTGCTTTTATTCTTAGCACCCAAGAAAACATATATAGGATTATTCAGATAAATTGTAGACGTGATTTTTGTAGATAAATCCAATCCTAAAGTATTTCAAAATGTTTGAGGCAAATTTCTTAAGTTTTTGGAGAAGTTATGAGCATTCTACTAACAGGTTTCTCTTTTCTCAGGCTTACTTCTTGAAGTGTTTGATTTCAAATGAGTTATTCGATTTATCCTCAAGTTTTGAATTGTTTTAAATTCTCAAATATTAATGAGGTATTCTCCATGTTGTAGTGGTGACAAGTATGTAATCTAAGCATAGTCTTTCTAGCCAATCCATCTCAGTCTTGCAAGGGCATTCTCATTTAATCATGTCAACCTGAAAGTTACTGGTCAAGTTATAATGCTCAAAGTTGTTGTTTGGAATGGAAAGTGATTCTAAATCTCCTCTAGAGGTTAGTGTTGAGATGATGTAGATTTTTTTATCCTTGTAGTGAATGTTAAAGCAAAAATCTCTTGTTTCCACATTGTCCTGTGTTGCCTTGCCAAGAAAACAGTATACAAGGGTATGTTTGAAGATCTCTCTCTCTCTCTCTCTCTCTCTCTCTCTCTCTCTCTCTCTCTCTCTCTCTCTCTCTCTCTCTCTCTCTCTCTCTCTCTCTCTCTCTCTCTCTCTCTCTCTCTCTCTCTCTCTCTCTCTCTCTCTCTCTCTCTCTCTCTCTCTCTCTCTCTCTCTCTCTCTCTCTCTCTCTCTCTCTCTCTCTCTCTCTCTCTCTCTCTCTCTCTCTCTATACATGACAAATTAATGACAAATTCTTCAATTTGGATACTAAAGCATAATGAGAGAAAGTTGTGTATACACTAATAATATGAATGGAATTCCACTATGCAAGTTGGAATAATCACACATATGTGTTTGTTTGGTGTGTAAATGTGGTGTTAAGTGCTCTAAGGATTTAAATAAGGTCTCGGTGATCTTCCATGCAAACCTAAGGTTCATCTTAAACCCTGAAGCATTTGTTTGAGCTCAAAAAGTAGATCTTTGTCAAGTTGTTTAGTCACTTTGTGCACTTTTTGTGAGTTCCGAGAGTAAATGTGAATGTTTTAAACAAGTTGAATGATTAGGAAGATGGAAAATACTCTCACCTAGGCACAACAACTGGAATTTCCTAATTTCATCTAAAAATGAGAGAGAAATAAATTTTTTATGCCCCTCGGGCTAGCACAGTGTCCAAAACCCTGGTTCTAGGGTTTGAAAGACAAAAATGATCAAATCTTGAATTTTAGCCAATGAAAATTCTTAAATGTTTGAAGATATATTTGTGCATAGGATATGGTCACTTTTCAAAAATAATTATGTAATTTAATTTTCAAACCAGGTATTTTTCAATGATAGTTTTCCTCAAAGTCGTTCTCCATGATCTGTGCGGGCAGTGGTAAGTTTAGAAAATGTTAAATCCTTCATGATTAAACCTCAATACTTTCATTAAAAGCATATAAATGTTGAGGAACAACTAAATAATGCTTAGTTTGATCACAAATTTATTTCGAGGTAGTGAAATCCCATGACAATAATGTTTTGAAGACCATGATATCATTCCATTGTCTCGGTTGAGAGTTATCTTGCAAAGTTTGTTTCAGCAAGGCTTTAAGGTTGTGAAATGTGTCTCTTAAAACATCAAAATAACCTTCACATATGTATAAATGTTTTCAAATGTCTCTTTATTAAGTCTTGAATCACGAAGCCTATAAATGTTATTATAAGGTGTTTTTAGTCTTCTAGCGGAGGTGTAGAGTCTTAAGTCTAGATGCTTTGAATTGAATGCACACCAAGAGAAACCCCGAATGCCCTAAAAGTTACAAGATTGTTTTTATCCTTATTGCTCGAACCACACTTGATAAAATTTTAAGAATGTGAACAGTCTTCTCAAGACCTCAATGTAAGTTCAAAAGGCGAGAAAAATCCAAAAACTTCAAGAAGTTGAACAGTTTTTCCCCAAGAAAGATGAGCTCGAAAAAAAAGTAAGAGGATTTGAATAATTTGGTGGGAAGATATAATTTCATAGGTCAAATAGCAGCTACTTGAGTCTTGAATTCAAAGTAGGAGACTATGAAACAAAATTGGTTAAGTTGAACAAGATATAGTATGAGTAATGTTAATGTGCCAAGGTGAAAATTAAGATAATAGAGAACATGGCAAAGTAAAAGGTGACTGAGAATGGTTGTATAATGTAAGGTAAAACATATTTATACATGTTTTTCTCTTACTGCGATAGGTTTTCATAGTACAATGGTGAATAGTTGCGTATCAATCAAGGGGTGTGTGTGATAGAGTGTTAAAGTAGCATATGGGTATGAGATTGAAGATAGATTGAGGATGAACTTAAAAATAGAGAGAAAAATGTGTCTAAGTCCTGAAAACATAGACTAAGATTGGAGAATTGAGATTGCAGCGATGTACAAAGTGAACAAGAGGAAAAGTAAGTGCACATATGAGTCAAAATATATTGTGAATTCTTGAGGAAGATCATATAGCATGTGAAAGGTGAATAGGGGTTTGAGGTATTGATGAGATTGCAAATGGTTGAGATGAGAAAATAGTGATCCCAATTCGATAGATTGTAGCTAACCAAATAGATGAAAAAATCTAATGAGGAAGAGTGATCATAAGAGATAGGAATTGAAAAGAAAAGTGTGTTAAACTAATTTTCACTATCGGTTGTTTGAGATAGCAAGTTCGAAGTGTGGCAAAGATCTGTAAAATTCTAAATTGTAGCTTAGCATATAGGGGTTGTTGTACACACCCAAAATTGCATGTGCTACATTGTCGGAAAGAGGTTACAGAAACCCCAATGATGATTTAGATCTCTTCGCAAGGTGTTCGGAATCTAGAAAACATGTTGAGTATACATGTGCATCCTAAAATGTCTTATCCAGCCTTTGCATGCTTTGTTCTTACCCCTTTCCTTTTTTTCCTTGCATTTCGGTCTTTATGTCAGGACCACCACCCTATTTGGGCGGAGGTCTCGTGGATCGTAGCCCGAGATAGGGTGGCGGTCCCGAAAACTACCACCCTACGGCTGGGGCGGTCCTATCCGCGTTTTCTAGAAATTTCCGGCGCTTTCGTCAAACGCAAAAAATCAAGTTATGCTTGTAATTCTCAACCACTCTTTCTTGCATTAAAGTTTAAGTCACCTTGTAAATAGTAATTTATTTTTTTAACGGTATAAGAGTTCAAATTGATCTTACCTTCTGGTAAATCATAATGCTATAAATACCAAGCTTGTTTATAAGCAAATGGCCCCTTTCTCTATGATTTATCATTTAGTGTGTTTGAAAGCTCCCCAACAAGTCTCAACAGGTTTATATTTTTTATAAGTTCTCACCTCTCGCCTCAAGGCTCCTTTCCTTCTTTCTTATTTAGAGATCACTTGATCTCTCTAGTTTCATATTTTTCCATTTTTGTTCTCAAAACAACCAGCTTAGCATAAAGTAGATTCAATTCTAGATTAAAGTTCATTTGATAATCTTGTTTACTGTCAGAGTTATAGGTCATTGTTTCATCATAGGAAGTATAGATCCTAGATTTTTCGGTATTTTTGTTGTATCCCTGCAAAAATCCTATTAGGAATCGCATAGCCAAGCTTTGTTCTCTTGTGTTATCCCTCTCCTACTTGCATTTTGTTCGGTTTACATCCAAGCTGCCACTATTCAAATATCTTCTCTTGTTGCCATTGTCACATTCCCACTTTTCTGGATTCACGAGAAAACGTAGAAACAAATAGATCACACTTGAGGGACAAGCTATGATACAACTGGATTTGCCTCTGTTCTATAAACTCCAGGTTTGAATTGTCAAAGTTGTAGTTACAATATATCAAATAGAGTAGTGAATCATTTCATTTTAGTTAAGCTCACTTTCAATATTATCGGGGAAGCTATGGGGAATAATAGCTTCTGAGAAGCTATGATTTGTTCCTCATTTTTGAGGTACCATTAAAGGTCTTTTAATTAAAATTAATTAGTTATTTATATTTAGGATCAATTCACATGTACATACGGGCGAATAGCTACATTTGGCTACCCTGCTTGTTATAGTTTTATTCTTAGATTAATTGCTCATTATCTGAATTTATTACATTAATCGCTCTTTAATTTCATTCAAATTCACGTCTTTGAAAATACAAAAAAATAACAAGCATAGCGTAGATTTATTTTCATAATTAGTTTACTTCATTCAGTTAAGTTTGGTTATTTCTTGCATGACAATTACGGGACCCAGAGAGCCCAGGGATTACATATTCGAACCAGTAATACCTCAGCCAAATATCTTCACAACATTAACAGATATAGATCAAGGTCTTAGAATTCACGTCTTCCAAACAACAACAAACCCACAAACAATCAGTGAGCAATTGAGAGAATTAAACATCGAAGACGACAAAGCATATGAATTCTGGTCAAATCAACCCAACTATAGATTACCTTGATAGGATATCCACATGACCATACAAGAACCTGAAAGAGAGAAAACATTTGGTTGTGATCCATTAGTTCCATAGCCAAATGCAGGAGACCTTCTTATTGATATAGACATAGGCTTATGCATACAAGTTGCTAGAACACCGTAAGGTATTCTAAGAAGATTACACAACTCCTGGTATTAAACATAAAAGCTGAAAAAGCTTATGACTACTGGATAGTCAGAAGAAGATATTGATTCTTCACATGACCATAAAAGGTCCTCAATAACCACGAACTTACAGTTGTGACCACCGGTCCCAAACCCAACGGGCCTGCTAATCAATTAGACATTGACACCAGTTTGCGTACACTCATATTTAGGTCCTCACCACTTCTACCAGACATTATCACACAGTTTTCCATGTTGAACATAGCAGCCGATCAAGCTAAGATTTTCTGGACTAGACCGAGAGAATCGCCCCTAAATTCTGGCAGATTCATTATGCCTCGCACCATCATTTTCATGACCTTGTCTGGAAATCTACACAAGGTGCTTTTAGGTCATTTTCCATGCATCCAACAGCCAATAAGTAGGATTCAAGCAGAGCTTGACATTGATTATAGCCTCCGAGTGGCTATTATATCTGAATGATCCATTACACCAATTCATGTTAGGAGAGATTTCTTTGCCTTGGACTCACAGATTCTATTATTGCGTGTTGAGGATATAAGATTGCCCAACTAGTTTGTCCACATCCACATATATTTCATTTCCACCGGCTATCTCGGCATGACCTCGGGAGGTTGGGTATGGAGAAAGGCTACTTGTCGATTTTCATGCTCACCTATCACTTTTCTATCATACAAAATTGGTGAACCCGACGTGAAAGGAACAACTGCTCCCTTTTCATTTCCATTTCTTTCATCCATCTTCGCTCCTTCCCATTATTCTATGGGTATTTATATACCCCTTGAATATGTCGGGATACGATGCATATGGCAGACCTCTCTCAGGTCTCAAAGCATATTATGGCCAATCGAGTAGGCCACAGTCACCCTCACTTTCTGCATGGGCTGACAACTACTCAAACAACTACCTTTCATCACAAACTCCTCCTCAAAGGACTAACGCTAGTACTTCATTCTGAATTGAGGAACTAGACCAACTCACACAAACACAACAACTTGAGCCATCAGGCTCTAATAGCATGACATTTACTAGAGAATCCAGCTCATCTCCTCGAGTTTTGTTTAGACCACAAATCAGTAGGCAATCAGATCCACTCCCATTCTTGGATGAGGAGTACTTAGCACACCATGCCAGAAATGAGCAACACTTCCAAAACATGTATCCACCTCTAGGAAGTTTGCAAACACAACTGAAACCCTGCTTCAAGAAAATACCCCCATTCCTCCACCAATGGAAAATACTCTTGGTGAAGTTGGGAAAAGTAATGAACAATTCATAGTAGGATACCATACCCCTCTGCAACCTCAAAGAGTACCAAAACAGCCATCAAGGTAAAACACTGGGCCATCACCAATCGAGGTCATCTCAACTTTGGTTGAGAGGGTCAGAGGACTAGAACTTTCTCAAGCAAATCAAACTTCATATTTGGGGAAAGTGGGAACTCCCAACCCTCCGCATTATCCTAGTCAAATTGACCTCCTCACAGGAATAGGCACGTTAGGCATGCCTCCCAACATTCGTATGGGTATCCACATCAAACACTGGTTAGAACTATGTTTTCAAACATTGTTTTCGTTTGAAAACACGATACCTCTTGGTTTAATACCAAACAACCCATATCAGAGCAATGTTCCTCCCTATCTAAACATGTATTCAAAATCACCATAGGGAGACATGTTCTCTTTTCCCAGGACGTTCACTCAACTGCAGGGGTTTCCTTACGCCCCTACAAATGCATACATTATGCCACATCAACAACCCATTCCACCTCCACCTCCTCAACAGACACCATCGATGGTTGAAACCTATGCGGTAGGGACTTACTCTGAATATTTAAAAGAGCCTCTTGATTTCACTATACAAAGTGTCATGCTCCCAAGACCTCTACCCGATTTTCCTAAATTCAAAGGGGAGGGAGATCCAAATGCACATATCAAGGCCTATGCCACAGACCATTCGAGAATTGCTCCCTTGGGATGTGGTTGTTGCTAAGATATTCCCTAAGACCTTAGAGGGTATTGCCCTTGATTGGTATTATAGAATACCTGAAGCCTCGATACACTCATTCAAACAACTTACTTGTGTCGAATTTATCAAAGCTTTTAATATGAACAAATTGTTAAGAACAGGGATAAGGGAATTCTTACACATTAAACAAGAGCACAATGAATCTACTACTCATTTCATTCAAAGATGGCGTACAGTCCTCTACTCATCAACAAGTGCTCCGAACATGGATCAAATGGAACTATGTGACTTATTCCTTCATTCTCTCAATAGAGAGATAAAGGAAGAAGTCCAGAAATTCCCACTAAGGACCTATGATGAAGTACTTGAGAGTTCCCTCTAAATAGATCAAGCAAGTAATAGACAGTGGTCATAAGACCTATGGAACAAACGGAAGATTAGTCACACCCAATCAAAACACTATGACTTATCCTAATGTCGGGAATACCAATCAAGGACCCAAGATCCTTAACAAAAACCACGGGGTTACAACAGATGGAGTCACAGACCAAGTTAAAAGGGAAAACATCGTAAACACTCCAACACCCATTAATGGTCAGTGGAATAATAGCTTTACTCCAACAATCAATGCAATGGATTTTAATCGTCCTCCATCACAACAACAACAACAACAACAATGGAAAATCTAGACACAAGGTCCAGTCTGAAACCCAACTGGATATCAGAACCAAAGCCAAAGGCAACAACCTCAAAACTTCAACTCTAAACCTAATCAGAATTTTGGACCACAACAGGTTCAAACCAACAACCACGGGACTATAATCCCAACTTGTATTGTGGTTTCCACAAGATTCAAGGCCATGATACTAGGACTTTCCACGACTACAACAAATTCATGCAACGTTTTCCAGAAGATCAAAGACAACTCTTTGTAGATATGTTTTTAACAAATTCTACATTACCCACGCCGAACACCTATACGGGATCAATTTCCCCTCAAAATGCACCCCTCAAGATTTTTAACGATCCTCTCCCGAATCATTCTAACAATAACATGTTAGATCCAAATGGGACAAACAAGAGTGTCATGGTAGGAAATAACGATCATGAAGCCTCAACTTCATCAAATCCATTGGTTGCACCCCAATTAGGAACTCGACCACAAACCAAGATAGTTGGTCTAGTAGAGTTAGACACCGAGCTACAGGTAGAAACCATAACAAGAACACGAGATTATTCTTCTCAACCAGTTCAACCTACCCATCAAGTACCAAAAAATGTTCAACAAACACTGGAAAAACCCATAGGCACTTACGACCTAATTAATGACCTAACAAAGACCTTCTCTCACATTTCCTTCTTAGATTTGTTGAAAAACTCTCCCACTCATAGGGTTACTCTCTTAGAAGCGTTGGGTCTTGGTCATCTGATTAACATCACTCCTCCTCCTGAAACACAAGTAAACCATGTAGACTTTGACATCTACCCTCTAGGGCAGACAGATAGGGATACTAAGTTTATATTTGATATAAGAAAAATGCCAATGGATGCTGAAATTACACGTAGAGGTGACCTAGCTTTGCATTTGCAGGTATGGGTTTATAATTTATGTTAAGCACGCAATGATTGATGATGGGGCAAAGTAGTTAACATAGTCCCCTTCACTTTTCTTCAAAATCTAGGATATGGAGAAACAAATTGTTCCTCAACATGAAATATGCTAAGGGGTTATGATAGCCTCAAGGAAACTTCAATTGGGACTATAGTGTTACCAGTCACCTTAGGACCCAAGACAGTCCTCACCAAATTTTATATTATAGATCGGGAAACCAACTATAATATGATTCTCGGTCGACCATGGATACATCGCATGAAGGCAATCCCTTCCACATTATTCCAGGAAATAATATTTTTACACCTGGGAAAAATATTTGTGGCAGGTGACCCAAAACCTTTCAACATACACTTAGCAGATTTGAAAAAGAGACCAAGCATCCACTCTAAGTTTGAGCTCCCAACGAATCAACTTAACAAACTAGTCAATTCAAAGCCAGAAGTAAAGTTGGTGCCTACAATAGAATTAGAAGTCACGAATTTGGTCGAAGGCATTCCAACAATCAAAAATGAGACCAACATCATAGAGACAGTATCATTAGGAACCACCACAAAATTTTTGAGTTACTAGAGAAAGATCTACCTATTCTCCTACCATTTGATTCCGTGGGTATAGGATGTACCCTAGGAATTGGCTCCCTTCCAGCGGATGAATTTTATATGGTAGAAGTAACCGAGGAAAAATAAGAAGATACAAAGAATGTTCCAACATCCATTTTTCCAAGCAATTATTGGACTCTCCACTTGATGGAGCTAGATGTCATTTTGGTGTTGGGGTAGGTGTGATCCTTACTTCTCTCGAGGGAAAGATCCTACCTTTTTCCTTTAAGTTAAACTTTGAATGTACAAACAATGGGGCTAAATATGAAGCCCTCCTCCTTGGCCTCATCATAGCCAAAAGGATGGGCGTTGATAACATTAGGGTGCTAGGAGATTCACAATTAGTTACAAACCAAGTATCTGAGGTATATGAGACTAGAGTTGAGCACTTGCAACTCTATAAAATGGCAGTATTAGATCTAACCAAGGGATTCGACTTCATATCAATCGAAGCAATTCCACGAGAACAGAACCTTCTTGCAGATTCAATAGCAACCTCGGCTTCCTATTTCACTCCAAGCAATGAGTTGGAAAATACAAATTTCATGGTATCACTTCATATTGAACCATTGGTGCGTAAAATACCAATAACCCCGATCTTGACACACATAGAAGCTGAGAATGATTTTACCATCCTAGATCACTTTGACATCGATAGGGTCACTCTTGGATATCTAAATGCTTATGCAAAATTACATCTTGCTCATCACATGGTAGATTTCTCCCTAATCCCATATTCCTCTTCCTATTTTGGAAATCCCATGATAGAATATCCCCCGCAAAAGAATATTGAAATCTTCAAGGTAGAGAATGAAGAAAGTTTGGAACTACCTCGCCACGCCCGAGTTTGAAGAAGGCAACGCTTCCTTAATCGAAGTAACGATTGATATAAATATTGGAACAGAGAAGAACCAAATATTTTGAAGTTTGGATCCGCATTAACTCCAAAGGAGGTAGAAATACATACCTGTGTCCTCAAGGAACATCAAAAGGATTTCACATTTAGTTGAAAATAAATGACAGGAGTTGCACCACATATTACGGTACATAATCTTGTCACCAAACCATATGCAAATCCAATCAAGAAAATTCAAGACCAATGAAGCCAAAAGTGACTCTCATGGTGAAAGAAGAAGTAATGAAACTTCTCCAAGTGGGATTCATCAAATCGGTTGACTATTCACAATGGGTATCTAATATCGTCCCCATTCTCAAAAAAATGGGAAGATACACATTTGCATAGACTTCTAGGACATTAACAAAGCTTTCCCCAAAGATGACTTCCCTTTACCATCCATCGACGTTATTTTTGACGCAACAGCTGGATTTGAGTTTTGTCTCTCATGGATGGATTCTTAGGATATAATCAAATCAAAATATCCAAAGAGGATCAAGCCAAAACTACGTTTATAACTCCTTGGGGAACTTACTATTACGTTGTCATGTCATTTGGTCTTAAGAACGTTGGCACTACATACCAATGGGAAATGACATACATATTCCATGACCTTATTCATAAAATCATGGAATTCTACGTAGATGAATTGGCCAAGGCCAGGAAGTGTTGTGATCACCTAGAGGTGCTCTGAATCATTCTCTCATGATTGATCAAATATGGCGTCACATTGAATCCAGAGATAAATATGTATTCGGTGTAACAGGAGGAAAGCTTCTAGGTTACATTATATTGTCACGAGGGATTGATGTCAACCCAGCCAAAATCTGGGTTGTTCTTGAAATGATTCCACCATCAAACGAGTCTAGTATCAGATCATTTCTTGGGAAACTTGGTGCAATTCAAAGGTTCATCCCTGACTTAAGTTTTGATGTTCATCCAATCAACAATTTGTTGAAAAAGGATTATATCGTTGATTGGATAGAAGAATGCAACAAGGCCTTCAAGGTAGTTAAACTATTCTTGTTGTCTCCTCCCACGCTAATGCCACCTAGATCAGATCGCCCTTTGATCTTGTATTCACGAGCTACAAATGTTTCACTAGCCTGCATGTTGGCTCAAGAGGATGACGATAAACGAGAACGTGTAGTTTATTTCATTAGTCAAACATTGCTTGATTATGAGACATATTACACACAAGCAGAAAAGGAGTGCCTAGCTATAGTCTTTGCAACAAAATGATTGAGACATTATATGTTGAACTAGGAAACAAGGGTAATCATCAAAACTGATCACTTACAAACCTATCTAAATCAAGGTTCACTGTCAAAAGGGTTAGCGCTTCATAACACTAATAGGTGAATTCGAGTTGACTTTTGTTAACCAAAATTCTGTGAAAGGACAAATTATTGTGGATTGGTTAGCTGATAACTAAATAGATGATGGAGATCTAGTTTATTTAGACTTTCCAGATGAGTGTGTATACTTTTTTGAAACTATGCCCCCCCATTTCTACATGTCCATGGTACACTAACATCATCAATTCCAAAAAATACCGTACTTACCCAGAAGGGGAAACGTCGCAACAAAGAAGGAAGTTATGCATTATTGTTGCTAAATACATTATTTTAGATCAGTTTCTCTATCATAGAGCCTTCGACAGAATGCTTTTAAGATGTGTTGACACAAAAGAATCCAAAAATATTCTTTATGAATCCCACAGTGGGATATGTGGAGGCCACTTTGGTGACCACACCACTGCTCACAAAATACATCGGATGGGCTATTTCTGGCCCACTCTAGAACATGATGTAGTAGAGTTTGTGCACAAGTGTCATAAATGCCAAGAATTATCCCACGAGATTCACATGCCAGCACAGGCTCTGCAACCAATCAAAACCCCATGGCCCTTCTCCACATGGGGCCTAGATTTGATAGGGAAATTCTCTCCCTCATCAATGAGATGGCCATAAATTTATAATTATGGCTGTAGAATATTTTACTAAATGGGTATAGGCCATGCCTCTCACCACCTTTGTACCAGTTCGTAATCATTAAGTTCATTCTGAATCAAATCATTTGCAGGTACGGTGTCCCGCAAGTCATTATCTCAAACAATGGCACATCCTTCAAGAATGATGAGGTCCATCATTTTTGCAGCAAATTCAAGATAAACCATCACACATCCTCTCTTTATTACCCCCAAGCTAATGAGCAGTGAGGCAACAAACAAAACATTAAAATCCATTCTCCTCAAAATAGTTAAGGAGAACAAATGGGATTGGCATTTAAAATTATACCCAGCCTTGTGGGCCTATCAAACGTCAATAAGAACACTAATAGGGGTAACCCCTTTCTCATTGGTATTCGGGGTAGAAGTAGTTCTCCCACTTGAGGTCGAAATACCCAGTCTCTGCATCTCATTACAAGGGATCTTGGGAGAAGAAGCCTATAGAGAGGCACGCCTCTCTCAACTAGAAAGCCTTGATGAGGCCAAAGTTAAACGCCAAACAACGACACGTAGCCTATGTTGACTGGATGTGCCGGTAATATAACAAGAAGGTTTACGAATGAGAAATATACGAGGGAGATCTAGTTCTGAGACTAGATAGCCGGATTGACAAGAAGACCGACGAAGGAAGAAAATTCTGGCCCAAGTGGTTGGGTCCATACCGAGTCATGAAGGACTACGGAAATGGTGTGTATCTCTTATGTACACTAGAAGGTGAGGAATTCAGTGAAACTGTCAATTCCTTACATCTTAAATGGTTTCATGCATAGGTCATCAGCATCACCATTTGTATAGTATGTTCATCTGCATTACATTAGCCATTCAGTCAGTGCATTCTGTTAACTCATTTTGTAAATTTTGTGGTCAAGGAACTTATTCTTAAGAAATTTATTACAAGCTTCTGAAAATATTGGCAAAGCATTCAAATCATATCTCTTCAATTTTCATAATATCATCAAATGATTTCGAAATCATCTCATCAATTCAAAAGAAAAATCTTGACAAAAACATACCAAGGCTGCATACTTGGTAATACTCATTTTCTTCTACTAGGTTAATTTGTTCTTACATACGATGTCTGGAAGCTTCTTGGTGTCACATATATCCCCCTTTCATCTCATTAAAACAAGGATACTCCAAAATCACAGATAAGAAATGTCAAACTCAAATTAAATCAAAAATACTAAACAAACAGAACATTTTATTTTACACACTTCTTTTCGCTACCAACCTTCGGTTATGAGCCCGCATCTCTTACTAGTGGTGTGAGGTTGGGAAAGAAAGTAAGTGCCCTTAATCACCTATATCCTTCCTTCGGTGATAATCACATACTTCTTACTAGTAGCATGGGGCAAGGTGTAGTGGGTCCATTCACGTAAATTGATGAATCTAGTATTTTAAGTTCAAAAAAAAAGTGTATAGTGAAAAGTGAAATTAAGCATCCAAGTTCCAAAGAGATCAAATCCTTAAAACCATATTTTGTCAACCAAGTTTCCATTTATGAATCTAAGTTTAGATAAACTGGAAAGTAAGTTGCAATCTTAGTTATGTAGCAAGTTGAGTAAGGTAAGTACGCAGGTTTAAATTTGGTTTTGTCAAAACTTTGTCTTTCTCTCATCACTTTCATTCAGTCAAACTCATACAATTTGCGCCCTTCCCATCTCTTGGTGTTGAGCCCCCGCATCTCACTAGTTGTGTGGAGTTACGAATGGGGTAATTTCATCTCATTATCACTACATATTCATCACAATTTGTCAAAACAAGAAGAATAAACAAATATTACCAAAAGAAGCTAAACGTTTAGTACTACAAGTATGTTTGCATCATCACATATCAACATTAAAAACAAAAACAAAAAGAAAACATTATGTTTAGCATTTGTTATCACTTGTCATTCATTGAATACATTTCGAAAAGCATGTGAAATCAAATATTCTAAAGCATCTAGTGTACACATGAGAAAACAAACCATGAAACTCTAGGTACAAGAAGATCTAGATCAAAAGATATATATATATATATATATATATATATATATATATGAATCATGTTTTATATACAATGCCATCATGCACTAGGCATGGTCAAAATGCTCAATGAGCCCAAAAACCCAAAAACAACTCATATAAATGTCTAGAAAAATCACTACAAAAAGATCAAGTGCCCTATCAATCCCGGTGGGATCCCTTGGAGGGTGTGCGACCGCATCTAGGGCTCCTACTATTTGTGTGACGATGCTCGAATGCACCTTTGAATGATGGGAGTGCTCATGATCATGACCATTGGCTATGGTCTCACTATGAGAATGGCTCCGCCTCATCAGGCACTCAGCAGTCTCGTATCTAGCTACCTGAGTACGAAGGGAGGTCACTAACTCTACCACCTTCCAAACAAGGGCAAACACATCGGTGTATCCGGCATTTGTTGAAGGCTCTCTCGACATCCTTATTAATCGAGATCGAGTCTTCCCTAAAGGAAGCAATAGGGTATCCACACAAACCCGATGAATTAGATCCCATCATTCCTACACGATTGTTACAAATAAGAAGGGAAAACAACAAGTTAGAAAATCACCAAAAATAAGTCAAAAACAACAAAAACAAAAAAAAGAAATATCAACTAACATCTCTAGCTAACAGGGTCGAGAGAAGAGTGGTAACTCACTAGGATCTCCAGGCATCTAGGTAGGGTCTCTAGGATCTATGCCTACTACTGATGCTTCTACCGATTACGGAGCCTCCCCAAAATCTGGAATGAAATGACATCCTGTCATAAACTCATCATCTCCCTCACTATCCTGAGAAGGCAATCCCTCTGAGACCAAGGTCTCCTTCTCCACACTCGCCTCCACCCTCTCCACCCTCAAGATATCCTGAGTGTCATGCCACTCAGAATCACTATCATCCTCCTAGGTCATCCCACCAGCCTCACCTCTAACCCCCTCTCCCATCGTCTCCTCCTCAGTCTCCCCTCCTATGAACTCCTCAGAGTCTAAGTCCACATCAATAGGCTCATCTCCCTCTCCACTGAAAGTAGGAGTGGCCCGATCTAAAGTAAGGGTGCTCAAGGAGCACTAGCTACTCGTCAGGCACGAACCACCCACCTAACCGCAATGAGAACTCCTTAAAAACCGTGGTCCAACCTCGATCTCCTCTAGGACCTCCCCAGGCCTCACAAACAGTCTATATGGACCGACCTGCTAGAGAAAGCATATCAATATAGGGAGGCCAAACTGCTGAGGGACTTGATCAAATGGGTGGATCTCCACCCTCCCTATCCTGTCTACCAACTGACCTGTAGTAGAACAAGCAACCAATGTAAGCACCTCCTGCCCCCACAATCCTGCCATATCCTGATAAGGAGTAGCCTCCATATTTGCAGTAGTCAGTGAGGCCACTAGTTAATGTGTTGTCCTAAACACCGACATCCCTATCCACTTTGCTTCCCTGACAGCCCTTGGGTCCTCTACTAACACCCCCTTCCATAGGGGACGATACACTCATACACCCAACTCATAACTAGAGTAGGGTGACTCAAAGACTGCCCCTGTAATCTGACCACCCTATATAAGTCATGGTATGTGGTCCCAAGAATATCTACTCCCCAAGCATAAATATGGCCATGAGCCTCAATCTACACAATCATGGGAGCCCAACAGTATAACAGAGTGTCTCCTCCCTTATCCCCAATCAACCGTGAGGCCAAGATACCCATGATGGCCTTACGGAGGGTGGGGATAGGAGCAGTAGCAATAGATCAGACCTTCACCCCCTTCTTTGAACCAAAGGAGACAACAACATCTCCCATATAAGTAGCCCACTAAATCATCTGAGACCTAGATCCTGTTGTCTTAAGAGACACCACCTCCCAAGAATCGAAACCCCCAAGTATACGATAAACGTCCTCCAAGGTGATAGTCCACTCACCCCTAACACCTAGTAACCGGAAAGTATTCTGGTCTACATCCCAGTATGAGAATAAGTCACATAATATGTGACTAGCAGGAGTAACATGAGGAACCCATGAAATCCTCAAAATACCAGCCCTCTAAAGAGTGTCTCACTTTGTCTGGGTCAGTATGTCTAAAACTGTCAGAGCCAATCACACTCCCACTCTCTGCTCCACCGAATATACTCCTCCTTCTGCATCCACCCAAAATAGAGAAAAAGAGCAAGTTAGCAACATAATCCAATAGATAAGCTCATCAAAAACATAGAAAAATGTCAAAAATGCAAAAACAATTAACTTAGGCATCTTTTTTTGCTTTTTGTCTAGAACGCCACCCTGTGCAGAGTGGTGGTTCCATGACCGCCGCCTTAAGGGCGGTGGTCCTATGACCACCACCATCATAGGGTGGTGGTCCCATGACCACCGCTCTGTGTAGGGCGACAGTCCTATGTCGATTTGGCGTACGCCCTAAAGCCCTAAAAATGCTTTAAAACAGCAAAAATACACCATTTTGAGCAAAATAAAAGCCTACCCTATGGGCGCCCCCTAGAGACTCATTTAACACTAAGATTTTCAAAAATAACCCCCCCAAGACAAATATTTCAACATTTTTATATTTTAGGTTTAAAAACAATAAATTGAGAAAAACTAACCTAAGACTTCGCGGGTCAATCTCCTGCTCCCGATCTTGCAACGAATGTTTTGACTACACTCTCGTTGAAAATGGTTACCATGGGCCCCAGAGCTCAAAAATTACCAAATCGATACGCACAAATGAATAGGAAAATGAGCTCATTTATATATATATAATATTCTAACCTTGTTTTGAATGTTCTTTCGCAGAGAGTTGGTGTATCGACGGAGGTAAGTTCTTATCCCCGCGCAAATGGTAAGTCCACATTTCATTTTAATTTAGTATTTATTTTTCGATTTCTTTTATCTATCTACACTTGAGTTTTCTCTTCATTCTATAGGTAGCGGAGTCTGGATGGTGACATTACGACACACAGGCATGTCAGGTATAGCTTCTAACTCCCCATTTTGGGAACGCCATACTCGGATCCTACATTTTATGCCCCTTCATGGCTAAAATGCTTCTCGAGGGGGCAATATGTACACACCCAAAATTGTATGTGCTACATTGTTAGAAAGAGGTTACGAAACCCCAATGATGATTCAGATCTCTTTGCAAGGTGTTTGGAATCTAGAAAGCATGTTGAGTATACATTTGCATCCTAAAATGCCTTATCCATCCTTTGCATGCTTTGTTCTAACCCCTTTCCTCTTTTTCCTTACATTTCAGTCTTTAGTGTCATGACCGCCCCAAGATAGCCGATAGGGCGGTGGTCCTAAAATTGCCGCCTGCGCTAGGCAACGGTCTTGTCCACATTTTCCAAAACTTTCGATGTTTTCACAAACGCAAAAAATCAAGTTGCACTTGTAATTCTCAACCACTCTTGCTTGCATTAAAGTTTTAGCTACCTTGTAAATAGTAATTTCTTTTTTTAATAGGTAGAAGAGTTCAATTTGATCTTACCTTCTAGTAAATCAGAATGCTATAAATACCAAGCTTGTTTACAAGAAAATGGCCCCTCTCTCTATGATTTATCATTCAGTGTGTTTGAAAGCTCCTCAACAAGTCTCAACAGGTCTAGATTTTGTATAAGTTCTCAGCCTCTCAGTTCAAGGCTCCTTTCCTTCTTTCTGATTTAGAGATCACTTGATCTCTCTAGTTTCATCTTGTTCCATTGTTGTTCTCAAAACAACTAGCTTAGCATAAAATAGTTTCAGTTCTAGATTAAAGTTCATTTGATAATCTTGATTCTTCTTAGAGTTATAGGTCGTTGTTTCGTCATAGGAAGTATAGATCCTAGAGTTTTCAGTGTATTTGTGTTGTATCCCTGCAACAATCCTACTAGGAATCACATAGCCAAGCTTTGTTCTCTTGCGCTATCCCTCTCTTACTTGCATTCTGTTTGGTTTACATCCAAGTTGCCACTGTTCAAATATCTTCTCCTGCTGTTGTTGTCACATTCCCACTTTTTGGATTCACAAGAACACGTAGGAATGAAGAGATCACACTGAGGGGACAAGATACGATACAACTAGATTTGCCTTTGTTCTGTAAACTCCAAGTTTGAATTGTCAAATTTGTAGTTACAATATATCAAATAGAGTAGTGAATCATTTCATTTCAGTTAAGCTCACTTTCAATATTATCGGGAAGCTATGAGGAATAATAGCTTCTTAGAAGCTATGATATGTTCCTCATTTCTGAGGTAATATTAAAGGTCTTTCAATTAAAATTAATTAGTTATTTATATTCAGGATCAATTCACAAGTGCACAAGCAAATAGCTACATTTGGCTACCTTGCTTGTTATAGTTTTATTCTTAGATTAATTACTCGTTATCTGAATTTATTAGATTAGTCACTCTTTAATTTCATTCAAATTCACATCTTTGAAAATACAAAAAAATAACAAGCATAGCGTAGATTTATTTTCATAATTAGTTTACTTCATTCAATTAAGTTTGGTTATTTCTTACATGACAATTATGGGACCCAGAGAGCCCAGGGATTACATATTCGAACCAGTAATACCTCAGCCAAATATCTTCACAACATTAACAGATATAGATCAAGGTCTTAGAATTCACGTCTTCCAAACAACAACAAACCCACAAACAATCAGTGAGCAATTGAGAGAATTAAACATCGAAGACGACAAAGCATATGAATTTTGGTCAAATCAACCCAACTATAGATTACCTTAATAGGATATCCACATGACCATATAAGAACCTGAAAGAGAGAAAACATTTGGTTGTGATCCATTAGTTCTGCAGCCATACGCATGAGACCTTCTTATTGATATAGACATAGGATTACACATACAAGTTGCTAGAACACCCGTAAGGTATTCCGAGAAGATCGCACAACTCTTGGTATTAAACATAGAAGTTGAAAAAGCTTATGATTACTTTGTAGTTAGAAGAAGAGATTGATTCTTCACATGACCATAAAATGTCCTCAACAACCACAAACTTACGGTTGTGATCCCCAGGTCCCATAACCCAATGGGCCTGCTAATCAATTAGACATTGACACCGGTTTACGTACACTCATATTTAGGTCCTCACCACTTCCACCGACATTATCACACAGTTTTCCGTGTTGAACGTAGCATCCGATCAAGCTAAGATTTTCTAGACTAGACCGTAGAATCGCCCATAAATTCCAGCAGATTCATATGCCTCGCATCATCATTTTCATGACCTTGTCTAGAAATCTACATGAGGTGCTTTTAGGTCATTTTCCACACGTCCAATAGCCAATAAGTAGGATCTCAGTAGAGCTTGAAATTGATTATAGCCTCTGATTGGCTATTATATCTGAATGATCCATTACACCAATTCAGGTTAAGAGAGATTTCTTTTCCTTGGAATTATAGATCTCGTTATTGCATGTTGAGGACATAAGATTGCCCAACTAGTTTTTCCACATCCACATATATTTCATTTCCACCGGATGTCTCGGCATGACCTCGGGAGGTCAGGTATGGAGAAAGGATACTTTTCGATTTTCATGCTCACCTGTAGATAGTCAAACATGAACACAACTAAGGTGAAAAATTCAAGAAGGCCTAAACCAATTAGGTAACCAATGCTTTTAGGTATGAGAGATTATTTAATGGATATTGCTTTTCATAGCATATGTTTGGGCATAGAGGTAGGGACTGCATAAATAACTTTGACAGAGAACACCCATGGAGAAGTTGTAGAACTGATTATGAGAAGAATATAGTGTGTTTCAACTATCAATAAAAAGGGCATATTGTCAAGAACTGTTTAGAAGAACCTTCAAGTCAGTTTTGGGAAAAATAACACTTAAGAGGCATGAATATGTTAGTGTGCTACAACTGCAACAAACTTAGAAACTATACTAAAAGGTTTCATGAGTTCAAGGTTGTAAATTATGATAGGAATGATAGTTCACACTAAGCCAGAGGAAAAATTAATGTCATGTGTTATACTTGTCACAATTTTTGGAATTTTGCAAAGAAATTTTATTACCATGAGCAATCCAAGTAAAAAAGCAAGTATTATACCTTTATATGGCAAGATAAGAAAGAATCTAATATGAAGATCAGTCCTAGAAATGAGACTAAGTCAATCATGGTTAAAATATCTCATAAAAAGAAGAAAACTAAATGGATATACAAGGTCAAGGAAGCAAACCCAAGAGTTGAGGAAGAAAATAAGGAAAAGAAAATAGTGTGGGAAGATGATGCAAGCTCAAGAAAGACACCAAGAGTTAATGATCAAGCCAAGAAGAGTGAAAGCAAGCCAAGGACTAGTCATGAAGAACACTCACTCATAGTCAAGAGAAGATAAGGAAATGAAACACACCATACATGTTTGACAAGTAGTGAAGTCTCAGGAAATGAAGGTAGAACATCTAGCAAGTACATCAAAGAAGATAGACAAGGCTTCACAGGAAAGAGAAGGAGAGAGTGAGTCATCAAGCCTTTTTGATGACTTCATATTGTTCTAAGGTAACCTCACAAGGTGGTGTGCCTTCTCTAGGCTTTTAGAAGGCATGTATTAGCTGAAAGAATAAAATTAGGATCCTGATTTAAAGAAATCATCATTAGGTGCTAATGGAAGACCCTCCATGTTGCAATTTGAATGAGCAACAAAAGGTATGGTTTCTTACTCTCTTATAGGATTCTTGAGCATATATCATTTATGTGAAATAATTTTAATATCACGTGTATTTTTCCTAACAATGGAAATAGACTTCATATGGTCTATCAAGAATGCTTCCATCAAATTCAAGCCAATTCTGTCATATCTGATTTGTCATCAAGAGTTGAGGCTTTAAATGAGTCAAGAAAATATGTATATGTATGCCACCGAGGTTTTGATATTTCAAGTGGATTCCTAGGTTGAGATCTAGTGTGTAACAATTGTCCATGTTCAAGAAAGATGTTGTGTGCCAAACTAAAAATCAATGTGTATCCTAGTCAAGGATGTTAGGTGTAAATGGTATGATATGTCCTTGAAAGTTGTGTTCTCAGTCTTGGATGTTTCATATGGTCAAGTCAGTTAAAGGAAGGTCTTGCATAAGTCCTTGTGGCCTAAATGTAAAAAGAAGTCTATTGAAAGAGTAGATGTCATGGTATGATGAATTGATATGAGAAAAGGCTACGTTTTCTAGTTGATTAAGCCCAAACAAGAAGAAAATTTTGTGTGTAAGTGACATTTGTGTCTCTGAGTGTTCAAGAGTGTACTCTTTGATCTATGGATAGAGTCTCAATATATCAGTCAGTATGATGGATCTCTACATCATAAAAGTCTGTAACAAGTACTCTAAAATGTATGATGTTGAAATAATATTAGAAGCACGGTGGGTCTATGATGTAGCTTCAAGAGAGGTGCACAAGTTAGCTTGATGGATCACAATAATACAAAGGCTTAAATGATAAGGTGCATAATGACTAGGAAAAGTATTTTGTAAGAAATAGTAAGTGTGTTCACTCTTTGTGAAGGCATGAAGACTCGGTTTTATGGTATGTAAGTTTGATGGAGGTATGCATGTCAAGGATACTCATTGAGATTGGTATGAGAATGAGTGAGAATGCCAATATGGTATGGTGGTAATATTTTTATCTCTAGAAGGCCAAGATGGATTAATGCATCTCAGAGAAGTATCAAGAAGTAATAGTATCAAGCAGATTTAAGGAAATCGGAAGTTTTTCGATGTAAGATACAGGTTGCCTAAGGACTATAATGTATCAAGGAGATTATTAAATCATGCTAAAATGGTGAAATGCTGACTGTAGGTTTAGTATTCTTTTTTGTAACAGTGTGTGCCAGTTTTCTTTGCAAGATTGAAGTCAAGAGTGAAAAATGTGTATTGTGAAGGACAAGGTATGTATGTGGAGTATCTTAAATATTATTAAGCTTATGCAGCAATCTATGAAGGATGTAAAATATTTGTATGATGTTATAATTGTTCTCAGAAGTTGGATATTGTCTTAGTTTAGGATTTGATACATGGCTAGAAGTAGCTTGTATTTAGAAGCATGAAAAACAATGAGTAGTGGTTTCTTGAATCGTATCTCAAGAGATCTCTAAATTTTGCAGTCTTATAAGGCAAAGGAATACAGTGATATGACTCAAAGGACATATTTTCTCACATACAAGCATGGGGAATGATATGATTCATTTTATAAGGTGTCATAGTCTTAAGAAGTTGTATATACGTGAGTGAATATGGTGGAAGATGTAACAAGGAGATAATGTATAGCCAATCAAGTTTATCAAAGAATAGATTGATCTTATCCCTTTGAGAAGTTTGTTTAAACTACACTGAAGGAGAGGTTAAGGGACATTAGTCCTAAGTGGTGTTTATGCAAGCTATGGAGACATATTTGATGATTTGAGCATGGTGAAGTGAGATGGTTGATATGGAGAGTATAGGTTCAGGGGGAGCAATGAGGCTAATTGGTGGAGACATTCATGCATCTATTCTAGACACAGGTAGCAGGATAGTGATACTAATCCAAGGGGGAGATTCTTGAGGTAAGACATTGCTTTGTAAGTAATCATTTGATATTTTTTTGTCTTGTTAAATGCATGACCCTTTTCATAGATGTCAAAGGGGGAGAGAGTGTTGTCAAAAACTAGGAAGGGTGATGTGAGTTGCTAATGTGTTCTTTTCAACAAAGGTTTCTGAGTATGTTTCCATCAATGAAAAAGGGGGAGATTGTTTAACCCTGGTCATTCATGTTGCAATTGATGTCAAAGGATTGAATTGTGAAGTGAGGCTCTATGAGGGACATGAAGATTGACTAGTAGTGCCTTCTAATGATGATTGAAGCTCATAGAGAGAATTCAAGATGCTTTCAGCATTCGTAGGCTTGGTCATTGAGGTATAAGTCCACTTTGGAGGTATGGACATGGATGGAAAACTTGACACATGTGATATACAGGTCATTCATGATTATTTTAGCATGATCAAGAGCTTTTGGAGTGAGTAACATGTCACATGTTGGGATTCACAGTTGTAACTGGCTCATTTAGGCCTAGTTATAGATCCTAATGAGGTGTAATATCTAATTACAAGTCATATCAAGACCAATTAAGTATGGGAACAACTTATAAACATTTCTTAGGGCATGTATGAGTATCCAAAAGGTTTATTTTAGCTCCTGTAGGGAAATTTAAAAAGTTCACCAAAGTTGGCCTTGAGGGGTGACGGTGTAGATTGGTGAAAATGAGATAAGTATGAGCTGTAAAAGAAATATTATGGCCAACGAACATATTTTATGTGTAGAGGGATTTATTATAGTGCTTCATGCCAAATTTCATCAAGTTTTGAAGAGGTATGTGGAAGTTATGTAATTTTTTCTAAAACTGGCTTGTTGAGAAATGCAAAATGAGTTGCCTGTCTTCTTAGCACCCAAGAAAAAATATGGATGCTTATTTAGATAAAACATAGGAGGACGTTTTTTATATAACTCCAAGCCTAAAGTATTGAAAAACATTTGAGGCAAATTGGTTAAGTTTCAAAGAAGTTATGAGCATTCTACTAATCAGATTTCTCTCTTCTCAGATTGCTTCTTGAAGTGTTTGAGTTGAAATGAGTTATTCTAATTTCTTGTCAAGTTTTGAAGTGTTGCAACTGATTAGAGCTTAATGAGGTATTCTCCATGCCATAGTGGTGACAAGTATGTAATCCAAACATAGTCTTTCTAGCCAATCCATCTCAATCTTGCAAGGAATTCTCATTCAATCATGTGAACTGAAAGGTATAGTCAAGTTACAATGCTCAAAGTTGTTGTTTGTAATGAAAATTGGTTCTAGATATCCTCTAGATGTTAGTGTTGAGTTGATAGAGCATTTGTTTGATCCTTTTAGTGAGTGTTAAAGTACAAATCTCTTGTTTCCACACTGTCATGTGTTGCCTTGCCAAGAAAATAGTATACAAGGGTATGTTTGAAGATCCTTTGTTCTTGAAACCTCTCTCTCTCAAGACCTTGAGTGAAATCATCATGTTCATCCTGAAGTATAGATGAAAAATTAAGTTCTTCAATGTGGATACTAAATCATAATGAGAGAAATTTGTGTATACATTGATGACAATGATAATATGAATGGAATTCCACTGTGCAAGTTGGAATAATCACACAAAGGTGCTTGTTTGATGTGTAAATGTGGTGTTAGGTGATCTAAGGAGGTCAAGAAGGTCTCAGTGATATTCCATGAAAACCTAGGGTTCATCTTAAACCCTAAAGCATTTTTTTGAACTCAAAATGTAGATCCTTGTCAAGTTATTTAGTCACTGTGCACTATTTTTGTGAGTTCTGGGAGTAAATTGGAATGTTTTAAATAAGTTGAATGATTGGGGAAGATGGAAAATACTCTCACCTAGGCACAGCAACTAGAATTTCCTATTTTCATAAAAAATGAGAGAGAAATAATTTTTATGCCCCTCAAAGCTAGCACAGTGTCCAAAACCTTGGTTATATGGTTTGAAAGAGAAAAATGATCGAATCTTGGATTCTAGCTAATGAAAATTCTTAAAATTTTGAAGATATCTCTATGCATAGGATTCGATCACTTTTCAAAAGTAATTATGTAATTTACTTTTGAAACAAGGGATATTTTGATGACATTTTTCCTCAAATTCATTCTCCATGATTGACAAGTCGGGTAAGTTCAGAAAATGCAAAATCCTTTGTGATTGAACCTCAAGACTTTCATTCAAAGCATATAAATGTTGAGGAACAACTAATGCATGCTTATTTTGATCAAAATTTTGTTTGGAGGTATTGAAATCATGTGGTAGTTATGTTTTGAAGGCCATGATATCAGTCCACTATCTCAGTTGAGAGTTATCTTGTAAAGTTTGTTTCAACAAGGCTTTAAAGCCGTGAAATGTGTTTCTTGGAGCATCAAAAGAACCCTGAAATATGTATAAATGTTTTTAAATATATCTTTGTTCATTCTTGAATCACATAAGCCTGAAAATGTTGTTATAAGGTGTTTTTTTATGTAGACACAAAATCATGCACTTTAGGCATTATTTAGCTTGGTCTTATACTACTATTTAGAAGGTTCTCAAGTGAATAAAGTACTAATTAATCCTACCTTTTGGCCACCTTTATTTTATATTTTATTTTATCATTCCCACATATTTCCTCCCACATATCCACCTATTTTGCAACCTGTCCCGACATTTTAGCCTAAATTCGACGCTCAAAGCTGTCTTGGGGCACCCTAGTCCCACTTGGGGTGCCCCGATCCATGTTTCACTTTCCCGCTTCTTTTGGGGTCTTTCTAGCCATTTTTCATCCTTATATTTTTCCCATTCAGCCATGTCGGGGTTAATTACAAAATTAGAGTAAGATAACCCTATAAATATAAAGTTATAAGAAGCCCTCCTCCTCCTTGGCCTCATCATAGCCAAAAGGATGGGCATTGATAACATTAGAGTGCTAGGAGACTCGCAATTAGTTGCAAACCAAGTATCTGAGGTATATGAGACTAGAGCTGAGCACTTGTAACTCTATAAAATGGCGGTATTAGATCTAACCAAGGGATTCGACTTCATATCAATCGAAGCAATTCCACGAGAATAGAACCTTCTCGCATATTCAATAGCAACCTCGGATTCCCGTTTCACTCCAAGCAGTGAGTTGGAAAATACAAATTTCATGGTATCACTTCGTACTGAATCATTGGTGGGTAAAATACCAATAACCTCGATCTTGACACACATAGAAGTTGAGAATGAGTTTACCATCCTAGATCACTTTGACAGCGATAGGGTCACTCTTGGATATCTAAATGCCTATGCAGAATTGCATCTTGCTCATCACATGGTAGATTTCTCCCTAATCCCATATTCCTCTTCCTATTTTGGAAATCCCATGATAGAATCTCCCCGCAAAAGAATCTCAAAATCTACGAGGTAGAGAATGAAGAAATTTTGGAACTACCTCCGGCCCCGCCTGAATTTGAAGAAGGCAACGCTTCCTTAATCGAAGGAACGATTGATATAAATATTGGAATAGAGGAAGAACCAAATATTTTGAAGTTGGGATCCTCATTAACTCCAGAGGAGGTAGAAATACATACCTAGATCCTCAAGGAACATCAAAAGGATTTTGCATTTAGTTACAAATAAATGACAGAATTGCACCACATATCGTGGTACACAATCTTGTCACCAAACCAGATGCAAAGCCAATTAAGAAAAATTCAAGACCAATGAAGCCAAAAGTGGCTCTCATGGTGAAAGAAGAAGTAATGAAACTTCTCCAAGTGGGATTCATCAAACCGGTCGACTATTCACAATGGGTATCTAATATCGTCCCCATTCTCAAAAAAATGGGAAGATACACATTTACATAGACTTCGAGACATTAACAAAGCTTGCCCCAAAGATGACTTCCCTTTACCATCCATCGACGTTATTGTTGACGCAACAACTGGATTTGAGTTTTTGTCTCTCATGGATGGATTCTTAGGATATAATCAAATCAAAATATCCAAAGAGGATCAAGCCAAAACTACATTTATAACTCCTCGGGAACTTACATTGTTACATTGTCATGCCATTCGGTCTTAAGAACGTTGGCGCTACATACCAATGAGCAATGACATACATATTCCATGACCTTATTCATAAAATCATGGAATCCTATGTAGATGAATTGTTGGCCAAGGCCAGAAGCATTGTGATCACCTCAGAGGTGCTCTATATCATTCTCTCACGATTGATCGAATATGGCGTCACATTGAATCTAGAGAAATGTGTATTCGGTGTAACAGGAGGCAAGATTCTAGGTTACATTATATCATCACGAGGGATTGATGTCAACCCAGCCAAAATCCAAGTTGTTCTTGAAATGATTCCACCATCAGATGAGTCTGGTATCAGATCATTTCTTGGGAAACTTGGTGCAATTCGAAGGTTCATCCCTGACTTAAGTTTTTTTGTTCATCCAATCAACAATTTGTTGAAAAAGGATTATATCGTTGATTAGACAGAAGAATGCAACAAGGCTCTCGAGGTAGTTAAAATATTCTTGTCGTCTCCTCCCATGCTAATGCCACCTAGATCAGATCACCCTTTGATATTATATTCATGAGCTACAAATGTTTCGCTAGCCTGCATGTTGGCTCATAAGGATGACAATAAACAAGAACGTGTAATTTATTTCATTAGTCGACGTTGCTTGATTATGAGACACGTTACACACGAGCAAGTGAGTGTCTAGCTATAGTCTTTGCAACAAAATGATTGAGACATTATATGTTGAACCAGAAACAAGGGTAATCATCAAAACTGATCACTTATGAACCTATCTAAATCAAGGTTCACTGTCAAAAAGGGTTGGGTGCTTCATAACACTAATAGGTGAATTCGAGTTGACTTTTTTAACCAAAAGTCTATGAAAGGACAAATTATTGTGGATTGGTTAGCTGATAACCCAATGGATGGTGGCGATCTAGTTGATTTAGACTTTCTAGATGAGTGTGTATACTTTGTCAAAACTAGGCCCCCCATTTCTACGTGTCCATGGTACACTGACATCATCAATTTCATAAAATACCATACTTACCTAGAAGGGGAAACATCTTCTTCACTTCCATGTTTGATTATCAGACTGTAATAGTATTCTTTAATTAGCTAAGTCATTTCTCCTTCTTTACTTACATATTTAGGGTTTCATTTCACTTAGTATAATTATTTACAATTATTCCATATTGTCTTAGTTTCATTTATACAATGTTTTAGTCCTCCTAATTAGATTAACTAGTGGCTATACTTCCCATTAGTTTAGTTCCATTTTTAGTTAATCATTTTGTTGAACCCAACGTCCCTTTATAGCACCTTCTAAGGTTTTGCATTCATAGTTTGCACCTTTTACACCAGGTCATCTCCTTATCAACTTATGGCCCAATCTTCTTGTCATACCTATATAGCTACCAAAGTCACCAATATAGTTATTACCACCACCAACTTTATGCGTGTGCATACACAACACCCCCTTGCTTTATCACCCCTCCATCTTATCCATCCATAAATGTAGTTACTACTGTCGCACTCACCTTACACCACCCATTTCTCTACCACCACCCATTACACCTACTGCTCCATTAGCTACTTCCAAAGGCTACGACATTATTGACCAACTCAAGAATACACCGGCTAAGATATCACTCTATGACTTGGAGTGAAATGCGCCGATTGACAAACAACCCTCGAGGCTACCCTTTGTACTATCCACATTGAACGTGACCACTCTACAAACAGATTTTTCACATCTCATTCGATCTATATGTAGTTTTCCCGTTCTATCTCCTTTATAGATGAGGATATATCTCCCTTTGCCAAAAATAACCCTTGTGCACCATTTCTCATTACCTTTTTATAATACTACTTGTATTAAGTGTATCCTCACTAATAATGGGTATGCAGATTAACCTTTTTCCCATTCTCTCTTACAAAAATTAAGTATCAATGATAATCTCATCTCTTGGAACTCCACCCTCATTCGTGGTTATGATTCTTCCACTCACACATGTCTAGGAACTATTTCCCTACATATTCGGGTTAGACCTAAAATAGTTCTCACTGAATTCTACATCCTCGATGCTTCTTTTCAATTCAATATCCTATTAGGTAGACCTTGGATTCATGTCATACAAGTCGTGTCATCCACTGTGTGTTTCTCCCGATTCTAGAGTGTTTCTTTGAATGTTGACGAAACAAATAAGGATAAAGGGCTAGGAGGAATACCTTTTAAGATCTTTGGTTGTAGGTTGTTACACGTGTATGACTTCTGAATCCACAGTTGATCATGAGAGCTTCCTTTTTTCTTGGAGGAACTACCTGAAATGGAAAATAAGACCACCAAATAATAGTTAAACATAGTATATGCAGTGGACTACCTAGCGTGTGCTAGATCCAGGAAGTGTGATACTTCCTAGATGGCTATCAACCCACTATTTAAAACAACTTAATGTTAACAATAAAGGAAATCCTACTGTATTTAAAATGATTTAGGTATCTCATTTGTCTACAATAAGAAAATTCATTCACAACAGGCTAAGCTATGATTGAATCAAGGTCAAGGTCTCTGTCAAGATGTTGGGAATGGTCAGGGTAAGGTTCTGGGTTGTTTTGGGTATTGGGTGGAGGTTTTAAACATTGTTCTTGGTTTCTGGTAAAAGACATAGAGACCGACATCGGTCTAGTATGACCGATGTCGGTTTAGGTTAACTGGCGATGGTTGTGGGTAACCGGCACAGTATGGTCGTGGTACAGGAAACTTAGTGAAATGGGGTGGGGTGATAGATCTGAGGCTAGATGGGAATAGAAGGGAAATGGCAAGGTTCGTGTGGGTCTCAGGTATGTATAGGAATGATTAAAATCTAGATATGGGTAGTTCAAGGGTATGGGTAAAAGGATGGTCAAGTTTGCATGGAGGTAAAATGGTGGTGGAATGAAATGAGGGAAGAAACTAGTAACAACAGTAAAAGAATCTACCCAATGATAAATGGACAAATGCTGGTTAACAAAGCACTTACCGCTTGTATGAGCTTGACGTCTAGTTAGCAATGGTGGATGATCAAATGGAACAAACTTGATGCAAAGTCTTTGAAACTTCCCAGATGCTCCCGTGAAGGCAAAATGACTCGTGGTTGCTTCAGGTACTAGCTATGGATGCTTTGATACGCGTGCTAATGTTGGTTCTACTTGCATGCAGCTCTGGTTTCATCACTTGTTCTCAGAAGATGTATCAGCCTCTCGAAATGTGCTAACCTCGAAATAAGGTTGTTTTGGGGGTTAAATGGTAACCGAAAATGGTTTTGGGTCGACCTGACGGTAATTTAGGGTGACCGACGCGTTAGGGTGGGATTTCCTAGGTTTTCTAAACTGGGCATATCCTCTTGATTTTCTGGGATCTCGTTCATTTTTGCTCCGCGAATAGAATGGAAGCTTCCTTCTAACGAACGGGAATGTGGTTAGAGGGAATATAGGCTTTGATTTTTAGGGTTTGGGTAGGTCTTAGTTAGTTATGGCAACTTACTAAGAATAGGTCTTAGGGTGAGGTGGCTAGATGAGGTGTCTAGGTGAGGTGGATATGTGGGCATTATCTCAATTAGGATATTAAAATAATAAATATTGTGAGATAATGAATTAATTTGATTAAATTAATATTAGAGTGGGGTGAAGGGGGCATGGTTAGGTGAATGTGTTCAAGGTGTTTATTTGACGAGGGACAAAGGAGAGTGTGACCCAATTTTGGTGTCCAAATTTTTCCCCTTTTGTTGCATAGCTTGTATTGGTAAGCGACGCTGACAAAACTAAGATATTGTTTCCCCATGTGTGGGTGAAGGTGATCCCCTCAAACCAGAACTGATGAGGCGAAGGAAAAATTGGTGAGTGGTTTGATAAAAGGTGAATATGATGAAGAGGAAGGTGGGTAATGGGGGTAAAAAAGGGAGAAAGGTACACACGGGTAATCTAGGTAACGGGTCAAGGGCAAAGGTACTAACAATCAAATGCACGCACACATATAAACCGCAACATGGTACTGAGGCTAAAGAGTAGGAAAACTCTACATTGTCTAAGGTCGATAGGTTTATCCAAACAAGGTTGAGGTGATTCCAGTATCAAGGTATATGATATGGTCGGGAAACATGACGCAGTCAAAGAGTGCAGAACATTTAGGTATGTTCCAGTACACCAAAGGTTGGGTCAGGATAAATGGTCATGGAAAGAGGCAAGGTAAGGTCAGCATATCCATCAACACGGGTAACATTGCCACAAGGTATAACGAACACATAAGGTCAAAGGTCACGAGTAATGTTTGAGTTCAAGTATCTAGGTCACGGCATAGGTAGGGTCAAGGTATGGGTAAACTAACGAGTCCCAGAGCACATTTTCTATGTGCATCTAGTAGGTATGCCCCAAGTAGATGCCTTTCAGCTAGGTTTTGTGCGGGTGGGGTACAAACGATGGGTGCCTATTATTGGAGAGCAGCGATCAGACAGGGATACACATGATGTAGTATATTACCGGAGGCTACTAGAGGGATTTTCTGGGCTGGATATTATATGGAGACCGTATGTGGGTTATCCCTCATACAGACATATGGCAGAGGAGTTAGCTGGCCTTTAGCTACTAAGATGGATAGAGGGCATAGTGCGGGGAGAGCATGAGATGATCCCCGTAGACATGGTCCGACGGTAGTTTGGACTATTACAGGATATACCACCACCCTTCCCACAGTACCGAAGGGATGATGTGGAGAGACCACTGCCACTTCCATAGGTGATGCAGTTCCTATCAGCAGGAGGATCTGTTATAGACCGGCAGATTGATGATGTCGGAGTGACAGAAAGGTATAGACAACAGTGGTGGGCGGCCCAACTATGAGTAGTACCTCCCAGGCCCGGGTAGCCAAATTTAGCCACTATCACTGTGCAAAGAGATGCCCTATGGGGTAGGTGGTGACCTTGATTACCTAGTTGGGGATGGTACAGGGGTAGTTAGCAGCATCGAAGGTAGAGGTGGTTGCATTGCATGCACAGGTGGCCAGTCTACAGGTCCAGATGGCCCAGGGTGGAGACGGGGATGGTGATGATGGTCGGTGGCCACCCTATAGGCATAGGTTACAGGTTTATAGGGGTAGCTAGCCACTACGTAGAGGCATAGTTCACGGGGTTGCAGGCCGTTAGCCATTGCATATGCACATATCTAGACCTTACGAGCCCGAGATAGGCACAAGGGTAAAGGCCGATAGCACCTCTATAGAGTGCAGAAAGGGTCCCGATTCACGGGTAGGGCGGGACAGGGGGGACAGTGCACCGAGGCCGATGGGGCCACCATAGACAGTACCCCTATCTAGGTTACGGGATGCCTTAGGTGAGGCTAGATACTATCAAGATTAGTTGATAGTGGTCGGGATATATTTTCTATCGTATGGAGAGTACATGGCACAACAATGAGGACCGTAACCCCTACTCACGGCGTGGAGAGCACAGGGGCCATCGAGCCCCGAGACATGATCAAGGTGAGGCCACTAGCTCACAGAGGCTAGCTCCAGGTGATGTACTAGCAGGGGGCCGACCACGACCTATGGTGGGTGGTGAGATGATATTAGGCCATCGGACATGAGCCAAGGAGGATATCGGAGATACTGACATGGAGGATGTTTGGTAGGATGAGGCTTGATGCCCATCCCTATATTTTGATGTATTTTAGTCATTTTTTGATATATACTGGCCTGCGTGCCAAAGATGGTGAGGATGTATGAGAGTTTTGTATATTTTTGAGCATATACCAGCCTACGCACCGAAGATGGTGAGGTTGTACGAGAGTTTTGAGAGATTTATTTATACACTGCGGTATGCATGCCGAAGATATTTATGTATATGGATACACATGATTGGATATTTTTATTTATAGAGATGATGATGATTATGGGCATTATGTGTTTGTGTTGATAACATTTTATTATTATGCATAGATGGATTTTAGGATAGGTGTGTTAGGCATGGATGGAGTCAGGTTATAGGCATGGATCAAGTTAGGTTGTAGGCATGGTTGAGTAAGGTCATAGGCATGGTTGAGTCGGAGTTTTGGTCTAGGCATGGATTGAGTCAAGTTGTGGTCTAGGCATGGATTGAGTCAAGTTTTAGGCATGGCGGAGTTTAAATTGGGTGAGGTTGTAATTCATTAATTTTTGCAAGGAACGATGATATGGGTCATGGTTAAGATGTTTTATAATACATTCATGATGATGGTAAAGAAATGGTAGTCATAATAAATGTATTTTTGATGATGATAAAAATGTGAAGCAACTTGTTGTTTGTGTGGTTTAATTTCCAATTTATGATATAGAAAGGAAACTAATGAGGGTAGAATGTGATTGGGGAAAATGAAAGATGAATTGGTTAGGGGAGATAGTGTCTGAGCTAACCTCCAGGAGGGCCCATGCCCTCATAGTGCTGCCTACATAGCCCCGGCTAAAAGGGATGTTATCCAAAATTCACCCTCAAGGTAATTTTGATAACATGCATCAAATTATTCAGTCCTGAGCAAGTAGATTGATTCAAGGCCCGAAATCATGTTTTTGGGGGCCCCTCGGCTTCTCTCTAACTCTCCCATCCAAGAAGAAATCCCAACGAGTTAGAAAAAATGGAAAAAATGCAAAAAATAAGGTTGCAGGGTTGTTTTAAAGAATTTCAGGTCTAAAGGGTTCAGGTCGTACCAATGCGGGTCGTACCAAGGTTTTTTGTACCAAGTTTGGGGCCGAAATACAAAGAAAATCAGCTAATTTTGACATTTTTGTCCAAGGCGGTCCGCGGGACAGTTGGGACGTCAAGACGCGAAGGCACGCAAAAAGCAAACAGCTGAAGGTAATAAAAAATCATCTAAGTCTTTTGTTTCATGCGGTTTGGGACAGCTAGGAAAAAAGTACATGTGGGGTGCGAATCGGCCGATTTGCCGCAAGATGGTCCATTTCGGGCAGTTCGGAGATTTTCGTCCGGGACAGCCGGGACAAAAGTACGCGAGGGACGCGTGGGACGCGAAAAGGCGAAAAAAGCCGCAGAAGAGACAAGGAAGCCCGAATCGGCCGATGTGGGAGAATTCATCCAGACAGCCGGGAAAAAAGTATGTGTGGGACATGAAAAGCTGAAATGGCCGAAGGCAAAGAAGAAAAGTCAACGTTTGACCCGTGAAACTTCAAACGGCCATAACTTTTGACTCCGAGCTCGATTTTCACAAAATTGGACTTTCTGGAATGAGCATGACGTCCTCTACGCCACAAAAACTAGATTTCTTATTTTTAACAAGGGTATATATATTTAAATAAAAGAAACATATTCGGCTCCAGTCAGTTAATGCTCATTCCCGTCAAATGATAGAAAACGCCTGCCAGACCCAAAATAGTTGCCCACACTCAGAAGGCCATAACTTTTGCATTTCTCAACGAAATCACACAAAATTTGTACCATTGGAATTGTGGCTCCGAGCCCAACGCACAAAAATCAAGAAATTTTGGATTTGATGAGATATTGATTGATATTTTTAAGAAAACGTGGCTGGGTTCATAACAATGTTTTATTTGGTGGTTGGGAGTGCAATTAAGAGGCATGGTCATCATTATTTCTCTGCTGCAGCACCTGGGATAGTATGGGGAGCCTTTTACAAGTAATATATAATCATTTTACTCCATTTAATGCCTCTTACAAGTGGTTGAAGGACAGATTTCGGGATTTCCATTTTCCCTTCTCTTTCTCTTCTCATTTTTCTATAAATTGGAGTGTTGGGCTCATTGTAAAAAGGGGGTAGTTTTTGTAGCAAAGCTCTACCAAAATTTCTTTGTGAAGCCAATGTGTTGCAGGCCCTTGTTGTGGACTCCTTGCATGGTGATCCAGGCCCTTTTCTTGTAACTGATTGAACTGTGCATACCAGGAAGCAATAAAATACAAGTTTGTGGATGTATCTTCCCCTACTGTGTTTTCTTGCATTCTTCTTGCCCCTTTAACCTTGATTACAAGAATATTGTGTCTATTATTATGTTCTTGCAGGGATCCATTATCATTTTGTATGTTTGAAATATTGTTGTAAAATGCATTTTGCTAGATTATGGAGAACTGTCATCACCCCTTCTAGTGTGCACTTTGCTTCTGTATCTCACGCATTTGAAGACTACTCTCACACCCTCCTTTTCTAGTGTATCACCGCTGTAGTGTAGGATTTCATTTTATGCATTCTCTCTCCCTGGTCCCTTGGAAATTTAGATTAGAATAGTTAGTTTCCCCTGCATTAGAGTAGATTGTGGCAGGTAGTTTAGGAGCAAGAACCAGCTTTCTCTGGAGGTCTATCTCAAGTAGCAAGTCAAACAACTTGGAGATAGTACTCATGTTATCCAATCACATCGTGAGCTCAAGTATATGCACTTGTATAAATATAGGGTGTTTTGATTCGAAGATAATAGTTCTGGCACGCCCGGTGGGACCTTAGTGGTCTTCACTTTCATTGCAACAAGATTGATGTGCACTTGTTGTAAGTTCCAGCTTTGAAAGAGCTTTAAAATTGCACATCTGGCGACTCCAAAAGAGGCATAATCCGCTGGTTTCAGCAGTCCAAGCCTAGCAAATTTATGAGAAGAATACAAACCAGTCAAGAACTAGGGAGGAAGGATTGTTTGTTTATCTACACCTATCTCCAGGAAGAGAAAGAAGGGGAAGAAGAGCTCAAAGATCTCCATCTCCACCTAATAGAACCTTGTCAACACCTCCACCTGGTAGGCCTTTCATCCAATCAACAAGAGTTCTTCGACCAATCAGGATGGCGCAACCAAATCCATATGTCAATTTCACTGGCAGCAGCCCACTTGCTCTCAATGCACAAAATCCAATCCCAGTTGCAGCATTGAAGAACATTCCATACTTTACTGGAGAAAATCAGACCACTCCTGGTGATCATGTCAAGGACATTGCTAATATTTGTGTAATCCATGAGATTAATGAGATGCAAGTTGCTGTCAAACTATTGGCGTCTTCATTCAAAGGGAAGGCTTTGCAATGGTTCTAGAGTCTTGCTTCAGGCTCTATCCAAAATTGGAACCAGCTATGTATAGCCCTCCATGAGCAGTTCGGAGAGAAGGGAGATAACTTGTCCCTTTTGGAACAATTGACAACTATCAAGAGAGCTCCCAATGAGCAGCTGACTGACTTCAACTTCAGATTTCAAAGGACTTGGGAGAGGATTCCAGTGGCAGTAAGGCCAGCAGCAGAAGGTGCTTTCCTATATTACCTTAAAGCTTTAAATTTTGATATTTCTATGTTGATTCAATCCATGGGAGGCACAACTATCCCTATTGCTTATAGCATTGCCATTAGAGCTGAAAATTGTTTGATTCAAGCCGGCAAGCTAGCTCCTAGGCCTCCAATGCCATTATATCCAAGTTTAGAAAGCCCAAGTACTAATCAAGTGCCTATTTTAGCTCCTATTCCCACTCCTAGAAATCAGAATTCAAGTGAAGCTTCTACTTCATCTTCTAGCACCTCAAATGAACTTCAAGAAGTCATGAAGCAATTTCAAAATTTAGGTAATGAGCTGGTTACACTCAAGAGGCAAAGCAAGCCCAAAGTTTTAGACCTTTTATCAGCCTCAAGCTCAACCTAACAGTAGCCATATCAGCCTCAAATACCACCCAATCCAGCAAATCAGAATCAAGCAAGGCCTCCACGCTTGCAGACCATTTCAGCCCTATAATCCCAATGTTACATCCACATCCGAGCTTTGGTACCGGTGCAAAATAACATGGCCCAGGAATATGATTGGTGTTTCCCGTGTAGTCAGCCACATAACCAATAAATGTGCTTTAATGGTGCATTAAATCAGGCTCTGATGGTGCAAACCATTGGTGGGTCGCAAGAATCCAGCCACAAAGAATATCAGCAAAGCAAGAAGCACCTCAGCAAGGAACATCTCCGAACAAAACTACTCTTGTCAATTGGCAGGCTGAAGATTTCTGTGGTATGAATCAAATACCCTCTCAAAGTGTTGCAGCCAACACAAGGTCAAAAAGGAGAAATTTGGGTGAAGGACAGCCATTGGCTCTAAGTAATCCACAACCTTCTACCACTCCACAAGTTGTTGGCAAACAAAATGTAGTTCCAGACTTGCAAGGAGCACCCAAACCAGCTCCTAAACCAACTCAGATGTCAGCTGCTGCTGCCCATGTGCAAGGAATGAGTGCGCAAGATAAAGGACAGCAGAGGGATGCTTCATCCCCATTCAACATCATTGATCAGATGAAGAAGACAAATGTAAACATATCAATGTGGGAATCACTATCCATCCTAGGCCAAAGAGATTTGCTACAAGCTGCCATGAAGGACTGGTCAACTTTAAATCAACGGGTCCAAATGCAAGAGAAGGTACTCACAAATGCTGCCCAACCTGAAGGGAATCATGGAGGACAAAGCAAGGTAAAATGTTGAAGCCCCCTCCATTTTATGTTTCATTGATCATTGGGGACCAATTGGTACACAATTGCATGATTGACTCGGGGCAAGTAGTTCAGTAATGCCTAAGAAAATAGCCGATCAATTGGGGCTTCAATATGAAGTCATATCCAAAGGAGTAGTGCAATTAGATGGGACAGCGGTGACAACAGTGGGAGTGATTAAAAACCTAAGCCTTACCTTGCATGCATGCCCCAACGTTGTTGTTTTGCAAGATATCTCAGTGATAGATCTTCCACCACTCTTTGCCCTATGTTTATCAAGGGATTTCATAGCTAATATTGGAGGTTACTTATCTGCTGATTGGTCACACATATTGTTCAGAACAAGATATGGAACTAAGGCCACAATCAGATCTGAACCTATTGCAAACTTTCACGTTGAACCTCACACTCCAAGCCAAATCAATACCAACTGTTTAGCATTTGATCAAAAAGATTATCCGAACACTAATGAAGCTGACACCAAGGTTGGAAGCGTCCCAAATTTGACTCTTGATGAATGGGCAAGCAAGGTGCATGCTTTTGATCCTTATCAAGAAATAGCAGAATCTGAGCTAGGAGTTTATTGTTTACATGAAGAGAATCAACCTCTCCCCAGCATCACCAAGCCAGATCATAAGGACAAGAATGAAGTATGGCAATTGTTCTTTGATGGATCAAGGAGTAGACAAGGTGCGGGAGGAGGAGCTATGCTCATTTCGCCACAAGGTACAAAGTATTACTCAGCCTTCCGTTTTCAGTTTTCTTGCTCAAACAACACAGCTGAGTATGAAGCCTTAATTCACATATTGACTTGGGTAAAGAAGAAAGGCATCAATAATTTGCAAGTATTTGGTGATAGTGAGTTGATCGTGAACCAAGTCAGAGGAAAAAATGCCGCCAAAAATGATCTGTTGAAGAACTACAAAAATCGGGTATGGGATCTTTTTGAAGCTTTTAGTATCGTTCCAAAGATGGGCGAGACAATTGGCAGCAATTGGGGCTGCGTTTGATGTTGTAGAAAGTATCAAAAGTGAGAAATCTCAGCCTCATATCAAATTGGTTGTGAGACCAGCTGTTCCGGATAACAATACAAGTTGGCAAGTCTTCGAGAATGATCAAGCAAATTGTTAATTTCCTACAAGAAGAAGCTGAGTTCTCCGCTAGAAATCAAGACAAGCTGGAGCAGCAGTATGGTGACCAAGTGGTGCAGCTGAGGACTAACAAATTGCCAAAAGGCCTCATAACCTTGGAGTCAATCTTCAACCCGAATGATCAGTTCCGGAAGGAGAAAGCGAACATTCAAGTAAAGGGTGAAGATTCAGAGCCTATTTTAGTGGAAGAAGGCAAGACATTGCAAATTGGCAAAGTAAGTACTCCACAAGAGAAATCTGATTTTGTTCAACTTTGTCAAGAGTTCCCAGATGTTTTTGCTTGGACTTACAAAGATCTAAGAGGTTTTAACCCAAAGTTAGCACAACATACTATTGAGTGGATCTGGAATCCAAGCACACAGAAAAAGCAAAGGCCAGTAAATCCCCATATTGAACCTCTCATGAGAAAAGAGTTAAGCAAGCTTATTGAGGCCAGTATCATCTTCCCCATCAAACACTCAAGTTGGGTTGCAAACTTGGTGCTAGTAAGAAAGAGAAATGGAGAAATAAGATTGTGTGTGGACTTTCGCGATCTAAATAGAGCATCACTCAAGGATCATTATCCGCTTCCATCAATGGAACAAATATTACAGGTTGTAGCTGGTTCAGAAAGGTTTTCATTGCTAGATGGATATTCAAGCTATAATCAGATAATGGTGAAGGAAGAAGATCAATTCAAGACGGCCTTCACTACAAAATGGGGCACATATGCTTACAAGAAGATGCCATTTGGACTGTCAAATGCCGGAGCAACATTTCAGCGAGCTATGGATATGGCATTCAAAGGATTAATTAACAAGATAGTGCTGGTATACCTAGATGATATCACTGTCTTCTCAAAGAATGCAGCAGACCATCTTTTTCACCTCAGACAAGTGTTTTAGAGGTGCAGAAGGTTCGAAGTGTCGTTGAATCCAAAGAAATGTATATTCTTGGCACACGAGGGCAAATTGTTGGGCCACATTGTCTCTAGGGAAGGGCTAACAATTGATCTTGAAAGAGTTGAAGCCATCCGAACACTCCCATTGCCACACCACAAGAAATCTCTTCAAAGCTTCCCGGGAAGTACAAACTTTGTCCACAGATTTGTGCCTAATTTTGCCACCCTTGTGAAGCCTTTAACAATGATGTTGAAAAAGAGTCTGGCATTCAAATGGACAGCAGAAGGCAAAGAGAGTTTTGAAAACATCAAGCATACAATATCACAAGCTCCAACTCTTATCAACCCAGACTTTTCAAAGGACTTCATGTTGTATGTATTTGGAGGATTAGATACAATCTCAGATATCTTGACACAGCTGAATAGAGAAGGTTCAGAACAGCCCATAGCATTCTTCAGTCAAACCTTGGAAGATTACGAAATAAAGTATTCTTTCATTGAAAAGCATGTCCTTGCTGTCATCAGGAGCTTGAAGAAGTTCAGACACTTGGTCTCAAACAATAAGATTCAACTGCTGGTGTCTCATGCTGGTGTCAAGGACTTCCTCCTAAACAAGGATTTAAATGAGAAGAGAGCAAGTTAGATCACTTGGGTGATGGAATATGATATTGAAATCAAAGTGACCAAGCTAGTTCATGGCAAAGGTTTGTGTGAGCAGCTCGCTTCCAAACAACCAGACGGCTCAAAAGGTGAAGAAGATGTTGTCTCGCTACTAGAGAACGATCAAAACCAACCAGCTGATGATGCACCCATTCCATGTTGGACTCAAGACTTGGTGCATTACCTCCAAACAAAGCTTGTGCCCTCCAAAAGTGAGCAAGGTGAAGAGGAGGTACTTTAGATTACAAGCCATCCCATACATACTCATTAATGGTATCTTGTTCAAGAAAGACATCCATGGTTTTCTATTAAGATGCATTGAACAGTCAAGTTAAGAAGATCTTACACAAGTTCCATGATGGGGAAGCAGGAGGCCACTTTGCTCCACGAGTGATAACACTCAAAATAATGAAAGTTGGTTACTATTGGCCCTCGTGTTCAATGATTGCTACTCATGGGTCAAAAATGCAAGAGATGTGTATTCTTCACAAGGAAAGAGAGGTTAGCAGCGCTGCCCTTCATCCAATTTCAGTAGATCAGCCATTCATGCAATGGGGATTGGACTTCATTGGGGTTATCAATCCCAATTCACATCAAGGCCATAAGTGGTTACTTACAAAGAACGGATTATTTCACCAAGTGGACCAAAACAGTGGCACTCAAAGAGGCAAGTGAATCCGGTATCTTAGATTTCTATGAAGGGATAGTCACGAGGTTTGGTTCCCCCGCCACTATCATATCAGACAATGCGTTGGATTTTCTTGGCACAAAGATCACTAAATGGGCTGTCAAGAATTGTGTGTATCTCAGCACTTCATCGAATTATTACCCTCAAGGTAATGGCCAAGCCGAGTCTACAAACAAGAACCTACTAAGAATCATCAAAAGGAATCTGGATGAAAATCAAAGAACTTGGCACGCAAAGCTCAAATCAGCCCTATGGGTTGATAGAATCACACCCAAGAGGTCTACAGGAGCTCTCCATACAAGCTTGTGTATGGGAAAGAAGCAGTTCTACCTATATCACTTGAGTTGCCAGCATTAGAACTCATGAAATAGTTGGAACTGGCTGAGTTTGAACCCATGGAGGTTAGATATGCAAAATTAATGGAGCTCCAAGAAATTAGAGAGCATGCAGCCCAAGCAATAGAGAAGGATCAAGCCTTGATCAAGAAGACTTTTGATAGGAAAGCCAAGGCTAGAACCTTCCAAATTGGAGATCTAGTGTTGAAATGGGATGCAGATCGTGTAAAGCCGGGAAAGCATTCCAAGTTTGATGCCATCTGGAGTGGCCCATACATGATCATTGAATGCAAAGGTAGCAATGCCTTCCGACTGGCTAAGTTGGATGGTGAAGAATTGCAGATTCCGGTCAATGGGATCTATCTCAAACGTTGCTACTAGAAAGATAGCTTCTCACCCTTGTAAATATTAATTTAGAATTTCCATTCCTCTAAGTGCTTATGCACATTGTACTGCTGTTAGAGTAGTTTTTATTTCCCTAAGTGCTTGTGCACATGTCCTATTGCTTCTAGTATGTGCATGATGACAGTTCATCAAACCTCCAAAAAAGAATTGCAGCTGCAGGAGAACCAGCTCAACAAATGTTTCAATGGCTCAAGGACACAAGTTTTCAAATTTTAGATCAGCTAAGAGGTTATCAAAAAAACTCCATGCCCAATGGATTGCTACAAGCAATTAGGTCGTTCTTCATCGCGGAGCGAGATAACCTTACTGAAGTCGCAAAATTGTTATCCAAAATTCACCCCTCAAGGTAATTTTGATAACATGCATCAAATTATTTAGTCTCGAAGCAAGTAGATTGATTCAAGGCCCGAAATCATGTTTTTGGGGGGCCCTCGGCTTCTCTCTAACTCTCCCATCCAAGAAGAAATCCCAACGAGTTAGAAAAAATGCAAAAAATGCAAAAAATAAGGTCGCAGGGTTGTTTTAAGGAATTTCGGGTCTGAAGGGTTTGGGTCGTACCAGTGCGGGTCGTACCAAGGTTTTTCGTACCAGGTTTGGGGCTGAAATACAAAGAAAATCAGCTAATTCAGACATTTTTGTCCCAGGCGGTCTGCGGGACAGTTGGGACGTCGGGACGCGAAGTACGCGAAAAGTCGAAAGCCGAAGGTAATAAAAAACTATCTAAGTCTTTTGTTTCACGCGGTTTGGGACAACCAGGACAAAAGTACGCGTGGGGCACGAATCAGCCGATTTGCCGCAAGACGGTCCATTTCGGGAGTTTGGAGATTTTCGTCCGGGATAGCCGGGACAAAAAAGTACGGAGGTACGCGAAGGCACGCGTGGGACGCGAAAAGGCGAAAAAGCCACAGAAGAGACAAGGAAGCCCGAATCGGCCAATGCGGGAGAATTCATCTGGGACAGCTGGGACAAAAGTACGTGTGGGATGCGAAAAGCCGAAATGGCTGAAGGCAAAGAAGAAAAGTCAACGTTTGACCCGTGAAACTTCAAACGGCCATAACTTTTGACTCCGAGCTCCGATTTTCACAAAATTGGACTTTCTGGAACAAGCACGATGTCCTCTATGCCACAAAAACTGGATTTATTATTTTTAACAAGGGTAGATATATTTAAATAAAAGAAACATATTCAGCTCCAGTCAGTTAATGCTCATTCCCGTCAAATGACAAAAAAAACGCCTGCTAGACCCAAAATAGCTGCCCACACTCAAAAGGCCATAACTTTTGCATTTCTCAACGAAATCACACAAAATTGGTACCATTGGAATTGTGGCTCTAAGCCCGACACACAGAAATCAATAAATTTTGGATTTGATGAGATATTGATTGATATTTTTAAGAAAACGTGGCTGGGTTCATAACAGTGTTTTATTTGGTGGTTGGGAGTGCAATTAAGAGGCATGGTCATCATTCTTTCTCTGCTGCAGCACCTGGGACAATATGGGGAGCCTTTTGTAAGTAATATATAATCATTTTACTCCATTTAATGCCTCTTACAAGTGGTTGAAGGATAGATTTTGGGATTTCCATTTTCCCTTCTCTTTCTCTTCTCATTTTTCTATAAATTGGAGTGTTGGGCTCATTGTAAAAGGGGGTAGTTTTTGTAGCAAAAGCTCTACCAAAATTTCTTTGTGAAGCTAATGTGTTGCAGGCCCTTGTTGTGGACTCCTTGCATGGTGATCCAGGCCCTTATCGTGTAACCGATTGAACTGTGCATACCAGGAAGTAATAAAATACAAGTTTGTGGATGTATCTTCCCCTGTTGTGTTTTCTTGCATTCTTCTTGCCCCTTTAACCTTGATTACAAGAATATTGTGTCTATTATTATGTTCTTGCAGGGATCCATTATCATTGTGTATGTTTGAAATATTGTTGTAAAATGCATTTTGCTAGATTATGGAGAACTGTCATCACCCCTTCTAGTGTGCACTTTGCTTCTGTATCTCACGCATTTGAAGACTACTCTCACACCCTCCTTTTCTGGTGTATCACCGTTGTAGTGTAGGATTTCATTTTATGCATTCTCTCTCCCTGGTCCCTTGGAAATTTAGATTAGAATAGTTAGTTTCCCCTGCATTAGAGTAGATTGTGGCAGGTAGTTTAGGAGCAAGAACCAACTTTCTCTGGAGGTCTATCTCAAGTAGCAAGTCCCACAACTTGTTGATAGTACCCATGTTATCCAATCACACCGTGAGCTCAAGTATATGCACTTGTATAAATATAGGGTGTTGTGATTTGAAGATAATGGGGACCTCAAGCCGATGTAGTTCTCCCATAAGCTAGGGAAGAATGTGAGGAGGTAAGAGTATGGGTGGGTATGTTATAGGCAGGATTGAGTCTAGGTATGTTAGGTATGGGTGGATTGTGGGCACATTGGTAGAGGTGATGTTGAGTGTGGTGGAAGAAGAAAATGACCCAAAGGTAAGCATCGAGGAAAAAGTCCTGTATAAGGTAATCAATACGTAATAAGGAAGGTTAAAAGATAAGAGGAGGTAAGAAAGCCACCTAATTGGTTAGGATCATAACGAGTACATCATACTTGAGATAGGCTTGATGAACATAAGACCCTAAATACATTGCATGATTGATTATTCTAAAGGTATAAAGTAGTCGCATGACCACCAAATGTCATGGTTCCCAAGGTCCCTTGAGGCGGTAGGAAATGAAAGTGTGAAAGGTGAGAGGTGAAAATTGGTAGTTTATATGGCGAGGGTAGCATGCCTTTATGGCAAGATATCCAAGGTCACAATGGGAAAGTCCATGACTAAAAGTATGTTTTCTTTAACTGATGTTTGAGATAGACTGATCGATGCGGGAAGTCTATATGGGATGAGGAAATTAACTCCTTGAGGTCTTTGTGAAGCTGATCGATGCGGGAAGCTTTAGATTCTCTCTCTTTATTATATATATATATATATTCTCTTTTTTAAAGAGCTTTACATAGTTGTTCTTCAAGGGAGTAGTCTATTTATAGTAGTGATTGTAGAGAGAAATATGTCCTTTTGAGGGATTCATCTCTTTATTGGAAGTTTGACTCAAGGAGTTGGATCCCATGTGAGGGATTTTAAGTCATGGACAAGACTAAGGTGAAGAATAGGATTCTTGTTCAGAAAGTAGGGTGAAATGACCATGGGATCTCATCTAAAGGTAGATGAAAAGTATCCATGAGAATCATGCTATGTGCAGTGCCGTGGTACACATAATTAAGAGAAGATAAAAAGTGATGGGTACACACATGATTCTTATTTAATCATTGGTGATGGCATAGGAAGTGGATAGCACTCAAGGGACGAGCATGGAAAGAGGCAGAAGGTGAGGTAGGACTAAAAGTCAACAATATAATGGTTAAAGATGCAAGGTGTTAAGGGGCTCAGGTTTGGGTTTACCCTCGAGTGAAGATAAACGATAAGTACCTGATCCATAAGTATGAGTCATGATGTATGGTCCAAGCCAATTAGGAGAAAAAAATTCCCTGTTTACTTGTTTCTACTTATGTTACATGTTGATTTTCTTTCAGGACAAGGTCACCGATGTGGAAGGTTCATTCATGGACATGTTTTTCATAGGCACGTTTGATACATTTTGGTAAACTTGTAGATGGTCAAGAGCATTAAGATGGCATTCATCTAGTAACTCAAGTTGTGCTAAACGGTCCTGACGAAATTCATCATCAGTGAGCATGTCATGGAGAGAAATACAGAGTGAGGGAATCTGGACTTCGAGAGGTAGAACATCCTCTGTACCGTAGACAGAGAAAAAGGGTGTGGCAGCAGTGGAAGTAATTATACTAGTGTGTTATGCCCATAGGGAAAAAGGAATGTGCGTATGCCGGTCCTTCTCCGTATCGTTAACCACTTTCATGAGAATTTCGTTCAGGGTTTTGTTGGTGGATTCAGCTTGGCCATTGGTCTTGTGGGTAATAAGGTGACAAGAAACTTAGTGAAATTTCAAGGCATCGCAAATTTTTTGCAAGGTTTTATTTTTGAATTGTTTTTGTTATCAGTGATGAGGTGATGTGGGACACCAAAGTGACAAATGATGTGATGATTGATGAACTCACATATTTTCTCGGCTTTTGTGGAAATGAGAGGTATGGCTTCAACCCATTTTGTGTAGTATTTGGTAGTGGTGATTATCCATTGATGTCGTTAGGAAGAATGTGGATTGATCTCTCTGACAAGATCCAAACCCCATTGAGAGAAGGGTCAAAGGTCACGTGAGACTGTAAGGCATGACTTGGGTGTATGATGAAGGTTGGCATGTTGTTGGAATTTTACACAACGCTTGACATAGTCGCAACAATCATGGTTGAGGGTCGGCCAGTAATAGCCTAGGCGAAGAATACACTTAGCAACAATGAGGCCACTGAAGTGACCTCCACATATGCCATCATGAACTTCCTTAATGGTATAAGGAATTTGAAACTAGTAAGGCACTGTAAGAGAATGCCATCGAAGCCACATTTTTAGAGGAGGCCACCCATGATGACGTAATGAGAGACCTTTTTGAGAAAGTATCGTTGTCCATTACGAGTGAGGTTAGGAGGCAAGATGGAACGGAAAGGTAATCTGAGTATTGTTTATACCAAAGGTCACTCAAGTTAGGGGAAGTGGTTCCAACAGAGTAAAATTTGTGAGGTAAATAAGAGGGTGATTGGATTCTTTGTATGGTGAAAAGATTTTAGCATCGTAAGGTGAAGCGGGGATTTTAGAAGCCAAGTAGGCCATGGTATCTATAAATTTGTTGGTTGAATGTGGGACGGTTTGAAGGGCGTAGTGGTCGAAGGTGGTCAAAATTATGTCTATATGATGTTTATACTTTTGAAGTGTCTCATTACGACATTGGTATATACCATTGACTTGGTTTACAACCAATTGGGAATCACCAAATATGTTGATGGATTTGACATCCAAGGCATAGGCAGCCTAGAGACCTAATACGAGCACTTCATATTTGGCAATATTGTTTGTAAAATAAAAATTGAGTTTGAAAGAAAAAGGCATGGGTTCACCATCAAGCGGAATGAGGATAACTCTTGCCCCACCCCCACACTAACACTTGGAACTATCAAAGAAGAGTGTCATTTGGTATGCAGGCTTGTCCAAGGAAAGGGAAGCAATTGACTCATCTAGAAAGTCAAAATTAGAAGGTTGATCCCTAGGAAAGAGGTGCGTTGGCCAATTGGTCGGCGATGGCTTGGCCCTTGATGGAATTTTGGTGGATAAATTCAAGGTTGAGGTCAGCCAAAAGCATGAGCCAGTGTGTGGCATGTTGATTTTGGTAAGGTTTGGCATACATGAAGTGTAAGGGGTCGGTGTTGGTCACAACATAAGTTTTGTGATTAAGTAGGTAATGGCGGAGTTTTGTGGCAACGAAAACTAAGGCTAAGCAGAGTTTTTTAGCATGGGTGTATCGGATTTCGTAGTCTAAAAGAGTATGGCTTATGTAATAAACTACCTGCTCCCTGTGTTGTTCATCGTGATGAGCGAGCATGGCCCCCAAGGAGTGATCGGTAGCTGAGATGTATAGGTAGAAGGGTTGATCATCTTTAGGTGGAATGAGTACGGGTGGTTGGAGAAGGTATTGTTTTAAGGCCTCAAAATCTTTGTGGTAGTCATTATCCCATTTAAAGGATACATCCTTCTTGAGAAGATGATGAAATGGTTAACACCGATCAGACAATTGCGAGATGAAATGGCGAATAGACTACAACTTACCTTACAGGATACGGAGTTGCCTAAGATTAGTGGGCGGAGGCATTTCAAGAATGGCCTTGACTTTAGCAAGGGTCAACTTCTATACCACGTAAGGAAACGATAAATCCCAGGAGCTTTCCTGAGAGAACCGTGAAGACACACTTCTTGGGTTGAAGGTGAATGCAATATTTAATAAGGTGGTCAAAGATGGTTTTTAGGATGGCAAGGTGCTCGGAGTGGTGTTTAGATTTGGCAGGAGATCATCCACATAATCTTCTAATATACGATGCATGATGTCATGGAAGATATAAGTCATAGCCCATTGATAGGTGGCCCTAACATTTTTAAGGCCAAAAGGCATGACTCGGTAGCAGAAGGTCCCCAAGGGGTGATGAATGCAGTTTTGTGTTGATCCTCTAGGGCAAGCAAGATTTGGTTATAACCCAAGAAGCCATCCATGAGTGACAACATCTCATGACCAGTGGTAAGGTCAACCAGTTGGTCAATACCAGGTAAAGGAAAGTCATCTTTTGGGTAAGCTAGATTGAGGTCATGGAAATGTGTAAATGTGGAGTCCCCCTGTCACCTTAGTGACAGGGAAAATGTTGGAAATCCACCAGGGATAATCAATGGGTAAGATGAAAGAAACAGAAAGGAGGCATTGAAGTTCTTCTTTGACCAAAAGAGTAATGCGAGGGTGCATTTTCCTCAACTTTTGTTTGATGGGTTTGGCATCGAGAATGGTTACGATATTGTGGACCACTATGGTGGGGTCAATACCAGGCATGTCTGCATAAGACCAAGCAAAAGTGTGGTCATGGTTTTTGAGAAAGGAAGTGATGGCTTCCTGTTCAGTAGCATCTAAAGATTGACTGATCTTTAGGATGTGCGGGTCATTCCGAGTATGAATTTTGATTTTGATAGTTGATTCATTCAACATGGTTTACATCTTAGATGGTAATGATTGATGAATATATGAGTCTTCTGCACCAAGGTAGGTGAGTATAGATTCATCATCCTAGCATTGAATGACATTAATCGAAGGTGTATCGTCATTGATCATTTCAGGGTGTAGGAAGGGAAGAGAAGAGGGAGCCTTGCCCTCGTGTTGATAATTCAAAGGCCCCAAGGAAATGGTGTTTATGAAAAAAAAACATTAGGAGGAATGGATTCTGGATCCATCAACTCCGTCGGTGAAGGTGGTGATGGTGGTGAAGAAGGTGGAGAGGGGCTAATGTCCTCAATGAGTTCAATGTGGGCCTTCTTGGTAGGTGGTTTTGTAAAGCCGATACCACTATGGTCATTATGTTTGCAGGTAGTACATGGAATAACAATATGGCAGCCTTGCTCATAAAAGCCAAAACCAAAACCTTTCCACGCACATCAGTGCAGGAAGGTGTGGGTGAAACGGTGATTGGTGAGTGACTGGAGGTCGGTGAAAAATGGGTGGGTTTGTGATAGTGGTTCAGGTGTGTAAGTTGTAGTATCAAGTCCCCCATAGGTGAGATTGGTATGAAGGTGGGGAGGACCATAAAGGAGGTGCTCTCCTATATGGTGATCATAGTGAGGGTGCTGGTGAAGACTTCCATGCTCTTGCGGAGTAAGGAATGTGTTGACACTATATAGGTGATACTCTTCCAGAGTGAGGCACTGAAAATACCCTCCAAGGGATCGGTGGTTGGTATGTCGATTCTGGAATAAATGATGTGTCGAGGTTAGATCGGAGGTAGAGCTAACAAATTGGGAGGCCAATGGTTGTTTGTGGAGGTTGTGGCAGTGGTAGGAATGGATGAGGTATGTGCGGTTAAGGTAGCGGCTGCACTTTGGTGAGGGGAGGTGTAGGTGACGTGGAAGTGGTTGTGGAGGTAGATGCTTTGATGGGTATGAGCATGTCATTGGGTAGGTAAAGCACGTTGTAAGTTTTGAAAGGTGATGGTTCAAAGAGAATGGTATAGGTGTGTCCTTCATGCTCAAAATTTATACAACGATGCAAAGTGGAAGGATCACACCCATAACATGAATCCGTGGTCTACCAAGCAACAAGTTATATTGAAATTCCCCTCTAAGACATAAAACAACTCGGGGAACGAGTGACGGGGCCCACGCGAACATGTAGGATGACGGTGCCAAGTGTAGAGGTAACAACGTCATTGAATGAATGCAACATGATGGAATGTTTATGCATGTAATTGTCAGGTATGTGCATTTGAGCGAATGCATGGGAGGAAATGATATTAATGCTAGCACCTCCATCGATCATAACACGTCGTACACATGTATCATCAACGTGGACAGAGATGAAGAGGGCTGGATCTGGGTCATCGGTTTGGTGTGGTACGATCTCCTCATCTAAGAAGCTAAGGGAGGCTACTTGACGAGTAGTTGGAGGTGTAGATGATGGGGGTAATTTGGTGAGAGAGGCTACATGATTGGGTTTGATAATGGAGGCTACGGGTGTAGGGTCATTGGGTAAAACCTCAATAGATTACAGGAATTCCATGAGAGCTTGACGATGGGATTACGATGATCAAGGGATCATTTTTAAAAGTTCCCTAAACATCCCTAAATGGTTTCAGTGTATAAGATCATCTTGAGAGCTTTCCAATGACTGTGATAACGCAGAAAATGGACATCGGGAGCTCTAGTTATGTCCGGTCAAAGTTTGGTCAACAAGAAAGTCAACTCTAGTCAACTGGTCAATATTGGACCAATCAGCATTGTGACACGTGGCAAAAGGCATTGGAAAAATTGAAGGGGTTTTATCCACTAGTCTTCAACAATCGTGAAATGGAATAGTGCGTCGGAGCAAGAGGCTCAACTTTTATTACGAAGGGGGAGCCGTTGTGTGGACTATGGTATTATCACCGACGTGGTGGGTCCACAAGCCACCACGTGGCTTGCCACCACTCATCGAATTCGTTCAATTTTCCAATCATGGGTCGACAGGTGGTCTTATTTGCCATATTTCATGTGGGTCGAATTTCAAATTACCTTGTAATTATTTGCCACGCATTATTCCCAAATGCCACATACCACGCATATAGATATCTATGCTTTTATATTAATGTTTATACATTAGTATACCTACATAATTCTCCTAACCACTTACCCACTTAACTATACATTATGCTAAGTTCATTTGTGAAGCGGTTGTAGTGGAATCTTCCACGTGGAGGAGAGAAGGTGGTGAAGCGGTGGTAGGGGGCGGTTATGCTCACGTGGTCTTTTGACCACTTCATTTGCATGGGGGAAAGGCTTATTAAAGCCTTAAACAATTTCCATCCCACCAAATATGGGATTTTTATCCCTTATCAAATGCTATGCCGCCATTATTTGGGTATGTAATCCCATTAAAAATGCAAATCGGCTAAAATGGGTATTAATCCCATTTCATATGCAATCCGCCAATTTGGAAATTTTATCCCAATTTCTATGTATGGCTAAGGTTTAAAAATAGCCTTAGGATAAATTATATTGCATTTTTTTAAGGGCCCTAATTTTTTATAAATAGGGAACCCATTTGCATTGTAAACGGACCCCAAGCTTATTATTTGTTAAGCTTATTGTGGGGACACACACCGGTGCAACAAAGAAGCTCATTGCTAGAGCGTGGAAAGGTGGACACATTAGTCCGAGAAGCTTATTATTTTTTAAGCTTATTTGTGAGATGTGTCAACAAATATTGTTTATTGGCCTATTATTTTAGGCAATAGTAGATGGAATATTTGTGATTGGGAGTAAATTATAAACTACCCAATAGGCCCATTGAGCCACACCAATTACTTGCAAATCCTGGATTGTCGACCAGAGTGCTAGCTTCGGGAAGGCCGATCAAAGCCGAAGGAGATTGTGCATCAGGAAAGTGAAGAAAAATTTGACTGATCATCGGAAGTTTTTGTAGAACTGGTGTACTGATAGGCAAGTAAAATTCCATTAGGTTTCTTGTGAAAGTACTATGTAACTCCAAGTTTTGACTAGTGGAACAGTTTGACCACGAACCTAGAGATGTAGGCAATTGCCAAACTCGTAATCAATTTTTGTGCAATTGTCTTAAATTTCTTGCATTTTATTTTAAATTGATTACTTAAAAGGAGTAAATTATCAAAGCAAATAATTAAAGCCTATAAGGGTCCGAGATCGTGTCGTAATAATCGATTATTTTCAGATCATCCGAGGTTTGGATGAGGTCATATAGAGACATTTTGAGGGGGGATTGGTGCAATTATTTGAGCATGGCACGATGTGTAACCCCGTTAGAAATAGGATATGTGGGGCCGCAGATAGTGATTTTAGGTGTAGGTGTAGATGGTATGTTGGGTATAGGGTTGGTTGGTGGGTCGGTTGCCTTTTCCTTGCCTTTGTCCTTCTAAGCATGGGTAGCAATGTGGATCATGTTGATCTGAGGTGGGGAGGTAGGCGAGGTAGGTGAGCCATGAAAGGTATAGCGACATGAAGGGAAAAATCCCAGTGGCGGGAAGGAACCTTGTGAGATGAGTTGAGCACACTGACATTTGGGTGGAGGTTTGACAAGTTCTTTGATGCGAACCATGTTAATTTCAAATCTTAGAGGTGGTTCTAGGAGTTATGGGGGTGAAGGTCTAGGTCATTGAGTAGGTAGTGAGGGAAGAGTTATGGGAATGGGTGTTGGTGAAATGGGGTCCTCATCGAGAAGGTCATCATCGTCAAAGTTTTCTTCAGGAGGACACAATTGGATAAGAATGGTTTTTAAAGCTTTGCAGTTCTCTACATTGTTCCTGGCACATGATGGTAGGTGAAAATTTTGGTGTCGTCAAACCCCTTTGGTTTGGGTTTGAGTGGGTCATAAGGTCTGAGAGGTGGTAATGTGATGACAGAAGTTTCAATGAGGTTGGTTAAGATTTTGGCATAGGATTCCGCTAGTGGATCACACTGGGAAGTGAAGGTGGGTTTAGGTGTAGGTGTGGTTGGTTTGTAGAGGAAGGGTCTTTGCATGAGGGGAGTAGGTCGAGCCACGGGTTTAGGTTCTAGGTTGGTCTTAGGTGTTGGTCGTGTTTATTTGAGTAGGGGTTTGGTAGATGAACTAGCAAGAGAGAGTGTGGTTGTTTTGACTACCCTATTAGAGGGAAGTGAATTTTTGTCTTTATGTTGCACCTTCTTGGGTAACGGTGATATGGGAACACGAGATCTAGAGGGAAAATTGGATGGTGGAAGGGGTGTGTCACCCACGGGGATAACAGAGGTGTTGTGAAGGTAGCTGGCATAGGTCGTGAAGGAGGCATGAGGGAAAGAGATTGAAATGTCGAGGGTAATGCAGAAGCTATCGATGGTATTGGAGGTATGGGTGGTAAATATGTTGTAGGTGTGGGTGTAAGTTGTGTCAGGTGCTTGGGTATGGTAGAGGTCTGCGAGGGTTTAATGGGTTACTTTGCATTTTTAGTTTACCAACAGGTGGAGGTTTCTTAACCGTGCTGGAAGGGTGAGGTCCTAAGATGGACGAAAAGGGTGAAGGTTATGAAGGTGTGATCGGTGAGGTTGGAGTATGAGATTTATGGGATTGGTTCTTCTGTTTGGGTGTCAAAGTGGGTTTGGTATTGGCCTTGGAGGATGTAGCTAAATCTAATTTGATGGGTGGATGAGTAAGGCTAGCAATTGGGATGACTCCGAAGGTAGTGCTGGGTTTAGGTGAGGAAGATGATGTAGGTGTGGGTTTGGGTGTAAATGTGTGTTGGGTTATAGGTAGGGGTGTGGTTTGAGCCATGAGTGGTATCATGGTGGAATTTTTGATAGTTGTAGTTGTGTTTGGTTCAATTGGCTAAAATATTTTTGGGTAGATAGTGGAAGTGTTAGTAAGTGACATCTGCATTTGTGTTGAGACAGGAAGCAGAAGACGCCCCCAAAGTAAGGCTCTATCCACATAATCTAGGAGATCGAGATAGGCGTGAAAAAGCACTACTATAGGTGAGGTTGATGAGGATCCAATGGTAATTCCCGTAAAATGAGTCTTAGAGATGGGGAATTTGCTAGCTTCGGCTTCCATGGGTAAGAGAGCCAAAAGTAAGTCTGTAGGATCTTAGGTAGATGATGGAGAATGATCACCTAGAGGCAAAGGTATTTCTACTAGATCCTTGATAGGGGAGGAGAAAATGGGTGATCCTCTGTGGGTGGAGGAAATAATGGGTGCCCCTCTGTCGGTGGGAGATGTACTACGGGTGACGATTCTCTAGGTGGAGAAGCCAAAGGTGAAATGATCTCAATGTTAACAGGAGGCTCCTTCATAGGTGAGGGAGGGGACGAAGGGTGTTCCTCTATGGGTGGAGGAATAGGTGAGGTGGGTTCAAGTATAGGTGGAGGAATAGGTGAGGTGGGTTCAAGTGTAGGTGGAGGACTTCGGGCTAGGATTTCCTCGATGGAAGGAATATGAGGTAATTGGGTAGCTAATGGGTGCATCGCTGAAAATAGCATGGACCTCACGGGTATGGCTATCATGAGTTGAGGTCTCTCCAATTTGATCAGAAGAAGGGGCATGATTAGGAAATGGCTTCTTGAAGATGTGTAGGTTTTGATTGGCAAGTTCGTTAGGATTATCCAAGGTTAACTCACCTTTCTCGATCATTTCTTGGACAATGTTTTTGAAAGTGATGCAATTACCATCACTATGACCCTTCACTCGATGATAGTTGCAGAAGTCATGCTCTTTATACCATGTGGGTGTGGGGTGAGTAGGGTCAAAAATAGTGTGTGGTTTTATGGGAGGAAGGGTGATGGCCCCAACTTTAATGAGCTTTTCTAAGACAAAAGAATAAGGTTCCCCAATTGGGGTGTATTTCCATTGTTCCCATCTGAATTGAAAAGTCTGGACAGGAGAAAGATTAGATGAGGGACTAGCTTGATTTGATGGATGAGTTGGGCGGCCTTGAGTACCACTGCGTTAGCGGTTCCCTTGGATTTTGAATAATTGTTTATGTAGTTTTGAAGCAAAAGAGGCATCATTTGATTTGAATGTCGAATTCTTATTGCGTAGTTGGATTTTCTTCTCTTTTATGGCCCAGATCTCCAACTTTCATGCCATGGTGAATGCCTCATCGAAGGTTCGGAAAGTCTGGACCTACAAGGTTGGTGAGATATGTCTAGCACAAGCCCGCATGAAGAGATCTATGAGTTCGGGTATGTGGTAGTTGGAATGTGAGTTGATTGATCAAGCTATGCCAACGAGCAACAAAATCTGCAATAGACTTGTCGTCATACTAACGCGTGTAGATTAGAGGTCATCATGGTAACCTTCTTAACAACATTGATGGAGAAGTGATCCAAGGCTTGGGCTACTTGATTGAATGAGAAGATATAATGTCTAGGTAACCCACTATACCCAGTCTAATGCAGGCCCGATTAAAGACATGGGAAAGGTCCTCAAAAGCAAAGCTTCATCATGAGCGATCCATAACAACCGTGTTTGAAAGACCACAAGTGTTGTTGCAGGTCTTCTTTGCTATTGAAGTGGTTAAATTTAGGCATTTACCAATGCATGGGATATGGGCGGATAGGAATGGATGGGTGGATAGGCTCATTACAAATGTCATCATAGGTGAGAGTGTTGTGGGAGCCAGAAACCGATGCTTCCAATGTCTCGCATCTTGTTTATCATTAAATTGATTAGGTCATGTTAGTGCGAATTCACAGCACCCCTGGATGTTGATCAGATTTCTAGGTTGATCATACTAGCATCCAGTGTGATTGCACAACATTGAATCCTTTCTCCAAGTGTGGGACTTGAAAAAATGAGAAAGGAATCTCCAGAGAAGGCTGGTTCCTATTCCTCTGTTTAGATGCACAAAAAAAAATGCAGAGGGTTTACTCAAAATCTAATCTAACTTTCCAAGGAGATAGGGTAAGAAGATGCATAAAAATAAACCTAAGCTAACAGAGGTGATGCACCGAGGAATGAAGAACACCTATCTTGCCAATAAACACAAACCATTAAAATGTGATGCAAGATCATGCACAGATAACAAAATTTGCAGTGAAAGATCAGGAGGATGCAAATGAACATAGAGAGGGTTGAGAATCATCCACAGACATGCATTACTTGATCCAAAGATTGATACAATACACTACAAAATGCCAAGAGGCAAAGTTGCATTACAATTTTAAATGGGAGGTTCGAACTCCACAAATTCGCCTGCCAAAGAGAAGAAGGGAGGGGCAAAACAAGAATGTCCGATGCTTAGAAAGAAGCCCCTCTTTACAATTTATAGGAAGAATGAGAGAGGGAAGAGAGAGGAAATTCAGATCTACCCCAACCACTTCTAGGTTGCATTTAATTTATCTCATTATGGCGGTGGGTGAGAACCCTGGCAAAAGCAGCGAACTGTATTTTGCATTAAAGCTGGTTGTTGAAATGTCGATTTAGCCATTACCACATGCCAGAGACATTTCTTAATTTTCTCTCTCCAAACTGAACCAAAATTCAAGATTGACCCAGAATCGTGTAGAGAATTTCACCAGCTTTCCATTGATATAAAGAACGTGAAAATCTAAGCTCTGGATCGAAAGTTATGGCGATCTGAAGATTTAGGGCAAAAACAGGCCAAAACGGATCGGCGGGAAAATATTTGAATTTTTCTGCGCTCTGCCACTTGGATGACATATGTCAGGCTCTGATTCATCCGTGGGTTCATCCTCTGAAAATTCCTTTCGGGCCCTTAAACTTGGACACGTGGCACTATTTTATTGGTTCGGGCCTGAGGGGCGCATTTTTACCTTGCGCCAAACACTTAGCAACTTTTCAACCTTCTGACACGTGGCACGTTTTGATTCGTCCGCGGGCCTCCTTGTCTCTTTTCGGCCATTTCACCTTTTGCGTCCCGCGTGCACTGTGTCTCTACTGTCCGGACAAAACCTCCGAACCGCCCGAAATGGACCTTCTTGCGGCAAACCGGCCGATTCGCGCCCCACGCGTACCTCACGTACCTTTGTCCCAACTATCCCGGACTGCCGGGACAAATATCTCTCGAACCGCCGAAATGGACCGACTTGCGCCAAACCGGTCGATCTGTCCCGCATGTACCTTTGTCCCAAACCGTGTCGGACTGCCGGGACAAAAGACTTAGGCAATTTTTTCCTCTTTCGGCCGATTCGGCTTTTCGCGTCCCATGCGTCCCGACGTCCCAACTGTCCCGCAGACCGCCTGGACTAGGACTTAGCTGATTTTCTTCATTTTTTCGGCCCCAAGCTTGGTACAACGAACCTCAGTACGACCCGAACCCTTCAGACCCGAAATGCCTTAACACAGTCCTGCAACCTTATTTTTTGCATTTCTTCCATTTTCTCAACCTGTTGGGATTTCTTCTTGGGTGGGGGAGTTAGAAAAAGGCCGAGGGGACCCGAAAAACATGATTTTGGGCCTCGAATCAATCTTACTTGCTCGGGACCGAATAATCTGATGCATGTTATCAAAATTACCCGGGGGGTGAATTTTGGATAACAGTCGTTAGTAGGTTCGATGATTGGGTGACTCATGTAGTGTAAGAGGGTTAGTGTTGGGCATATGACGAGGGAAACATTCCGATATAGGCACCTTTGTCATATAGTTAGATTGAGAAGGAGGGAATGAAATAGGGGTACACACCCAGAGTGAATGATAGATGAAACGAGAGAATGTTGATAGTATGTATATGGAGGTTGGAGGGTCGTGGTGACCTTGGTAGTAATGGGGGCTAAGGTTTGTGGAATAGAAAGAACAACGTTTTGAAAAGGGGTAGGGGTCACCAACACTGGGGGTGGTTGTGTAGCTATAGGTATATATGAAACAATAGGTGCAGATGAGGTTATGTTATGGGTGGTTAGCGAAGGTATAGTGGATGTGCGGGTGCAACATATGTGGCAGACGTGGTAATCATAGTAGGTATGGGGCCAAGCTAAGAAATGACTAGGGGCAAGGCAGATGTGGGTAGCATAGAGCTAGAGGGGGCTAATGTAGAAGTAGGAGTGAGTGTCGAGGGGATAGATACGGGCATGCCATATATCAACTGACCCGAGGCATCTCGAGTGGATGAGTGGGAAAGATAAAACTGCAAGGCAACAGGGTTCTGGTCAAGGAGTCGTGTGAACTCCTCATCTCCTATGGCGATAGTGATAGGTTGGGTAGGATCCATGGGTGATAAAATAGAAGGTGGTGAAGGACTAGGTGGGAGTGGTTGATGACTGGTGTGGAATATGAGGGCATTTTCTTGGCTTCAGGGTCAGCACCATGTGAACAAGTACTGACATGGTAGGACTACTTTTTGTAATTGATGCGAAATACAAAGAAAGACAAGATAAATAGGTGGTGGTAGGTGAATTGGGGTTAAAATGTCAGCTGAAAAATTACAGGCTAACCGATGCCGAGTTAGGTTAAACTAACGTGGTCACAGGTAACCGTGGTTGTTCGTTGTGGAAAGTGGACAGTTGGTCAAAACAAGGAAAAGGCCAATACTCGCCAAGTATGCAAAGACATTAATCGATGAAATTACGAGGTCGAGTGAATATGATAAGAGTGATAGAGAATCTGAACAGTCAAAAGAAGGTGAATAGGTGTCCTTTTAGGTAGGTTAACCAAAAGAACAATGAACCGACACTCGATTGAGTGAAACCGATGACGATTGCTAGACCTGGAGGCGACACCCGCCATGTGAAATTGAAACAACGATGAAGAAAACGTGGTTGTGAGTTAAAAATAAATGTAGAATCAAACCCAAGATTCGAGAATGATGAGAATATGGTCCGAGGGCACACTCAGATGAAGCTAGAATACACCAATGGTGATGAGAAGCATGCAAGGAGAAATAAGAAAAATGAAGAACATGACCTCTCACCTCAAAATGCAAGCCAAGTAGAAACACTAAGAAAAGTACTATCCTAAGAGTGCTTTTTCTATTATGTTCCTTTAGCTTATGTTATTTAAGGACCGACTCATGAACTTTAGAAATAATTTTTTGGTGAGGATGGCTTCCTACGAAGAAGGAGATCTACAAGGAGAGGTTACAAGTATGTTATGGCGGGGGCGGGCTATCCTCTGAAGGGGTATTAGATAGAGATAACCAGTGGGGTGCCCACTGTACCATGATCGTGTGATCACCTATAGCTTCTTTCGGGTGAGATGTTGTTTAAGAATGTGTATATATTTTTAATTTTGTGATGTTTGGTAAGACTCAGAGAGAGAAAGAGAAAGGAAGTGCTTTTCTATGATTCGTTTGTCAACCATTAGTTGGGAATGACTTCTAGCGTATAGGTTGCCCTCAATTAATGTGAGCTAATGTAGAGAAGTAGAATGAAATGAAATAAGTTTTAAACCCAAATTGAAGTGTTGCATTTGATGACAAAAAGATGAACAGGAGAAGGGATGCTCTTTCACTAATGCAATACTAATGAAAGGGAAGAAGTGTTCTTTTTAAAGCACCAAAATACGATTGCTTTTAGATAATAGAAGAAGAGAAGGTTCTAGGGGAGAAAATTTAATGTAAGAATTTTTAGAAAAGAAACAAACATACAACCTTTTCACCTAGAAAATGAAATAATGCAAAGAACCCCAAATGGGTCCCATCGGGCGTGCCAAAATGTTTCACCTGATTCTAGAGCATTTCTTTGAATGTTGACAAAATAAATAAGGGTAAAGGGCTAGGAGGAATACATGTTAAGATGTTGGTTGTAGGTTGTTGCATGCGTATGACTTCTAAATCCACAACTGATCATGAGAGCTTCCTTTTTTCTTGGAGGAACTACCTGAAATAGAAAACAAGACCACCAAATAATAATTAAACAAGTATATGTAGTGGACTGCCTAGCATGTGCTAGATCCGAGAAGTGTGATACTTCCTAGATGACTGTCAACCCACTATTTAAAAAACTTAATGATAATAATAAAGGAAATCCTACTATAGTCAAAATGATTTAGGTATCTCATTTGTATACAATAAGCAAATTCATTCACAACAGTTAAGCTATGACTAAATCGAAGGCCAAGGTCTCTATCGGGATGTTGGGACTAGTCAAGGTAAGGTTCTAGGTTGTTTTGGGTATTGGGTGGAGGTTTTAAACACGTTCTTGGTTTCTAGTAAAGACACGAGATCGATGTCGGTCTAGTATGACCGATGTCAGTTTAGGTTAACAGGCGACGGTTGTAGGTAACTAGCATCGATATGGTTGTGGTACAGAAACTTTGTGAAATGGGGTGGGGTGACAGATCTGAGGCTAGATGGGAATGGAAGGGCAATGACAGGTTTGTGTGGGTCTCAAGTATGCATAGGAATGATTAAAATCTAGATATGGGTAGTTCAAGGGTATGGGTAAAAGATGGTCAAGTTTGCATGGAGGTAAAATGGTGGTGGAATGAAATGAGGGTAGAAACTAGTAACAACAACAAAAGAATCTACCCAATGATAAATGGAAAAATGTTGGTTAACAAAGCACTTACCGCTTGTACGAGCTTGACATCTGGTTGGTAATGGTGGGTGATCAAATGGAATGAACTTGATGTAGTGCTGGCACTTCCTCGGATGCTCCGTGAAAGTAAAATGACTCGTGGTTTCTTGGTACTCGTTATGGATGCTCGATATGTGTGCTAATGTTGGTTACGCTTACATGCAGCTCTGGTTTCATCACTTGTTCTCAAAAGATGTCTCAACCTCTCAGAAATGTGCCAACCTTGAAATAAGGTTGTTTTGGGGTTAAATGGTAACAAGACAGTGTTCTGGGTCGATTTGGTGATGATTTAGGGTGAGTGGCATTGGTTAGGGTGGGATTTCCTAGGTTTTCTAAACTGGGCGGATCCTCTTGATTTTACGGGATCTCGTCCATTTTTGCTCCTCATAATAGAATCAAAGCTTCCTTTAATAGACAGGGAATGTGGTTAGAGGAATATAGGATTTCATTTTTAGGGTTTGGGTAGGTCTTAGTTAGTTATGACAACTTACAAAGAATAGGTCTTAGGGTGAGGTGGCTAGATGAGGTGTCTAGGTGAGGTGAATATGTGGGCATTGTCTCGATTAGGATATTAAAATAATAAATATTGTCGATAATGAATTAATTTTATTAAATTAATTAAATTAATATTAGAGTGGGGTGAAGGGGGCCATGGTTAGGTGAATGTGTTCAATGTGTTTATTTGACAAGGGACGAAGGAGAGTGTGACCCAATTTTCGTGTCTACATTGTGCATCAATGTGTCAAATTCCTTCATGATGGATATGAACACACTATCACCGTTGATCTGAAACCATTCAAGTATTGTTGCATTGATCATGTCACCTCTATGCCTATTCCACCACCACAATGCATTTTGTATGCTAACCTTGATAAATATGATGTTGGTCAATCTAGTGCACCCACCTCCACTACTCTTGACATCACTTCTCCCATTATATCTACTCACACTTTGGCTATCATTTCACCCACTATATTTTTCCCTGTTAGTGCTCCACCTCGCCATCCTCTACTTCTTCTACCCCTCTCACTCTTACAACACCTACTAATGTCATTGATAATGTTACCCAAACCAATGACGCACACACCGACATTTCCACCAAGTTTGATGATGAAATTGATGTTATAGAACTCATTGATGAGTCATTACGACAACTTGATTTTACTCCTCTCGATGTGGACAATTCTTATTTTGACAAAAACCTTTATAGCTGATGGCCCAGGTGAATACCGGTTGAAAAACCCTCCATCCACTAATGTTATGATACTATATAAGGGATCTGTCAACAGTGTCAACACAATTTCATCTTCTTCTCCACTAGAAGTTGTTTCACAAACCCCCTTTACATGCACATTATATATCAATAGGTCATTTTGGGAACACATTCCTCGTCAATATCGCTAGTTCCAATACACTTAATGACATATTACCACCCCTTCATTCACCTCATCTCTATTATGGCTACTTCCATGTCACAATAGTTTATGGCTTATGGGTTTTTCATTTAATAATATTTTTACATGCACCCATCGTGATTCATCATTTACATTAGGACAATATTGGCTTGATTATATTAGAGGTATAATTGATCCACTTCATTCTTCACTTCCATTCCTCATGCCCTTCAACACTGTCTCCATTGCCAATGATGCTTCCCTCGCATATGTTCCTAACATTTCACGTTGGCACACCCATGGCTACCCGCCAATTGCTTTTATAGATGAAGAATACATGATGAATGTATATACCCTCCGTCGCAATGCATCCCTCTATGATCCTCCCCATTCTATAGCTTACCAATTTTCTGACATGGCTCCATCTAGTTTTGATCATGACCATGATGATCTACTTGATGGCATTTCCTAGTTAACTTTGTCACACTATTGCCAAGGTGGACATATCATGTGGCGCACTTACGTCTCCCCCTTCCTCCACATAGTTGTCTAGTTCCCCCTTTCATCCTTGTTCTTTATCGTTCTATTAGCATAGTAAATCATACATCATAGCACCCTCACTACCCAATGACGCACTCTTGTGCTTTGGTTCACACTAGACTATTGAGGGATTACCATTACATTGAACCCCACACACTGCACTATAGGTTCTACACATTTATATTCTATCACATACATCGCGCATCCTACATCATCCATTATATACTTAGTCTACATCCTACATTATACTATACGCCCCTCATGCACATATTAGGCATTTATACATCATCTATATTATACATATTACACTAGTCATCATTACATATGAGTCTAGTTTTACATTTCATCCATACATTCTACATTTACACTAGGTTACATCATATATATGGGTCTAGCTTTACATTTTATCACTACACATTCTATTTCCTATTTTCACCTATCACCACATCTTACATAGTCTATATACCCTACATTTCCTACATTGCATGAGTCACATAGCACATTTGTCCACCATATACATTCTACATACTACACTAGATTCCATTACATATGGGTCTAGTTTTACTTATCATCCTTTACATATTCCATTTCTATATACACCTATTATTACACTTCACACATTATATATCCTATATACAAGTACATATCCTACATTGCATTGCCCACACCGTGCATTTACATACAATATTCATCCTTTGGTCGTTTATACTACATTTTCTTCTACACATTGTAATCACTACCCTATGGCGCACTTTAGTTCCTTGGTCCATACTGATCGCCAAGGGTTTACCAATCAAATGGACCTTACATTCTTCATGCAACATCTTCCTCATGGGACAATTCTCGTGTTAGTGACATACACCTTAGATTAAATAGTAACCTCCACTCTCATCTTGTAGTGGTATACACCTTAGGTTATATCACCACTCCCTTATTATTATTCATCTTTTAGTAACATACTCTTTAGGCTAAATTGTCACCCATCCACATCTACTTATTATATCGTGATATACGCTTAGGGATAAATCATCACTTATCTATTCAATAAATCATGATATACACTTCAGCTATAGGGTGAGCGTGCATATCTCTCCATATGTCGCATTTCATCACCATTATATATACACACTCATCCCAGCGTGCTAGAAACAACCAACACTACTCGACCATTTCCGATGACGCACTCTTGTTTACACTCATTCTTGACTATTGAGGGGGTAAACAAACTGAACTTCACTGCATACACATTCCATCCACTTGAGGGGCACGTTGCTCCCATTATTTCATCTTGTATTCCATTCCATCCATCCACAGCATATTGCATTGTCTTGGGCGCATTTACTCTTGCTTACTATTGTTTTGCATATTAACTTTATTACACATGTTAGACTACTTTCTTATATGTCATTATCATACACACATTTGCATTCATGTATTTGTTTAGTGTGATCGCAGATACATAACTCTACACGTTACATGGATGCTCACCTTCTACCCTTCCTATATCGGGATCGCTGGGGCATCCACTTTCATCTCATCGACGTGTAATTATTTCATTTTGTGCTTAGCATATTATATTACTTAATTATACGTGCCTTGACATATTGGTTATCACTCTAACATGCTAACGGGTGTTCCATGTGCAGCACTTGTTTTGCAAGATTACATGTTTCCATGACTACTTTTTGTTTCTACTTGTTCGCTTGTTTTTTGTTGTATGTGGGATTTTCCCTTTGCTTGTGTGCAAAATTGTCTATTATTTGCGGTCATGATTGCCTTGTTTTTCTTGCGACATCGTGAGTGATGTCCCATGTTTGCAACCCGATTTTTGTGGTCTACTTGTTTTCTTACATGTTTACACTAATTTGTTTGTTACTTACTACATTTTCGATGTACTTTACACATTTTCTTATTGCATGCATGTGTTTTCAAACTAACACTTTTTTTGGTATCCGGCCCCTTTTGTGCATGCCTTAGTACCTACCAAGAACTTTCCCTTCCCCCGTAGGCGAGTTCTACAGATCAAAGTGTGGTTGGTCCTCTTTTGGGGCCACATTCTCCTTTCAATGACATTGTATGCACCCCCAAAGAGCGGGGGCATCATTGAGGGTTTCTACTAATACAACGTATTTACATCGGTTCACATATAATGAGTGATTTTAGACCAAGATACGAAATCCATACACAATGGCCTCTACAGGACATGGTTTCCTTTGACAATTTTGTGGAGTGGTTACAGGATTGGAGGTTACAGTGGGTGTTTCTCTCTACACTACTTCGTCTAGTGGCATTGGATTGCCCAAAAAATCAGGACAATACAGAGATCTCTTCACACATTTCAGCACAATTGGTTAAATGTTGGAGGATATAGAACATTTTCTCCTATACTTCTTCATCTAGGGTGGTGTGAGATCACCCAAAAACTCACGATAGTACAGATATCCTTCTACACCCTTTTTCTCAACATGGATCAAGTGCACATGTTCCATTTACACTTTTATTTTCACATATTTTACATTTGTATACTTTATACATTTCTATATACATGCGTATTTTACATAGCATTTTTACATACATACATATTTGACTAATTGATCATTTTCTCCTTGCAGTCCAGGACGTATGAGAAATAAGTAGTCAAATTGGGGACAAAAAAAAAAATAACAAATGACAAAAACAATGACAACACACCACTATAGGAACTTTCCTTTACTAACCATGCAAGTACACTACACATAGTAGCAGCTACACATGCGTTCCACCCTAGGTTCACTCTCATCACTTTTTATGCGCATTTTTCATCTTTAGAATCCACGCTCCTCCATATTTTTCATTTTTTTCATTCCACGCTTGATTCTAGTCCATCGGCATGTCTTCTTCTACACTCTACATGGATATCAGGTATGCATCTCTATCTACTTTATGTTACTGAGCATTCCACTCATCAACATAAAGTAGGGGAAAAATGTAGACACAAATTCATGCACTTTAAGCATTATTTAGCTTGGTCTTATACTACTATTTAGAAGGTTTTCAAGTGAATAAAGTACTAATTAATCCCACCTTTTGGCCACCTTTATTTTATATTTTATTTCATTATTCCTACATATTTCCTCCTACATATCAACCTATTTCGTAAATGTCCGAGAATTTTAGCCTAAACTTGGGCGCGCTAGGCTTGGGTCACTGGGGCACCTTGGTCCTACCAGGACACCCCAATCCATGTTTTACTTTCCCACTTCTTTTTAGGGTATTTCTAGCCATTTCTCATCCTTATCATTTTCCCAGTCATCCATGTTGGGGTTAATTATGAAATTAGAGCAATAGAACCCTATAAATATAAAGTTATAAGACAATAATAAGGGTCTTAGCGTCACATACTACTATCACTCCATCTAGAGTTGCATCCATTGCATCACTTGCATCCACATATTATAATGCATCAAGGCTAGGAGATCTACATCAACACACACAAACATAGGGGAGGGATTCTATTTTATTCCATGCACACATGTTATTACATTTTATATAGTTATTATTTCTCACTACTTCACAAAGTGTGATTGGCACAAAAGTGCCTAGGGCGCGACATGCACACACTCACTAGAACTACATTCGGGTCCAAAATGTAGTGTAGTGCTCGGTGATAAAACAACTAGTTTGGCAAACGGTGAGGTCACCTATCCCATTCATTCGCATATTTTTATCTTTCCTAGGGTTTGATACTTCATTTCTTCTTCAGAGTCGTCATTGCATCATTCAACACATTCGCGCAACTCGGTGAATTCAATGCGACAGATAGACATTATTTTAGATTACCTTGTGACCATACATAATTCAGATTCTCGAGCATTTACAGAGACCAAGGTGCCTAATCTATAGACCAGGGTGCCTTGGGGTGCCCCAAGTACCCCTCCAGTGCACCTTAGTCAACTCAAATCCTCTAGATCCGACCTTTGTCAGAGGACTTCTAAGTGGTCTTCTTCACTTACGAGTTTTATTATCAAAACTACCACAACCTCATGGTGATCTTCTTTAATCAGTTAAGTCATTTCTCCTTTACTCACATATTTAGGGTTTCATTTCACTTAGTATAATTATTTAAAATTATTCCATATTGTCTTAGTTTCATTTATACGGTGTTTTAGTCCTCCTATTTAGATTATCTAGTGGTTATACTTCCAATTAGTTTAGTTCCATTTTTAGTTAATTAGTTTAGTCTTCTAGTGGAGGTGTAGAGTCTTAAGTCTAGATGCCTTAAATTGAATGAACACCAAGAGAAACCCAGAAGGCCCTAACAATTACAAGATTGTTTGTTCTCCTTCTTCCTCGAACCACACTTGATAAAATGTCGGGAATGTGAATAGTCTTCTCAAGACCTCAATATAAGTTCAAACGATAGAAAATCCAAAACTTCAAGAAGTTGAACAATTTTTCCTCTAAGAAAGATGAGCTTGAACAAAAGTAAGATTATATGAGTAATTTTTGGGAAGATAGAATTTCATAGGTCAAATAGTAGTTACTTGAGTCTTGAATTTAAAGTAGAGACTCGTGAAACAAAATGGGTGAAGTTAAACAAGATATAGTATGAGTAATGCTAATGTTCCAAGGTGAAAATCAAGATAACAAAGACAAGGGAAGAGTAAAAGGTGAATGATAATGGATGTACAATGCAAGGTAAAGCAGATTTATACATGCTTTTCTCTTACTTGTGATAGGTTTTCATAGTAAAATTGTGAATAGTGGCATATCAAACAAGGGGTGTGCGGGATATAGTGTTGAAGTAGCACATGGGTATGAGATTGAAGATAGACTAGGAGTGAACTTAAAAACAAAGAGAAAAATGTGTTTAAGATCTTGAAAATAGAGAGTAAGCTTTGATAACTGTGATTGCGGTGATGTACGGTGAACAAGAGGCAAAGTAAGTACAGAAGAGTCAAAAGAGATTTTGAATTCTTCAAGAGATCAAATATCAAGTGAAAGGTGAATAGGGGTTTGAGGTATTGATGAAATTGCAGGTGATTGAGATGAGAAAATAATGATCCCAATTCGATAGATTGTAGTAGACCAAATACATGAGAAAATTTGATGTGGAAGAGTGATCAAGAGAGAGGAATTAAAAAGAAAAGTGTTCTAATCTAGTTGTCACTATCAGTTTTTTGAGACAACAAGTTCAAGTGTGGAAAATATCTATAAAATTCTAAGTTGCAGCTAAGCATATAGGGGTTACACCTCCTTATAAGTAGTAGCTACAGAAGATCGTTATGGCTAGTTAAATTATGGGAGTTGTAGCTTCCTTACGAGTTAAATCTCACTAAAGGTCAGTTGTAGTTTAACTAAACTTGGGAGTCAAGCTTCAAGAAACGTAACATTTGGTCAAATATTTGGATTTGAAGCTCCAGGTTGAGTTGAAGCTCAACCATGAAATCAATGTAACATATGTAGGACATTTTTTTCCTAAGCCTAGTTCTTGGTTTCAGTGGGTTTTTCCCATTTTGGGTTTCCCACATTAAAATTGGTGTCTCTGTGTGTACTCTCTTGTTAATTTCTTGTGTATGGTTTTTATGTTTTCATCATAGCTAATTTTAGAAAGTAAATTTGAGAAGACATTGATTCACCCCTCTCAGTGTCCTAGTTTCCAACACTTTTTCCTTGTTTTTCCAAATTCATCCGACTTGGAATTTTTGGAAAGCTCTCATCATGAACTCCATCATGGAAACTTCAAATCTTGAGTTAGGTGAGAGTAGGTGGGTGAAAAGGAATAAAACATTCTCAACATTTAAATATGTAGTTCTAGTTTGTTCAACCACCAGATTTAATGAGGTATGGTTCCCATTTCTTCTCCAGAAGCAAGACATCATGAAGGAATGGCCTTGGCAGGATGCCCATGCCTCTTTTCAGACATTTAATGCATCTTGTTGGTGGGTGGAGGCATAATTTTGAGTTTCTCTTTTCCCTCTCTTTTCTCATCTTCTATATATTGTAAAACCTCTCATTTTGTGAGGGGTGTTCTAAAATGTAATGGAACTCTGTCAAAATTTTTATAGAGCGGCTACTGAGTTACTGAGCCTCATATTTATACATATTGCATGGTTATACTTGTCTTACACCTCCATTGTAATGTATTGTGCATCTTCTTAAAGCAATAAAATTCATGTTTTGTGGCTCTTATCTTCCCTAGCTTGTGTTGTATTACATTTCCTTTCCTTTCATTGCATTTACAAGTATATTGTGCATATCTCATTCTCCTTGTAAGGTTTAAATATGTTGTGCTCCATGGAAATGGTGATTTAAATGTTGTTTTGGACTATGGTACTTATGTCTTCCCTCTCCTCCTTCATTTTTCTCCCATTTTCACTCATTGGAATATCTCCACCCCTTTTCTTGGTGTTATCACCTCTCTTTTAGCCTAGGATTTCCATTTTCATGCACCTCTCTCTTCCCCTAGTCCCTTGTATTGTTAGAATAGGATTAGATAGTTACATTTCCTTCTTAGGAGTAGTTTTAGCATTAGGAATAGGTAGAGGAACTAGCCTTCTCTGAAGGTTTGTCTCACAGTGTAAGTCCCACAACTTGGAGACACCCCCATGTTGCCTCAAAATATTGGGTTTGTCGTGACTCATGGCAAGGTGTAATTTTGAGCTCCAACGGTGACTACTAATGAATTAATAACTATGAATGAGGTGCCTCAGAGCCTTATTCTTTTGATAAAGAAGAATAAATGCTTGCATGTAGAGTAACACAATACCTTCCTCTATTGAGCAAGAGAAATTAAATCTTGTAGGAGTAACCTAAGAACCTCCTCTCGTTGGGAAAGAAAAATAAATACTTGCAAAAGGAGTACCATAAAAACATTCCCTTGTTAAAAAATAAGAATAAATGGAGAAGACAACCACATATGCTGAAATATCCATAAAAGAAACATTTTAGGAGCCTCCTTTGGTTGGACATGGAGAAGTAGCAACTACTTCACACATAAAGGATGAACATATAATCAACCTCCAATAAATGGAGATCTTAGAGATCATGATCCAAATAGAAGGTAAAGATTATGTCATCTCGCCTTACAAATTGAATTATTACAAGTAAAGTCTCGAGTTAGAGCTTACAGAGTGTGGGATTCCTATATCCATACAAAAGGAAAATAAAGATGTTCGATAGAAATAGGAATTGTCATAGAAGATAAAGAAGCACAAACAGATTTGGAGTGTAGGAAAATTGAAAAATTATGGATTAACACTTGTCATACTCTCATAAATATTGAAAATTCTTTAGAGGAGGTGCAAAAATTAAATCTAAGTTGGAAGTATATTTAGAGATTGTGTTTAAATTGGCAAGAGGCGGTGAGCATATTGCAGAAGGCCTTCCCTTGTGTATGCAATGCATTTGAAAAAAATTATTATGCAGGTGGAAATTGTTGAGAATTGCATGTAGATTGCCTATGAGTTTGAAGATGAGCGTGAATTTGTGCATGCATATTTTTCCATCCCGATTGGGGAACATAAGCTCATGTGTGATTTTTTTCTACACAGGTATCTTTTGAGCCATGATCTAGATTTCATGATTAATATTTTTAGGAGATATTTAAGTTAAGGCTTTCCCTTCTCTAGTGAAAAATTAGAAAACTTAGGGAGTTGATCAAGACCAATGTGATGCAAAGGAAATAAGTGTTGAGCTCCTCATGAGAAATGAGTTTCCCAACCCTCTTTTTTTCATTAGAAACTTTAGGAGTGCATCTTACAAACTAGTACACAAAGACCATTATGCTCTTAATTTGCAAAAATGTACAAAGGATTTTTAAGAGATCTTTGGCATACTATTTTGTTTCACTAAAGTAATTTGTAATGGAAGATGGGAAAATCTAAATATCCCATTAAAAATAAGAGAATTAGTCTCTCCTAACAACTTAAGCTAGTATTTCATATGACCTCAAGCAATGGTGGAAATGATATTAGAAATGTCAAATGACTAGATAGGACTGAGATATAGGTCACCCTTGCTTTTGATTCCAATTCCCCCATTGCAGAATTTAGATTTGCAATTAGGATAAAACTTCAAGAAATGGGTAGAAAGAGTCACTTCTTATAAAGGATATCACATACCTTTTGATAAACAACATGCAAATATGTTTTCATAATTTGATTTGGTGACACAATGTGAGATTGCTTTTGTTGCATGGGACATACGAGTTTACCAATGGACTAGAAAACAAATAGGTATGGGGGAGATTATGAGCCCATCATTTAGCCACTTTTTTCCATGTAATAACCCTCAAATACTCATTTCCTTCTTCTTTAAAATTATATTTTAATGTGGATATTAAATTTTATGGTTAGTTTAAGAATGAATGTTCTTTATATTACTTAAGGATTTTCCTTACTAATTGTAGTTCTTTTATTGTTAATTTAGTCTTTAACTTTCCTGGAAATATGTTAGCTTTCGTATGTACATATAATTTGAACACATAGACCAACATTTGCAGGATTTAACTCAAAAATATCTTAATTCCTTGTATTTTGGATGAGCTTCGGAGGTTTCTTAGTTAGCTCGGAGTTTTCTCGATTAGTTCCAAAGGTTTCCCATTCATCTTCATAGGTTCTTGACTTAGCCTTAGAAAAAATAGTTCCATTTCCAAAATCAAATTATAAGTGAAGTGTCACTTTGGGAACAGATCTCCAATGTTTTAAAAATAGTAATCGCTATAATTAGATAGAGTCGTTTTCATAAGTATGTTTTGTAATTTAGGAAAATAAATTCCAGTTGGACTCTCATATCTAGCTAGGTCTCGAGTTTAGTCCCAATCTGAGTTCCTCAAATAGATTATCTTTCTATTGTTAGCATAAAACATATATATATATATATATATATATATATATATATATATTGTAGTTATCTCGAAAGACAGATGACTGCATAATTCCATAATTCTTAAGCAAGGATATGCAGTGTTTTGTAATAAGTTCTTTATGCATGCATTAGTAAAAGTATCTCGGTCGGTGTTTCAATAAAGATATTTAGTATTTATCATCCACTTTTTAAAGGAAGATCAAGGGCCACTCTCTCCAAAAAAAAAAAAAAAAAAATATTTTTCCAACTTAGCCGAGTTTACTTTTATATTATTTTCCTAAGTTTTTAGTTTAAATCATTTTAATATATTTGAAAACCTCTGATTTGTATGTTTAATTGAATTATTTCATTTCAATTCAGCAAGATTTTCAATTCAATTATGCAAGAGTGACATTTAAATTCAGCAAAAGTGCCCTTTCAATTCGAGAAAAGTGTGATTTCAATCCTGCAAAGTGTGATATTTTAAAGCAATAAGTTGATTTCTGAAATTTTAATTTAGTTAAGTATAATTTACTTTCCAAATGTGTGTGTAACTAATCCTATCACCAAACTATAGACCTATTGCATATAGTATTAGGAAACTTCCTGATTAAGATGACATACCAAGATACACTAAATGATAGGACTTGACAACACTACATCACATTGTATGGAGGAGACGTACAAGTTTTTTTCACATATCATGAGCCCATGAACATGACATATAAAAATGCAATTGTAATTCAAAGAAAATTGTTTCCGTAAGTGAGGACATATGTGCTTTGCAAGAAAAGTAAAACAAATTTCATTAACCCATGATCATGAATAATGTCTTTTATATGAGTTTGAATGTTAGTGGTCAAGTTATTCTTACCTAGTTAAAATATTTTATTATTGCCAATTAAATTTATTAAAAATAGAAATACTTGCATTATTAGTACAGAAAGTTTAAATTTATACTTATAATCGTATACACCCAAATTAATTCCTCTTACAAATTACTCCTTCATCACATCCAACCTTATAACATCCCACATATCCCCTCATCATGATTAATTTCCCTAATTAATCATGTGATCACATCATCTCATATTTTAGGAATTTAATATTCCTATCCACCTACCTATGCCTACCCTCCTAGACTCCACTACAAATATTCCAACTAATCTCTCATCTAATCATCATTAACCTAATCTAATCCCTTTCTAGATTTATCTATATCTATAACCTTCCATCTTCTACCACATTTTATAGAATATTCCAATTCTAGAACCTTCCATATTTTACCACCATTTTTATAATCTTCCAATTCTATAACCTTACATCTCTGCCACCTTTTCTAGAATCTTTCAATTCTATAACCTTCCATTTTCTACCACCTTTTCTATAATCTTTCAATTCCGAAACTTCTATATTCTATTACCTTTTCTATAATTATCCAATTCTAGAAACTTATTCTTCCACCACCTTCCATGATTATAAAATTCATAAAATCCCTTACATATCCACAACATTCCATCCTCTCAATCAATATCCACTATTGATCAACATCCTTCATGGATTCATCTCATCCATCAATTCTTCCATAAATCGAGCTACCGCCTCTATGAAATCCAATGCATAAATCTTGGGAGAAGCATCCCAAGCTCTTGCCATCTTGATCATCAATCAAGTCATCATATTTCATCAAGCTTCCAAGGGGATGTGCTGCAAAAATCCATGCACAAACTCCACATTTGATGTGAGCAACATTTATCCATCATAATTGAGAAATCCAACAATCATAAGGGAGTTGTCTTTTGTTAAGTAAAAGTATTTTTGTATCCTTGACGCTCAATATGAGATTTTTATTTGAGTTAGAGTAGAGGTATTTAGTATTTCATCCATGGATTTCTATTTTATGCTCTAATTTTGTTGCACACATTTCTATAATTCCCGGAAGGACTGCCACACATTTTGATCATATATCACTTACCTTGCTTATATAACTTTGTATATATTTTTATATATTCTTGTATGTGTACATACCCAAATTAATATTATGTTTACTCTCTCCTCATGTCATTTGATGATATGGGGATCAAAAAAATATACATAATGTGGATTTCATCCCCATACACTTATCATAGTCATTAGGCATCTTGTGATGTGGTTTTCATCACCATGTACTAAGACACACCACGTATTCTAGTGGGGTATAAAGATTCAAGGAAATTTGTCATTATTGGCTAAATGTTGACCTTATTTACTAGAAACATGAAGTGAGAGGCTTTCACGTCCCAATATTTGTGCCTTAGAAAACATCCTTACAACACAAACTTGGGCCCCATTTATATATTCTTACACACTAATGTGTCAACAAATTCTGAATACATGTCCATAAAATCAATGCTTAAGTTATTTCCATCATTGTCAAACTTTCAAATTTGATTCACCATATTCCCATCCAAACTAGTATAGTCAAGACATGTTGTATAATCTAGTCCTAACCAACCTATATAGTCTTACACCAACACATTATCCAACGCTATTTTCAATAATTTCTTTTTTTTGGGTCTTTTTATCCCCACAGGTCGGCCTTATTCTCTTTTGCCTTTGTCCCTTACATCAAATAAACCAAAATCCATGAGACTTCATCTTCCAAAACCCCCATTAAATATTACACTGAAATCCTCCATCACCTCATCCAAGCATCTTTGATTGCCCTTCCCCCCGTGAATTCCTTCAATTCACATGGGTGGAAACCCATATGGTTTTATTAAAATGTTATTTTTTCCTATCATCATGTCCCTAGACATGACACGGATTATCGCAAGGCTCTTCAAACACTTATCACCAACCTCATAGAAGAGGATGATATCCTCACCGAAGAGGACCACCCCCTTCCATCCACAAGCTCATCCACATCCAAACACAACCCTCAAACCTATTTTATAACTTCCAAGACATTTAATTTTGGTCCTCCATCCACACCTTCAATCCCACTACCAATTTTTACCTCTTCTAAAGAGGGTCACCCTCTTTTCATAAATTTCATTTGTTTTACCGCTCTCTCTTCCCCCATTATTCTCAACCATCCACCCAATAAAAGCTAAGATTTGTCACCATTTCTCCTCCTAATGAACCTATTCCATATCCCTCTTCATCCAAGGCTAAGGTATCTATTCGAGCCACTCCACCACCCAAAATTACATTACTATAGAGTAAAGCATCATGAAATAACGGCATCATGCTCCCATCAAAATGTTCCTTTATGATCTTATCCAAATCTCCCCTCACCATTGACAGGGTCTCATCAAATATTTATAATTCATACCATTCACAACAGATGAACCCCAACCTCTCACGACCCTTGTTGGAGCGCTTAAAAATTTCGTCACCATCTCCTTTGATGATTCTAAAATCATGACATTCTACTTGATGATCATGACCTTTCCCTTTTTATCACCATTTGTATCAATGACACATTCATCTGACTATCCATGATTGATAACGGGTTAGCATTGTTATCATTTGATCCCACACACTCAATTGACTCAAGCTTTCCAACACTATTGTTGCCAAACCACCTATGGTCCTTCGGGCCTTTAATGACATTGTTTCCCCTACATTGGAATGTTCATACTTCCTATCCACGTTGGTGAAAAAATCTTCCATGAACTCTTTTACATTGTAGAAGGATAATTCCAATACAACATCATGTTAGATGCCCATGGATCTATGCTATGTGTTGCGTCCCATCCACCCTTCATCATTGCCTTAAGTATGAACATGAGGGGAAAATCCACACACTCCTTGTCGATCTTCCTCTTTTCAAAACATGTCATATGACCTACCGGAAAATTATGTGCTCATCCCTAATAAAGACTCATCTTCTGATGATTCCACTAGTTCTTCTTTATCTTCATCCAAGTTGCCCAACAACAAATCTCTCAACACCATGATGCAGGGTCTCTCGTTTGGGGAGTATCAACTCCATTCTCTAAATGCTCTCCCTACACCCAATCAATTTGGTAGATCTAACAAAGCTCCTATGTATTAACCTAACATCGGGATATTATTTCCTCTATACCACCTCACTTAAAAACAAATATTTTTTATAATGACATTAATCGCCCTTCTTCCCACAACCGACAATCGTACCATACTAAGCTACACACCATTGGATTTGATTTACTCTATAATAAAACCTTCACTTACGCCTATCTATGTCATTTTGAGTAGAAGGGATATGGTAATGGATGCTAAGAAAAAGGCATGCATGATCTTGTCCTTGATCAATCCCACAAACCCTGCGAGAAGTATGGATTGGGATTTAAGGAAATCCTCACTGACTCTCTCGTGTACACTTCCTTTTATCCCGTATGCACTTGGATCCATCACCTCCTTCTTCATCCAATGACCTCATGGACACAAATGACATCATGTCCCTTTCTTCTAACTTTTTTAATCTCCATGATCACTCTGGGACTGGTCACCTATCAGGCTGAAGGTGAAACTAGGTCCCTTCCTCTTAAATTCCCAACATGGTAGAGGAAGATTCCCCTACCATCAACATTCTTCAATGCAGCAATGATGACTCTATTATTTCCTATATGGGGACAGAATATTCTCATCTTCATAAGGCCTTACCTCCCGACACATCCACCCTTCTTAACGAATCCACCATCAACATCAACATAGGGACTTCACAAGAGCCCAGCATCCTCAAAGTTGGCTAGCCTCTTGATCCACAAAAGCTATAAGCCTTCACCGCTTTCTCTCGAGAGATATTCGAGCCTTTGCATGGTTGTATGCCAACATATTAGCCTTGATCCTAGTATTGCCATCCATAATATCATCATAATCCCCAACGCCAATTCGGTTAAGAAAAACTATGTAGTATACATCCTCACATAGCCCTCCTCATTAAAGAAGAGTTAAAATGTCTTATTTCTACCAACTTTATCCAACCCATCAATTATCCCCAATGGGTTTCTAAAATCATACCCATTGTCAAATCCTCTAGGAAGCTTTGTATGTGCACATATTTTTTAGACTTAAATATTTCTTTCCCTAAAGACAACTTTCCCCTTCCTAACATCGATCAAATTTTTAACCTAACAACTAGCCACGAAATGATTTCTCTTATGCATGGTTTTTCCGGGTTGGATAAAATATGTGTCTCACCGGAAGACCAACTTAATAAATTCTTCATCACCCCTTGGGAACCTTATGTTATGGCATCATTCTATTTGGTTTGAAAAATGTAGGGGCCACCTATCAATGTTTCATGACTTATATCTTCCATGATCTCATCCATAAAACCATAGAGGATTATGTCGATAACCTCTTGGGAAAATCCAAGCATCGACAGGACCATATTTTTGTCCTTGAAATCATCTCTATGCGTCTTATCTCGATACTTACTTTTCCTCAATCCCTCTACGTATGTGTTTTGAGTTCTAACTAGAAAACTCTTTGGCTTCATTGTGTCCATCAAGGGTATTGAAGTTGACCTTGCCAAGATCAAGGCCATCCTTGAGATGCCTTCTCCCATCAATATAAATTAACTTCGCAAGATATCGAGGATGAGTTCAATCAGTCTACCACTTCATCTCACAACTTTCTAATCATTTCCAAACTTTCCATCATCTCCTTTGAAAAGACACCCACTTCAAATGGGATGCCAATTACCAAAAATCCTTTAACAAACTTAAGCATTATCTTCTATCACCACCTTTCTTCATGCCTTCACGTGAGGGGGAGCATTCTATCTATACATATCTACCACCAACATTGCTCTAGGCATCGGGTTGGGACATCATGATGAGTAGGGCAAGGAACAAATAGTTTATTATATCAGCCACACTCTTCATGACTACAAAACCCACTACATTGAAGCTAAAAAGTTGTGTTGTGCTCTCTACTTCACAACTTCCAAACTTTTCCACTATCTTCTCAATCACAAGGAATATGTCATCACTAGCTTCAACCCCCTTAATACCATTCATTTTAAACCCTATAATAATGATCACATCACTCGATGGCTCATGCTTGTGACTAATTTTAAACTAGATTTCATATCCCAAAAATTGACCAAGGGCCTTTATTACAATGGGAACTCAACCTCATTGGTCTCATTAATCCAAATTCTTCCCAAAGTAATCATTCAATCCTCAATGCTACCGAATACTTCAACAAATGGGTGGAAGCCATTCTACTCTCATCAACCAAAGATAACAAAATTGTTGACTTTGTCTATCAGCACATCATTTGTCACTTTGGCATTCCTCACAAAATCATCACGGAAAATAAAATTCCTTCAAAAAATACCTTAAGAATATTTGCAACACCTTAATTATCAATATTAGCTTCTCTTCTCCTTACTATCCACAAGCTAACGGCCAAGCCAAATTTACTAACAAAACTCTCTACAACATTCTTACCAAAACTATCGATAAGGTAGGTCAATATTGGCACCTTCATATCCCCTTCACTCTTTGGGCTTATCAGAATAGCATGTGTACCTCTACAGGCACTACTCCTTTCTCTCTCGTTTATGGATCTGAGGTCATCCTTCCTCTCGAAGTTCAAATCCCATCCTTGTGTGTTTCTCTTTGCGACTTCGTCTCTTATGAGGACTATTGCCAAGACCATCTTACACAACTTGAACTATTAGACGAGTGTCACTTAATATCCCTCCAACATCATCACATTTATCAAGAATGTATTAAACATGCTTACCATAAAAATCTCAAAGAACACAACTTTAACATTGGTGACCTTATCTTAAAATAAAATCAGAATGTCACTACTCTAGAAAGGATCCAACATGGGAAGTTTGCTCCAAACTAGATTGGACCATACATTATCACTCATAAGTATGGGTCTGAGGCTTATTGTTTGGCCTCCTTCGATGGTCAACTGGAAATGAAACCTCTCAATGCCTTGCACTTGCAACCTTTCTATTGTTAACGCACCTGCCACATGCCACTAGTCACATTAAGGATCCCATTTTCCATCATTAACCTTCTCCATCTTCCATCGTAATGATTTGGAATCATGTGGTCTTTCATCACTATCTTATCTATGACCTTGAATATGGGCACCACAACTCTACTCATAGCATATTCCTTATGGACAAGTTCCTCCTTCTAGGGGTAACCGCAATCATTACATTCACCTCATTCTTATCTACTTACTAGAACCATGATAAGGGTCCACTTGTGTAGCTTATACACATTACTTCCCCACCCCAAGTGGTCTTCTTGGTTATCCTCAACTCCATCATAAAATTCAAAAAGTTATAGATGCTCATACAAATCTATATCATCCAAAATATATAATACTCCCTCGAAGGACATTTGTTCATATAAATAAAATAATATCAAAAGTATAGATTGATCTCTTGAAAGATAGCTATCATGCATTTTATCCTACCATCTAAAATAAAAATCCAAAATCCAAACCAAAATTCCTAATTATAGACCACTCCCTCGAAGGATGGCTACTTCATTATATCATGGCAATAAAGGCTTCCCGCATTGATCAGCCTTCAAAATATCAAAAGAAAAATGCATCAATCCAAAATCAAGCATCCTAAGAAAGCTTCCCACATCGATCAACTTTCCTCAAAATCAAACTTCCTACATTGATCAGTTTGTGCAATAATACTAAGAGTTAGGGCATAGACCTAGGACAACCACCTAATGAGAAACTATTTCCCCCATAAAATCTACAATCAACCCCTTGTCATCTACGATATGACTAGGTATATAAGCACATCTTCCATCTTCTCCTCATGATCTTATATGTGACTAACTATCATTAGTTATGTGTTAACACTTGTCATATGGCTGCAAGTGCATTACTTTGTTCATGTTCCTTCTCATGTTTTACCTCCAATCCAGTCCCAAAGCATTTATCCCATGTACACTCCTTACTATGATGAAATCATACATCCTACCTTTGGATCACCTTAAAAAGGTCATGTTCTATTCATACCTCTCACTCTAATCATTTTCATTATCCAATCGTATCACACTCGTTCACATTGAACATGGATTTCCATTTTGATTTGTTTTCTAATCTATCACATCCATCACATACCAATTACATCATCTCAATTTCAATCCATTTAACACATCTACATCAACACTAAGTCCATCACATCTAATCTACATCCATTACATCATGTCTAACATCTAAATCCATCACATCTAATCTAAAATTCATCACATCATATCTAACATCTAAATCCATCACATCAACTTCATATCTAGTCTAACATCTAAATCCATCTAACCAACACATCATATAAACTAATTGATACATCACATCAATATCTAAATCAACATTTATATCCATTAAATTGTTTTTAATCCATAAAATACTCAACATAACATAATCATAATCCATCACATACATCTAATCTACTCATCAAAACACATATCATATATATATATTATATATATATATATATATATATATATATATCATCATCATCATCAAAATGTTTATACATCAATAATAGGCCTCAACTAAGATCTATCTGCATCAAAATCTATATCTATACAATGTTCACCCACTAAGTGGTGAACTCAAGATATGAGACTCTCTCTCCGGGTCAAGACACTGTCCTCCTACATGTCCTCTATGTCCACAATCGTACCTCGGTTGTGCTACACTCACCATGCTCCCCGAAGCCACCTTCTATGTCGATCTCTCTCACCAACCACATATGTCACATAGCGTGGTACATCAAATAGTCTCATCATTTCTATGTGCTCATAATATTGTTCCCCTCTCCTAGAGCTCCGATACTAATCCATCGTCACAAATCTAGGAGGTGCCATCTTTCCAGCCTCCTGTGTAACTCCCTAGGTCACTCCCCTTGTCACCTCTAAAGGAGTGTCTAGATCTCTATATCTAGTTCGTAAGGACTCTCCTACCTCCTATATATATCCCTATGCTAGATAGACAAGTCTCTCTCCTAACACATTGTATCTCACTCTTGATGCACCATATCCCGCTCTTGATGAGCCGCATCTAGCTCTTTCTGTGCAATAGGGCTAGCTCCTTTGCTGCACATTCATCTCCATCATCACCTCCTTGAGCTCCTTCCTGCCTCCCCGAGATCCCTCCTCTCCTCCTACCTATGTTTCCTCCTCATCTTTACAGTTTCCCACCGTTGATTCATCTACTCCATGTACCCCTCCGCAACCCCCACATCATACTCATATATACCCACCACTCCACCACCTCTACTAATTGATCCACCGTAACTAGAATGGGTAAGTCCCTCTCCACCTCATCACACTTGTATATGATTGGTGCCCCAGGAAGTATCTCGCACTAACCCAAACTGCCTCATCACTCATGGAAATTGTATCACCTCCACCATATCTAGTCTCCTCCCTAGAACCCATCTCACTCTCCTCAAACATGTCGGGTTGGATATCTACGCTCGGTCATGTGGGGAACCCTCTATATGTCCTCCATCTGACATCATCAAACACAAGGCTCCCCCAATCTAGCTATGTATACCAATCCTTTACCCTATCCCCTATCTCCATGAGCCTGATCGGCTCTCCATTGCATAAATCCAACTGTCAGGGCTATGTGATCACCTGTCACCCATGGAATCCCCCATGTGGCCTCACCACAACTATGTGTTTATATGCCTAGAATGCAATAATAATTACACATCTAAACATGGTCTCCTCTTTTGTCACATACATTCAAAACTCATGGTATGCTCGTTCCAGGAGAGTTTCCCCAAATGTAAACATTGTCATGTGCTCCACTATGTCATCCACCACTACTGCTAGGGCCCATGGGAATCTCATGCCACTTGAATCGGAAGTGCGTAGTAGGATATCATCATCATCACCAAGCATATCAGCCGAAGGCCTAGCACCAAGGAATGATAATGGGTCTCAATATAAATATCCTTTGATGTAAAAGTGATATGCAGGGGCCTCCACTACAAAAAATTATCTCAACAGCAGCTCCCCAAATCTCTTATGTGATCAACACTATAGGTTCCCCTAGATCGTCAATCTCAAAAATATGATACACATCCTCTAATTTTATCATCATCTCTCTTGTATGGAATGGAACGAATGTACTAGTCCTCAGGTCCCATCTCTCTATCAATGTTATGATCAACCCCGTATCTCGGGCACCCTTTCATAATGGAGAAATCCACCCAATCCAACAAACATCCAATTGATCCCACTCGGGCATCTATGACATCAGCTATAATCATCCCGAACATGGTCGACACTCTATCCCTAGATATAAGGTATCTCTGCCTATAAAATCAACCAACAAGCATCCATCATATCCAAAACAATCATCACTTTTCATCCAAATTATCAAAAAAATCTACAATATACCTAATGACATCGACCTTAAACAAGTTGATGCCAACCATCCCTTGGTGATGGCGACATGAGTACCTAGTCATTTCGATCAACCTTCGCAGCAATCAACATTCAAAAAATTCATAAAAATCAAAAATCAAACAAAAAATCAAAACTAGGCTAGGTTTTGGAGCTTACCCCCTCTCCAATACCTCTAGCACTTCCTTCCTCCTCTCGCTTTGGAATCCATTATAACCAAATCTTAGGCTTTATATCACTCAGATCTCTCAATCATCCCAATCATGTCATTTAAATGAGCCTTATCGGTCATCTATGTCACTTTTATAGGCGTGCCAACCTAGTCACCATCAACATACCCGGTCATCATCAACCCAAGCCCAATCACCATCGACTCACCCATTCACTATTAACCTAACCCTATTTTTCACCTTTCATTTTGTCTCATCCAATCTCCTTATCTAAATTATCTTTTCTTCCACTTTAGACTTGTGTGTCACCCATAACACACCATTCCTTTCCTTACATGGCTTATCTTTCTATTTTTTTTTCCTATCGGCTTATCTTCCACATCCTTAGTCCTATCTAGAATCCCACTTTGTATCCATCTTTGTGTTCCCTCTCGAGGCACCATATCTCATCTTAAGTCCACCTTTGTGGCCATTTTTCCATTTTCGTCCCACCAGGATGCATATTTTCTTGATTCCTCATATCGAAGGATATCACATACTCTTTTCCCTGCTTTTGTTTTCTGGCATCCTATTATACCATTGTCTTGACCATCCTCACATTTTTGTGCATATTTTTGATGTCTTCCTTTGACCCATTGGTCTCATATCTTGCACATCCATCCGAGTGGATTCCCATTAGATTCCCTCCATACTATAGTGATATTTTCCGACTCATGGGTCCGTAGGACATTAACGTCACCTCCGTTGAGGTCATGTTATGTTCCCTACCGAAGTATTTCCGGGATCACCGACATATTTTTTTAGTTTATCATATCCTTCTTGTAATGGTCATATCACTCTCCACTGGGGAATCTCTTCTCACTTTTTCTCACCTTTCCTCCCTTCATCCATCTATCTCTGTCAACCTAATAATTGATTCTTCTTTGTGTCATCGATCCCTAGTTTGAGGGGGAGCACCTCAATCATCTTCTATCACTTCGGTTTTTTTCTCACGGCTTGCTTAACACAAACCACTTGACAAAAAGGGGAAAATGTAGACACCAAAATTTGGTTTGCTAGTCCCCCATCCCGCGTTCGATCACCCCCGTCATCATCATTATACACACTCGCACCCATGTCCCTATTCAAATTCTCATATCCCTCTTAAATCCCATCTATTCCTTTTAATTTCTATTTTCCTATATTAAATCTATCCCATCCCATCATTATTTCATCTCTCATTATCCACCCTAATCACATTTAATCATCCCTAAACATACTTATTATCTTAATCACATCCCTAAATCCTCCATTTATCCTTTCTAGACTTATCATCTACCCTCATTTAATGTTTTCAACCCTCCAACCACTCTTTCTTATCCCTATACAACCCTAATTCACCAAACCAACCTCTAACCCTAATCAACACTTAATAAGGCCTCATCCATGAGCCTTGCATCATCCCCATCACCTAATCAATGGTCCTCCATAGTTGACGGTGACCCTATCGGAGCGTTAGTGACCCTATAAATACATCATCACCCCTCCTCCTCAAGGAGGATGAAACTTTGGAGATCGACTTCACGACGATATTTTGCAAATTTCTTTTCTTCTTATAAATTACCATCAACATCTTGAGGACATCTTAGAGCCCTTGCTTAATTTTTGGATATCTCGAATCTTGGAGTTTGTTTGGATACCTATCTTGTTTCATCACTTCTTCATCATCTTTTTGCAGGCTCATTCGTTGTTTGGAGACCTTTCATCACATCAACCAACCTTCTCTACTTCATATAGCTCATTTTCCACTTATCAATCCCCATCAAACCCTAATTCATCCTTAATCATCGTTGAATCTTCCTCATCATCGTTGACCCGATCTACATCATCTCTTTTTCCTACATTATGTCCTTTCTATCATCAATTTCTCGGTTCTGCAACATCCAAGTCCTACAACCTTCCTCTTTTTCTTGTTTGACACCTTAGGATCTTACTTTCCTATCACATTCATCATCAATTGTCCTATGGTTGTAAATGCCAACCCGATCTATATCAACTACATTTTCGTCTATCTACCTACAATCTGCATCTCTTTTGTTTTATGTGCCTTTGTGCCTCGAGTCGGGACATCCTCAAGATATAACAATCTATTCCAGATCTGTTATTTTCACATCTCTTGATCTTCTATGTTCTCATTCATCATCGACTGTCTCGGGTCACCGTCGACCCTATCTTGTTTGAATCTCTTTATCTTAATTCATCATTATCTGTCATTTGGTCTCTTTTTTACCATATATATAAATATCTTTTTCTACTTATTTCTTGTATGTTATCTATTTGTTTTCCATATATTTTATAAAATACGTTGGTGACATACTTCATAGGAATTTCATCACTTTCGAGACCGACTTTGACATGTAACCCACTATATAATCTACTAATCTTTTTCTTGTCTATTTGTCCTTTGTGTTTAATAGGTTATCAAGCTCGCTAGATAAAGGATTTGTGCACCCATATCTCATTCATAATTCTCACACATTGGAGGTAGCCTTAAACCCTCCCATATATTAGAGTTTTTTTTTCTTCCAAACTATTTCATTAACTTGAAATAGGAGTGGAAAACTCATCAAATAGTAAGGCCTACTCTTAAATATACTTTTACGTATTATCTAAGAGACATGAATAATGATATTTTAGTAATGATTCAATCTATGGGTGTAATAATACTTCCTAATGCTTATGAAGTAGCCGTTAGGGTCGAGAATAGTCTCATACAAGCTAGAAAGATTGTACTAGGGCCTTTCATGCCTATATTTTAAGAAATAAAACCCTTTATGCCACCTTAAATACATACAACAACACCTATACCAATGTAAACTAATCAATCACCAAGTCAAGACAAAGCTACCTCAAGCCAATTCAATGACTTGTAAGAGGTAAAGCCTTCTTTAAACATTTGACAATGAATAAGTGACCCTCAAAAGGTAGCAAGCTCAATATTACATGCCCTATCAAGTACCTTACCAACCCTACGAGCCTAATAGGCCACCATTTCAAATTAATTTTAAAGTCCAAGGCCAAATTACCAATGGTAATCCTTATCAATCATGCAACCCTAATGTTGCTAATACTTCTAAGGAAATAGTTCCTATCCAAAACAACTTAGTACAAGACTATGAGTGGTGCTTCCCTTATAACCAACCCCATAACCAAACCACTTGTCCAAATGGTGTCCTAAATCAAGCATTGATGGTACAAAATGCCTCAATTCTCCAAAGAACACCGGTTGAAATACCATTACAACAAGAGGATTCTCAAGATCCAAAGACATAATGATGTTATACTTTTTAATTAACAAGGGGAAAATTTTTGTGGAGTGAATCGGTTGTAAGGCCAAAATCACGCATCTACCTCTATGGAAACCAATATAACGTCAAAGAAGGTAGCCATGGAAGTGGAACAATAAATTTTGAACATATTAAACTTTTGCAATAGCTAACTAAAATAGACTAACACCTAGCAATCTAGAGCTAAGCTCAAATTTATCATAGAACCATCAAGATCATAGCTAATTGAAATGCCTACAATGAATTAACATGAAATTGTTCATATAATTACAACGTTTCTACTTAGTATATGGTTCGCATATTAAAAATGGACCAAAGAAGATCACGAACAATTGAATTAGATGTTGTTACTTTAATATGGTGAAGAGATCTCACTAAAATGGAAAAAAGGTCATGTTTAGATCTTTCTTACTAACCAAGCATGAAGAAATGGATGCAAAAGAATGATGCAATCTATTCCATTAATGGAGTAAGGCTCTTGATCATATGTTTTATATGATAATACTATTCAAAGTATGGTGTAAGGTGTGAAGGTAAGAGCTTGGTCCTTTTATAGCTTTCTATTTGGGGAAATCTTGAATCACAATGAATGTGGGATAAAGGATAAAGTAACTTTAGACTAATTAGCCATGATTAGATGATTTAACTAGTCATTTAGCAACTCATGGGAGTTGGGGGTGCTTTAATTAATCAATTAGGATTAATTAATAGGCTAGAATAAGCTTTTTAGGCTATTTGGAGGTGATTTAGGAGGAATTTGATATGATTTGAAGCATTTGAAAGAGGGATTTAGCCAATAAGAGGGTTTATTAATTAAATGTAGGGTAAATAGGCTTAATTAGCTAATAATAGCTAATTGTTTGATCGAAAGAGGATTATAACTAACAAAGTGTCGTTAATTGGCATTCAGAATGTGATAAAGGCTAATTAATTAACAAAGTGTCATTAATTGACCAAAATAGAAGGAAACATTAATTAATTAGTGGAAATCACTAATTATAATGGAAATGATGAGATAGAGGATAGTTAGTACCACTTTAGCATTAAAACTACGTAAGTAGATTTTAGGTGTCTACATTTGCCCCTCTTTGAGGTGGCATAAACGGCATCACTTCAAATATAGTAGACAAGTATAAACAAGAAAATTTTGAATAAAAATTAGTAGAATGAAGGATGCCCCCTCGAGTGTTGATGGGGTGATAGAAGAAGTCGATCGATGATTGAAAATATGAAGGAAATAGATAGAAGAATCCAGATGGAAGAAACTCTGCTGGTAATGAAAACTAATAAATGAAAATGGAAATAGCTTGTGCATCTAGCTCGTTTAATAAACAACTTTGTTTCATCACTTTGATTAAATGATCAACATCATTGGCCCTTATTAAAATGTACACATACAACAAAAGTGTAAAATAACATGAAAAGCTATAATACTAACATTTGTTCATTATAAAAATGCTTAACTCCATGTAACATACATAATACAATGCAATACAAGAAAGTAAACAAGATAACCTGACAGGGAAATAATTACAAACACACATACTCAAACAAACAATGCTCGAGACAGTTGCACTAATGTTTTTGTTATCAAGCTTAAGTTCCCGAATGTTCGTGTTTGACGACACACAAGGGTTTAAAATGGTGCCTTAAACAAGGATACATGCTAGGGGAATACACAGAGGACACGGGGTCCTATGAAAAATCATTCATGTGCTATGAAATAGTACCAGGAAACTCATTGTGCCAAGATAATACAGACATAACAAGCAAACCAGCTTTGTTAATGGAGGTAGATCAAAATGAATCACGAGTCATTGTGCGAGAACAAGTGAGAATCTCATAAAGATGTTTTGTAGAACAAATTTTGATGTTTTAGGAAAATGCGTTTGATATAGGCTTCAGCTGCATGCATGTTTTGTACCAATTTTTGAACAAATTTGAATTTTTTACAACAAAAAAGTGGATTTTTAAAAAATTCAAATTTTTAGAATTTTTGAAAAAATTTCCTGATTTTTAATTTTTTAAAATTTTTAGGAAAAATGATTAATAAGAATGACAATATCGTGGGACATCTCCAAATAATGTTGGAAAGTAAAACATTGCCCTGTAACTAAAAGAGTCGCCGAGAAGCAAAAACATGCCCCGAGTAGCAAAAATGTGCAAAAAAACATTATTTATTAAAAATAATCATCGCAACGAGTGCTAGAAGAATTTGGGAAAATCGAGACAATCACCTAGCCCATCACGGGCATGAAAATGATGCAAGGGGTCAAAATGGATATAAATACCAAGCCTTTGTGGGGGTAAAAATCATCACGACGAGTTATTTATTACTTACCCTTACCACTTTTATTTGTGATTTTCCTCGACATGTGAGAGGAATAGTGCAATTTCCAAACTCTATGCACTATGTACACATCGTTTGAGACTACGTGAGGCTTCCCAGGGATAGGTCATAGGTATGCCAAGCAAAAAAATTGACTTTTGAGCTCATTTAATGCCATTTATTGCACCTAGAAAATGCGTAGCAACGCTAGCACGCCCCCGGGGTGCGCAAGTGTGATCAAGGGCATGTACGTGTGAAGATGGCACATACATAGGTGCGTATGTATGAAGATGCATGTGCGGGCACATATGCATGGAGGGGGCATGTATGCGTCAAACTAGAGGCACGGGTGTTGAACTACAACGGGGGGTTAATAGGGCGTGCCTACTTGAAAACGCAAGTGCTGGTGTAAGAATGGGAGAATTAGCGCTAGGGCATACTAACGCTAAAAAGGGCACACTAGCGCTAAAAGGAAATCACTAGTGTGAATGCTTAGATTTGGACAACCTTAGAAGAATTTAGGAAATTTATAGAGGAATCTAGTGATGTGTTCTAGAAGAAAATGATGTTAATAACCTGGTTTTCCTGATCTTGTAAATTAGCTTACCTAGATTGGAGACACGTGAGTGGCATGGTCGGTTGTGAGCCTATGAGGCTACCTTTTCATGTCGCGAGTGTATCTTCTTGGAAATCACTCTAGATGTTACGGGTCTTTCTCATGTGGCTTGCATGCCACAGATTACACTAGATCATGGCCTTCTCACAACCTAGCAGAGAGAGATGGCAGAGCGAGAGTCAAACCTTTAGATTTGTGACTGACGAGATGAACAGCACATTGGAGGATGTTTGGCACATACTAAGAGTTCCTATCTAGGGCCGATTGATTACATATGATGGTGACCGCGGCCATATTCTACAGTGTATTGTGGAGATGTTTAGCTTAGCTGACATACCTCATTAGGGCATGTTAGTTGACTTGTACAGATGTTTCACCGATCGTCACCGCATGGGTACAAAGTGTAACTAATGGATCTTGTTAATGACATCTTCGCTAATCGACAAAACTAGCATGCACTTTCTTTTGGGTCTAATTGGGGTTATTTATGGTCTCATTAGTGGAGAGGTTTATTGTTGGGGCTAGTGCTTACTAGCCCACTTGTATTCAGATCTACATTTGATAGCATATCGTGGTTAGAAGACCATGGGTCTAGCTATGTTATTACAGATATGGGCATGGGATCATATTTCCATAGGGCTCCCATTAGGAGTGAACGAGTCAAGGCTCCCAACGAGCCATGTATTATGGGTTGGGTGCTAGTTGGTGAGGACATTCGTAGAAACACTAGGGACACATCATACTATAGGCGGCGTTGGATGATATACTGACTTTACATGGTTACATGGTGCCTGTATAGAGAATATCAATCACTCGAGGATGTTGTAGAGCTTTGCACATCAAAGGTTGACCATTTTATCGGGACAACAAGGACTATATTATTGAGTGGCATGCAGTCCGGGAGATAGTTAGGCGAAATCCAGGATTCCGGAGATGATATGTGGTACAGGCACAAATCTAAGGAGACCTTCGACATTGGCCCACTGGATTAGACCATGACAAGTTCGAGATAGCTTTCGACAGGTGGTCCCATAGCCTTGGGTTCCACAAACCAGATAGTGGATCTTGGGGAGACGAGAGATTATACATCATGGTATACGACAATGTTACCATGGTGGCTCACTATACCGCAGGCATCCATATAGGCTAGGATTACAACAAAGCAGCAGTAGCATAGGTCTTATAGGGTAGGGCTCTTAGAGCACATGCACAAGCATAGGTAGATCCTCAAGTGCGAGGCCAGGGTAGATTGGGTGTAAAGATATAGGTGCCATAGTAGGTTCTTCCATAGGTACCCCTGCAAGGTCCTCCCTTATAGCATCCCATACTATAGGTTTCCCCCCAGGTAAAGGGTCCACAGGGACGAGTTCCATTATAGGTACCATTACAACAAGTTCCATTATAGGTACCATTATCACCTCCGCATGTATTGAGTCCACCATATAGCCCTTTGATGGATGGATGGGATGGAGGAGATGGGGGAGATGTAGATGGTTGGGATGGATGGGGGTCCCGAGCACATAATCCAGTGGGGGGAATGGATAGTAGATTACAGGTTTCCACAAGGATCTTCGCACGAGATAGGTTGCTCGAGTTCGGGTGATCTAGATACCTTGATGTAATAGATATAGCAGTGACAAAGACAAGAGGATCGGGTCACTTTGTCAAGATGGATCAGCTAGTTGTTGATAGATTACATTAGACGGAAGAGCGGACACGGCCCCAGTGACAATATAGTGAGGCTTACAAGAGAGTGTGATGCTCTACAAGATGATGTCTATGCATCAAAGCGCATAGGACTTAGTTATAGATTTGGTTGTAGCTCACGGCGAGGTTGTTTACTATAGGGCTTTATACCATGGGGTTGTTCCAGAGGGACAAAGAGCCATTCCATTCAGCCAGCTAGCTAGCAGTAAGTCTAGATCTAGATCTCAGAGGACATCATGATATGTGTGATGTGATGCAAGATCCATCTCGTAGCATGGAGGATCTCGCATAGCATGGCTCGGTGCAAAGAGAGTGCAGCACCACCTACGGGACCATCTCGGCAGATGCCTCCACTGGCACTAGGCCGTAGTCAGGCATAGAAAAGAGTCATGGCTGACTCATTGTATTGTATTGGATGTATATTTTTGATGTATGCCTTGTGATGAAGGCACATTTTTGTATGGATGTACTATGTATTGTTTTTATTATGCCTCGTGATGAAGGCACATTTTTTATCCATGCCCATGATGGCTTATTGTATCGATGTACTATCAAGACACATTTTTGTAAATGCACATTTCATATTTGATATGGATATATGATGATGATGGATGTGTTTATTTATCGCATTTTTGTTATGCGATAGCATGTTTATTCTGCACATTTTTATTATGGTCTATGTTTGAGGGGGGGATAGAAGGTGATCCATCTTGCCCCTCTTGGTGATATCATATGATGTTAGCTTAGCATACATGTTTAATTTTTAGTTTCATGATGATGTAGCTTATAATTTATTGATATATGATGTATAGATGTGGTGATAGATGATATGATGATGAGATGACAACAAAATGTACAAGCAAACAAAAAGCATAAGTTAATCAAATCTAATTAAAGCAACACAACTACGTAAAAGTATGCAAGATAAAAATGAACTCAATGAACTCCACAACAGATTAAAGTAACACTTAATCTAATCAAGAAAATGAATCCAATTACAACACACAATACGAAGAAGTAACGTAACCAAACTATGTATAATCAAACAACTAAAGTAAGCAAACTACTACTTTGTTTTGCAGGACAGATTTTGAAATGTTTTACATTGTTTTGGTATTATCTCGAGACAATGTTATATTGTTTTTGAGTTTTCTACAAAATATATTTGAATGTTTTGATTTTTCCAACTAACATGTATGAATGTTTTGGGATTTTCAAAAGTTATACAAATGTTTTTGCAATTTTCTAGAAGTTTTTCAAGCTATGTGCAAGAAAATGAAGAAATGTGGATGCCCCTAGTGATATATGGGATGTACAAGGGCAGAATGTCATGCATATGTTCAAGAAGTGATGATGCAAATTTTCCCCAACATGAGATGGGAATATACAAAGGCAAACTTGTTGCATATAAAAGTAGGATCAATCGGATCAAGGCCAAGAGGGATAGGCTCAAAAGTATCTTAGACACAGGAAAAGACTAGCTTAGGATAAAGCCATCATAATCCTAGATATTGAGATGCTTGTGAACAACGGACCCTCCAATGGCGTCAAAACTGGTTTTCACCAAAGGACTTGTCCAAAGTGCCACAATTGTGTGGTTTTCACACTTGGACACATTGATTTCTCTTTACTTTTTCTTGATATATATATATATATATATATATATATATATATATATATGTATATATATATATATATATGTATGTATATATATATATGTGTGTATGTATATATATATATATATATGTATATATATATATATATATATATATATATATATATGTATATATGTATATATATATATATATATATGTATATATATATATATATTTGTTGATTTTTTTATATTTGAGGGACCCATACTTAAGCATATAAATGCTTGAGATGCATGACATTCATGGGTTCCCAAAGTTCCTCACCATTAGAATGAGCAAGATTGTATGCACTGAACCAAATTTAGCAACCACAACATATGGCCCTAACCAGTTTGGCTCGAACTTACCTTTCTTTTCACAGTCCTTGGTGGTATTGAACTGATTTTCTTTTAGGACCAGGTCTCCTACCTCAAACTGGTGAGGTATCACTCTTTTGTTGTAACTTTGATGCACTCAATTTTGATACACTCGAGGTGATCAAGGGCGTGAAGGTGCTTCTCATCCAATAGCTCTAGCTCTGCTAGTCAATCCACTCTGTAGTCTTCCTCTTTATCTAAGTAATCTCTCATCTTTATGCATAAAGAGGGGAGCTCGATCTCAAGAGGTAATACGGATTCTATACCGAATACTAAGGAATACAAAGTAGTACCCATTGGGGTGCAAATGGATGTTCTATAAGCCCAGAGGGTGGGATGAATTTGCAAATGCTAATTACAGCCCGTTGTATTCACCATCTTCTCCATAATACGAACAAGGGTTTTATTTGAGGCTTCAACCTACCCATTACCTTGAGGGTAATAGGGGGTTGAATACTTGAGGGTGATTTGAAAGCATTGACATAACACTTTTACAGTTTTATTTTTAAATGACTTACCATTGTCAGCTACAATGGAAAATGGGATGTTGTATTGACAGATAATATGGTTCATTATAAACTTGGATATTTGTGCACCTTTGACATAGGTTAGAGGAATAGCCTCTACCCACTTTGTGAAATACTCAGTGGCAGTAATAATGAACATATGGCCATTAGAGGATGTAGGGGAAAGTTTACCGATGAGATCAATCCCCACTTTGAAAAAGGCCATGGTGTCGTAATAGGTTGTAATGATTGTGTCGGTGCATGTATCAAGTTGCCATATTTCTGACATTATAAACATTTCTTTACATACTTGCAACAATCATTTCCATGGTAGGCCAATAATAGCCTATTCTTAGTATATTTTTAGCCAAGATGATCCCATTCATATGGGCCTCACAAATTCCTTTGTGCATCTCCTTAACCGCTAAGATGGATTCATCGAATTGAGGCAATGCCATAAACATTCCATAGTGCATAATGAATCATGAATTAAACAATAACTATAATAAGATTAACCATACATGAACCAGATTCAGTTATGTTAACACCATTATCCAACCAATATATCCATTACATTAAACATTGTAAAACACATAATCTTCTTACATTATAAAGTATATCCATAAGTCATGCGTGCATCAAGATCCAACAACATAACTCTATAATAATTCACATCTCCTAAACTACATAGTTCAATACATATTTATAGAGGTGGGGACTTTCCCTTCACCACCTATGCACTTCTCAAAATAGGTCACATGTTGATAATAGCCATGCACCTTTACAATAAGCATGCATACATGCAAGTGTTCTAATAATAGATGTCCTATAGTTAACTGGAAGAATAAATCCTATTATTAGCTCAAACCATGCATGGTGCTTATCAGCCGCTCATTCCCAAAATATCATTGCATGTGTAGCGCAAGTCTTCATCCCTATGTGTGCTCCACACGCTATCTCCAAAAAATATCCCTTATCCATAAAAATGGCTAAGTCCTCGAGCCAAAGTGTTCTGGCATGTGTTTCCTTTCCTATCTTTCATGCCTTCAAATGCACCTTGTTCCCACGTGTGCATCCTTTGTGTGTCTTCTCCTTAGAGAAACATTTATCTGCTCAACATTACCCCACACTAAAGTACATTTTCATCCCAAATAATGGGAATTTTTTCGATGTTCCCAAATAATAAAGAATAAGTGAATGAAAGAATTAAAGAATCACTGTACAAAAGAATGAATCTTTACTCTACAACACCCTCTTCTTCAACTGGGAGGATCAACTCTGGATATTCATTTTTGATTTCAGCCTCCAATGTCTGCCATTCATTTAGCACAATCCTTTTCTTTTCTAGAATATTTGTGGCTATGGCATCTAGTTCATCCTGAGTGATCTTTTCTTTCTCATTCTGTAGTACTGGACAACATTGGCCATACCTGACATCATTCCTTCCAGAGATCCATCTTCTGTGCTATGAGCTTCCCAATCTCATCAATCCTCTCTTTATGTGGATCCTGGGCTGTTATGAGGGCTTCACACTTTTGTTTCACTAGTGCCAATATTTTTGTGTGCCCTAATGTCTCATCTTTCATCATTTGCTAGAACTTCATTATCTTCAACTAGAGTTTTGGTCCTTATTATTACTACCTCTAGTGCCACACACAAATTGAGAGCTTGGTCTTCTTTCTTTAGTTCATCCTTTAAAGTTTGGAGCAATGCCTCGTAAGTTGAAATTTTTCTAATCATAGAGGCCCTTTGCTCTCTCTGCTTCTTGTTCAACATATTTTGGTGTGGGCATTTGAATTGGTCCATCCTCTAACACCAAATCAACCAAAGTGTGCACATAATGCATAGTAAAAGGAAAATTTTTTAGGTACCTTAGGTTCTAGATGAGGCCTTGCTTTTAAGGATGTGATCACCAATCTCCTCCACCATGCTAATGAAAGCCTCATTCTTTTCCATTCTCATTCCTTCTCTCTTCCTTTTAAGTGCATGTTATCTCGTAGTTTTATCTTTGTTATCCTCCATCAGCGCTCGAATGGTGGTGGCCTTATCAACATTTCTCCATGCCACCTCAACAGATACCTTGACCAAGGCATTATTGACCTACTCATTAGACATTAGAGTAGGTTTTATTATCATGTGCCTACTTTGGGGTGCCTTCTTCACTCTTTCGAGACACAAGACTCCTCACACACATCAAAATATGGTTCATCCATATGAGTCTACATGGACCAGATAATTGCTTCCTTGTGCACATGTAGTGGCCATATCTAGATCCATCAGCTCCCACCCATATAACTCCTTAAGGCCCACAGTACTTTCTAAAACCAGGGCATGATGATTTTTCTTGTGTCCTCAAGCATAGCCCATACTAGGGACAACATATTCTTCACTTCTCTTTCTTTTTTTCTTGGCCCCTTAGGAACTTGGGGCCAAGGTCTGGAGTTGGCCCTTCTCCTACCTGAGTCATAATGGGTGCACTGGGTTGCTCTTGCACATTTTCTTCTACTTCTTTCACCCCTTCCTCTTCATCTCTCATTTCTTCATCCCTGGGGTTCCTCCACATCTTCAAGTTGAACCTAGGGGTACTAGTGTGCTCTCTTTAGACTCCTCCTCCTCCTCGTTAAGCTTCAACTTTCTTTCTTCTTTTTTCTCTAGTGCTTCTTTTTGAGGGGAGAGTCGAGGTGACCTTCATAAAGGTTGTGATGTTCCTATGCCTTGGGTCCTGGTTCTTTTAAACACCTTCTTAAACTGGTGCTCCTCATGGACTGTATCTATGTCCAAGTCTTCTCTCTCTCCTTGCTGCCTGTGGGGGAGTATCTGCATGCTCACTTTCCACTTTTTTCTGTGGGCTACCTCGGCCTCTATGGTCCAAGCCTCCACTATCCTCATGTTCTTCTTCTTCATCTATCTCTATGGTCGAGGTAGGATTTGGAGCTGCCACATTTTCAACTGTGTGTTTTCCCTTAGGTGGCCCTGGGAGCATGAACTCATTCTCCACATACTTGTTATTTTCCAACCTAGGCTTAAGCTGGAGATAGAAAAGCATGGCTCCACTATCCCCAATAGCCAAACTTACTGGACTTCATACTTATAACATCTGAAATAAGCCTCTCAATGTAGGCAGACCGACTGGATAAACATAAGTTTTTTTTCGAGAGTATGGTAGTCACAATCTACCTTGTCCGCATTAAAGCTCAACCGCATGCATCAAGTAAACCTATGTATTAAGGCCTAGAAATAATGTTGTGAAGGTGTATGGTAGTTTACACCATGGACTCCATGTCCCATCCTTCATTACAAACACACGTGATGCAAAAATGTTGATACACCATGAATTGCACTGCCTTACCCACTACTGAGGGTAACTCCTTTGGAATGCCATTCCTCCTCAAAGGTCGTGTGTGTGAATCGATCATACCATAGTTCTTCCCTTTGTTTGAATGGGCCACTCATTGTTCCTTCACACAAATACTTCTCAAACCTCTCTCGTGAGGGACTTCTTCTCCATGGGGTATTCCCAAATTTTGTTCTTTGGCCCATCGGGCACTCCAATTTCTACAAACACAAGAGATAAGTAGGATAGTGCCAAAACTTATCTTTTCACCTATGTGTGTGCTTCCTCAATAATTTTTTTGCTATGTAGCCTTGCTAGATTGTAGACTTCTCCTTGTGACATTTTCTTCACAATATGTAGCCACATGGTATTTACTATGACCATCTCTCTTGATCATTCAGTTTAGTGAGAAGATGTGTGGTTGCCTGCACCACAAGGTACTTCCTTAATTTGTAGATGTCCATTCCATGGACCCTTGGAGTATCCCAACTCCTTGCTTGTGGCTATAATAACTTCCTTATTAGTTAGATCACTAATAATATATGTCCATGTGCCCTTCAATCTAGTCAATGTAGCAATTAAAGGTGTTGTGATCCTTACCCTCCATCCAAAAAATAGAAGAAGTCCTCATGGACTCTACTCATAAGCCATTGGTATAAACTTTCTGGTTTTCCAAAATATGGGAGTTCATAGTTGATACACCCCTACCTTCTTGAGAAACTTCTCCCCAACATCATCATATATTGGCATGTCATCCACCATGTGCTTGTTGGTCTTCTTATTCAACAAAGCATCCAACTCTCCCTTGTTAGTGGTGTGGTGGTTGTAATCACTTACTTTGCATCTGTGGATATGGGAATCCCAATCCCACCCCTGATGATCACTCCTTCTGGATACTACATCTCTAAAAAAATTTCTCTGGGAGAAACTTTGACCTCGACTTCCACCTTTTTCTTCCCCTTCGTACTCTGCAGGTGCTTTCTTGGTGCCATGGTAAAAATCTCACCTTTTTTTCTTCTATCGAGTAAGCCCTCATGCCCTAGCTTTCATGCCCTAGCTCAAAACCCCATGCCCTAGCTCAAAACCATGAGCCCTAACTCCTCCTTCTCAAATCTCTTCTCTCTTCACTCAAACCCTTCTCCAATGGGGACAAAGCCACTTTGTGCACAAATCTCTCTCCATGTCTGGTTTCACAACTCTCCACACCTCAACACGTTTCACTTGGCTGGTCACAACTAGCTCACTTGAATACTTGTGATCGCAAAGGTAAAAATGAACCCGCATCATGTCCTTATATAGATTTTTGAAAATTTATTACATTTATTGCTCCTTTACCTACCACCAATCCTCTCATTAATTGACCATTTTCCCAACTTTCCATGCAGCACACCTACGCACCCTAACTATAACCTTCTAACGTGCCTTCCTACCTTCTAGCTACAGACCTTCTTTATGTGCTTCCATGCACCAAAGTACCTCACCATTGTGCCTTCCTCTAGTAGTTTCTATGGCCACAACTTACCTCATGTTATATTGTTCATTCATTTATTTCAACTATGGTCTTCTCTAGAGCAATCTTCTTTCTAGCAGCTCCTTTCCATACTTGAATAACACTATGTAATAATTGTTCTTATGTGTACCCATTTTTTGAATAAAAATAACAACCACCCCACACCAATGGTATGTGTAGTCCTCTACGCATAAAAATACTTCAGATTGTAATTAGCTTCCAGTAGTGTACAAAACACACTTATTACACAAAACACCAAACTAAATTGACAAAGCATAATGATGAAGAAGGAAATACATTAAAAGAAATATATAAAGGGAAATCTATACTAAATGGAAATACTACCTTATTACAAACACCAAGAAGACTTATTTATAGTAGGGCTTCAACCTACTCCCATTAAAGTAACGGGTAACCATGTTCCATCAACCTCTAATTGACAAGTGCCTTGATTCAAGGATGTGAGTGATAACATATGGTCCCAACCAATGCACCTTAAGTTTTCCTGGATGGCGTAGAAACTTGGAATCATAAAGAAGTACCATCTATCCAACCTCAAGCTTCTTATCCCTGATGTGTCTATCATGCCATGCCTTCTTCCTGGCCTTTTCCTACTTTTGACTCCAATGTGCTATGGTGTGCCTCTCATCCATCCAACTGTATTAACTTGTCAATTCTTTCTTCTAATGCTTTCTCATCAGCTAGACCTCCCATGCATGCAATACACAAAGAAGGTAACATGAATTCCATGGGAAGAATTCTTTTGTGCCAAACACCAACTGAAAGGGTGTGGCCTTATTCAACCTTTTGTAGGTTGTTCTATATGCCCAAAGTACAAAAAACTTTATCATCCCAATCTTTCCTTCCAACATCACAAATTTTTGTTAAGGTCTGGCTCAATATCTTGTTGAAAGCCTCAATAGTCCCATTTTTTGAGGGTGATAAGGTGTAGTCTTGTGGTGTGACCATAAATTCATCCAATAATATCCTGATTGTCTCATTCAAGAAGTGTGTGCCCCTATCACTTGTCAAACTCAATGGACATCCATACCTAGTAAGAATATTTTCCCATAAGAACCTTGTTGTTGTAGCCATGTATACAATCCTTTGTAGGTGCTTTTTTTCCCACCTTGTAAGATAATATGTACAAGTGATGATGTAGCATGATCCGGTTCTACGCGTGGGCTGGGGAAATAGGACCCACAAAGTCTATTGCCCATTTTTCAAATGGCTCTACACTAGGAATAGGCCTCAAAGGCATTTCATCTCTTTTCCTAGGTTTTCCAAGGTGCGACAAAGTGATCACATGCCTTACAATACTCTTTACAATCCTTATACAGGTCTCCCACCATAATCCAATGAGTAGAATCTTGCACATGCGTGGTGGCATCACCTGCATAATGCCCACCTGCAATACCACCATGAGCCTCTTCCATGATATCTATGTGCTCATGTTCTAATACACACCGCATGCAATACTTCATCTCATCCTAGTTTGTATAAGTCACCACTGATCAACATGAAGGGTGTACGTGAATTGCAAGTTGTTTCTTCTCTAAGGCTTTCATTCCTTCTAAGCATCATACATGTGTGTAAAAAAAGACAACAATATCCTCCAATTTTGAAGGCATGTGATGTAACCTATATAACTATGCATCCATGACATTATATCTTCAATTGTCTTCGTGCATCCTCCCCGATTGAATTCTTGATAAGTGGTCTGGGCCAGAATTACTTTTACCTAGTTTTATGACTATAAAGTCAAATTCTTGGAATAAGAGAACCCATCGACATATGTGCCCCGTAAAATGGGCTTATTTACCAAGTATTTTAATGCCATGTGATCTGTATAAAATAAAAGGTGTTGCTAGCAAGTACTATCTGAACTTTATGCAGCGTGTAGATCATCGACAAGGCCTCACTGCTCGTAGTTGTATAATTTTTTCTCAGAGAGAGTCAACTTTCTACTAGAAAAATAGATAGGATGATCTATAATACCTTCTCTAGCTGAGCTAACACTGCACCAATGGTCATGCTAGAGGCATCCACATGTACATGAAATGGTTGGTTCCATGAGGGAAAAAACATAGAATAGGTGTTGTAGTAAGTCTCTCCTTCAATGCCTCAAATGTGTGTTGTTGTGGTTCTCCCAATAGAATGTCCCTTTTCCTTTGAGTAACTCTTCCAAGGGTGTGGAAAATTTGCATATCCTTTGATAAATTTTCTATAATACCCTGTGTGGCCCAAGAATCCATGCACCTCACTTCTTGCTAGTAGGCTCCTCCAGGCCTACAATAACTACAACCTTAGCTGGATCTACTAACAAACCTTCCTTGCAGATGATATGCCCCTAACAGAGTTCCAAAAGGTGTAAAAAACATGCACTTCTTGATGTTTAAAGAGATGCTTAACTATCTACATCTTTCAAACATTAAGCACAAGTTGTCACAATGATCCTTAACAAGCCCATATACCATCCAATCATCCAAGTAAACCTGCAAGAATTTGTGAATAAAATCCTGGAATGCTTGAACAACTATGAAAAATACAGCAGGCACATTCTTCAAACCAAAGGGCATCACAATATATGCAAAACTTCCCCATTCAAGTGGTGAAATTCATTTTTCTTGATCCTCTGTGTAATTCTAACCTGGATGATACCCAGAGAATCCATCTATAAAAGAGTAAACTTCACGCCCTGCAATGCCTTCTAATATTTCTGAAAGTGAAAGGTGTAGGAAAAGGATCAATCACACATGCAACATTCAGCTCCCTGTAATCCACACAAATCCTAATCCGACCATCTTTCTTTATACTGATTACCATGGGGCTAACCCACTTTGATTCTTCTAGGGGCTTAATGATGCCAGATTTCAACATTTTGTCAATTTCTTCTTTAACTTTTATGTGCAGGTTAGGGTTCATCCTGTAAGGTCTCTTCCTGACCGGGCATGTGCTCCTTCCTTTAGCTTAATCTTCATCTCACCTAATGACTCATGCACCCCCTTTAACTCATGGTAGCCCCTAGGGAATAAGTCCTAGAAATCACGTAGTAACTCAATTATCTTTGCTACTTCAAAATCAGACCAATAATCTCCAATTATGGCCTCCTTAGGTTCAACATCCGTGCCAATGTTCACTTTCTTGGTCTTCATAGGTTCATGATAGGCAGTGCACATGTTTTTATCCACACTATCTAAAACCTCACGTGTGCATACTGTTGAATGATCTATGTCCAAATTTTCTACTTCTTCATCATCCACTATGTAGACCATCTTTCCTTTCTCCTTCTCAAAGAAAGCACACTTAAATAGTTTGGCATTTGTATCATCTATTTCATCAAAATGCGCTCCTGTTCTTCCTCACCAAATAACTCTTGAATGAGTTCTTCAACCTTTGCACTATCTCCCATAGTCAAGTGCTCCATAACCCATAATGCCTCTCTCACCAGAGGTTTAGTAGAGAAGTAGTCAAAAGTCTGGGTCATTCCTGCAATCAAGTCTTGCCAATTTCTAGTCTCCCTATGTAGTTCCGCATAAACATACCAAGCATGCGTGTGCAACCTTGCAAAGTGGAATAAAGTTTGTGCACCCAAAGTGAAGGTGGTAAAGCTTCCTACCCCTCTGTCTAGAGTCTCTCACACTGTTGAAACGTGGTGTTGAAATAGGTTGATTACCATGATATATGCAGATTTGAGTAGGCACATTGCTCTGAAAAACCGAGTTGTTAGAGAAATTCTTACTTCATTCCATTCTATGAGATTATCCCTGTGAACCATCCCCAATAGTGCATTGCCATCCCCATCGTGTAGGGTATATACTAACATATTTCTTCTCTCCACTTGATCCATCCACTACTCCTCCATGGCACACAAGAATACCGTAGGATCTCCTTCTCTAGTGTACCGGGGTACAAAGTTGTTACCTATCCTCCTAATACAATGAGGTTTTTCCTCCATGCAAATGTGCTTCTTACCTCATGCCCAACCATCTCATAGGTGTCATGTGCCCAATTATCACAAGAAATACTTGTAGTATCACTAATAGATTGTGCATCTTCCCACTGGAGGATTCCTTCCTTAGATGGCTCAAGTACTTCTGGATCTCGAATGGCGCGCACATAAATTTTGTTTAGGTCTTCCTCACTCAAAGGTTCAACATAAGGTGCAGATTTCCCATCTATGTCAAAGGGATAATAACTTTCTTCCTTGTTCTCAAAACTTATATACCCCTTGTTGAACCATAGATCAACATTATTTGCATAACACCAAGGGCACCCAAGTAGAGCTGGGAAGTTTCTTTCTTCTACGCAAGTGCTAAAACCTCAAAGTCCCTAGTGAACTTGGCCCCTGTATAGTAATGGATGCATCCTTTAAAACCCGATTGGAGTGGCCTTAGTTTGATTAGCCATAAAATAATACATTAGAGGATGGTTGTAATGGAGGTCTTCCCATCTGTACCCATGCATCTAAAGTAAGCACATTCACTTCACGTGCCTGTGTCAATCAATATATTGCTCAAAATCCATCCATCCACAACAACATTCAGAGTGATCTCCTTGTCATAATCCAAGCTATGAGGGGGAAGATTAGCATGCAGGATCTCCATCCATTCTCAATACCTGCATGTGGAGTGTTCCCTTTAACCAATTCCCTAGTAATGGAATAATATTCTCTTGGTGCAACATCTTGCATACCTCTTTCAAATCATCAACATCTGACTGGACCATCTCTCTTTGCCTTCTTTTGTTCCAACTTCCATGATTATTCCTTTAAACATTGTATTTCACCCTGAAGATTTGAGTACCTCCATGGTTTCCTGATAAACCTCCTTCTGATGTGTAGGATCTGGATATCTTGCATGTAAAACCTCCTCCTTAGTAATGGTAGGATTTTTTTGTAATGTCTCTCTCAGCATGCAACTTCAAGCATGTGTAGTAATCTTCACATGTACTACCTCAGGTTCCAGTGCCAACTTTGGCATCCATTGATTTTCTATGGTGCGTTGTATCCTAACCATCCCTGTGCCCTTGTTTTCCTATTTATGTTGCTTTGCTAAGATGCTCATATAAGTCTGGGCATTCCTCATAGTTATGATTCTTCCCACAAAAAGAACAAGTAATATTCTGAGGGCATTTCACGCCTGTAGTGGTCAAGAGATCCACATGTATAACATGTTCCATGAGGAAAAACTCACCTCACCCACCACCATGGCCTGGCCCCCGAATCCACCATGGTATCCTCGACCTCTGCCATGACTTCCTTCAAAGCGCCCTTCATTTCCGATCATAGTGCCCTTGAGTGTGATCATGATCATGGTGCTCACTTTTACTTTTAGAGTTATCTGATACTCCTATTTATCACACACCAATATCGATGGCATCATGGATCTGACCAATCAACCTGTAGTCTTTGTATTGTGAGTCGTGGACCAGAAAATCTTACAATAACAAGATACATTCTTTCTTATCACGCATTGTAATAATGGGAAATGGGCTTTGCATCATGGTCTAAATGACATATCTCAGTAGTCTAGCAAACAATGAATGTACTGACCTATGGGGAAAACTATCCTTAGTGTGCCCTTCCACTTCACAATATGTACACCAAATCCCAAAGTGTGTCTCATGTGTTGAATTGGCCGATAGTTTCTCCAACTACTTTTCCATAGCTGTAATTGTGCTTCCAAGAATGGGCTCACTCTAGTTGTCTATACTTCTGACTACCTCAAACACACAACTTGCTTCAAGTGCTTCATGGGTCCATATATGTCTTATGTGACAACACCCTCCTAAAAGGTGTGATCAAGCCCCCAACGAACCACTGTGCATGTTGGCTTGCATGAATATCATATGAAAGTTTAGACAAAAGTGTTTTGAAATGGGCATCATATTCTCGAACACTCTCAGTAGTGCCCTGCTTAATATCCTTGAGTGCTTATACTCTTCTGCTCAAACTCAGGATATGAAACTCCTTAAGGAAAGCTTCTCGTAATGCTGCATAATCTACACAAGTATGATCAGGTCAAACTTCCTATACCAACTATGTGAGTGCGTCCCTGTAATGTAGTTACAAACTGACTTTCCTTGCACTCAAAAGCCATGATTCCTTTTTGCATGCCACAATATCTCACACATGTGCACATGCTCAACAACATCTTCTATTCCCTATACTCTGGAAGATGAAGTGACATCTCCATGTAAATATTTTGGGGTTGGTGAGGACCATGCCCACCTGATCCAGAACCTCTTGTGTTACCTCTGCCTCCAGACCCACCAGATCCACTAGAACTAGAGCCACCTATGCCCCCTGATCCTCCACCTATAGCCGAAGTGGACCAAGTGGATGTACTACCCTGTGTCCCAACAAGTGGTACTAAACTGAACTCCTATAGTCTATGAGGTGGTACTACTCCCAAAAGTGAGTCCAAAATTTATGCGTGCTTGAGTTTTTGTGATGATGCACCTGAAAAGGTACCTCCAAATAAAAAGAAGATGACATTTTCCCAGCCATAGATGCACTTTCTACTTGATTTACTCCTTTTCTTCTACTCCCCAAACTAGCTTGTTGACTACTAGTTATACTAGATACTGGAAAACCAAGCGCAAGGGCTAGGTTTTAGGTAGATTCAAGATGCATGCCCATGGCCCATGTGTCTCTTTCTGGCATGCTCCCATATGAGGCCGAGGAGGGTTCCCTATCATGCTTTCCCAAATGGGGGAGTTCCAGATGCTCTAGCTCCATGCCTTCTACGTGAGCTCCAAATCCTTCATGAGCCATCTCTCTCCTCAATGCCATCCATTCTGCAATATCATGTTGCTTCTCTATCTCCCTCTCATGCACCTCATTGTACTTAAGCCACCTTTCTTCTCTTTTCCTCTCTACCACTAGGTCCACCATCCTTCACCAAACTACTCTCCCCCCCATGCGTGGTAGGGTTTAGCTAGCCATCAAATTTTCTTCCAAGTTCAAGGTTACCATCAAGATTTTGATCACTAGTGGAATGCCTTGCAAATAAGTTCCCCTGGGATAACGTAAAAACTAGAACTCAGCTACCTCTGGGGAAAGATAAGTGGAAATTGAGTACTCTAAAATATAGCTATTCAGAACACCATGGAACCAAGTGTCCACAACACGCGTCCAAATCAGATCAGCATCATAGAGGGCCTAAAATTCTTCCTACGCATCTAGACAAGTGTGTGATACCTCCAATTCCTTTTAGATGCATAAGCAACCAGCCACTCATACAACTCTACCTAGAAAGATAACAAAGAATCTCTCATATAAATAGTCATACAAATTCTGCTCCACCCATGCGCATGTGTCAAACTCAGATCCAAGTGTTGAACCTCCGAGCGTACTCTTCTTCTAATATCTATTATCCACTCCTCAATACTTGCTAGGGTCAACCGGTATGTCTTCATCATGAAACATCCTGAAAATAGCTAAAAAAGAGGTCCCGAAAATGGAACCAATGATGCAGCCTAGAATCTACTGTGAATAACCCAAGTGCATGCTTAACACATCATCACTCAACCTGAGATGAGCTCACCCAAAGCATGCAAAGGTACCAGGCCCCTCTTTAGAGTTTCTTGTGTAGGATGTTAGTGTGATGATGATAAAACATATTCAGATCCATAATTAAACATAAACATTCCACAATGCATAATCCAAGATCTAGATCTTAGAGAATCATGAATTAAACAATAACTATAATAAGATTAACCATACATGAACCAGATTTAGTTATGTTAACACCATTATCCAAGCCAATATTATCCATTACATTAAACATTGTAAAACACATAAGCTTCTTACATTATAAAGTATATCCATAAGTCATGCGCGCATCAGATCCAACAACATAACTCTACAATAATTCACACACCCTAAACTACATAGTTCAATACATATTTATAGAGGTGGGGACTTTCCCTTCACCACCTATGCACTTCTCAAAATAGGTCGCATGTTGATAATAGCCATGCACCTTTACAATAATAGCATGCATACATGCAAGTGTTCTAATAATAGATGTCCCATGCATGGCTATGTGTGCCACAACTATCTCCAAAAATATCCCATATCAAAATGGCTATGTGCAAAGTGTTCTAGTGTGCCTTCCTTCCCTATCCTTCCATGCCTTAAAATGTGCCTTGTTCCGTGTGCACATCCTTTGTGTGTCCACTCCTTATTATAGCATTCTATCTACTCAACAGATCAAATCTCCTAAAGGAGTGATAAGCACAACTCCTGCACCTGATCCGTGAAATGTAAAGGAGCCATCAAAGTATAGTTGTCATATAACATATTCCTCAAGGTACATTGTAGAAGCATCGGGTAGTTCGTAATCAATGGTTCAAGACCTAGCAAAGGGCCTCGCCTATTTGATCTACCAACACCTACCCTTTAACTGATTTTTGATGAACATACTCGATATCAAATTCATTGAGTAAGATGATCCAATTGGCCATCTTTCTTGTAAGTGTTGGCTTTGATAACAAGTATTTCAATGGATCCACTTTTGATATGAGCTTGATCTTATTATTTAGTAAATAATGACGAAGTTTTTGAAAAAGTAAAAATGACGGCCAAGAAAGCCTTCTCAATATGTGGGTAGTTGAGCTCGTAAGCAATACTAAGATAGTAAACAAATTTTTCTACTTTATGTCATATTGGGCCAACACTACACCGACCGCAAATTGTGTAGAAAAATTGTATAGTAATAAAGTGGTTCGCTTGTCATGGGTGGAATTAGAATAGGGGGTTTGGAAAGATATTCCTTAAGCAAAGAAAATGCTTGTTGTTGTTCTTGACCCTAATGAAAGTTGACATCTTTCTTCAAAAGATGTGTGAATGAGTGGCACTTGTTTGCTAATTTTGGGAGATGAATCTTCTGATTGCTTGAATCTTCCCCCTACAAGTTGCGTAATTGTTTGATGTTCTTTAGAGGAGGCATCTATGTTATGGTAGTAACCTTTGTAGGATCTACCTCAATTCCTCTTTGTGATACAATGAATCCTAGAAATTTTTTGAGAACACGTTGAAGACACATTTCTTCGGGTTGATTCGAACCTTATAATCTCTAAGATGCTGAAAGATGCACCATAAGATAGCTGGGTGATCTTCTCTAGTCATGGATTTACCCAAGACGTCATCCACATAATATTCCATTATATTGTTGATCATATCGTGAAAGATGGCTGTTATAGCCCATTGATACATTATGCTTGCATTCTTGAGGCCGAAGGTCGTGACTTGATATCAAATTGTCCCCGTGGGATTGTAAAATCTATCTTGTGTTGATCTTCCTCAGCAATCTTAATTTGATTATACCCTGAAAAGTCATCCATGCGTGATAACATTTCATAACCAGTTGTGGAATTGACAATCATGTCGATGTTAGGAAGAGGGAAGTCGATCCTTAGGAAAAGCTTTATTTATATCTCTGAAATCTGTATAGATTCTAATACCGATGGGTTTCTTCTGTACAGGGACTATGTTTGAAATCCACTCTAAATAATCAATAGGCTTGATGAAGCCTACTACCAATAATTTTTCCAACTCTTCTTTTAACAACAAGGCAACGCGAGGATGCATATTTCTGAGCTTTTGTTTTATAGGATTTGCCTCTTCGTGCACAACTAGGTTATGCACTACTAATGTCGGATCTAACCCTAGCATGTTCGTGTAGGACCAAGAAAAGATATCTACAAATTCACACAAAAGCAAAGACAAAGGTTTTATGTTCTTGGGCCGAGAGTGAAGCCCCCAACTTTACTATTCTAAGTAATTCCTCTGTACTAATATTGACATCTATGGTCTCCTCCATGAGTAGCTTAGATTCTTCTTCCATGCGGGTAGGATCAGGGGGGAGATTGAGATCTTCTCCTTTTAAAGGTGTCTTGGTGAAACTTTCATTTTTAAGAAGGTCAACTTCGTTGTCCATTGATTGTTCTTTTGTTTCTCTACAAGTGCCTCAAAGAGGTTTTCACTGTAAGACTTGGACTTATTCTTTTTGTAAGGATTTTCTGTGGAAATTTTTCCTTACTTATTTTTTATTTAGATGACCGCATAACTTAGCCTCCTCCCTAAAATACATGCATGCATTAAGGTTGATGGATAATCCTTTCTTATGATCACCCAATGGAATGTCATCACAAAGACCCATAAACTCACCAATAGCCTCATCATTTTCAAAGATGTCGATTGGTACGTGTTGTTGTTGGTCCCAATTAACAAGTGACGGGTAGACAAGGTCTAATATTGAACTGCCAAAGTGGATATGACAGGGGTTATAGTTAAGATAGCCATGTCAGAGAACATGTTCATGGAGGCAAGGTCTTCATAAAGACTACACCAGGAATATGTTTTTTTTTATATTCGGATAAACTATCCTCACGTTCAGAAGAGGAAGCCTTGACTTCCAGGGGATGAGACCCATACGGCCGAATGCCAATACCGTATTTACAAAAATTACGGTGGGGTACGGGAAAAGATTCCCGCATACCTTGTTCATTGATGTCGCATCCATAGCCTTTGTATTCCATAGCATACATCATTTTATTGGGGATAACAAACTGAGGTGATTGATAGTATGGAGCCATTTCATCATCTCGAAGGATGGGATACAATATTTTTAAGTAGTTTTTCATCTGCTAATAAACCACCAGGAGTAAAGGTTTGATGTTACAATTTTCTCTAGACTATTGATACTTGTAACAAGGCCTACCACACGCTTTGGGTGATAGGGGAGGTTAGAAACTAAAAGGTCTTGTTGGAGATCATATTCTCTACAACCATTTGCAACAACTTTCATCTCCCATGAAGAAAAAGGAGAATCTGACGTAGAAGCACCGTTATCATTGGTAGACAAGGTATCTAGATCAACTCGTGAAGCGAGCACCTTCGATCAAGTGGAATGGCCATCTCTGTAGAAGGGCATTCAAAAGTGGTGGGAAAATAACGACAATGCTCTACAATGAGTAAAGGGTTGAGGATCCCCCAAAATAGTAAATTTTTCCTTCATGGTATAGCTTTAAACATTGATTATACGTAGAAGGTATGGCCTGGATGACATGAATCCATGGGTGACCGAGCAATATGTTGTAAGGAAAATCCAAATATAAGATGTGGAACTTAATATCATGAGTAGTAGGCCCTACTCCCAGTGAGAAAGTGATCATGTCAGCCAATTTTCGTTCTTCACTATCATACACCTTGATGGTGATGACCTTAGTTTCTAGATCGGTTTCAGTGCAGCCTAGTTGCCAAAGTAGTTTCAAGGTGTAAATATTCAAAGTCGGTCCACCGTCCACAAGCACCCTTTTTATCTTCTTACGATTGTGTTATTAGCTAATTTTGACTTCATAAAATTACAACATGAAAATTTAAAAATGTCTTTTCTCATGGTTTATCACCCTCATCATGATCGTCTTATTCTCATGATCATTTTGGTCTTCGTTTCATCCATTTTGAATAATCCCTTCTCCCGCTACGACGCAAACTATGTTTTAATTATTTAATTAATATTTACCTTGTTATTTAATAAAATTAAATTTATTAAATTTTAGGGTTTTTAATTAATAAATATTAATTTAATATTGATGGAAGTTGTTCGACAAACTTGGGAGAACTTTTCTTATTTTTCTCAATTTTCATAACTGTCATGAGCAATTGTCGGGCAATTATTTTTTTGCTTCCAATTGTCGTGGACAATTTCAATTTTGCTTCTATCATCCGGAAATTGGGAAGGAGACAAGATTACAAGAGGTTGCAGAAGTAGGAGAAATTGGGAAGAAGGAGAAACAAGGAAATATTGTAGACATCTAGAGCTAGAAGAAGGAAAAGCTCATTCTACAGGCACTCCTCGGCTTTCACATGGAAACCTGGCACGGGCATTAGCTAGAGCCAGGCAACCTTGAGAGTTCCAGGTAGTTGTCTCCATTGCGAGGATCACAAGCTTAAGAGTCATCTTTCATCGGATTTCTCAAGACCATCCTTTCTCGGTTGGACGTATGACCTTTGGTGCGTGCTTAGCAAATATTCCGCTTTACAAACTCAAACCCTGTGTGGCCCACTCTCATTTTTGAGTTGATATCTATATAGTCGTGCTCAATCTTGATCTACATAGAAATCATGAAGCTCAAGCTCGTGATAATATGAAGTGACTCAAGTTTTGGGTTTTTCTTTTATTTGCATATTGTTTTTCATTAAATACTTTTTTTTATGGACATATATAGCCACGTACATGTTGAGTATAGCCACCATGAGGCCACGCATTTTCTTGAACAAAGATTCACGCTAATCAGAAGTCAAATGGAGATGCCCATGCACAGGAGTTAATAAAATAGTCAAAGAAGAAAGTCACGCATGGGAGGTAATAAAGCAGCCAAAGAAGAGAAGTATCTCCACGCCAGCAAAGAAATATAGCAGTTTTCCATGCCAATAAAGGAAAAAGAAACTAGTCATGACTTAGAGCACTTTGCATGCAACCAAAGAGGACAAGATCACTGTTTCAACACATGCACAAGACAAATGAGAAAAGGAGAGCTCACGCCAATGCAAAAGTAAATAGCCACGCAGCCAAAAATTAAAAGGCCATGCATTATTTAATGATCAAAGCACACGCATTTTCCAAAGATAAAATATTATGTTGTCAGACAAAAGTCCACACAGTTTGAAGAATAAAACAATTGTCTTGAAAGCAAAGATCTATTCGCTGCCAAAGAGGAAGATTCACACGGGGAGACAAAGCATTCCCACGCTTTGGCAAAAGACTTATCCATGCATTGGTCAGGGTGAAAGCAATAAATTCCCATGCCATAGAAAAGAAAATCCATTCACATTTGTTCATGCAAAGGATCAACAGTTTAAACGCCATTTCCACGCATATTTAGTAAGGAACTCTCAGCTATAAAGGAAAAATAAAAGAAACCAATCCATGCATTTTCACAAGTAAATTTCCACGCACATTAGCAAGAGTATAAAATCCCGTGCAATCAACTTTCCACACGTGCAAGAGGAAAGATTAAAACCAATGCATTCACAAATCCACATTGAAGGAAGTAAACCGCAGTCAAAGGGATCAAGCCATGCAATTGCATGAAGAGGAGGATTGTGCATGAAGAGAAATCACGTTAACCATTTGAAAAAATATCAAACAAGATATATATAAACACACAAAAAAATTAAATCAATGAAGAAAACAATAGATGTGGAAAGAACGTTTCGCGGGTTGTATCTGTCGAAGTAATCAACTTTGGAGCTTGATATCTCGAAGCTAGATGATTTTCGTGAAAAACCAATCATTGCCCACAATTTTACTCATGTTAAGGTGCTTACATACTCATTTGAAAATGCACAGCACCTCATTTGGTATTTTTCACAAAGCCAAATAAAACGCAATTTGTTTGATTTACGCTATGCGCACTATTTCACTTATGTCGGAAGGCCTATTTTGAGAATTTGTATTTGGTCGAGTGTTTATCGAGAAGAACGGTTTGGTTCATTGAATTCTACCCAACTTCATGTACTCCTTTTTCAAATTTCAAATGCACAACACCTCGTTTGATATTTTTCATGGAGCCAAATAAAATGCAGTTTGCTTGATTTCGTTGTGCGCACAGTTTTCAGCATGTCAAGGAGACTAACTTTGAGGGTCGATATTTTGAACTTGGATGATCGTCAAGAGAAAAGGATTGGTTCTTTGAATTATCCCCACCTTCATATACTCCCTTGCCAAGTTGTAGATGTCCAGTGGTGACGTTTGGTATTTTTCCTAGGCTAAAACCAAACGGGATTTTCACAATTTTACACTTGCATTTTCCTAGCAGTTTCAGAAGAGTCAACTTTGACCTTTAATATTTGACTGAAGAATTTTATTTGGGAAAAAACCTCTGACACATATACTTTTGGTACCTTAATAGATTCCATCATCGAATGAGAGCTTCTTTAACAAGATTTGTTATTTTTCCCAGGGCAGTTTCAGAGGTGATTTGTTCAGTTTTGAAGTCTGGAAGTAATAGCTAGAAATCAAGCTTTTATCATGTCTTCACAATCATGTCATCTCCAAAAAAATGTGTTGTGGTATGAGTTCTAGGGCATTCTACCCACCTCGGTGCTCCATTCAAAGTATGAGAACATCATCAATACCAACTTGGGACACATCACGTAAGTCGGTTCCGTGATCGCATATCAACCGAAGGCGAGTCATAATTTTCTCGGTGCTTGTTCGAAGCGGTCTCTCACGCGTGGAAACCTTCCCAATGTCCCTATAGAGTCCTGAATTGGTCATCACTTGCACTGAGATCACTACGACACATACACAGTGTGGCGATTTAACTACCAACAACTCGAAGTGGAAGTGACCTCGACTTGTGAGCTCTCAGTCTCATTTCCGCGGTGTCGGCACTTCTCGATAGTACCAATGGGTCACCTATGACTTCCTCATTATGCGGTATAGGTCATAGCTATTGGAAAAGGTCTCTTCAAATTCAAAATCCATGGTTATCGAAGCAGAGATCGATAATGGGAGAATCTTGTCTACATCAATTGTCTTCACTTGATCGTTGTGGTGGATCTATTCATTGACAAAAAAGACCAATGACAAGTGAAATTGTGTGGATCATCAAGCAAGGCCACATCATTCAAGTGTGTCCTTGTCAGCTCTCAGTTAGCAGCGGACGCGATACTTCATCGACCAGTCTTAAAGTTGGAGCGTTCTTGAATTGGATGATCGTGAGTGGATCAGAATGGCAACACTTCAGGATGGTGACAAAGACAAAAGACATAACTCTAGGAAGTGAATTGCAATATCAACTCTTGGAAGATCTTCTTAATGGTGAAATATCAAGAGTTGGATTCTAACAAGCCAAGGTGGCGTAATAACTACGGTCTTGCAACAAATGAATAATACACCAAGGATAGCTATTTAGAGCATGTGGAGAATTGTGTGTAATCATGAATGTAAATGTGAATAAAGACAAAATTACTCATACTATGATGTTTCTCAAATGGAAATCTATATGAATTGATCAAGTTTCAATCTTGGTTGTCTTATCATCTAGAGGATTGTGGAGCACGGTCAATGAGTTCATTCACGTACGACCGAGATAGGCGGACTCTTGGCCCAATGGATAAGGCACTAATCCTAGGTGTCTTGATCTAGGTGGCGCATTGCTGACTAAGATGTCTATGTGTGTGTCCAAGTCATTTAAGTGGGGTCCACATGTACCCATTTCTTTTATTTATAAAGTGATGTTATTGTTTAACTCACTTTTGGAAAAAAATTGATAACTTAAGTGGTTTCTATTTTCAAGTTACTTTTTTTAAATTGGTTGAAAAAGTCAAAGTCATTTAAGATGCCCTATTTAATGTTCATGTAAACCCTAACTACTTTGTAACCAACTTTTGGGTTATAAAATGAATTTGGGGGCTCATTTGTAAGGGTGACTTTGAGAGAGGAGAAGAAAATACTTTTGTATGCAAGCTTTACTTCAAGGAAAGAAACTTTGTGTTCTTTTGAGAAGACATTTTGGAGTTAATGAAATATGAACATTGTGTCATGTTCGTTGTCTCTTGTAACATTTGGTGTTCTTATGTTCATTAGATGTTAGCATTTGAATCTTGCATGCAAATATTGTCTTGGATCTTATTGTCAACTATATTAATATGTTGTTCTAGTTCACAATGAACAAGCTTTGATTATCTACTTGCTCATGTGTGTTCCCTTTTACTCATTCTTGTTTAGCTAACTCAAAATCCATTTTATTTGTGTTAGTTATTCATCATTCTTCTTCATGCAATATTAGGCTCTGCTTTTACCTAACTCTTGCATGTTCCTTCTATTCATTCCTTTCCTTCATTCCATTCCATCTCCCTCATTCACTTTTCTTTCCATTGATGTTCCAAAACACCCCCACATACAATTTTGAATATACAGATGTAAATATGGTTTTGGTTTTGAATAAAGGCAGCCTCACCTTCATTGAGGAGGGACTTCATTCTCATAGTGTTGCATGTCATTTGCATGCGTACAAATCCATATGCTATGCATTGATAATGAATTCAATGCGTAAGGGTAAATTATGGCTTGGATCCTCTTATGTGTAACCGTGTAGGGTCAATATCAACTAACACTCTGACCCATGTAATGTTTTACAAAGGATGTCTTTGTGAACATTATATATTTTGAGAAGATCTAAGATTGAAATCTTAGTAGTAGTTTTCTCAAGTTGCTCTAAAACATCATAATGACTTTCCTGAGGGGTAGGTGGAGGAGGTTCTGAGATAACAAGGTGAGCATGTCATGTTGCCATGGTGCACTCCTTCGTTTTAATTTTAATTGTGTTGATATGCTTAAAAGGTGGGTTAACACAACCAATTAGGGCATCAAAATAATTATTTATCTTTACAACATAGTTGGCATTTTTAGTTTGGGACCATTGTCCTTGATTTGAATTTTCCTTTCCTTTGTTATGCTTAGGGAAAGGTTCTTTGTAAATCCCCAAGTTTACATTGGTAGATTTATTAGGAGCAGCAGAATCCATTTCTACATCACCACTATCAATTAGGTCTTGGATATGGTGCTTTAGTTTTAGGCACTTATCAGTTTTGTGACCCTTAACACAATGAAATGTGCAATATTTTTTTTCTCTAAACCATGATGGTTTAGGTGCATCATTGGCATAGGGTATTGTTTTTAGGTATTTGACCATGTTAACCGCCTCTAATTGTTTGAGTATTGATGACATAGAGTCAGATAGAGGGGTAAATGCATGACGTTTGAACTCAGGGGCCAGAGGTCCCTTAGCTAGTTTCAAGGGAGCATGGTTTTGAACCGCCTGCACCCGTTTAGAATTAGTAATACCATCACCTATGACATTTTTGTTCTTGTTTGGAACAAACTTTGATTTTTCAGTAGGCTTTGAATCATGATTAGGTTTTGAATCATGGTTGTCTCATGATAAGGGTTTCAAAGTCCCTTTTGTCAACAATACTTTTTCTATTTTGCTACCTTGTTCTATAACCTCCTTAAATGTATTACCACAATGCATTTACAAGTGGAAAGTGATCTCGGGGTGTAAGTTAGGTACAAATATGTTGACTAATTGTTTCTCTCGGTATGGAGTAAGGGAAGTGACTAGCTAACCCTTGCCATCTTTGTAAGAAACCAACAAATTTCTCATTGTTATGTTGTTTTGTGTTACATAAGTCAATCATAGTAACGTCATTCTCCATGTTGAAGGAGAAGTGGCATACAAAGCTTTCCACCAATTGTGGCCATGTAGAGATGGATCCTTTTGGTATATATGCAAGAACCACTTGAGCGCTTGACCCCCTAAAATCTATGGGAAAATGTGTATAAGATAGTTGTCACTGAATGCGACCTCTTGGCAAGCCATGAAGAATTCTTTGACATGATCCCTTGGATCACCCTTGCCCTTGTATTTGTCAAATTTTGGATAATCAAAGTGTCTAGGGAAAGGAACTTGTAACATAGCCCTATCGAAAGGATACGAGACACAACTCTTCAAATTTATATTTCTTATTAGGTCCTAACTTACCTTCTTGTAAGGCAGTAAGGGTGTTATTCATGGATAAGAACTCTTGATTAAAGAGTTGGTCATGTGTCAATGGGTTGGACCTATACAAGCTATTAAGTCTAGTTGTTTCTTCATCTTTGTTGTCCATATATAACTCTTCATAACCCCTTTTAGGTTTTTCTTGTTTAGGAGTTTTGGTATAAGAATCATAATACGATGCTTTTGGTTTTTCTTTCCTAGGATTCTTGGTATAAAACTTTGAATACGAAGCTCTAGGTTTTTCTTATCTAGGAGTCTTCGTGGATTCCTTATTAACATGTGAAGCCAGACTTGCCAATTGACGAGACAAGGCTTGTATTTGTTCTTCTAAGGTAACCTCTTGAGTTGGTATCTCTTTACGAGTTTCACGAGAGGGAGGTTTCTCATGATTAACATGTTCTTCATGATCCTCACAATGTATTTTGATAATGGGGATGCAATATCCACCATCATTTTGAGAAGGCCCTTCTTTCTCATTCCTTTGGCCGGAAGTAGAAGCATACCCTGGGTTTAATACTTCATCAACGCTATATGGAGGATGCACCACTTATTCCTCTCCTTTAACCATGCCAGCAAGGAGAGAAGGATCAACCGTAGATGGAAACTTGGCCCCTAACTCTACGATGCACATAAGAACCTCATTTCTATTTTGGGACAAAATTTATCTATTTGGGCGAGGCTAAATTCAAATTCCACCCAAGGAGAATTCTCCTCACCATCATTATGATCAACCATAATGTTGTCTTCAAAAAGTGGATTTGACTTGTCATCTATAAATGGATTTGACCCTAATTTTCGATTACCCATCCTTGTCATAGGAGGCATAATGAGAAGGTTTTACTAAGGTTGATTTAAAATGGACCCTAAGATAAACCAAACAACGTAACGACGTAAAATTGTCACAAAGAATGGCAATAAGGTCCAAAGGCAATGTGCACTAAGGACACCAATGAATAATAAATGACACACTATCACAGACACATGTAGTAAGAAGTATATAAGAATCAAAAATCAAGTACAAGACTATGATCCAATCACAATAAAGTTACTCCCTACGTTTCCAAATATAGGTTTGGTGTAAATAGTGATAACACAATATCACCACTTAGGTCAAGTTTGAAATAAGCAAGCCTAAATACCAAGAAGGTGTTGACACGATCTCCCAACAAGGTATACTAAAACAAGTTTATAAACAAACAAAGTCCAAGCCTTGAAAATGGAGGCTACAAATACGAGCAGCGCAACAACACTATTTGGACATGTTAATCAAGATTTGTAGACAAAGCAAGATTTTAGTATCAAAATGATGTTACTACGATGTGATAAGAGTAACAAAAACACTTCTCAAAACTCAAGGAAATGTTGGGATCAAAACTAAGTCTAAGTATATCAAGAAGTTGTTATTTATACAAGCAGTGTAATAATACAACTTAGAGACTTATATCAAGTTTCACAAAGGAAACAAGATGTAAGTATCAAAACTATATTGATATGATACGAGTAGCATAATAACTAAAAGGAAGTAAAAAATTAGACATCCTAACTATAATGATAATCTTGACATGGGTATCAAGATAATGGATATCAAGATAAAAATATGTACCAACACACTTTCAATGCTTACTATCGCAATCGTAATAAGGAAGGATGTAAGCAGGTGCAAAAGTGGTGGACACAATCTTTGATAGCACTACATATGTATGTTCTCTTTTGTCCCAAATGGGAAACAAGAAAACAAAGGAGTAGACCAAGTGGTGATGAAAAATATTTAGCGTAACTTTGGCGAGTTTCACCTTGTCTTAAGACAAGTGAAAAATTAGGACAAAATAACACTTTGTAAATTTCGTGATGAAATAACACATGGTTTCAAATTTAATGGACTCTCCCCTTGTTCAAATAACAAGGTTTTGACTCAAAAAAAATTTCACGTTGTGAGAGCTCTTTGGAACACGATGGATAAATTCAAGTTGGCTCCAAGCCAAAAGCCTCCTATTGGTTCACTCTCTAGGTGTCACAAACTATCTCTGTGAGCACGGTTTGCCAAGAAATTCACACTGACTAAATCAAGGAGTATCCCGACTTTACTTTACCCCCTTTGATACAATGAGCAATAAATTGTGTTCAGTTGTATCACATTGGGGTTGCATGAAGATAATTTTGACGCTAATCTCACAAAGGCGTACTAATCAATTGGGTAGCGGAGCACTTCATTTTGTTCACCATTTCTCTCAAGGTGTGAACTACTTTAGGGTTCTTGGGGTAATCCTCACAATGAGTTTTATGGCTTATGCCAAGATACTTCCCAGTTTAAAGCGAGGACGAGCCATAGCTCTTAACCGAAACCTGCAAATACAAAGTGTGTTGAATAAAGTGGTGTATTTTTATCTTTCGGATTAAGAAATGAGGTTTAGTACACCATTGGAAACCTATAACACACGTGTAGTTAGAGTTTGTTTAGATCCCAAGTCTTTGACAAGCATTTTAAGTCTTGTGCACAAATTATTTTAGTAATTTCCAATAGAAAGTGAACCAAAGTTGTTTTTGATTCTCAAGATTGTCCAAGGATGCAAGAGAAGAGCATACACAATGATTTGATTCAACTAGATAAATGTAAAGGAAAACTTTAAATCAAATGAACTTTAAACAAATCTTGATAATTTGTTCATTCCTTTAAGCCAAAAATGAAATATTAAGTTTCTAATTTAACCAAAAATTAGAAAAATGAAAACTAAAATCTGATTTTGATTCTCAAGATCACCCTAAGGTGCAAGAGAAGAGCATACAAAAAATTTTAGCCTAACTTGTATAAAGCATGGAAACAAAAGCATTCATCAAAACTTAAGAAAATTTGTTAGAAATATGATTAGAAATGTTAAAAACCTGTAGAAAATAGTTAGGAAAACCTATAATCAATGAAACAGAAAATCAAAAGCGTAACCTCGAAAATAGATCCTAAATTTTGACAGATCACGGTACCACAGCCCTTTTGATAGTAGTGCAGCTAGCATAATAGTAACACACCTCTAGTGACAAGTATGCAGCCCTCAACATGGTAAAGCGGGTCTCGATACAAAACAGAAATTGGTAACACACAAAGTGCAACACCAGTAAGGTAGAGAGACATATATGCACCCCTTATGAAAAATATGTGGACCAAGACAAAGAGAGCTATAAAATAGAGAAATGGCTACACGTATAGAGAAACAAAAATGTGGCCTTAGTGATACTAACATGGCTCTAGTGACACCAGCGTGACCCTTTCAACAAGAACACGTGACTTATGAGCGATAGTGTGGGGCAACATAACACCAAAGACACGAACTTCCTGTAGATGATCAAAACATGAGAATTTTGACCAAAATTTTGTCAAAAAGCTCAAAACTTTGTCAATTTGATTCAAATTTGATAACACCTCACCTCCTTTGATCTTGCAAAGAGCACAAAAACAAAGCAATCCTAACTAGACTAGTTAAGAAACTTCATATTTATCTAAAAATGCAAAAGAGGGTTAGTAAATCAAAAATTTGAAACTAATCTAAAAAGCTTGAAAATGAATGCAAAGGACAATGGAGTATGTCCCACCAGGTGTGCCAAATGTGAACATGTTAAACTTTTGCAATAGCTAACTAAAATAGACTACCATCTACTAGTCTAGAGTTAAGCTCAAATTTATCATAGAACCATCAAGATCATAGCTTATTGAAATGCCTACAATGAATTAAAATGAAATTTTTCATCTAATGACAACATTTCTAATTAGTATATGATTGTATATTAAAAAGGGACCTAAGAAGATCACAAGCAATCAAATTAGATGTTGTTACTTCAATATGGTGAAGAGATCTCACTAAAATGGCAACAAGGCCATGTTTAGATCTTCTCTTACTAACCAAACATGAAGAAATGGATGCAAAAGAATGATGCAAGATATTCCATTAATGGAGTAAGGCTCTTGATCATATGTTTTATATGATAATATTATTCAAAGTATGGTGTAAGGTGTGAAGGTAGGAGCTTGGTCCTTTTTATAGCTTTCTATTTGGGGAAAGCTTGAATCACAATGAATGTGGGATAAAGGATAAAGTAACTTTAGACTAATTAACCATGATTAGATGATTTAACTAGTGAGTTAGCAACTCATGGGAGTTGGGGGTGCTTTAATTAATCAATTAGGATTAATTAATAGGCTAGAATAGGCTTTTAGGCTATTTGGAGGTGATTTAGGAGGAATTTGATATGATTTGAAGCATTTGAAAGAGGGATTTAGCCAATAAGAGGGTTTATTGATTAAATACAAGGGTAAATAGGCTTAATTAGCTAATAATAGCTAATTATTTGATCGGAAGAGGATTATAACTAACGAAGTGTCGTTAATTGGCATCTGGAATGTGATAAAGGCTAGTTAATTAACAAAGTGTCGTTAATTGACCAAAATAGAGGGAAACATTAGTTAATTAGAGGAAATAACTAATTATAATGGAAATGATGAGATAGAGGATAGTTAGTACCACTTTAGGATTAAAACTGTGTAAGCATATTTTAGGTGTCTACACTTCCCTTATGCCAACCCCACAACCAAACCACTTGTCCAAATGGTGTCGTCAATCAAGCATTAATGGTACAAAATGCCTCAATTCCCCAAAGGACACAAGTTTAAATTCCATTACAATAAGAGGATTCTCAAAAGCCGATTACATAATGATATTACACTTCTAAATTGGCAAGGGGAAGAGTTTTGTGGAGTGAATCGATTCTGAGGCCGAACCCATGTCTCTATCTCTATGGAAACCAATATAAGGTCAAAGAAGAGAGCCATGGAATTGGAACAATAAATTTATAAAGGTACTATTCAGTCTTCTTAAATGTTCTAAGGGGTTACTTGTCCTACTTTAGCTCCAAATGTGTAAGAAATTAAAAAAATAGACTTCAAGAAGTAAAGAACAACCCAAAAGTCATATTCAACCAAAGACAACTACAAGAAGACATTGTTGCTACTAAGGTAAAATAATAGGCTAGTGCCACCTCATTTAATATTCTTGATCATATGAAAAAAAAATGTGAATATATCCATGTGGGAGTATTTTTCTATCCCGGACAAAAAGACTTATTGCAAGTTTCCTTATCTAACCTTAATATCTCAAATGGGTCATTAAAAGAGAAACCAAAATTTGTCCTAAAAAAAACACCTTGGCCAAAGGATGAATAATCAAGTAAATGTATAAAACCCCCTCCTTTCTATGTGTCATTTATCATTAACAACCACTTAATCCACAATTGCATGATAGATTCAAGAGCTAGTAGTTGATCGTTCTGAACAAATAGTTGACAAGCTCGGTCCGAATATGAACCTCTTTCAAAATGAGTTGTACAATTGGATGGAATATTCATAGATAAATTCGGTGTCAATAAAGGATTGAGCCTAACTTATGCATGTCCTAATTTCTTAATTCCTCACGACATGTTCATAATTGACATACCTCTATACTTTTTGTTGTGCCTTTCAGAGACCTTACAACCAAGATTGGAAGATAACTATCATCGATTGGTCACACATTTTTTCAATATTGGGTATGGCACTAAGGTCACCATAAGATTTGAACCTATTTTAAAAACCATATAGAACCTAGTTTGCCAAATTCCATCAATTTCAATTGTACAATTTTTGACCAAGAGGACCATCATGTTACCCAAGAGCCAAAAATCACCTTAAAGGAAATCCTGATTTGTTACTTGGTGAATGAGGGGCTGAATTTCATGAGTTTCATCCTTATAAACTCATTGAAGAGGCTGGTTTAGGTATTTATTTCTTACATGAAGAAGATTCCTTCATTCCAAACCTTGTGAAGACTAATGATCATGATAATGGAGTTTGGTAAACGTACTTTGATGGATCCAAAAGTAGAAATGGAGGAGGAGGCAGCATGATGTTGGTATCTCCAATGAAAGAAAAATACTATTATGCCTTTAGATTTCAATTCAATTTTACAAAAAAATCAGGTAAGTATGAAGCTCTCGGACATGGTCTCCAATGGGCTAAAAAGAGAGGTGTTGAGTAGTTATAGGTATTTGATGATCATGAATTAGTGGTAAATCAAATAAGAGGGAAGAATGTGACTAAAAATATTAAATTTGTATTTATAATCATAGAGTATAGGACCTCATTGAGGATTTTGAAGCCTACAACATGCAAATCATCCCTAAAGAAGAGAACAAACATGCTTATAGACTAGCTTCCATTAGTGCACGGTTTGATATTCCTAATTACATCGAAAAGGAAAAAATACAACATATTAAGGTGGTTGTAAGGCCAAATATACATGATAATAACACTAATTAGCAGGTGTTTGAAAATGACCAAAAAATAATCAATTTCGTACAAGAAGAAGTTGAGTTTTCAGCTATAAATCAAGACAAATTATAGCAACAATATGAAGAGTAAATCATCTATTTGAGATCAAAAAAGCTACCAAAAGGTTTGGTCACTCTTGTGTCCATCTTCAACATTGATGATTACATTAGAGGAGAGAAATTAAGCATGGTGATCAAGCATGAATATTATGAATAAACCACCGATAACAAGGACAAACTCCTCAATATTGGAAAGGTATTTACTATAAAGGAAAAACATGCATTTGTCCAATTTTTCAAGATTTTGATGATGTTTTTGCATGGGGATATGGTGATCTTGAAGGTTTTAATACATAATTAGCATAACACACTATAGAGTTAGATCCAAATGTCAAGTATGTTAGGCAAAAGCAAATGCATATAAACCTAAAGATAAAGCCTCTAATGAATCGAGAGTTAAATAATTTGATAGAGGCTAACATAATCTTTCCTATCAAACACTCATCTCGGGTTAAAATTGGTTCTATGAGGAAAAATAATGGAGAGATAAGGTTATGTGTTGACTTTAGAGATCTAAATAGAGCTTCATTGAAAGACCACTACCCATTACCTTCCATGGAACAAATCTTACAAATGGTGACAGATTGAGCATTTTTCACTTTGTGATGGTTATTCTAGCTACAATCAAATATTGGTACAAGAAGAGGATCAATTTAATACAACCTTCACTACAAAATGGGGAACCTATGCATACAAGAAGATGCCTTTTGGTTTGTCTAATGCATTTTAGGGGATAATCAATGATATAATACTTGTTTATCTTGATAATATTACCATATTCTCTAAGCATGTTAATTATCATTTGTCTCATCTTAGGAAAGTTTTTGATAGGTGTGGGTAGTTTGGGGTCTCACTTAACCCCAAGAAATGTATATTTTTCAGTTTAGGAAGGCAATCTTCCAGGCCATATTGTCTTCAAAAGAGGACTTGAAATTGATCCTAAGAGAGTAAGTGTTATTCTAGCATTGTCTTTTCCTAATTACAAAAATACATTGTAAAGATTATTAGGGGAATTAATTTTTTTAGGGGATTCATTCTTGATTTTTCTATTCTTGTGAAATCACTAACCTCTATGTTGAATAAAAATAGGTTTTTCAGCTAGACTAAAGAGGGAAAGGATAGTTTTGAAGCAATTAAGAAATCTATATCACAAACTTCTACCAACATAAATATTTATTTTACCAAGGAATTCACCTTGTATGCCTTTGGAGGAATTAATACTATTTTAGGTATGTTAGTACAATAGTATAATGAGGGCATGAAGAAGCTACTAGCATTCTTTAGTCAAGCCTTGGAAGATTATGAGGTGAGATACTCCTTCGTAGAAAAATAAGTACTTGTTATAAGGAGTCTTAAAAAGCTTAGACACTTGATTTCTAAAAATAAATTTCATTTAATGGTCTCACACCCAAGTGTTAAGGAATTCTCTTGAGAAAGGATTTGAATGAGAAGAGGGCATCTTTGGATCACAAAAACAGAGTATAGTGTTGGCATCAAGGTCACAAAGTTACTAAGTGGAAAAGGTTTGTGTGAACAAATAGCTTAATATTTACATGATGATTAAAATGGTGTCCCAAAGTGCTTCAAGATGGCCAACAATCAGCTACAACTTTGTTTCATATTACTTGGACTCATGACATGATCCATTTCCTTCAAATAGGTGAGTGTTTATTTAACAAAATTGGAATTTATGTTAAACCCTATATTACAATGTAGTGGAAAATGAATAAGCAGTAAAGTACAAATTTGGCCTAAGTAATAAGCAAGATAAATGTAAAACCCTAAGTGCAAGAGGGAGGGAAGAAGACTTAGTTGATTTGTAAATAATCTGGATTGTCAATAGGAGGCCCGATGAGCGGGGAAGGAAGTGTCATGGCAACTGATCTCAAAAAAAATTGCGACCGTAGGATCTACCTGGACTGGGGCACCTGGAATAGGTCAAGGGAACTTGGGCACTGTAGACCACTGCTAGGTGCCCATGACTTCTCGAAACTCAAAACTTATTTTCGTAGTGTCGTTTCTATGTCGTTGTCTTTTATTGTTGATTTATCGTATGTTGCACTAAGTTTGCAAGATTCATCTCGTAACTTTGTAAAGAGAAAGAACACATGTAAAACCATAAAACACATCAAATCCTAAAAAGAAAAAGATGCAAATGGGGAGTCAGACTGACCCCAATGGTCACCTGACAGAGTGAACTTACGATTCGGGTGTTTGCTACATTTCAAACTCCATGTAGTTACGTGTGTGTGTAGAATTGTTCCCTAGGTGGCTCTTGTGCCAGACACACTTGAATAGTGAGCAATAACTAGATGTAAAAGATGTAAATAGATGTGTGCATGGAAAAATGAACTTCCCCTCCTATGAAGTGTATGCAGAAGAATGCAGTCCCTTGTCTCTTGAATGATATCTAGATGGATTCTTTGAAGCTTTTAAAATGCTCTTGGATGTAACCTTCGTTGGTGATAGTAAATGCTTAGTGCTTTGGTCCTTTATTATGATCACATAGCTTTGTATTTATATGATTCCCTTGTTTGAATTTCGTAATTAACCACCAAAATGTTGACACATAAGAAAATAAGATGCCCAATGACTAGAAAAGACCCAAAAGATATGAGCAAGATACAAAGAGGTGGGGGCATCCGGGAGGACGGGGGCACCTAGGTGCTAGCGTCTTGGCTAGGTGCTAGTGTCCAGAATCAGAAAATATAAAGTATCGAAAATCAAACTCAGGCGTAGGGTGTGTAAGACCAAGAAGGAAACCATAAAGAAAGCAAAGAGGTCAAAGACAGTGGTCAATTAGTAATTTTCTCGCTTAGGAATCATATGAATAGTGGTATGTGATCAAGACCTAGAAATATACCCAAAGTGCATGATTTATTGTCTATATTTTCCCTCACTTTATGTTTTTGATAAAATGTTCAATAACATAAAGTAGATAAGAAATGTGTACCTGATAACTATGTAGATCGATGGTGAAAAGTGTATCAAGGAGACAAGTGTGGAGTGATAAAAATGAAGCATGGAAGCTAGATAAGAGGAATTCATCCTAGGGGTGAAAGCATATGAGTATATATGTCATGTTGTACTTGTTGTTGATGTCACTTGATGATGTGACTACTACTTCCCATAAGGATGGACCTACAAGAGAGAAGAGAAAAAGAGTAGTCAAAGTCGTGTATGTGAAAATTTTGATCCAAATATGTGAAAAGCATGTAAAAGTGAGTAAATGTAAAAAGGAACATGTGCACTTGATCCATGATGAGTGGTGAGTGTAGAAAATATCTAGAAATTGTCGTAGAAGGACGTGTTTTTAGGAAATCTCATGCTAAGAATGAGTTTTTTCAAGTGATCTCAGCCAAGTGTGAGTTTTTGGGCGATCTCCGCCACGATAGAAGAGTGTAGGGAGAAAGGTCTAGTGTTATTCTCTAACCTTTGACTACTTCCTGACGATATATACACCACTGCGCATATGGTGTGTTCAAATATGATCCATTTCAATCCAAATTGATACAACTTTAAAATAGAAAAAGGAGAAAGCATTCATGTTGATTGTTGGAGGGTTGTGCCTGTACTAAGAAAATTGATGTGTAAACTACCAAAAACTATGTGGATCGAGAAAAATGTGCAACCGCCCCTGGTCATAAGCACTCGGGAAGGGTCGGGGGTGCTAGGCACTCATGTTTGTGTCTGCACCTTTGGCGTTTGTGTTGTCTTTGAAGACATAAGTCAGATTTTGGGTCCTTTATGAGACTAAAGATTGTGTTGTACTGATCTTGAATTATGTTCTATTATGACTGTGAACTGTTGTATGGGGTGAGTGATTCACCCAATGATGCCCCCTTCTTTTGGGGTACATGCGACGTCGCTAGGAGAATGCGGCCCAAAAGAGGGCCAACCGCTAAAATGTGGTGATACCCTACAGGGGAAGGGAATGTGCTTGGTAGAAACCAAGGCACACACAAACAAGTTGTTGGAACATGTGTTAGTACAAGCAAGATAAAAATGCATATAGAAAATAGTGTGTAAGCTAGCAAGTAAAAATACAATGTAAACAAGCAATAGTGTAGACAAAGTAGTTGTGAAAAGTGGGTTTCAATGATGGGATATCACTCACAATGTCACAAGACAATCAGGGCTGAAGCATCCAAAAGCATACATTATGCACACAAGATAAAGGGTGAAGCCCACAAACAAAGGCATATAATGGAAAACAAGGACAACCAATAAAAGTAAGCATAGTAATGATGACAACCATGGTAACAAATAATCTGTAAAGCAAAAGTTACACATGAAGCACCTATTAGCATGTTAGGAAGATAAAATGTATGTCAAAGAGTGTATGATCTGATATAGTAGTGTGCTACTATGAATAGGAAATGGTATAAATCGAAACAACAAGCACTTGTGATGAGTACGAAAGTAGATGCCCCAGAGCCGCGGTGGGATTGGTAATAGGTACAGTGCAAGCATCCATGCTACATGTAATGATCTATGTAAAATCTGCATTCACAAATAGAAGGAAAGTGAATGCACATGTTTATATAGAAAATATAATGACATACAAATTATCGACTAACATGTGTAACAAAGTGTACATGTAAGCATAAGAAAGCAAGAGTAAATGCAACCAAGATATGCAGTATGTTATGGATGAGATGGAATGGAATGCAATGTGAGTTTGATAGAGCAACCTTCCCCCAAGTGGATTTGTATGCATGCAATGAGGTTCATTTATAAATGACCCCTCAGTAGTCAAGAATGAACCATAGAACAAGAGTGTGTCATCGGTAAATGGTTTGATAGTGTGCACTAGAAAGATATGATCAATAAAGCATAGAGCGTAGAGAGTGAGTGAGTTTGGTGAGGTTCATTTTAGATTGAGACCCTCAACAATCAAGTATGAACCATAGAACTAGAGTGCGTCATTGGGGAATAAGTACAACATGTGGTAATATATGCGAGAAAAAAATATCATAAAAGTACAAAGCACGTAAAGCTGTGTATGATGTGTGATACGAGCTACTAGAAAGAGATGTGATGAATGTGTATAGTGTGAAGCATGTACTGATGTGAGGTTCATGAGTGTAGTATACTCTCAATAGTCAAGTGTGAACCTGTAGCACAAGAGTGTGTCATATGGTAGTGATGATACAAGTGTATCAAGATGCATAAGATGTGTGTGAAAGACTAGATGCGAAGTGTAGAGTGAACAAGTAGAAATGTGAGACACCTGACTATGCTAGGATGGGGGAGTAAGCGTGATGCCCCCAAGTGTATGATGATGAGAATGATCAAGTAACATCATCTAATATATCATCATTGTTGTGGTCAAAATGGAATGGAGATGCGTTAGAGACCTAATAAGCAATAGTATGTGGTTGATCAAGTAAAGAGCCATTGTGACATAGATTGTACATACCCATTGTGTATTCTTCGTCGGTGAAAGATTTTGGTGGAAATCCATGTGCATACCAATGAGTAATATTCTATAAATATCTGAGAAAGGAATCATTGCAAATAAAAACACAGTCAAAGGGCATGGGAAATGAAATGTCAATATGGTCAAGATCAAAGCGCTTGATGATGTTGTCAAGCCAAGACTTCCCTAGGGTGAGTGGAGAAATGTGAGGAGTGTGTGTGACAAATATTGATAGATGAAATACTCGGAGGGCATAAGTAGTACTAATGCAAACATACCCATGATATAAATGAGGAGAATGTGACGGAGATATGAGATCATCCAGCATGAATCCTAGTCGAAACAATCCATCGGTGTGTGCAAATAATGTTAGAGCTATTATTATCAAATGGAATGCGTGGCAAAAAGTGTTATTTGTGAAAAGAGTGCATGTGAAAGGAGGCATCACATATGTAGGTTGTGTATGAGGAGATAAATAAGGTGGTATAACATCGATGTATAGACAACCCCCGATAAAGTACCATAGCATTATTAGAAGGAAGGGGAGGGGGTAAAATGGATGGAACATTGTCTAACGCACAAATGGTTCCCTTGAGTGGAGGTAAGATATCCGGATATTCCATGGGTCACATATCGTATCAGGCTATGTAGTAGTAGAATTTGGAATAGGTAATGCAGTGGTTAGGTCTAAGTTGCAATATTGGAATGGGATACTATCAGCAGGAACTAAATATTCAATGCCCTCATGTAAGAATTTGATGCACTAGTGGACTGTAGAAGAGACTGCTTACATTCTATGAATTCATGGCCTATCGAGTAAGCAATTATATGAAACGGGGAAATCAATGACAAAGAACAATGTAGGAACTGTTTTAGGCCCAATTGTGATAGGAAAAACAATAGTGTCGAGACATGGACGCATAGTGGAATCATATGCCCGGAGAGAAATAGATGTTGGGTTGAGATTAGCTACAAAAAGGCCTATATTCTAAATGAATGATAAAGGATAAATATTAATCTCATATCCATTGTGGACTAAAGTTCTCTTAACACCCCAGTTATGATACTCGTATATAAAGAGGAGGATCGGTGTCATCAAAAACAGAGATAGATTGTCAATTTGTAAGAGATGGAAAAGTGAGAAGCTGAGAGAATGCATCCACAAATGTCTGATAAACTATGTTCGGATAAATGGTAGAAGGGATGTGAGTATTATCCAAGAGAGTGATAATTTTACCTCAAAAATTAGGGTTGCCTAGCAAGAAATCATGAATAGATATATCCATGACGAGAAGATCCTAAGAAAATGAGAGAAATTAAAGTATAAGTACCTTAAGTGTGAAAGATGGGTTCACAAAATGATTTACCAAAAATAGAATTTTATGTTAAACCCTATATTGCAATGTAGCATCAAATGAATAAGCAAGAGAGTATAGATTTGGCCTTAGCAATAAGCAAGATAAATGTAAAACCCTAAGTGAAAGAGGGAGGAAGTAGAATTATCAGATTCGTAAATAATCCTAGGCGTGTCGAGCTAAAGAACCGGTGAAAAAGAGGAGGGAAGTGTGCAATCGAGCTCAAAAAATTATATGACCATAGGATCTACCGGAATGGGGCACATGGGTGTTGTAGACCACTATTAGATGCCTGTGACACTCGAAACTCAGAGAATGATTTCTTCAATGTCACTTTCCTTTGTTTTTGATCTCCGTATTTCACACTAAGTCTATAAGATTCACCTGTAACCTGCAAAGAGAAAGAGCACTGTAAAACCCCAAAACACATCAAATCCTAAAAAGAAAAAGATGCAAATGGGGAGTTGAATTGACCCCGATGGTCACCCGACTGAGTGAACTTACGATCCAGGTATTGTGCTACATTTTAGACTCCATGTAGTTCTCGGTGTGTGTGTGGAATCATGCCCTAGGTGGATCTTGTGCCATACACACTTGAATAGTGAACAATAACTAGATGTAGAAGATGTAAATAAATGTGTACATGGAAAAATGAACTTCCCCTCTTATGAAGTGTATGCAAAATAATGAAGTCCCTTGTCCCTTGAATGATAGCTAGATCGATGCTTTGATGCTCTTAGAATGCTTTTGGATGCAACCTTAGGTGGTGATGGTAAATGCTTAGTGCTTTGGTCCTTTATTATGGTCACATAACTTTGTATTTATATGATTCCCTTATTTGAATTTCATAATTAACCACCAAAAGGCTGACCCATAAGAAAACAAGATGCCAAACATCTAGAAAGACCCAAAATATGTGAGTAAGATACTAATAGGTGGGGCGATCGGGAGGATAGGGGCGGATAAGAGGATGAGGGTGCCTTGGCACTTACATATTGGTTGGGCGTTGGTGTCTAGACTCGAGAAAAGTTGAACTATCAAAAGTCAGACTAGGCAGTAGGGTGTGTAAGACAAAGAAGGAAACCATAAAGAAAGAAATGATGCCAAAGACAGTGGTCAATTAATACTTTTCTCACTTAGGAATCGTATGAATAGTGGTATGTGATCAAGACCTATAAATGTACCCAAAGTGCATGATTCGGTGTCTACAAGTGACATATTGTTTAGAATATATAGTAATGGTGTTCTCTTAAGATGTATTAAGACAAATCATATTGATAGGATTTTAGAAGAGTTCCATGATAGGCTATCAAATGGACATTTTTCCCCAAGAATGCAAATTAAAGATAACAAGGAAAGCTACGATTAGCCTAACTCTGTTTAGATATGCTTGTGAATTAGTTAAGAAGCGTGCCTTTTTTTAAAGGAAAATAAAAATTAACACCCCTCCTCTCCAACCCATACAAGTAGAGGAACCCTTCATGTAATGGGGCTTGGATTTTATTGAGATGGTTAACCCACCTTCAAGTGCAGGTCATAAGTGGGTTCTTACAACTATTAATTACTTTAAAAGGTGGATAGAAGCGGTGGGTCTCAAAGAAGCAAATGAGACTAGTGTATTGGAATTCTATGAGGGTTTATTTACCCAATTGGGAGTGTCATCCACAATCATTTATGATAATGAATGACCTTTCTTGGTACTAGGATAAGTGAATGGGTAGTAAATCTTGGTATCTATTTGAGTACATCATGTAACTACTACCCCTAATGGATTGGAAAAATTCACTAATAAGAATCTCACTAAGATTATTAAGAGATTTGTGGAGGAGAACCAAAGTTCGTGGCATACAAAGCTAAAGGAAACCTTGTGGGGTGATATAATAAATCCTAAAGAGTTGTTGGTAACTCACCTTGTATGATTTTTACATGGTAGAGAGGCAAGGCTACCTATATCCCTTGAATTTTCGGCTAGAGAGCTCATTAACCAGCTGGAAATGATAGATTAAAATGTCATTCCAATCAAATTTACATAATTAATAGATTCGGAAGAGGTTAGAGACCAAACAATGCATACAATGGAGCTTCACCAAGCTCAAGTGAATGATTCTTTTGACAAAAGGGTGGTTTTAGGAGCATTCAAAGATGGAGACCTTATTCTCAAGTGGGAGGAGGAGAGGACTAAGCATGGAATGCATACCAAGTTTGATTATATGTAGAGTGGACCATACATGATTTCCAACTACAAGAAAAACAATGCATTCAGCTCTTTGAATTGAATGGTGAAGAGATTTCCATCCCACTTAACAAGATATACCCCAAACATTGTTATTGAGGTCATGATTCACCTTTGTGCATAGTAGGTAGGTTTTCTCTTTCCTCTAAGTGTTATATGCACATTGTTAGTTTTGTTATCATTTCCTCTAAGTTCTTTGGCACATTTAGTTGTTTCTTGTTGTTCCTTGCTTGTTGGGAAGGTTTTTTCAATTTCAGAGGTTGTTTTAACTTTCACATTAGATTGATGAACTATTTCATGTGACTCCATGCCCAATGGACTCCATAAGGTAGTTAGTCATTTGTTTAACGGGGAAGCAATTGCAGAGGTCGCCAAGAATGTTAAATTTTACAGTCACCATTTTTCATACATCAGGTTTGATAGTGTTTTTAAGGTCTTTTGAGTGATCGTATCTCATTTGCTAGTGTTCATCATACCTTCGGGTAACAAAAGGTCCTCATAGCAAAAATTAAGGTCTTTTGAACATGCTTTTTGTCTTTTTAGAATATTTTAAGATTTTTAGGAAACTTTAAGGTATTTTGAAATATTAAAGTTGTTTTTGCACTAACCTTGCCATACATGTATACCATTAATTGTCCTAATAAAACACTAATTAATATAATCACTCTTGATGACAATTTCAACCTTCCAATCTTGTTATCAAAGATGTGTGGGGGTAATCAAAAGGGGAAAATGAAAATTTTGGGTGAATGACATGTTGAAAGAGAGTCTCATCTATGTATGCATCTATAAAAAAATTTAAGGTCTTTTGATTTTCCAACGTATATGCAAAGGTTCGTGGGTAGTTTTCATGGAATTTAAAAATAAAAATCAAGTTTTCCATAGTTTGCGAGGTGGAAAGAAGATAGTGGATGGGTTTTACAGTTTCATAATGCATATTTAGAATTTCTACAACCATATTTAGTTTCTTTATTATCTCCTTCAAGCTCTTATATGTTCGAAAAATCAAAAACAAATATTTGTGCACAAAAGAACAATTTTCCCATTGTTTTTTTATTATTGGTAAAAGGTTTTGGTGGGACCTTACCCAAGGTTACAACAAAAGGCTCAACAACCAAGAAAAGCAATGTAAAACAGTGTGGTTTTTTTATCTGTGGGGTCCACACCCCAACCAAAAGAGGAAAGAACAGAAAAACAAAGGCAGGGGCCATCTGCCTACAACGAGCCCAACATGAAACATCGACAACAAAACTGCAGCTAGAAAACAACACAAAAACAAGTTGCACCAAGAACAAGGAGCCAACAACCCTACCCAACATATTTACTAAAAACTTTAACAACCACCTTGAAATCCTGATAGAGTTTCAGGGCAATGGTGATAGTGGGGTCCCAGTTCGAGGCTTTGAAATTTCTTGTAATCTTGCCATTCTTCCAAGCCGTGTCAGGAATGTCGCTAGAGTCACAAATTTGGCGGATATGAACTTGCATAAGATCCATAATGGCACTATGCATAGCCAAGTAATTGCTGTGTTTTTCCTCCAGAGCTTTAATCTTAGTATCCAGAGCAACAATTTCTTCTTTGAGGCCGAGTGTTAGGGTCCGAGGCTTGAACTTTAACAGTAGACTTAAGCAGGAAGTCTACATTTTCCTCAAGGGTTTTAACCACATTATCTTGCATGTTGAATTTATTTATTAAATTGGAACCATCTTCCATGACAGGGAGGACAGAGGGAGGGATATCTTCCACCATAATTTCTTTGCCCTGCTTGGCGAGCCCACAACTTCCTTGCCCTTCCTACTGCTGCAGAGAACCCTTTTTGGGGTGGCTCGAGACATAGTCCTAGTACATGGGGTTTTTGGATCGAATGCGAGTTTGTTTGGGAAGGGGAGAAGCCACAACAAGGCAGGGGTTGTTGGAAAAACACTAGTCAAGTATTGATTAATGAGATAAATGACACCCTGGTGTAGGGGGATAGTCCTCTTATGACCCTAAACTTCAAGAATAGACTTTTCCATGGACTGCAGAATGTAGTAGGAGAGACTCACCTTCACCTTGTGTCTGAAGTGATTAAGTAGGACCAGGTGATACTACGGGATTGTGGAGAATCTTCCTTCAAGTGTGACATAATGCACCATCATATGAGCCACCTCATCATAAGGCGTCGGGATAGAAGAAACCTAGAATGCCTTCCTTTTTGATGTCAAGCTTTTCTCCACAAGGTTTTCTTGATCAACATGGGATTGCAAGAAATTTTAGAGATCAATGAAGGTTTTCAAAGCTTGGGTTGGTCTCATACACTCTTTTAATCCCCAAGGACTCTTCCAAACATGTTTGAGTCATCAACAAGAGTGAAAATGCATCTACAACCATGTTGAAAAAGAGAAAAGTGAGGTTTTCATCAAGTTTTGCATTGTTGAAGGATTTTTAGGACTCCAAAGTGAAATAATCTCATTATATATCATCCTCCAACCCTAAATCAAACCTCTAGTCATTATAGGTTGTCTTTCATCCAAGGAAACTATCCAAAGACACGCTTATGTTGTAAAATGTATGCACACATATAGGAAAAAGGTATGCAAACCCGAAATTGGAAATTTTTTGGTGATTTTTTTAATGGAGCCTACCCAAAAAAATATTGGAGATAGTAGAGGGGGTATATACAATCTTATCATAAAAATAATGAGATTTTGAAACCTCCTATAACTCAAGATAATATTTTTTACTAAACCAAGCATGTTTGATGCCCTATAAGATCGTAGGTGCACAAAAATACCGTAATTTGGGTTTTAGGGCTCCAAGACCTATGAAACTTGGACTAAAGGTCTATTTTGACATTTTAGAACTTTTACAAGTGGTCTCAAATCCGTACAAGTACTTGAAGGGAGAGAAAACTAAAAATACATACTTGCATGAAAAAAATGGTGAAAACTAGTCTTTAAGGAGGCTAAAAGTGCCATAACGCAAGTTCTAGTGATCCAAATGTTTTGGAACTTCATGTGTAGGTGATCTAAGGTTTTCTCAAGGTAAATAATTTTTTTAAACTTTGGAGGCCAATCTATGAATGATTTATAGCTCATAGTGTACATGAAGGCCTTGTTTTAGGCCTATTTGAGTGCATGGGCATCTAGTATGGCATCACCAAGGATAAAAGGCTTAGATTTGAAGAATATATCATATTAAGAAGATGAGAATACTTTGGGGAGATGTTATGCACGTAAATTCCATGCCCAATATGGAGAAATGGCCTTAATGGAACATGAATACTCCTACAAATGAGCTAGTCAATGCATAAAGGAGTGTGCAAGTGAAGGGTCAAGTATAGAACCAGTCTCATACAAGAGAATAAATAGTAATGCATAATCATAAATTTATTTAAAAAGGATAGCCAATAAAATTTCATCATCCAAACCCTACGCCAAAATGGAGGATAAATATACTTTCCTAAGTTCAAACATGTGGCCTTGAAACAAGCAAATGGTTGTTTGATGAAGTCAAAGAAGTTGAAGGTTTATTTCAAATTGTCCTGCAATTGTGGAACCTCTCCAAGAGAATGGAAAGAAATTTGGTTAAATAAGAATTCAAGGGGTGGATGATGGTGAGTTAAATCTTTAATGAGTTAGTGAGACAATGCACCTTCAAAATAGGTTCTATTGAAGACCTTTTGACTAGTCCAAGTTCTCGAACAACCTCCTACGCAATTCTTCATGAAGAACACCTCAATTCAAGGGATAATATGTTGGAGAATGATGGGGAACATTGATTTAATAGTAAAATTTAGTTTTATGACTATTTTATGTCAAAGTGATAGCATTTATGAGTTGTTATCTTGCTCTCTTCTCTCTGTAGTTTTGATTTCTCCCATATTTACTAGAGATTTTCATTTGAAAAAGATATGCCTCTTGTTGGTTGTGGATTATTCATGCTAGTTTTTGTACTTATTTCACTTTTGTATTAATAAAAAGAACCATTTTTTACCTTCTCACTACTTGTGTATTGTGTAAAATCATGAAATAGTTGTTCTTATCTCGTGATAGAATTGTTTATCCTTGATTTGTAGTGTTATTTCCTTACCTTTATGCAGGAATACATTCCTTTGTAGGTCATAAGTTTTGTTTTCATCTACTTCATGCGGGATTCGGATGTGAATTTTCACCATTTGACCCTTTATAGAGCCATTTACTTCCCCTCCGAGTGTTGTCATAAACTTCAAGCCTCTCTATGAAATACTTATGCATAAGTATGTCAAATTGTGAGTCGTGTATGGTGTCTAGGTTCCTTTAGTCATTTTGTGTATGATTAGGAAAGTGGAGGTCCTCAAACATTCAGGTACATCACCTTATTTTCAAGCTCTAGGTTCAATTTTGTGCTTAGTTCTTATCCCTTTTCCTTGTTGTAGTAGTAGAGTAGAGTTAGTTTTAGGTGTTACACTAGGGGAACCAACCCTCTCTGGAGACTCACTCCATTATTCGGTCACCTACGGCCTAAGAGTGTTTCAATTTTGTTATTTGGAAGGGGATTCATCACACCACTCTCCAAAGGGTGCAGTTCATCATGACAACAACACCAAAAAGTCTATTCATGAGATCCATGTCAATCCCGAATCCTCATCCGAATGATATAATAATCATTTTTTCAAGGGAGACCTTTGTTTTGAAGTTTTTCGAATATTTTGCCTACTCTTTAAGCATTTATTTGATCTTACTCTTTTTCCTTATTTCTCCATAGTTTCATGTTAAATAATATGTTTGTTGGTGGAAGGTGATAATAACTAAAAATGCATCGACAATGATGTTTCCAATAACATTTGTCTTTGAAATTAAAAAGCCCCCTTTATAGTTTGTTTTTTTCCATAATGCCCATGAGAAAATATATGCATGACATTACTGTGATTTCTTATTATGATACATAGTCCTATTTGTTATATTAGAACTAGGTTTGTCATGTATTTCCTCCTGTCTTGATTGACTTCTTATTTGTCATCCACCAAACTAGCTTCCTCAATTTCCATTTTCAGGGCCATGTAGTGATCCGCTCCTACCACTTACTTATTAAAAAGTATATCCACAAAGAGTTGGTTTGTGAATAAATTATGAAGGTAGGCCTCCATTATTTACGAGATGTTTAAGTGATCTATCTCATGAAGTGTAAAGGAAAAATGCTCATTTTTCCTTTACATTGGTTTAGCTCTAAATTTCAAGCGCTCTATATTATTTTAAATGTAGGGTATCCTATGTGAAATGCTTCTAACTTATTTAAACCTTATCCATCTATGTTGAAATGGTAGTGTACCATTGCAACATTCAAGTCCACCCAACCTTTTCGGTACTTGACCTTGAATTCGAGATACTCATGTATTGTCATGGCCAAGGTGGCTTTAACTAGTCACATCATTTTTAAATTGATGCTAGACATGTGGCAAGATTTTATAGTTTCGCATTATGCTTCCTTTGTAAGTTCTGGGGCCATAGATATTGGACACGTAGTGCCTCTTTTCGAGTTTTTCATCTTTTGCAAGACTATGTTAAAATATATAAAGTAAACCAATGAAGAGGCTCCATGTAAGTGTGGATCTCAAATATGTCAAGTATTCACTTCAAGATTTGTGTTTAATGTGTTAGAGCGTGAGGTGCAAACCACTAAATAGGTAACACATTACTTCCATGTCAGAGTCAAAATATATTGACCTTCGACTCTATGCAGGTTTGACCATTGCAATGTATAACCCAATGAAAAGGTTCCACATTCCTTTGGATATTGTTTGTCAATATTTTTTTAGACTTTGTCAATTGGTGTTCGTAGTGAGCTAATAGGAAAGATCCATGCGAGAATATTCCTTTGGCAATCAGTATTTCATCTAGGATGTGAAATCATTAAGGATAGAGAAATGTGAAGTGCGTGTTAATGAGTGATTGACATGTAGTGTAATTTCTTTGGAAAAGACAATATTTGTCATATCAATGCACTCATCATGTCAGTTTACAAACGGAAAATAAATAGAAAATCTCCATGTTGCTTTAGATACTAGAACTTGTGAGTCTGCGTAGCTATTTGTTAAGATAAATAATGAAGAGCATGAAAATAATTGATTGTCACATAGTGTCATGTTATCAAAATCATTGCAATAAACATTAACAACTTGTGCAATAGTAAGATAACATTCTTTGATGATCTATAAGATGTCATAAGTTATAAATGCATGTTTCCTTCTAAGTCAAACCCTACGATTTCACACTTAATACCACAACTTTTTAAAGGTATCGTTAGTCCCTCAAAACACCAATTTAAATGAAATAACATCGATAACTTCAATCTAATAAACAATCACTTATCTAAAATTGACGGATCGACATCATGATACATAAGTTGAAAAAGGGAATTTTTACTTGCCATTTTTTTCTAAATTTAGTATAAATTACCCTACATTCGCCATTACATCCACAACTTAATTCAAAAATAATACTCTTTTTTTCCAATGTCATGGTCGTTGATATCGATAATTCGCAAACACCGTGATTTTGGTTCTAGCTAAATTCACCACATTTCTATAAGTCTTTTTCCCGATTTCCTTCAAATTTTCCCTAATCAATTTATCAATTAGTTAATCAATCAATCATTGCTCAATGCATGCAAGCCTCAATGATATCGTTAACCATTCAATCTCTCTCTACTAACATATCATCTAGTCTAATATCTTATTATCCTCTTTTCAGTGATTATCCATCTCATTCGTCCCGCATGACCCTCAAGGGGGCATCACCCTTCTGTACTTTGTCTTATATTTTCTTTGAAAATACATTACTCCCTTTGGTCATAATGATCTTTCAAAGAGGGAGAAAATGCATACACCTAAATTGATATCTATTACCAATTATACCTTCATCACATTCAACCTCATGACGTCCCACATATCCCCCTTGTCATGATTAATTTCCCTGGTTAATCATCTAATCACATCATCACATATTTTAGGAATTTAATATTCCTATCCAGCTACCTATACCTACCCTCTTATCCTCTCCTAAATATCTTCAAATTAATTTCTCATCTAATCATAATTAACCTAATATAATCCCTTTCCAGAGCTATCTCTATCTATAACCTTCCATCTTTTACCACCATTTCTAGAATCATCCGGTTCTATAACCTTCCATATTCTACCGCCTTTTCTAAAATCTTCCAATTCTAGAACCTTCCATCTTCTACCACCTTTTCTAGAATCTTCCAATTCTAGAACCTTCCATCTTCTACCACCTTTTCTAGAATCTTCCAATTCTAGAATCTTCCATCTTCTACCACCTTTTCTAGAATCTTCCAATTCTAGAACCTTCTTCTTCCACTACCTTCCATGAATTTAAAATTTATAAAATCCCTCCCATCTTTAGAACCTTCCTTCCTATCAACCAATCTCGACATTGATCAAAATCCTTTGTGGCTTCATCTTAACCATCCATTATTCTATAAATTAAGCTCCCACCCTCCATGTAAGCCAATGCATAAATCTAGGGAGAAAAATTCCAAGCTCTTTCCATCTTCATCATTAATCAAGCCATCATCCTTCATCAATCAATCATCAAGCTTCCAAGGGTAGGTACTACCAAATTCTATTCACAAAATCCACATTTGAAGTAACCAACGTGCATCCATCATCTTTGAGTTAATCTAAAAATCACAAGGGACTTAGCTTTTGGTAAGTAGAGGTATATTTTTTATCCCTTGTTTTCTCAATCCGAGGTTTACATTTGAGTTAGAGTAGAGATATTTGGTATTGCATCCATGGTTTTCTAGTTTATGCTCTAATTATCGGCACACAACAACATGATTAAATACAAAGACAATGGTTATGTAATAAGTATGTAACCCATGTTTGTAACCTAGCTAATTATGAATCGGAGCATAGGTATTGTATCACTAAAAACTTTCTTTGAGTTAAAAACACATGTATCTTCAAGTCATTGGAATATTCCTACATAATACGAGGATACTAGTGTATACTAAAGTGGTTCATTTCAAAAGAAACTTCACAAGATTTTGAAAGAATATATATATAAAGCATTGGGAAATTATTTTCATTGTGCGATGTACTCCATGGTTAGTATTTGTACAACTACCCTTCTACTCTTGAATATAAGTTTATAATAGAAACAAGTATCCATGAGTGATTTCATAGTTTAAAAGGATCAAAAATTGAATTAAAATTTTGGTATCTCATGTTTTTTTTTTTTCCTTGTTGTTTGCATACATATACATTGTCTTCTTGATTTTTAAATTGTTTGTTGATTGGAAAAAATTACACAATATTTGTAGTTTTTTTCTTAATAACCTACACATCCTATAATAGGCTCAATTTGGTTCCATTTTACTAGTCCTTAAGTGCCTCCAAACATGTATAATAATTTTTTTAGTTCTTTATGGCATCTATATATCATCATTTTTACAATTGACTATTTTATAATTATGTAATACATTTTAAAAGGGTTAAGGATCTATCTAAGGCAAATCCCTAAATCAACAAAATCAACTAATCAAATTCACTTGATGTCATTCAAAATTTGTATCAAGATTATAATATTAGTGCTTTTTGGATTGAATCACAAAAAAATGATTTCCTAAAGATGAAAAAAGTATTTGAAATTATTTATAATTATGGGATTTGAACAAGAAAATTGTAATCAAGTTATTATATGTTATCAAAACATGTAGATTTTTGAAAACCATTAGCAATTTATTGAATGTTTTTATACATAATTTTTGAAACTAAAGTCAAATACATAAAAATACATAGGTAAAAATGCTCCTATTACCGATAAGTCATCAAAATATTTTGAGACTATTTATAAATATGACATTCATCAAGAGAATTGAAATATTAGATGCATGCTATTAGAACATGTAGATGATTTGAAAACAATTAAAGAGTTCCAAAATGTAGAATGACACAACACATTTATTGAGGTCGCGTCTTTTCCACACTCCCTAATAAGAAGTCACCTTCCCATAGAGAGGGTTGCGATGTGTAATTATTTGTCATCACAAATATCCCTACATGTCTTATAAAAAGATAGTAAAATGTTATGTATGTTTGTTGGACCCTAATTTTATTTTTTGATTCTAATTTTTGAAATAATTGTAACATTTCTTACAATTCTAGTTTTGTTATTAACTATTCAATTGGTATTCTTGCATTCAATTCATTTTTTTCCATAATCAAATTGTTTTTTCCCAAGCATTGGTTTATTTCCTACATGTGGAACCTTGGTCTAAGTATTTTAAGATGATCACACTCTGTGTAATTACTTAGGTTATTATACATTTTAGACCCACATTTATTTTATGTGACATATAATAGAGTGAAACGTGGAAAGTGTGCGCATATGCCTTGGCATGACATCGTATTTTTCTGCATTATACAACCTTTATTAAAGGTCTTTATAATGTTATATGAAACTCTTGGTGAAATAAATGCGTATTGTGCATTTGGAATGCAAAAACAATAGCCCGACACAACCTGAATAAAATCTCACATTTCTATTAGGAAATTTTTTTATAAGAAAATTAAAATCATAGTTACATGTCATCATAACATTTACATAATTTGAAAATAATTAGGAGTTTCGTAATTTTTTGATGCAAAATACAAATATTGATGTACCATTAGGATAAAATAATGCTTCGATATGTAATTAGGGGCCTTATCTTGGAAATTAATTTGTTTCTTTTGGTTTAAAACCATGTAGGAGCACAAAAATGCATATAAACAATATGCATAAATGACATGGAATACATCGATGAGCTTAGTTATTCAATAATTTTATTTTCGTGGTTTCATATTGCCATAAAATTAAAGATACAATATTGAATTCATATGCATTAAAACAATATACACTTAGCCAAATCTTACTAACAATTCCCATAAATCCTATAATGCCAAATTCACAGCACTTTAACAATGTGTGTCTCTGAAGAAAACATTCGACCAAGTTTTATGGATGACATGGAAACATCACATAAAGACAACTCATACAAACAATCTTATGCTACCTACACTAACCTTGTTAGTATTATACAACCTTAATTAAAGATCTTTAAACAATACATGAAATATCAATAAAAAAAAATCACAATTTTTGTTGGCATTAAAATTGTGCAACAACTTTGCATTTATTGCAAAAAAATAGACTTACATGGTTAGGAATAGTATAGACCATAGAAATGAAATATATTTGGTCGTTAAAATAATATGCAAATACATAACTATCCTAACATCAACTATGATGTTGCTACATTGTTCACCCCAACTATGGACTCTCGTTACCTATCAACATGTAGTTTTGTCAATATTGGCATGGATTATAATGACACCAAAGTTCATGATAGGACAAATATGCATTAACAAGTGTGAAATATAAATGTATAGAGTGAAAATAAAACATTATCCTTCATGTGTGGATGATGTCCTTATTCTTTGACACTTAACCCTTTTCTCCAAAGAAACATTTTCACCATATTAACAAGTAACATGAGTTGATAATTCACTTGAACTATGGCTACAATATAATTTATGTTAATCTAGTGTATACCACGAGAAATTGGCTATGATCTATGAATAACAATGTAAATCCAAATACATGAAAAGTAAACAAATTGTTACCACTCACATAACAACATCTTTTTCTCTTACACTCATTTTCACAAAAAATGGTAGAAACTAATTTTCATAATCGTCTTGCAAAACAATGGAAACCCATTTTTGTGATACATGTCATAATACAATCTATGTTGTAACTATGGTCCAAGTAATGGTCTTCTTCTTTATGATGATTTTACAAAACCTACCATTCAAAAAATGTGTTAAATACATTTGTGTCACCACTCTTGTCAACAGAGTATTGTTTGATGTATGCAACAAAAACTCATAATACAATTTCAGAAGAATAGTGTTACTTTATTAACTATTCATTTGGATGCATTGATATATAATTAACTTGCAATAAATTATCCATTATTTCACTTAAAATGTGCATGTAGAATAAGGAATGGGCACCGACAATAAAAACAATATTGATTTGACCCTACTTAAAACTAGACTATGTTATTCACTTGTCATATTAATGGTTATGCGATTCGGGTTCTTATTCATGATTCTTTTATTTTAAATTACAAACATGCTATTGTATTTTAATGATTTTAACACTTTCACATATATGTTTTTCATTCACACATTAAACAAGCTGACTAAATTATGAAACCTTGAATGTATCCTTGCATCCTTTGCTTTAATATTTATTTTCAATTGTTTCCATTATGTATTTATAGTCATTTTTCAATCCACTATTGCATAACATTTTATTTACCTTAAAAGGGTTAGGGATTTGAGTGAGGAAGATCCCTTAACCAACAAAAAAATAACTAATCTCTTTTCAAATGTCATCATGCGTAGATTCAAATATTAAAGGATTAATTTGTATAGTAACTCCAAAAAAATGTTGAGTCATTTTTGTTCAACTTTGACGCATTAATCTCAATTTTAATTACACCAATCATCAAAGCTTAAATTTTATTTATTTATTCTAGTTTATGCTTACAAAATTTGGTTCTATCATATTGCATATTGCTTGGATGCATTTAATGAATTAATATCGAATAATATGTCATTGGATATTTTTCTACTTCTAAGGATTAAGGTTACAATGAGAATATATTTAATAAATTATATGGATCTTTAAATTCTATATGTTTTGGCTCAAAATGTTTGATGAGCGAGTAGTTTCCACGGATGTTAAAGCTGCTACATAGCTTATGTTATTTATATTTTCTTTTAAAGGTATTTAACTTCATGTACACTTGAAAAGTAATTTTAGTTAAATGATCCTATGCTCCTCAATATCTTCCACACTCCTTTACCCATGCTCAAGTTCTAAATCACTATTCAACAACCACTATTATTTGAATAATCTAAAATACTTGCTTTGTGAGTTTTCCATTTCATGACCCAGATTTTCATGAAATCATTCACTCATTAGTATGAATTGTAAATCCATTCATAAAACTACTACATTAAAGGGTGATTTTGTAAGAAGGACAACTAATAACTATTTTTGTACAACAAACTTCAAAGATCTATCCTTAAAAAATAGAATGGATGGATGAATGAATTAATTTAATAATGTCTGCAAGACCAAGTAGTTTAGGCTAACTAAAGCCACAATTGGAGTGTAAAACGCCAACCCAAGAGTAACCACGACTTTTTTTGCATTGAATCCATTTATTTTTGATACATTGCATCTCTTGTTGTGGGTCATGACCAAGAAATTTGTAGTTTGGGCAAACCTTTCTTATTCAAACAAGGATGGTAGAATGTCTACCTTCAAATTGTCCTCATACTTGATATGTATGTCATTATCTGTTTTGCATTCTACGATATAGTGAAATTATGTTTCCACTACCCCTTTTTTATAAAATAAGCAAGTTCTTTCCTCCCACTCTTCTTTAGGAAATGCCCTATCTTGATTTTGCACCTATGATGGTGTGAACTAGTTCTTGATTGGGTCATCAACATTTTTTCTTTCCATTTGATTTGTGCCCCTATGTATACATTTGCCTTGTGGTAACAAGTGGGACTAAATTGTTTGACATGGTATTCTTTCTTTTACCCAAGTTGTTGCATCCACATGCTTATACCAAATTTTTCTCTCACATAAATTTTCATCTCCACATTAGTGTTTGGAGACTCTTGCATGTTAATGTTCCATTTTTTCATCCATTTAATGTTATGTTTCATCCATGTATTTTTCCTCCTACCTATATTTTCTTCTACAACCTTCTAAATGCCTTAGTACATGTTTTGATAAGTTAATAGCTAAGTTAACGTTTGCCTCCAAAGGAAAGGTACCAATTCAGCTAATGTCTCATATGTAACTAGAATTTTGATTTTGAAGTTGTTTGTGATTAAGTGCTTTTGGATTCTCTCTATTTGTCTCCACTTAAGATCAGACACATCATTTCGAAAATTCACAACCGTAAGGTACCACTGCATGTGACAAGACCAACCAAGGTTTTTGGTTTTCAAATCCCATAGTTGCATTTATTCACCTATTTTATAATGAATATAAAGTTTTCCACCCTTCTTTAACTCTTTTTCTACCATTTCCCAACTAAACATTTGAAAGTCAAATCCATGATGTTTTACTCTTCCACTACTTCCAATGGTTTGTCCTAAAAAAGAAAGCCAAATTGCCTCTTTTTTTCTTTGCTAGAAAAGATCGTGACTTTGGTTTTGCTTATGTTTAATTGCATTCAAATTCTTTATATAAGAGCTCAAGGGCCCTCAAGTGCTCTCTCAAACTATGTGGTGTTTTAGCAATTAGGATGAAATCACCTAAATTTTATTACAAATTGGTGAGTGAATGTCTCCTCCATACATTTTCTTTATCCAATCCTCAATTTTGTCTATCAAATACCAAATAAAATGGTTGAAAGCTAGAATTTTTTTAACACAAATTTTGATCCCAAAATTCGGACATTCCCTCCCCTATTTTAATTTTGGCTTTGATTTTCTCATAGAACCTATAAACAACCGCTCTATATTCATTTGGTAAGTTCCTCCAGTTTTTCTAGATTTTATTTCTAAGGACCATGCCAAATGCCTTTTGAAGTCAACAAAGCAACAAAAAACCTCTTCACCTTGGTTGTCCCATACTTTTTCAATCAAGTGTCTAAGAGTGATGCAATGATCGATTGTGGAGTGCTTCGACGAAACCTACCTATCATTTTGCTCTATTCCACTTTGTTTCGACCCAATTGCTAATTTTGCGCTCTACCATGCTCCTAAATAGTTTTCTAAAAAGAGGGTTGACCATGATAGTGTGGTAGTTTAACAAATTATTTATATCCTCCCTTTGTAAAGGGGATAACAATGACTAGTTATCGTGGGAGCCTTCCTAAATGATGATATTGAATATGTGTTTGATGTGTGGTGTGAGGATTTTCACAACCCATTTGAGATATGATGCTTGTATCCCATCTTTTGTTAGGAATTAGAGAACAAATAGAAATAATTCCTCAAACCATAGCGATAGAGGAAACTATATAGCAGATTATACTTGAGAAATATAACATCATAAATAAATAATGCACAAAAGAAGACAAGACAAGATTTAATGTGGTTCACCCAATGTGGGCTATGTCCACCAAGAACTTGCTCAGATTTTATTATCAACAAGAGTAAAACAACTCTCACATCCTTCTCTCTTATGAACTTCAAAATTCAGAAGATGTTAAACCACAATTGACACCCTTTGTAATTGCTTAAGATCACTCTTGATCGCCTCTTGATCATTAAGACTCAAGACCTCTTGAAACTCAAGATATCTTCAAGATACCCTAACACCTCTATTTATAAGATTACAATCCTTTTAAGAAGTCTTAAAGCCGACCACTAGAAGTTTGAAAGTCGCGACCTTTCAACTTTCCATGGTGGAAAAAGCTCACGGCGTTAACAACCAATAACAACAATTAGTGGCCTTAGCAGCGGCACAATACAACATCACGAAGAGACAACTCTAGAATGCTCACGAAGTCTCCAAACTTCTGTTCGAGCTCAAAGACTTCAACACCGATTCAAGAAGACCAAAAATAGGTTCCACACCCCAACAATCTCCCACTTGAGATTATTTCCATGAGCAAAGTTCTTAACCCTTCATTATCAACCATGAAGGTCAATCAAAGTTGAACAGAACTTAAACTTCTCCATTGTGACCACCTTGGTCATCATATCCATAGGAAGTGGTATGAATCATTTCCAACTTCAACTTATCTTCTTCTAAAGTTGCCTAATGAAATGATATCTCAACTGAATGTCTTGTCCAGAGTGGAAAGTAGAGTTCTTCGCCAAATGGTAACACTTATCACTTTGTAGTCTACTTCCCGCTTAGGACCCAAATCATGAAGCAGCATGGCAAATCATCTCCTTGCTTGTTCTTGGCAGCAACAACTCGAGCCTTTGTGGTTGACAAAGCCACAACCTTTTATAACCGTGAAATCCAACTCGCTTGTTGTATCACCAACCATAAATACATAACTGCCGTGCTCCTCCTCTGCTGTCCAAGTCTCTCTGCCATGTCCAAATCTACATAGCCACGTAATGTAGTGTCGATCCACAAAACACAATGTGCTCCCATGGTCCCTCTAAATAGGAAGGATCCACTTTGTACTGTAGGTGCTCTCTACTGGATCACTCATAAACACGCTCACTTGCTCCCACTACATGGGCAATATTTCGGGCCTAGTGCATACCATAGCATGTCTTTACCAATTGCGGTAAGATCACGGTACCACTGGACATCACGGATTCTATCCTCCTCGGTCTTGGGATTTCGTTCCATTGATATTTTAAAGTCACGCCAAAGGCTTACTGACCAATTTAGCATCCTACATACTAAACCTCTCTAAGACCTTCTTTATGTACTCTTCTTGAGATAATACCAGACTTCCTCTCCTTCTGTTTGAGTTATTCTCATACCAATGATTTGTTTTCTGCCCCCAAATCCTTTATAGCAAAGAGTCACCTAGTTGCGTCTTGAGTACCTTTATTTTTGCATGTTCTTCCTGCTGACAAGCATATCATCTACATCTGAGACATAGAATAATATAACTACCATCAAGAAACTTCTTGATGTACACGCAATGGTGATGAGTGACACCGGAGTAACCCTACTTCTACATAAAACTATCAAACTTCATGTACCACTTCTTTGTGGAGCTTGTTTTAAGTCATCAAGCTCTTCTTCAACCGATAACCTCTCCTTCCTTTGACCTCATAACCACTGTGTTCATTGCATATACAATTCATCCTCCAACTCACCATGAAGGAATACGGTCTTCACATCTGTTCTAAGTGCAAGTCTTCTCTACAACTAAACCAAGAACAGTCCTAATAGAAGTCATTTTAACAACCAGAGAAAAAAATTTCATCAAATTCTATACCTTTCTTTTGTGTAAATCCTTTGACCACCAACCGGGCCTTGTATCATTTCCTACCTCCATCTTCCTCTTTGATTCTATACACCCACTTGTTCTGCAATGCTCTCTTGCCCTCGGGTAGCTCCACTAGATCCCAAGTCTAGTTTTCCATAAGAGATCTATGCTCTTCATCCATGGCTTGCTCCCACTTCTTCACAGCATCCACTTTGTTGTCCACTCAAAATTCCCCGCTCTAATAAGAGTAAAATTTCAAAATTTTGAGTCTTAAGTGTTTTTCTCACGAGGTGCCTAAGTCGTGAAATCGAAAAATCTTTTCGCGTTTTGTGTGATTTTCGAGACTGTCGGAACTTTCTGTCCCATCTGTCCCAAGTACGAAAGTGTCTTATCATCCTTCTCCGATCGGCGAAACCTCGAATTTGTCCCATTTTCTGTCGGAAGTTTTTGTCGAAGTGCCCCAAAGCCAAAAATGCAAACCCATTCCACGAATCATCCTCCCGCATTGAAGACTTTCCTCGGTCCCGAATGTCCCAGTAAAAGTGCGAGTCGTTCCATTTTCACCCGAACAAGGCCGAACGCGTACTCGAGAACTTTTCGTCCCGAATGTCCCAAGTAGGGTTGTTCCATTTTCGGCCGATTCACCCGATTTTGTCCTAAGACCCGAGTTCAAATTGCTCTCTGTTCCATTTTTAGCCGGTTCGCCCGGACCGCGTCCTTGCGCAATTTTGTCCCAATTGCCCCATTTAAAAAGTGCGAGCTTTCCCTATTTCGGCCGAGCGGTCCAAGTCGCGTGCCGAAACTTTTTGTCCCGAATGTCCCAAGTCCAAGCGGACCCATTGTTCCAATTTCGGCGAAACACCCGAACCGCGTCCTTGGCGTTTCGTCCCATTTGTCCCAAATACATTTGTGCGTCTTCTCCTGTTTCACCCGAACCGGCCGAAGCGTGTTTTGCGCATTCGCGTCTCACATGTCCCCAGTGAACCTAAGGCAATTCATACTTAGTTTTTCCGCTCAACCAGAATATGCTATTTTGTTTTTCAAAATATGAATTTAAGTTGCGGCTCATGTCTATCAATCGAAGATCAAATTTGAGGATAGGCGGCGGGAGGATGAAGCTCTCAGGCATTTGGTTGCATGATTTTCAAAGACACTCATCGTCATCCTCAGATGAAGCGTCAGTGTGTCCTCGTGGCAAAGACAGAGCCCCGAGGCGTTAGAAAGATTCAAGCGGCGGTTTACGAAAGACGGTGGGTCCCTCTCAGCCGGCCACTGTCCCCTTCTCATCCTTCTTTCTTCTTCCCACTCCTTTCGTATTCTTTGTAATTAGTTAAGGTATTGCGATTGGCGGTACTTAACTATTCTTAGTTAAAAGAAGCGGTTCTGAAAAGTAACCGACTTGTAAAGCTATATAATGGCCTTTCCATGCCATTTTCGGAGGAGGAAGAACTTGGATATTTGCTGAAAGTGTAAATAGATCTTAAAAGAAATCAATACAAAAAGGGCTTTCCGTTCTTTGTCTATCTGATTCTTGTTGTCTCTGTGTTTTCCTTTAATATTGTGAAGATCATTTTGTTCTTAACTCGTTTGGTCTCTCTGATTGCATACTGTCCAGTTTTGCAAATACAACGATCTTGTACAACCAAGAAGGAACTTTGTGTCCTTGACTAATAAATCCGAAGAAGGTTATTTATGGAACTTTGTGTCTTTAAATTTAATCTCATTCAAATGATCTTGTCTTAAATCTTTTGAAGCTTCGCATACACGAAGAATTATTCTGCTATCTATAATTCTGAATGTTGCTGTTCTGCTCATCTTCTTATTCTTTTTCCTCAGTCCTTGCGTAGCTGATGATCCTGGTGAAAAGCACTTTCGTAATATCAAGTTTAACCATAAAATAATGTTCTGTATATTTGTAAATAAGTTCGTTTCAGAATAAGGGAACCTCTCCCATTAAAGAGGAGGGACTTTTCGTCCCCTATCTGTTGCTCTCTAAAAAGTCCTATTTGACGACCAACAGTTTTAGCGACTCACGTGGGAAAATCGCATTCCAAGTCTTATAATTTTCGATCATCCTTTGATAATGCGACTCCGCGTTTCACTCGAGGGAGAAGGACCCTTGGCATTGAAGATCCTCAGTTTCAGCTTTTGGAACAACAGGGTTTTCCTTTCCCTTCATATAGAAGAACTCGTTCGACGAGCACTCCGCCTGTTCGAGATAAAAGTCCTACACAGCCAGCCAGCCCTAATCTGCGAGCTCTGATCCTTGCTGGTGTTAAAGTTCCCCTCCAAGCCGTATTTCCAAGAATGGCGGCACAATTGCCATGGGGTCAACGTGTCGGGCCCCTGGCCCTTACTCAACCTTTGCATGAGTTACCTAGAGGTAACCGAAAGAACTTCCCCAAGTTTAGAGGAGATGGCAAAGTACACCCTGACGAACATATTGCAGCCTTCATAGTTGCGTGTGGAGTCTTGGGGGTTGAACATGAAGACGTCTCGGTAAATTGTTCGTCGAAAGCGTTACGGGACAATCTCTTTGATTTGGTTCTATCACCTTCCGGCTGGTGCCATCATCGACTGGAATACCATGAGAACTCAGTTCGAAAGCCGTTTCAAGCCGGCAGAAGATGTGCATGCACTGCTTGCCCAGATTTCTCAAATAAAGAAAGATCCATCGGAACCCATGAGAGAATTTGTGGCACGATTCAACAGACTGATCAACAAAATTCCTGTGAATACTCGGCCGGTTGATCAAATCCAAAAATGTTTCTTTTTGAATGCCCAAACGCCTAAAGTCAGTTATGCTCTAAGAAGGGCTAATCTTGGAACGTTAATTCTGGATCAAGAACTGGCTGTTAGTGTCGAGGACGACCTGATCATGTCAGGGAAGTTGAAGAGAGATCCTCCCAAATCTAAATCTGCTGCTTCTTCCCCTTCCACCTCTGGACCCAATACTGATCCATTAGTCCAGAAACTTGCAAATGATCTCGTCGCTATAAAGAAACAACTAGCTCAGCATGCCCCGTATGCCGATGTTCCAAGAAGAAATTTTCAGCCTAGAAATCGGTTGCCTGCTCCTCACACAAGACTAGCACTTGAAGGACCTCTGTCAGAAGTTCTGTGAAGCATGACTTTGTGAAGTTGAAGAGCCAGATGATGACGTGGACGATGAAGCTCGTGAGGAGTTCCTGGAGGAATTTGATGATGAGGCGGAAGAACTCGAAGGATCTCGGGTTAATTTCTTTACCACCGAAGGCACTGATGATGGAGATAACTATGATGAAGTGGTAGCAGATATGAACAGTGAATCTTTTGCTGTCATGACTCGAGAACAGACGAGGCAGAAGGAGAAAGTAACACAGCCCATGAAGAAATCTAAGGAACAGCCAGCAACCATTCCTGTAATTGCCAGAAGAGGATCTCCTATCCCTACCTCATCTGCACCAAAGGTAAGTACTGTCAACACTGCTCCCAAAGTTTCTTCTTCTTCCTTTTCTCCTAAAGTTGATAAGCCTAGAATCCCAAATGATGATGGCCCATCCACCTCTGGATCCTTTGATATTGTTGATCATCTTAAAAGGACCAAAGTTCAAATTTCAGAAGCTGAATACTACCAAACCCATCCAAAAGCTTTTGCCAAGATGATCCAATTTGTGAATTCCCATTCCAAGACCACCTCTAAAGGCCTTTTGCCCACACCTCCTTCTATACCACAGCCTAGTCTGGTAGCTGCTGTCACCTCGCCTGGAGACAAAATCAAGCCTTTTTATGTTACACTCCTTATAGCTGGCCATAGGCTCAGTAACTGTGTCATAGATTCCGGAGCCTCTGATAATGTGATGCCTGCTAAAGTAGCTCATGCTTTAGGCTTGACCCTTACTCGTACTTATGGATCTTGCTACTCCATGGAAAGTAAGGAAGTACCTTTGGTGGGAAGGATTAAAGATGCACAAGTGGCTTTTGCTGCTTTACCTGAAAAGAAAGTCTTGGCTACCATACTAGTAGCCGACATTCCTCCTTCCTATGGAATGTTGCTAAGCAGAAACTTCTGTAAAGATGTGGGTGGAGAGATTCAAATGGATTGGTCACACGCTCTCATACCTGTCAATGGACAAATGAAGAAGCTACTACCTGAGAAGCAGTCCGAGTACATTGTGCAGAAGACAGATGATCCCAAGGCACAAATACTCTATGAGGACAGGGGCCATGGTAATTACATGATTTTGTCCCCTGATGAAATCCGACCCTGCAAAATATCACCTAAAGATCCCAATGGTGTCTGGGTTTTAGAATTCGATGGCAGTTGTTCCTCGGTGGCTCTGGAGCTGGTGTTCTGCTAATATCACCTGAAGGCTGCCTGCACCCCTTTTCATTTAAATTGCAGTTCGAGAACACTAACAACACAGCAGAGTATGAGGCTCTCATCCTTGGACTGCAAGTGGCCAAAGAACGAGGTGTTAAAAATCTTTTGGCTCGTGGTGATGCAGAGCTGATTGTGAAGCAAGTCAGAAGCCTGTTTCAGGTAAAGAACGGGAGGCTGAAGCATTATCGGAATCAGGTTTGGGATTCAATTGAATTCCTTGATGCCTTCTCCATTGAAGCAATTCCCAGAGAAAAGAACAGCAGAGCTGATTCACTGGCTGTCTCAGGGTCACTGTTGATTCCTCATCCTGAATTCTCTCAGGATAAGTTCACTATTGAGATGGTCCACCGACCTAGTGTCCACGACAATACTAATAGCGGCAAGTCTTGGCGGCGACCAGCATTTGCTTTCCTTCTGGAGCTCAAGGGCAATTTTGAACAAGCGTATTTGAAGGAAGTGACATGACACTGCCTCGTGAGAGCGTGTCTTGACCAAGCCGTCACCCAAGGAGAAAAGCGATCGGGAAGGGTGCATTAAGCTCAAAGGAAATAAGATTCCCAAAGGTTTGGTGAGTTTGGAGGAGTTGTTTGATAAACACGACGGATACGTGAGATCTAAAGCCTATCGGACCTCGTGATCGGTGAGTATGATAAGATTGATATTGGGAGTTACGATGACCAGAGTGGTAAATATCGGGAAGTGTTGCACATCGGATGAAAGGAGAAGAAGCAATTGACCTTCTAAGGAAATATAAGGATGTGCTTGCTTATTCTTATGAAGATCTAAAAGCCTTCAAGCCAAAAGAAATGCGGCACTCTATCCCTCTCGAAGCCGGGAATCAAGCCTTTCAAGCGAGAAGCGAGAGGCGGTCTGACCCAAAGAATAGGCGACACCATATTTCAGGAGATTCAGAAACTGCTGAAGGCTAAAATCATCTTTCCCATTCACCATTCGACTTGGATTGCAAACATTGTACCTGTTAGGAAGAAGAATGGTGAGATCCGCATCTGTGTTGATTTCAGGAACCTGAATCAGGCCTCTCTGAAAGATAACTACCCTCTGCCTATGATGGATCAGATTTTGCAAGCGGTAATGAGCTCACGAGATGTTATCATGCTTGATGGTTTTTCTGGATACAATCAGGTAGAGGTTGATACTGCTGATCAACATAAGACAGCCTTCACAACTCCTTGGGGTACCTTCGCCTACAAGAGAATGCCTTTTGGGCTGATTAATGCCGGTGCCACTTTCCAGAGAGCTATGGATCTGGCTTTTGGGAGCTTGAAAGGGAAATGTATTGTCATATACCTTGATGACCTGACAGTGTTTTCAAAGACAAGAGCAGATCATTTCGATCACCTGGAAACAGTTCTGCAGAGATGTAGAGAGCATGGAATCTCCCTGAATCCTAAAAAATCTGTCTTCTGTGTTACAGAGGGAAAGCTATTAGGACACATTGTCTCAAAGGATGGCATCAAGATTGATCCTGAACGAGTTCAAGCCATCCAACAGATTCCTCTCCCTACTAGTAAAAAGGGCGTGCATTCCTTTTTCGGTAAGATCAATTTTCTAAGAAGATTCATCCCTGATTTTGCTGAATTAACTTTGAATATTTCTCGGATGATGAAAGAAAAGCAAGCATTTGGTTGGTCTTACGAAGGAAAGGAATCCTTTGAGGGTATCGAAAGCTATTGCTAAAACTTGGTTTTGGCACCTTACGATTTAGCAAGAAGGATTTCATTATCTATTGCTACGCTACAGATAGTACTCTGGCTGCTGTCTTAACCCAGGAAGATTCTGATAAACATGAGCTACCAATTGCCTTCATGAGCTATATCCTGAAGAACCATGAGCTAAAGTACACCATGATGGAGAAGCATGCCTTTGCAGTAGTCAAAGCTGTCAAGCAGTTCCGTTTCTATATCCTCAACTCTCACTCTACGGTGCTGGTCCCAGATACGACTGTAAAGTCAATTCTCACGCAACAAGAATTTGGATCCAAGAGGGGAAACTGGGTGGCTAAGGTCCAGGAGTATGACCTTGATATCAAGCCAACCAAGCTGGTTCGGGGAAAAGGTCTTTGCGAGCTCATTGCTGAAGGAGCCCAACATGAGTTATTGGAGAAGAAAGCTGACCTTCCTACTGTTCTATTCCTGAGTTCAGTTGATGAATGGTATGCTGACATCGCCCATTTTCTCACCTACTGGGAATGCCCCTCTCATTTAAGCCGAGGAAAAGAGGACATTAAATTGAGATCGCGCACATGATATGTCTTGTGGGAAAATGCTTTGTTCAAACGTGGCTTAGATGGGAGATTCTGAAATGTGTTGATAAGGAACAACGAGAGAAAGTTTCTCTCGGCTTTCCATGATCGGGCGTGTGGAGGGCACTATTCGTCAGCTTGATCATGACTCACAAGATACTCAGGGAGGGTATTCTTGGGCCTTCCTTGTTCAGAGATGCATCCAAGTGGGTGGATAAATGCGAGGCCTGTCAGACTTTTGTGGGAAGACCCAAACTGGCCGCTTTGCCTCTCAAGCCAGTTGTGATCGAGGAACCATTTCAACAGTGGGGTCTAGACTTCATTGGTACACTCAACCCTGTTTCTAGTGCGGGACACACTCATGTGCTAACTGCCACTGACTACTTCACCAAATGGGTGGAAGCTATCCCAGTCAAGAGCACTACTTCTGAAGTAGTATGCAACTTCATCAAGGAGAACATCTTGGTAAGGTATGGTGTACCTAACAAGATTGTAACAGATAATGCTTCAAACTTCTCCTCAACTGAGATCATGGATTTCTGCTACGGGTATGGCATCTCTCTGGCTCATTCTTCAGATTATTATCCCCAGGGAAATGGACAAGCAGAATCCACCAACAAAAATCTGGTGACTATCATAAGGAAGTTGGTCAATGAGTCTCAGCGAAACTGGCATAAGAAGCTTTATGATGCTCTTTGGGCAGACAGGATCACACCTAAAAGAGCCATTGGAATGTCCCCCTTTCAAGTAGTGTATGGAGTAGAGGCTCGGTGCGGTGACGGTGGAACTACCACCTTGCACCTTTGATGAAGGCCATTGAAGACACTAGTTTCGGTGATGCTCTGGACAAAGGATCATGTACTGCACTGGCCCGAATGAGGATAGATTGGAGGTTCTTGTGGATATATCCTTGCCCACCGTGAAGGTGAAGATTCTGTTTGATAAGAAAGCTAGGAGCAGAGAGTTCCAAGTTGGTGATACCGTGCTGTTGTGGGACAAAAGACATGAACCTCGTGGTAGCCATGGAAAATTTGATTCTCTGTGGCTTGGACCTTTCAAGATAAGACACTTTGCTGGTAAGAACTCTTTCTATCTTGATTACATGGATGGTTCCCCCTCCCACTTCCTTATAGTGGGCAGTATTTGAAGTTGTTCAAGTCCTAGGTGACTAGGGAGTTCCTTTGTATATTATGTACAGTGTTTCTGCTTTTCTGCTTTTGGTGTGTTTCCCTTCTGTTGTTGTGTGTGTTGCCCTTGTATTGGTTTGTCCTTGACTCCTTTTGCCCAATGGATAAGGCATTGTCCGCTTCACCGAGTTATCTAAGTTCTTGCCTTGTCTCATTCCACGAATTTATACCAAGTCATCCCCGGAAGGAGCAGTGTTGTCCACTCAAAATTCCCGCTCGATAAGAGTAAAATTTCAAAATTTTGAGTCTTAAGTGTTTTTCTACGAGGTGCCTAAGTCGTGAAATCGAAAAAATGCATTTGGAGGTCGTTTTGTGTGATTTTCGAACTGTCGGAACTTTCTGTCCCATCTGTCCCAAGTATGAAAGTGTCTTACGTTCTCCGATCAGCCGAAACCTCCGAATTTGTCCCATTTTCGAACTGTCGGAAGTTTTTGTCCCAAGTGCCCCAAAGCCAAAAATGCAAAGCTGTTCCATTTCGGCCGAATCATCCTTCAGCGTACTTCGCACTTTCTGTCCAGAATGTCCCAAGTAAAAGTGCGAGTCGTTCCATTTTTCGCCGAACCGGCCGAACCGCGTACTCGGAACTTTTCGTCCGAATGTCCCAAGTCAAACAGGCCCCATTGTTCCATTTTCGGCCGATTCACCCGATTTTGTCCCAAGTGACCCGAGTTCTAAATTGCTCTGTTCCATTTTAGTAGGTTCGCGGACCGCGCGTCTTCGCAGCAATTTCGTCCCAATTGCCCCATTTAAAAAGTGCAAGCTTTCCTATTTCGGAGAGCAGGTCAGTCGCGTTGAACTTTTGTCCCGAATGTCCCAAGTCCAAGCACGGGCCCATTGTTCTAATTTCGCCGAAACACCGAACCGCGTCCTTGGCGTTTTCGTCCCATTTGTCCCAAATACATTTGTGCGTCTTCTCCTTGTTTCGCTTGAACCAGTAGGCCGAGCCGCGTGTTTCGTGCATTCGCGTCTCACATGTCCCAAGTGAACCTAAGGCAATTCATACTTAGTTTTCCCGCTCAACCCGAATATCTTTGTTTTTCAAAATATGAATTTAAGTTGCATGGCTCACGATGCTATCAATCCAGAAGATCAAATTTCAAGGATAGGCTGGCGGGAGGACGAAGCTCTCAAGCGCTGGTTGCGTCGAGTTTTCAAAGACACTCATCGTCATCCTCAAGATGAAACGTCAGTGTGTCCTCGTGGCAAAGCAGTGAGACGTTAGAAAGATTCAAGCGGCGGTTTTAAAGACAGTGGGTCCCTCTCGGAGGCGGCCACATGTCCCCTTCTCTATCCTTCTTTCTTCTTCCCACTCCTTTCGTATTCTTTGTAATTAGTTAAGGTATTGCAATTGGCGGTACTTAACTATTCTTAGTTAAAAGAAACGGTTACGAAGAGTAACCGACTTGTAAGCTATATAATGGCCTTTCCACGCCATTTTCAGGAGGAAGAACTTGGATATTTGCTGAAAGTGTAAATAGATCTTAAAAGAAATCAATACAAAAAGGGCTTTCCGTTCTTTGTCTATCTGATTCTTGTTGTCTCTGTGTTTTCCTTTAATATTGTGAAGATCATTTTGTTCTTAACTCGTTTGGTCTCTCTGATTGCATACTGTCCAGTTTTGCAAATACAGCGATCTTGTACAACCAAGAAGGAACTTTGTGTCCTTGACTAATAAATCCGAAGAAGGTTATTTATGGAACTTTGTGTCTTTAAATTTAATCTCATTCAAATGATCTTGTCTTAAATCTTTTGAAGCTTCGCATACACGAAGAATTATTCTGCTATCTATAATTCTGAATGTTGCTGTTCTGCTCATCTTCTTATTCTTTTTCCTCAGTCCTTGCGTAGCTGATGATCCTGGTGAAAAGCACTTTCGTAATATCCAAGTTTAACCATAAAATAATGTTCTGTATATTTGTAAATAAGTTCGTTTCAGAATAAGGGAACCTCTCCCATTAAAGAGGAGGGACTTTTCGTCCCCTGTCTGTTGCTCTCTAAAAAGTCCTATTTGACGACCAACACACTTGCCTTTGCTTCCTCAAAGCACTCTAGCTCTCCATTGTTAGTGAGTAATAAATAATTCAAAGATGGAGTAAATCATTCAAGTTCCCTTCTTACCCTAGAAGACCTTCTCACCTCAGGAGTTTGGGGTTCTGAAGAGTAGGTACTTTGAGCTGTTTGTCTTAGGAACATGTTGTACCTAAACCTGACCCCTTGGACACCTTGTTTATCTGCAATTTCCTCTAACTTGTGTATTCTTTCTTTGATTCCTCTTTATGTTGTTGCAATTGATCTTTATACATGACTTTTTCATTAAAGACAATATCTCTAGACCAAATTCTTGTCTTTAAGACTCCAAAAACAGAAACCAAAATCATCTTCACCATATCCAACAAAGGTACATTTCTCATATTTAGCCTCTAACTTGGTCCTATCATCTTTATCAATGTGAACAAATACCTCACATCCAAATACTCTAAGAAATGAGTAATCAATTTTCTTACCAAACCAAGCCTCCTCAGGTATACCTCCATCCAAAGCCATAAAGGGTCCTCTGTTAATCAGATAAATAGTTGTGCTTACGCTACGCCCAAAACATGAGTGGCAGCCTTGCATGTAACCTCATGCACCTAGCACGCTCCATGATTGTCTTTTTCATTCTCTCTAACACTCCATTTTCCTGTGGAGTATTTAGAACCGTTCTTTTCCTGCGGATCCCATTTCTTGAGCAGTAATCAAAAAAATCATTGCTCTGATATTCCCCTCCATTATCTAACTTTGAGACATGTCAACTTGAGACCTGTTTCATTCTCAACCAAGGCTTTCCATCTTTTGAAAGTTTCAAACACATCATATTTCTTTCTAATGCAATATACCCAAACTTTTCTAGTTGCATCATTAATGAAAGTGACGTAATAACATGAACCACCAATAGATTTTACCTTAGCTGGCCCCATACATCTGTATGTACTAACTCCAACTTACCCTCCTTCTTGGTAGGTCCAACCTTGAGGAATCTCACCCGCTTTTGTTTCCCATAAACACAGTCCTCACAGAAGTCCAAATCTAACTCCTTTAATCCGGGTAACATGTCCTTTATAATCTGCATGCCCTTATGACTCATATGACCGAGTCTCTGGTGCCACAAAGTTGCATCTCCATCTAGTAGCAACTAAATTGCAATAATCAGCACCACTAGTTAAATATAAAGTACCAATTTTCTTACCTCTTGCAACCTGAGAGATCCCTTTAGTAACCTTCCAAGAATCTGTTGTAAAGCTGGTTATGACTGACCATCACTACCGGTTGTCCGCTAATATCAAGTTCTACCTCAACTTAGGCACATGCTTGACGTCCTTCAGTAGCCATGTGTTCCCATTCTACATTTTCACCTGAACACAACCTTTCCCTACTATGTTGCATGGTTCATCATCACTAAGATATACATGTCAAAATCACCTTGAACAATATATCGGTAAAGTAATGTTTATGTGGGGTGGCATGGAAAGAAGCCCTGAATCTAACACCCAAGATTCAACAATATTATCTAAAGAAAGAATTAAGGCATCTTGACAAACATCATCACTTTGCTAAATTTACCTCTTTAGTTTCCTCCTTGTTCTTCTTATCCCGAAGAGCCCAGTCAATCTTTCTTAGCATGACCAACCTTCCCACAGTGCCAACATTCTAACTTACTCTTGGACTTTGACCTTCCGTGATCATTCGACTTCCCACGATTACCTTTCCCTCTATTCTTTTGTCTCCCTCTGCTCTCCACCATCAAAGCGTTTCCAAAAGTAGAAGAATATCCGGTGCTCTTCCTTCACATTTCCTCGCTTAGGATCACACCTATTACATCCTCAAACTTCAGCTTTGAGTTATTAGAGACTGAATTACTTACAGCCATAACCAAGTTGTCCTAGCTATCTGGTAAGGAGCACAAAATCAACAAAGCCTTAACCTCATCATCAAAGTCAATTTTTACCGAGTTTAACATACTCACAACCGTATTAAATTCATTCAAATGATCAGCAACATAACCATTCTCAGACATCTTCATATTAAATAACTTTTTCATCAAAAATATTTTATTAGAGGTAGAGGGTTTTTCATATAACTTCCCTAACGCACTCATGAGACCTTCCATGGTCTTCTCTGTGATATGTTGAAAGCAACCGAAGATGCAAGGCATAAACGAATTGCCTCGAGTGCCTTTCTATCCAACAACTCCCAATCCTCATCTGACATGGTTGTAGGTTTCTTTGCTTTTCCATCCAAAGGAACATGGAGGTCCTTCTGATATAAGTAATCCTCCATTTGCATCTTCCACAAACCAAAGTTCTACCCATTGAACTTCTCAACCCTCGATCTGCCCTCATCTCGCCATAGCTCCCACTCAAGCTAAAATTTCCTGTGATTTACAACTTCAGCAAAAAACCACCAAAGCTATGATACCAGTTGTTAGGAATTAGAGAACAAATATGTGGAAACAATTCCTCAAACCACAAGCAATAGGAAACTATATAGCAGAATTATACTTGTAGAAATATAACAACATAAATAAATAATGCACAAAAGAAGACAAGAAAAGATTTAACGTGGTTCACCCAATGTGGGCTACGTCCACCAAGAAATTGCTCAGATTTTATTATCAACAAGAGTAAAACAACTCTCATAGTCTTCTCTCAGTTATGAACTCACAACAGAATTCCAAAGATGTTAAACCACATCTAAACCACAATTGACACCCAATTGCTTAACCTTGATCACTCTTGATCACCTCTTGATCATTAAGACTCAAGACCTCTTGAACACTCAAGATATCTTCAAGATACCCTAACACCTCTATTTATAGGATTACAATCCTTTTAAGAAGTCCTAAAGCCGACCCTAGAAGTTTGAAAGTCGTGACCTTTCAACTTCCCATGGTTGGAAAAATAGTCACAACGTTAATAGCCAATTAACAACATATTAACAACATATTAGCAGTGATAGCACGGCGGACGGTACAACAACGTCACGCAGTGACAACTACAAAATGCTCACTGAAGTCTCCAAACTTAACAGATTCGAGCTCAAAGCACTTCAACAGCGATTTGAGAAGACCAAAAACAGGCTCCACACCCCAACATCTTTATCTCGAGCCTTTGTATTTTATAGTCTCTTTTATGCCTTGAGTGATATTTAGCGTGGAGAAAATCTCAATTTTGTGTTGATAGTGGGGGGTCTTTATCTTGCTCCCACTCATAAAGAAAATTTACATTTAAACTAGCCATTGGGTGTTTGAAATATTATTCTTTATTTGTTTTTCTTTTGTTGAAGTTCTCTCTAGAATCCTTTGGGATTATGCTTTCCTAAGAAAATCAGCTCTTTCCTTCTAATGTTCATGTAACCCTCCTTTTTGGAGTGAATCAATTTTTCATAAGCCTTCTTGTTTTCTTTATTTTTTCAATCTTTCTCGGTGTTATTTTTGATACCTTACATTCTTCATCATACCATAGATTTGTTGGAATATTTCTTATGTTTCTCTTCTTGGGCCTAGACCTTTTGTAAATGTTTAGTGCTTTGTGGATGATGGGAATCAACATATTTCTTTGCACCAGATATTTGGTTATTGTCAAAACTTCATCCTCTTCTTCACTGAAGTTGTATTTAAAGGGATGCCTTAAAAAATTATTTGTTCTCACTAGATAATAATTTTACCTTGAAGAGGCATTTTTATTTGATTGAGGTGGGTTTATTCTCTTAACTGATTATTATACGTATGCTAATATTCACATAAATTGAGTTATGGTATGATTTCATCTCTATAATGTTGGCATGTGTGTCAGCGCTCCCTATGAGTTTCGTAACATGGACTAACCGCCTCTCGTAGATCCTAACTCTGGCGATTGTAGCGGAGACTAACACCTATGGGTTTTGGTCTAACGATAATCATGGTCTAACAAATAGTATCAGAGCGACATGTCTCAAGTTCAAAACTCACTCAGGTAACGCTGAGGAGGAGATTGTTGGCATGTGTGTCGGCACTCCCTGTGAGTTTCGTGACATGGACTAACTGCCTCTTGTAGATCCTAACTCTGGCAATTGTAGCGGAGACTAACACCTATGGGTTTTGGTCTAGCTATGATCATGGTCTAACATATAACATGGTCCCCTATTTCTAAATCCTTCAATCTCGAAATGCACCCCTATGAAAAAATAGTGTAATCTATCACGCGTTGGAAATTGTAAGTTTTGCAACTAATTTTTCTTGAATTTGGCCATGCTCTCATACTATTGCATATAACTATGTTATATAGACTACACATCCCAACAATTACGCCATGTATTATGTGACACCTCCCCTTTTTTCTTGTGAAGTCCTCTCCCAAATATTGTCTTCTTTTTCTTCTATTGTAATAAGTTCTTGTTCATCCCCTCCTTATTTCTCAAGTTAAAGTCTGGTTGTTTATTGTTCTCCCATTGAAATTTCCCATTAATAGAACTTCCCTAGACACACTATATGATGAATGTCATTTTTTGAGTGATGTATAGGGTTCATCACAATCTAAGTTTTTTTTTTTATATGTTTTTTATCCTATTGGTGTAAAATAGCATGCGGTAAGCCACATGGTTAGCTCCTTTCTTTTTTAACTATATATTATGTTTGTTTGGGTCCTCTTTCTCCATGTCTATACTTCTATACCACGCTTCTCTAATTGGCATTATTATCCCTTCATGCCCTTTTCCACTTTTGGTCCTTGTTGGAGATAATGTCATCGATGTCAACGGAGAATCCACAATGATCAAAAGAAAAATAACAGTGATCAGATTGATGTGTTACAGTGATCAAATTTAATAATTGTGAATGTAATAATTGTATACCGAAATGTGAAACAAATTCATGAAGGGGAAACATTTGTTTAATGGGCCAATCAACCTCCATTAAGATTAAATGATTTATTTTTATATGGTCGACCTCCTTGAAGAAGGCCGACCCTATTGGGTGAAGAGTCTTGTGTGAAGTGTCATGACCATTCGAAAGGGAATTTTGAGCTATAAAAGGAAGATCCATTGGATGGAGGAAGGGCATATTTTAAGTGAATATCATTCAAAAGAAGAGTAGAATTTTATAAGTGTGAAATAAGAGTTATATCTTGATAAGATAAGTAAATTTGTGAAGAGGAAATAAAATTCTCCATCATTCGTTAAATAACAACACTACGAAGGTGGTATCATCATTGGTTTGGAGGTTGGTGCCTCATAAAGCGAAGAGATTGGTGTCTCTTGTTTAATTTGTGCTCGGCATAAAAGAGTGGTGTTTGAATTGCTAAATTGGTGTTTGGCATTGGGGATCGATGTATCTGGTAGGTTGGTGCCTACACTATATACATGTATGTAAGCAAATATTTTGCCGTGATTTTTTTTTCTCAAAAGGATTTCCATGTAAATATTGTGTTCCTCTTGTGTTGCATAATTTTTAGATCTTGTCAAATTGTTGTTGTTCTAACTATTAAAGTTTTGAATTATTGAAAGTTCATCTTCTCTTGATTCACCCCCTCTTAGTATAAGCATGTGTTTGAAGGTCCTTTCATTCCAAATTGAAATTTACCCATATCCTCTAAAATCTAGGACTTTATAACTGTCACGTTCATGTGTTTCACTAAGAAAGATAATATCCTTTCCTTCTCGCTTTATGGGCCCAAATCCAAGACCTCTTCTCCAAGCATGGCTTCTACAATTCTAGCTTACCAAGACTAAGTGCTCTTGGGGCTGATTCTCTATTTCTTATGTGTCATTCAATGGTAAATTTGGGCTTTTCTATTATATATCCATGCCCAATTTCCTTCTTCCATTGTTGCTTTCACTTTCTCCGAGTCTTTGTTTCTCTCTTCTTGTTGCCCAAGTGTTACATCTTCATCCAAATATAATTGTATCCCCTTAAGAAACTTTTTATTCCTTAGTATCCTAATCTTATCTTTTACGTTGTACAAGGTTACTCCAATATGTCTTTTTCTTCCAACTTGCATGGCTTTTTCAATCATGCTAGCTTTGTGAATATTCCATGACCATTGTAACTAGTCTTCAAAATAATCTCTTACTAATTTGTCGGTGTTTTCAATGTCTCCGTAGTCTTTCAATCCCTTAATGATGTTTGCATCCCTTTCTTGTCTCTCTTTTTCTTCCCTTATTTTAATTTTATATGTTTCTCTATGAGTTATTTTTGTTTATCGACATTCCTTCTATTATTTTTTACCAATACTTTGATTCATTGCATTGACTATTCAAGCTAGTGTATTTTACCCCTTTGTTTGTTATTACAAATTTAGTCTCCCTTAAGTGTAACATGTCTTCCTTTCCATCCATTATTGTCCTATTTCCTTCTATTGCATTCAATTGATCTAAGGTGCTCTTGATCGAGGTCAACTCTTGTTGTCCTTTCTCCATGTTGGCTTGTAAGGTGTTTATTTGTTCCTGAAGTAATTCATTCTCCCTTGTCAATTTCCAATTAGATTATATACTTTATTTCAACTTATTGACGCTTATAATTTTCCTTTGCTTATGTATCTTGAAGTCTTATTTTCAAATTCATTAGATCCTTAACATATAGTTCTAACGACCGCATTAACGGTCTTGATGGGGCTATAATATTCCATGTTGTCTCGATTTATTTCTTTATTTTCTCCTTTGTTTTTCAAGTGCAATTTTTCCTTGTTTGCATGGGATAAAATCCATTTCCATGTCCTTTACCCCCATTATCTTTATTTGCCAAGATTGACCCTTCTTACATGTGGTGCTAAGCAATGGTTATATCTATGACTCAATCGTATATCTTGCTTCATGGCCTGCTTTAATTCTATTTTATCATGCATTTCACTACTCAGTTTTCCTTATCCATGCCTTGAACTTTTTATCCCCAAATATATCATTTTCTTTGTTGTAGTTCGTGTTGGGATGCTATGTGTTGTCTTTGGTTGAATAACTATGATTTTTTTACTTCTTTTATGCTTTAGTTTATGAGTTTGTTTATGCCTTAAGATCCCCTTATACTATTTGGTGTTCACATATATTCTCTCTCCTATGTCTAGTGAGATGGCTTGTGGGTGCCCTATCATACGTGGATGGATGTATGGTCCCCACTCTCAATCATTGCCCTCATTTAATTGTTAAAAATATGGTGTGAATAAATAGTTGGATACTCTATGGGATGTTACATATACTCCCACTAAATTAACAAACCTCCTTGTAGCATCGATCCGACAAAGTGGTCCCTAGAATGAACTATTTTTAGGAGAAATATTTTCAAAGATAGGTTGATATTGGAAGCTAGACCAAAAGAAAATATTTAGGGACTAAAACAACTCTTCTGACCAATAAAAATATTTTATGAATATTTTTTAATTATCTTTTCATCGAGACTTCCTAAATTTTCTATGATAATTAGGTGATAGGTTGTATTATGGTAGAAAGGTTGCCTCCAAAATAGCCTCCCTCTAATAAAAATGCCCTCATGCTTTGGATTTTGAATTGACAAAATGTCATGGTATTAGGTATATCATAGACACTGGAGCTAGATGGAATGCACATATGGAAAATAGACAATAAATCATGAGACTTGCCAAACTTATAAATTATAATGGATTTCAAAGTTTTGACTACTATCACGATAAGTCAATTTTGAAAAGCACATATGCAAAGTCATGTAAAGGGCAAAGCTTGTCCAAATGTTGTTATACATTTTTGCGATCAATTTAATTGCATTGAATTGTAATAGAGAAAAAAATGATGTCGGTAAAGATGCGTAGATATCAACATTTTATGTCATTTAAATAAAGTTGGCTTGAGATTTTAAACCATGTTGTATATGTATATATATGATAATCAAGTTAGCACTACACTTTTTCTTTTCTTATTTTTCTTATTTTTATGTTTAATTTTATTCTATTTTTATTTTTTATTTTAGGAGAATCATGTCATTATATTTATTAAATAAAACATATAATATTTCTGTTAGGATTTATAAGGAATGTTGGTGGTGAAAATTAACTTGCAGCAATTAGTATGTTGTTCACTAATCTACAGTCATTTAATTATCAAACCAAGGGATGTAGACTTTCAATAGTGCTAATGTTGTATGCACAGTTACGAGTATTTTAGGAGGTAAAGAAGATAAATTGTTTTCACTACAATTATGAAAATAAAAATGCTTGGAAATAAACTAAATTCAGACTGGAAGTAAATACTATGACTGAAGGAAAACACATAAACTCAAAATGCAGATAAAGGAATGAGTTTCTACTAATCTACTCATGCAATAAATCAAATCAACAAATGATGGAGGGGTTAGCAAACCGCAAGTGGGCCCTACCTTGGGTGTTAATCCCTCCTAAGGCCTATGACTACAACTCTGATGAAGAAAACTTGGACTTTTTATTGCATTGACATGAATATTACAATTGGAAATACAACAATTACTTTATCTGTGTATTCTCTACTCTCTATGATTCTATATCCTTCATAGCATTAACCTTTCCTTTTTATACATTTAATTCTGACAAAAGTGTGAGAAAACGAAGTTCGATTTAGGAGTTAGAATAAATCAAGTAAAATATCTCAAACACATAATCACGGAGATCCGATGCATACAATGAAATAATCAACGGTGTTTAGATGCAAATCACATAGCTTAAGTAACCGATCAGTTTGATCAACCAGTTCCCAAATCATGAATTTAATCAGTTAGTTCCTTATTAAGTTGCAATGCATAATCAGATGTTGGAGTTGAGTCATCTCTTAGTTCTCATGTTTTAATTATAACTGCTTCTTCCATCAACACATGCAAACTCAAGTGTTATGTCCACGTTCCACGAGCTTCTCAAGATTCATAGATTCTTTGATGTGTGTGACTTCCTTTGGTTGTGGATGCTTTCTTTACTGCAAATAAGTCATTTGGTTGCATGCGAGTTGTTGCGGATGATCCCTTAGTTGTAGATGATTCCTTTTGGCTACATATGGGTTGTTGTGTATGGATCCTTTGGTTGCATGTGAGTTGTTACATATAACAAGTTTCTTACAACAAGAGGCATCACATGCATCATCAATCAAACATCTTATTGTAATCAAGAGAATAAATGCGTACTCACAATACCACAAAATAAAGTTAACTAGTAATAACTATATTAATAAGTATTATGCCAATAAGTTCAAGTATGGTGATGATGTTTAACAGTTATGACTAGGAAATATAATGACATAGTCTCAATGGCTCGAAAAAATTACAAAGGATGAGTTGTTTATACAAGGAATTAATCAACTCATCGAATGTATAATAAACTAATTATAAAATCACAATATAAATTGCCAAAGATTATAGATTATGATGTATAGTTAAATTAACCATAGATTTAGCTGATTATATATTAGAGATTATAGAATGTAATAACATGAGCTAAACGTAAATAACGAGTAAAGTAAAGAGACATGAACACCATTTATAGTGGGGAAACCCGAAGGAAAAATTCCCACTCAGAATAAATCACTACTACTGTTATTAAGAATTTCACATAAGCTTTTACCTAACACTTCCACTTCACTCCTCGGTCTTACAGAGATAGTTGCATAACTATTTTTCTTTCAGTTGTGCAATACCATCATCTTAATGATGTTTTCAATTTGATATCTCTTGATATCAATCTGGTACCAATGTATACGTTGGTCCAATCCCGAGAGGGATCGCAGTGAATCGGTTGTGTCATTTCACTCTTAAATGTGGAAGAACGACATAATAAAGTATAATAAATAGAATTTAAAATAATATGGGGTGTGGGTGGTATCCCCTCTTGACATTATTACCCCAACACCCCCTTAATGTTAAGTGGGGAAGAACAAAACAGAACATGCCAAATTACCTTTTTCTACAAAAGGATTTACAGATCCATAAATCATCAACGATGATTCAAGCTAGCATGTAAACAAGGGAAATCATACAGATCTTCCCATAAAGAAATTCTTAGGACAAGTGCTTTATATATGAAGACTTATATCAGATTATGGAGCCTTTTATAAAACAAGGCATCCCATAACTAATGCTTCACTAGGATTTACAAGTAAATTCACATAGTGTGAACATTTACTTATCACAAAATGGAGGAAGTATTGGAAGTTTACAACATGTCATTAAGAGGTGGCATTTTCATGCACACCCCTCAATGACAACTCTAAAAGGCCCAACAAGGCACGAAATTTGTAAAACTTCACAGACACACAATGGATTTGTGAAAATATCTACAACTTGATCTTCATGGAACATAACTTGAGATCAATATCACCATTCAAGAATTTCTCTCAAATAAAGTGCATATGAAATTCGATATGTTTTGTCCTTTGATGTTGAACTGGATTGTTTGCAAGAGAAATGCAACTCTAACTATCACATAAAAGAGTAGTGCTTCCTTTGACGCCCATATGTAGTTCATCCAATAGTATTTTTAGCCACATAGCTTCCTTTTAGCTTCCATAACACTTCTATACTCTGCTTCAGTAGAAGAGATAGACATTGTTGGTTTCTTCTTGCTACTCCAAGTGATGGCACCTACACCCAACTTGAAAACATATCCAAAAGTAGATTTTCTATCTATAGCATCACTAACATGGTTAGAATCACAATATCCAAATAATTTTGCATCATTATAAGAAGAATAAACAAACCATAATTAATTATTCCTTTAACATATTTCAGAATTATTTTTGCCATTTTCTAATGATCCTCATAAGGATCCTACATAAATCTTGAAACAACTCCTATTGCATATGAAATATCAGGCCTAGTAATAGTCAAATAAATTAGACTACCAACTAGTTGTCTATATAGAGTAGGATCAAATTTAGCACATGCAAGTTTAGGATCTAATTTCACACCAACTTCAATAGGAATGACAACATGTTTACAGATCAATCATGTTAAATCTTCTAAGTAAATTAGTAGCATACTGAGATTGAGATGCAACAATAGATTTATGATCTTGAAATATAACCATGCCTAAAAATGATTTAGCAAACCTAAATCAGTCATTTCAAAACGTTGTTTTAATCTTTCTTTGATTCTAACAATTAAATTTTTATCATTACTAGTAATCAAAAATCATCAACATATAAAACAATAATGATAATATGATTATTTTCAAACTTAACAAATAAATCATTATCAAAACAATAAGTTAGTGAAACCAAGATCCTGAAAGAAACTATTAATTTTAGCATACCAAGCTCTAGGAGCTTGTTTAAGACCATACAAAGACTTTTTCAGTTTACATACATATAGTTCCTTACCAGGTTCTTCAAAACCTTTAGGTTGACGCATGTAGATTTCTTCTTTTAGGTCACCATTTAGAAATGCATTTTTAACATCCATTTGGTGAATCTCCCAACCATATTGGGTAGCCAAAGCAAGAAGAATCCTAACAAGTGCTCATTTTAGCTATATGAGAAAAAGTCTCAACATAGTCAAGACCGGGTTTTGAGTGAAACCACGAGCTACCAACCTTGCCTTGAATTTTTCAATTTCATCCTAGAGTTATACTTGATCTTATACAACCACTTGGATCCTACAATGCTTCATTTAGAAGGAGGGACTAGTTCCCAAGTGTTATTTTTAATTAAAGCATTGTATTCATATTTCATAGCCTAAATCCATCTATCATCTTGATAGAGGATTCTTCAAAATATTGTGGTTCAACCTCATAGAGGGTCATCAAGGCATGATAAGAATGTTGACTATGAGTTACCTTTCTAAGATTAACAAGATGAGAATCCTTAACAAGATTTTGAGCCCATTTAGGAATCTTGGGATGTAACACATTTTGAGATGACTCCCCCTCAATCTCCATCATATCTAGATCAAGATAATCATCCTCTTGAAATTATGTTTCCATATTTTTAGGAGAAGGATTATCAGGCTCTATCTTCAAGGGAGAAACAAGAGGAGGGTTCATAAGAAGCATCACAAAATGTTTTCTCTAAGACATGAACATTCTTGTTTTCAACTATGTCATGCTTGAAAGGGTCATAAACTCTTAATCCTTTTGTTTTACAACCATAACCAACAAAAATACAAGAATAGGAGGTTGGGTCAAGCTTCTTCCTTTTAAATTTTGGAATGAAGATAGAAGCAGGACTACCGAATATTCTTAAGTGAGAGATATTTGGTTTTTGCTTTGTCCATACTTCATGAGGAGTAGCTTGATGAAGAGATTTAGAAGGAACTCTATTAATAATATAGAAAACAATATTCATGGCTTCTTCCCATAAAAACTTAGGCACATTAGATGCATGAATCATAGTCCTAGCCATTTCTAAGACAATCATATTTTCCTTTCTGCAATGCCATTTTGTTGTGGGGAATAGGGAGTAGTCAACTCTCTTTGAATCCCACATGACACATAGAACTCATCAAAAATTTTTTTGCTAACATACTCACCTCCATTATCATTTCTAATTCTTTTAATTTTCATATTAGAATCATTTTCAACTAAGGCTTTAAATTCTTGAAACTTAGACAAGACATCAGAATTTTTCTTAATGAAATAAGACCAGGTCATCCTAGAGAAATCATCAATGAAGAAAACAACATACAAAGCACCACTGAGAGAAGGAACTTCAAGAGGACCTCTCACATCACTGTGAATCAACTCTAATAAATGAGAAGAATTTGGGATCATGATGTTTGTGAAATGGTTCAACATGTTGCTTACACACAAGAAACTTTCACATGTTTCATGATCAGATTTCATCTTTGGAAGACCAACAACAAGATTTAGTCTAGACATTTCATACAAACTTTAAAATTCTGCCAAAGATGAATATCATTCCTATAAGAGGAAGAAAAATAAGATTCAGACACAAATCCATCAAAAATATATAAGCCATTTTTTTGAATACCAGAAGCAATAACATTACTGAGTTTATCTTTTACATACCATTTATCTTAGTAAAAAAACAACTTTATAATTTTCTTTAGTTAACTAAGAGCAAGAAAAATATTTTTTCAATTGAGGAACATACAAGACATTCCTAATTATTCCATTTTCTAATTTAACATTTCCACAACTTACATATCTAATGATGGAATTATCTCCTAGATATATATTTTCCTCACATTTAACAACATCTGAGAGGATACCATAAATACAAGTCATGTGCCTAGAGGCACCACTATCTAGGATCCATTCATTGTCATTTGAAGCTGAGAGAGAAAGTATACAAGGCAATAGATGCTCAACATTATTTGCATGGTTTTGCTTTTGATCTTTCTTTTGATTATTAAATTTACTATTTCTAGTATTCTTAACAAATTTGTTAGTTTTTAACATGACAATCAAACTCTTTATGACCAAATTTTCCACACTTGTTACATGTGCCATTAAATTTGACTTTAAAGTTCTGACTATTTTTAATAGAATTAGATTTAGGATTGGATTTAAATCTTGATCTGATATTAGACTTCTGATTAGGATTACTATTATTCCTATTTTGAGACAGACTTATGATTTTGAGAGAATAATGCCTGAGATGCAGTCTCTTTTGAATCAAAATTCTCCATTACTCGTTCTTCTTGAATTAACAAAGAAGACAAAGTATCCAAATCAGGAAGATCATTCTCATTTTGATATTTAGAGTTAAGAATAGAGATATAGTTCCTAAATTTTTCATGAATATTTATCTAAATAATGAAATACAAAATCTTATCTTGAAATAATTCACAATTACAACCATCTAATTGAGCTTTAATGTTCTTAATTTTAGCTAGGTAATTAATTAAAAATTCATCTCTTATGCAATTTGCAATAGGATTAAAATAGAGGTTTCTGTGATCTTCAAGAGAGAGAGATAAGATTTTTTAGGATTTGCAAGTCTATCGATGGGTCATTTTTCCACACAGGTCCACGAGAGATCCATAGACCTTTATATGCCATAAAATTCATTTTAACCTTAATCTCCAAATAATGTAATTAGTTCCATTTAATAACTAAGACTTATCCATCGAAAAACTAGTATTACTAGACCATTTTTAAATGCTGGGATGTTTTTAATGAAGACAAATCCCACAACTAAAATACGAACCGGGAGAGCCAAAATGTAGAGACAAAAATAAGGCTCTCAGAAATTTTCATTAAAAATACATATATACATTTTTGATGAAAAAATGAAAAAAAGCTAAATGAGGCCATAGGGTAAAGATTTAAACTTTTAAAATTTTGTAATCCAAATGAAGACAAAAAATTAGAAAACCCACAAGAACACAGAGACTTAGAAAACCCATGGAATGAAGATAATTTCAAACTGCTTTACATGACACAAATAAAATTTCAAAAACGTGACTTGAAAATAAAGTTGAAAAAAATCCGTTGTATATAAAGAAAATTTTAAAACCCAAACCAAAAGGATCAAACGACACATGTCAAAGATTAAAAAGATAAAGTAACAAGACACGTGTCGACTTTCCAAAAAATTCAAATAAAATAGATCCCCCGGGCAGACGTAAAGTCTCTAGAATTTAATCAAAATGAATAGATTATGGGTTCAGCAACAAAGTTAAAAAATGTGACGAAAAAACAAAGGAACACACGGTCAAAAAAAAAAAAAATGGAAAAACATGTAGTGTTTTTCTATTAGATGCACTTTTCAGGTCTAACTGACAAACAAGTCAGAAGACCAATTAATAGAAAAAAAATGGATGGGATAAATGTACACACACGTGTTCAAATTAACTTATTGGATCACTTTTTCACACTCGACAAAAAAAACAAAATGTGAAAGAATCGTGGACACGATTTATTGGTTCAATCGATTAAGCAGGGATTAACAAAGTCTTAAAAGGTGAAAAAGGTGTCTTAACCTTATTGGTTAACCATTACGACATGTTTAACAATAGACTAAATAAATGTGAAAGCAAGAAAAGTCAAACCACGAAAAACAAAAATACGAGTCATTTTGCTTATTGGTTCACACTTCACATTAAAACCTAAATGACTAACACAAAACTGAACACACGTGGAGTCTATTCAATGGCCCACTTTTCAAAATGAAACAACTTTGAAAAATAAAAAAGTGGTTAATTCTTATTGATAATCCACTATCACAATTAAAAAATTGACAATTGCGAAATGCGAAGATCTGAACAATTACACAAGATTGATAGAGTGAAATATGTAGCTACTTGGAGTAAATCTTATTGGGTCAATTTATTTCAAATTTGCAAGCATCAAAAGAAAAAACAAAAAATAATGACAATGCAAAATGTGAAATACTTGGGAGAGATTCTATTGGTTCAGATTTTAACAAAAAAAAAAAAACAAGCTTACTTTTTAACAAAACTAACAATGTGAAAAATGTGGAAAGCCCTTATTGGCTCACATTTCACAAAAAAAGATCAATAAAAATTGACAAATGTGAAGCTAGATGGAGCTTAATGATTGGCTCGAGCTTCAAAAACAAAAATGAAAATGAAAGGAAAAAAGGTTGACACAAGGAAGCCAAATGGAGAAAAATGATTGGATCAAGATTCGTATTTTTTTTAAAAGTAAAGATTTTAATGTTAATAAAAATAGCAAGACTTAGGCGATCGACGAACTAACTGGATCTAAAGAGATCTTTCGGATCCACAACCAAAAATAGCTATAACGGCTATAAACGACCAGAAAAGCTTAAAATAAACTTACGAGAATGATGGATTTAAAATAAAGAGACCAAGAACATGTTAGAAAACAAACACATAAATAAGCACAAAAAAAGCTCAAACAAGATCTACATAATCATTTAACCAATATTTGAGCATGAATTGGAATTTTAAACTTTATTAGCTTGAAATCGATGACGGAGTAACTAGGGCTTCGTAGATCCGTAAATAAACTTCAAACTTCTTCACCTTTTTCAAATTAAAAACATCTAAATAGATCTTGCACATGCATAGCCGCCTGCTCTAATACCATGTTAGGATTTATAAGGAATGTATAATAAACTAATTATAAATTCACAATATAAATTGCCAAAGATTATAGATTATGATGTACAATTAAATTAACCATAGATTTAGCCAATTATATATTACAGATTAGAAAATGTAATAACACAAGAACTAAAAGCAAATAATAGTAAAGTAAAGAGACAGGAACACATTTATAGTGGGGAAACCCAAAGGAAAAAACCCACTCAGAATAAAGCATTGCCTGTTATTAAGAATTTCACACAAGCTTTTACCCAACACTTCTTTGTAGTCCTCAGTCTCACAGAGATAATTGCATAACTGTTTTTATTACAATTGTGCAATATCATCATTTTAATGATGTTTTCAATCTGATATCTCTTGATATCAATCTGGTACCAATCTATACGTTGGTCCAATCAGAGAGGATCATCCGAGAGAGGATGGGTGAATCGATTCGTTGTTTCACTCTTAAATGTGGAAGACCAACATAAAAAAGTATAATAAATAGACTTTAAAATAATATGGGGTATTAGCCAATAGGCTATTTAGTGTGAGAAAGAGCCCCTCTCAAATAGGCCAAAAACTTGTGCCATGCTTAGAAAAATCTCGTGTTGAAATAAAATATCTTACAAAAAATGTTGGGATAAAATATAATGTATTTTTTATTAATAGCAACCAATCTCACCCGTCTTTATCATCTACCCACTTGTGTAGAAAATGGATATTCATGTAGTGTTAGAGGCGGGACGAGGTGGCGGTGGCCTTGGTTGGAAGCAACGTCTGATTGTTATGTGTCCTTATTGCTAAGCACAAGGGCATTCCTAGTTTAAAACTCAATTTAAACAAGCTGGAGAGTTTTGACAGAGCAACCATATTGAGTACGTGACAATCTCAATGCTCATAATAATAGAGTTAAGTTGCATTTACTTGCGCAGACCTTTTCTTTGAATACAACTTTCGTGTGAGTGACCTTCGAGAGGAGGGTCGTAGGGTAAATATGACATTCCAAATGGCGGTAACATCAACAACGTAGTCCCGAGGGGCACCATGTGAGATATCCCCCTCTCTCCGTTGTTCCACATCTTTGTGATAAAAACTTAAACCTTAGTTACAATAACAACAATTAATCCTCTTTTTAAAAATGTACATGCATAATGACATGAGTTGAACTCTCAACTTTGCAGATTACAGTTTCTTCAAGCCCTTATGGGAGTTTAAAGCATAATGTTTATCAATCGTTTGTTGAAATTACAAGAAGTGGTTGGATTCAAAATGATTTAACAAAATATAATTTTTGTAAACCATAATATTACAGAGTCACGTATGATATAAATAAATGCTAAGGTACATATTGGACACAAACAATAAGCTAAATAAATATAAAACCCTAAGTGAAAGAGAGGGAAAGAGTGACTTAGTTGATTTATGCCTGATGTCGAGACTGTGTAGCTTGTAGAAACTAATAAAAAGGAAGGGCATATTCTTTGCGAGTTGAGCATAGTAAATTTTGGAACTTTCGGATAAGCCTGGACCAGGGTACCTAGATTGGGGTGGGGGTGCCAGGCATTAGATACCTCTGTGGCGCTTGTGGATGTGCAGAGCTCGAAACTTGGTTTTTCTAGTGTCGCTTGAGATGGTTGCTTGTAGTCGTTGTTGGTCACATGTATGTTGCACTATGATTGCAGAATTCACCTGACTTGTAAAGAAATGTCCACTTGTAAAACCCTCAAACTACATCAAATCCCAAAAAGAAAGGATGCAATATGGGAGTAAGGCCAGATCCTAATGGTCACTGAATGAGTGAACTTACGCTGATCATTGCACTACATCTCAGACTCCATGTAGTTCTTGTGCGTGTGTGATATAATTGTGCCCTAGGAAGCCCTTGTGCAAGTGCATGTGATAGCGAGAGATAGCTAGATGTACCAATGTAAATAGATGTGTGGATGACAAAATGAACTTCCCCTTCCTATGCAGTAGAAAATGCAGTCCCTTATCCCTTATGTGAGTGCTAGATGGATGCCTTTGATTCTCTTAGATGCCTTTGGATGCAACCTTAGGTGATGATAATAAATGTTTAGAGCTTGGTCCTTTATTTTGATCACATAGCTTTGTATTTATATGATTCCCTTGGTTGAATTTCATAATTGACAATTGGAAGGCCAACCCATAAGAAAATAAGATGCCCAAAAGATAAAAGAGGCCCAAAAAGAGTGAGTAAGATAGAAAGAGGTTGGGGGTGCACTGGGAAATGGTGTCTTGGTTGGGCGTTGGCATCCAAAGTCATGAAAAATAAAACAAGTAAAGGTTATTTGGGTTATAGGGTGTGAAAGACAAGAAAGAAGACAAAAAGAAAGCAAAGAGGCCAAAGATAGTTGTCAATTACTAGTTTTCTCACTTAGGAATCATATGAATGTAAGTATTCTTTTAGGACCTAGAAATGTGATAACAATGGTATAGCTCGATGCAAATGATAGAATAGAATTAGATTGCAATGACCAAAGAGGGACGAAGCCTCACAAATATTATTGATCATGAAATCAGATTATATAACAATGCAGAGAAGCTGTAATATTTATAGATATTAGACAACCTCATATGGATAGACATGACACCCTATCAGGCACCAACTACGAGATGATAAGACCCATCTCACATGCACATGTAATTACTACTAATACCAATATTGAATGTTATCCAACATAACAATATTGAATGCAAGTCACTAGACTAGAGTGCACATTGCACATTATTAAATAAAAGACAATGCAATAAAATGCAATAAATATGCCTATGCTAAATTATGCTAACATTCCCCCCCTTAATTTTACATAGTTTCCAATGAAGTGGAGAGGAACTCTCGATCGGTGTGAATTTGTCACGTGCAAGTGACTTAGTGAAAACATCGCCTTACATTGGTGTAGGGATGAGTAGCTGAGCTGTATTTGTGCTTCAAGACATGCTCGTGTATGACATGAACACAGTACTTCAATATGCTTGGTTCTCTCATGAAATACTTGATTGCGAACAAGCTTGAGAACTCCTTCATTATCAACATATCTTTGGAGTAGATTTTTGTTGTGGTAGACCAATTCCTTCCAAGTACTCGGTGTAGCCATATTGCTTCACAAACAACTTCACTGACTCAATACTCTCTGCTTCTATAAAAGAGCAAGAAACAAAGTTTTGTTTCTTGCTTCCCCATGATATCAGTCTAGATCCCATAAAGAAGACGAAGCTTCGATGTTGACTTCCTATCATCCATGTTTCGCATGATGCGAATCGAATATTACGTCAAGAAGTTGTCGTTCTTCTTATACTCTAGACCAAGGTCGGATGTACCCTTGAGATATCTCAATATTCTCTTTATTGCTTTCCAATGACATATTTTCAGTTCTTGTATGAATCGTGATAAATAGTTGATCTGCAAAGCGATATCGGTCTAGTATATGTCGGAGTAAATGAGACTCCGATCAATTGCCGATAGAGAGTTACATTCACCGGTGGTGATGGATCGGAACGAGATAACTGAAGTCTCGCTTCCATAGGTGTAGTAATAGGAGTGCAGTCCATCATCCTAAATTTCTCAAGCGTTGTCTTGGTGTATTTCAACTGTGACACAAAGATATGATTCTCTTTTGCCATACTTCTAACCCAAGACAATAGTGTATGAGCCGAGATCTGTCATGTCGAGCGATCAATTAAAATCCTTCTTTGTTGCATCGATCATCTTCACATAACTGCCTGTAATGATTAGATCATCGACATAAATAACCACAATGACAATCTCCCCCCCTTTCTTTTTGAGGTAGAGATTGGGGTCATAAGGATTCCTTTCGAATCCATGACTTATGAGATGCTCATCAATTTTGATGTACCATGCCCGGGGTGCATGTTTTAGGCCGTATAGAGATTTTATGAGTATGCATACCATCATCTCTTTTCTTGGTATTACATAACCCTCTAGCTGAGTCATATAGACTTCTTCTTACAAATCTCCATTAAGAAAGGCACTTTTCACATCCATTTGGTGGACTTTCCAACCAAATTGTGCAATTAGAGAAAAGATCATCGATTGTCTTAATCTTGGTTTGTGTGAGCAAATGTCTCCTCATAATTAATGCCTTCTTGTTCTACGTATACCCCTTTGCTACAAGCCTTGCTTTATACTTGTCAATAGTCCCATCGATTTGTACTTAGTCTTGAATATCCATCTCGCATCAATGGGTTTCTTCCTGGTGGAAGGTCGACATGAGTTGCCATGTGTTGTTCTTCATCACCGATACTACGAATCCATGTCATATTTCAAAGCTTTTGATTATAGGGCTTCTTGAAGCGTAGATGGCTCAACTATTTTAACAACTCTGCTCATTAGGGCATAATTGACCTCTTGACAAGCTTAACTACGAGTTCTAGGTCTAGGATTAGATGATGTGCTAGGTGCTTCATCCAAATTTTCATCTCTTATTAATTGAGTATACCATTTAGGTAACTTCTTAGCTATTCCATTGGCTTGTGGTGGATCCAAGTTTTCACCATCATCCAATTCATCATTGTCATCTTCAGTGGGAACATCAAATTCTATCTTCACAAGAGGTGTATTCTGCATGTTTGTTGAGTCGTTGAGTGGAGCATCTGCTTGTTTCTTCTCAAAGAACTCAACATCCCTACTTGTGTATACTTTCTTTGCTTTCGGATCCCATAATCTGTACCCAAGTGCTTCTTCATTGTATCCAATGAATATCAATTTCTCAACTTTCATATCCAACTTGTTCCTATTCTTCTTGGGTATGTGCATGCTAGCTTTGCACCCAAATACTCTTAGGTGTGTAATTTATGGTTTCCGATTTGACCATGCTTCTTAAGGTGTCACTCCTTCAAGAGCTACTGTGGGCACTCTATTCAACAAATAGATGCAGTTCTTTACTTTCCGTCCAAAATGTCTTTGTTAAACTTTGATTCGTCAATCATACATCGCACCATTTCCATGATAGTGTGATTCCTTCTCTCAACTATACCATTCTGTGTGGTGGTGTGAGTAGGAGGCATTTATCGGCGAATCCCATGAGCTTCTAGGTAAGTCTTGAACTCATTGCTTGTGAATTCCCCCTCGATACGGCGGAGAGTTTTGATCTTGCGACCAACTTCATTCTCAATAAGTGCTTTGAACTTTTGAAATGTCTCAAAGGCTTGACTCTTGTCTCTTAGACAATATATCCACATCTTTCTTGAGTTGTCATCAACACAAAGTATGAAGTATTGACATCCAGAATGAATTGGTTGCATGGGCCCGCAAAGATCGGTGTGCACCAAATCAAGCTTTCCCTTAGCTCTATATGTGTTCTTACGGAAGGGTACTCGTGTTGCTTTCGGTAGGCAATTGTGACACTTGTCGAGTGTTGTGCTTTCGAGTGTAGGTAATCCTTTCACCATGTTGCCCTTTTGAAGTGTTTGGAGATAGTTAAAACCGATGTGACCATATCTATGATGCCATAGTTCTGCCAGATTGTGTGTCTTTGGCCACCTGGAGCTTGATCATCCTTGTGGACAAAATCAAGTTGGAACATCGTCCCACGTTGGAGGCTCTTCTCTACAATCTTGGAACCTCTTGACTTATCTCTTATCAAGCACACTTTTTCTCCATTATTCTTGTCAAAATCCAACTTCAAGTTGTGATCAAGGAGTTGACTAAGCGATAGCAAATTCTTGGTCAACCTGTGTACATACAATACATCGTGATTTTGCAGACATGCTTTCAAGAGGTAGTGAAATGTTTCAATCCCCTTGACATTGTATGATGAGTCATCACCTGATGACACATGGTTCTTGTTAGGTGAGTCACGTAGTGTCTAGAGCCAATCCTAACGTCGGTCATGTGTCGAGTTACACCCGAGTCAACATACCGGATATTTTGTGTGAACTTGGTTTCTTCATCAAATTGAATTGTGAGAATACATGTGGTGTCCTTCATCTAAATCATCCTCATGTTCGGCAATGTACCCTTGTTGTTTGGGTTTTCTTTGCCAATTACCATTTTTATGCCCTTGATTATTGTTGTTGTTGGACTTCCCTTGATTTGAATTGTTGTTACCCTATTGGTTGTTGGGTTTTGAATTTCTTGATGAACCCTTTTTGTAGGAATTATACCAACAATCTTTGATTTCATGTCCCCCTCTATTGCAAATGGGACACTTCTTGGTGTTGTCTTTTTGACTTTGGTCCCTTTGTTGACTTTGATTTTGTTGGGACTTCTTGTGATTGGACTGAAATTTCCCCTTTCCTTTATGATTGGAAGATAGTGCTTGCTCATCTTCATGATCTTTGTTGTTCATTGCCTCTTCTTGTTAGAGTAGATTGACCAACTTCTCAAAGGTGACTGTGTGTTCACTCATATTGATAGTTGTCACAAAGATTTTGTAGGAAGGAGGAAGTTCTCGCAACACAATTGGTACGAGGTCCTCATCACTTATCTCTTTTTCCAATGCCAGTAGAGATGCCCTCAAAGTAGCAACTCATCTCAAAAAAGCTTCAACCTTCTCATTGTGATTGAACTTGAGAGTATGCAGTTGTGATAGTAGGTTGAGGATGGCATTCTTGTTCTTTGCCTCATAGACTGTGCTCAACTTATCCCATACATCCTTGGCCGATGTGGCATCTCTAATGTGGGGTTGCACATCGTCTGTTACGCCAAACAAGATGATCAACTGGGCCTTTTGTTTGGCCTGTCAAATTGAACTTGTTATCTTCCATCATCAATTGATCTTGTTGTTGTTCCATCTATAACTATCCATAGGTCTTCAAACTCAAGTAACATCTTGATCTTTGGTTTCCATGCAAAGCATAGTTGTCTCCTCTAAGCGTTGTGAATCAGCAAGAAGAACTTTGGTGCTTGTGCACCTATTTCGTAATCTAAATTTTGAAACTCGAATTTCGACAAATGGTAAGGCTCTTATCACTCCAGGTTTATGGTCTCCCTCTCAATATACCGTCAGGTCGATATACCAAACCTTTCTATATACGCTCCCTTCCGATATACCCGTCGGTACGTGGAAGAAGATCACCCTTTCAATATACACCGTCGATGAGAAAGAGGTGTTAACGCACGTGAAATAATTTAGTACGTGGTACGTAGACAGATCTGAGAGAAGGGTTTGTGCAAGCACAAACGGATGGGAGGGCTCAAATGTGTGTGTATTGTGTCCTTATTACTCCCCGTCGATTTTATAGGGTCGATGCCCAGACGACATTTAGGCAGTTGTGTTAGGCATTAAGTGTAGTAGTAGTCATGACGACATCACCCGTAAGTGCTTCCCAAAGGCACCGTATATACCGAACGCTGCTATGAGATCAAAGATCTCATGTGATAGAACCAAACATAAAATAAAAAATTGTTTTCACCAAACAAACAATCTGAATATTGTTTTCACCTTTTCTCATAAACCGTGATCTGGGTTTTTCTAAAATTTTGACAGCAGCATCATACAATATTTTTCTTGAAACCCAAAAATTCCAAAAGAATTGGAATCTTGGTTTTTGAGATCTTACCAATTTACCAACTAGATCTAATTTTTTGGAAAAAATGACCCGACTTGCACAGACTTTTCATCACATGTAGAAGCCAAATCTGAAGATGATGTAAACTGCAAAGTTGTGCACCTCCTTCTTATCTTTCTAGAAAAAAAAATGGCACATCAATCCGACATTGTATGAAAAAGTTACGTCCTTTTTTCTGAGAGCTATCTGCTGGAATTTTGTTGACGAGACTGCTTCAACCTTTGCTCCCAAATTCTTCACACCTCCACTTTCAGATCTGATTTTTTTATATATATAGATTTGATTTTTTTCACTCTTTTTTTAGATCTACAAAAAAATTTTCAAGATCTTTCTCCTTTTTTTTCAAGATCTCTTTTTTTTCACAAATCTTTTTTTTTCAAGATCTCCAAATCTGAAATATTTCACCAATATGTTGGATCAATTGGCTATGCCAATGACTAATCAAAAAAAAGTTACCTTCCAAATAAGTGGATAGGTCAAATTTTAGTTGAGGGATGCTTGGAAGGAATGGAGGCTGCAGGATGCTTCAATGGCTCTCCTTTGATGTAGATCTTCTTCTCTAATGGATCCTCTCCAATAGTGCTCCTCTTGACCTTGTTTGGATAGAACCTCGCTACGATACCAAATGATAACAATGGTATAGCTCTGATACCAAATGATAGAATATAATTAGATTGTAATGACCAAAGAGGGCGGAAGCCTCACAAATATTATTGATCATGAAATCAGATTACACATAACAATGCAAGAGTGTAATATTTATAGATATTAGACTGACCTCATAATGATAGACATGACACCTATCGGGCACCAACTACGAGATGATAAGACCCATCTCACATGCACATGTAATTACTACTAATACCAATATTGAATGTTATCCAACATAACAATATTGAATGCAAGTCACTAGACTAGAGTGCACATGTTGCACATTATTAAATAAAAGACAATGCAATAAAATGCAATAAATATGCCTATGCTAAATTATGCTAACAAAATGTACCCAAGTGCATGATTTTGTGTCTACATAAACTATCACTTTGAGGTTGTAAAGGTTGTACTATTTTATGTACTTGATTTAACAAAATTAAATCTTAATTAAAGGATTGAGATAAATCAAATATATCATAAACATACAAGATATAACATCTTATAATAGACAAGTGTAATTAACAAGAGGATGAGAGTGAATAAGTTGATAACTCACCTGCATGCATGCCGGATATGGGCTGAAAATATGATGGATAAGGCTCAATCTAGTTTGTAAATGCTTTATTTGGAAGATTATGATTTATAGGCATGCTAGACAGAAGCGCCCAAAAAGGACAAGACCGCCCCGAGTGTTAGTGTCCGAACTAAGCGCTAGTGTCCGGTAGTGAGTGTGGATTTGGTTCTTTCAAGGTTTGATCATGTCACCTTCACTTCACTTTATGTCGCTTTGACTTTGCTATAGGTTTTTGTCACACATGTACCTACAAAACAAACCCTAACTACCTACACAAGGCTTAAGCACACATTAAATGGAATAAAATATGCATATTCTTAAGTCTAACTAACCTCGACAATCACCCCAATGTGATTATCACTAAGCATTACATTAAGTACATTTTGGACTTAATGTAGTTTTAGTGTGTGTGTGACATAATCGTGTCCCTGAAGCTAGGTTGCCCTTGTCTAGTCGTACCAAGATAACGACTACAACTACATTACCCCAAGATTATGCATGTGATGGAATTCATAATTTTCCCTTCATATGCAAAGTGAATAATAATGCAACCCAAATGCAATCCTCAAACCTCAAGTGTTCCTTTTTCCCAAGTAGTAGATATAAAGTAATAGCTCGATTGCCTAGTTGTCTTATTGCTCCTTAGAATAATTAGTAGGTCATGTATATATATGATTCCTTTTCTTGAATTTTGACATTAAAAATCCTGTAAGTCGACCTCAAGCGATAAATATAATTTTAAGAATATAACAATCGATGTGGCATTTTAAACATAAGAAAACAAGGGAAAGGGACATAAGCACCCAAAGGGGACAATAATGCATGGGCACTCCTATCCTTCTTTGGACGTTAGTTTTGGAGAGCTCGAAGATAAAATAAGAAGTACTAAGTTAGGTAACACATTATGTGATGTCCAAAAGTAAAGGGATAATTCCAAAAAAACAAAGGACAAAAGCATGGAAAGATAAAACAATGTCAATGTAAAGCAAAACAAGTGTTGTTAATGTCTAGTTTTCTTGCTTAGGAATCATGCATATAATGACATACTAGAGGCATAATGTAATAATACTAAGTGCATAATTTCATGTCTACAATATTATATTTAGGCCCCTTCTTCCCATATTTTGTTGGAAATATTCCTTAATTTGGAAGTGAAATAAGAAAAACCCATTCAACGAGGTTGAAACAAAAAATGAAATATATAATAGGTTACGGGGAAAAAGGCCTCTATAATGGAGAATATTTACCCATAGGTACCTTAATATGAAGGAATGTGGTTACAATAAGCATAAATGAGAAACTATGCATAAGAAAGGATAAACCATATTGTTGATCGTTGGAAAAATTCTCTAATAAAATAGGTCATTCGCAACTTGATAGGTCGTGTGAAATTTGCATAGTAGGCCATCTCTTTGTATTCTATTGTCACATCTAAACAACCTTGATGAAACCATAAAATTGTAGAAAAAAACTCATTTTTCCAATTTTTACGCTCTGAGTAAATAGAAAACTTTGGATGTTTGTTTCTCCCCTTTAGGATAATGTAATTTTCCTAAATTGAAACATTGATGTTGTAGTGTATTGATTAATTGAAATATGGATTGTATGGTTTTTAAAATAACTAACCATTCGAAGATAGAAAATCCCTCGGTCTACAAAGAATTTGTCCAGGGAAACACACGGTTTGTTGTGCTTTGAAGATATGCTTGCAAAATGTGGAAACATGTGAACCATTCGACAAAATGCCTAATTGATATGTGGTCTCATAGACTACAATGATGGCGGGATATGCAAAAATGGGTATGTTGAAAAGGCCTTGGAAATTATCGGGCAAATATAGTCGACATGTGTAAAGCTAGAGGCCACAACCTTTGTCAGCATCCTCTAGGCCTCTATCAAAATGGGAGATTTAGAACATGGCATTTTCCTCCTCCTCAAGAGCCGAGTATATGTTTGTGTTGTGAAATGCATGGCAACACCTAAAGATGTTAGAAGTGGAGCATTTTATGTTGCTTCTTCAGGTTTTAGTGGCATCCCAAATTGTCTTCTAAAACTCAAAAAGAACAAAAAACATAAAAACCACAAGAAATTGGTTTTTAGTACAACCAAAAGAGGCTTGAAATCTTTAATAATTATTACCCCTAATATTGTCTAAGACTAGTAGCTCTAGACAACCTCTTGCATGTTTTAGTCTCTATTCAAACCACATTACACATGTCAATGGAGTGTTATGGAACTTTGCATTCAATAAGAAATTAATCCTCGCTAATGTTAATGTTAATCTTTTTCTAATGTTTTGCGTTTTTCTTCTTTTCATTAACCAATCCTAATAGAATGTATCTTGTTGGTGAAAAATTTATTAATGTATTGATCGTTTGATATGTCCAGTGGTGATGGAGACTTTGTGGTCATGACTTCATCCCATGTTTGATATTGACGCATGTTTACATGTGTTGATGTCTTTTTATGGGTAAGTGCACCAAGTTGGGGGGCCAAAAGGGGGTCTTAAGTGGACGCATTTTTCTGAAAAATAAAAAACTTTAACTTGTACGAGTTTTTTGAAATAGTTACACTCAAAATTGGAAGCTGTTGTAGAAATACGAATCATAGAATTTTGAGTCTAGTTTCTAAGATACCAAATTTTAGTTAAAACAAATAAGTTTAAGTGGGTCAAAAAACTAAAATACCAATAGGTGCTCTTGTTTTTGTTAAAAAACATAATAGAGTGACTTTCGTGCCCCCCACCATTTTTGAGCACCATTTAGTATTTTTGAAAACCATTTGGTATAAAGATAGCTAGGAGTATTTAGTTTGTGTTAGAATTTTTTTTAGATTTTTTTAGTGAATATTTTTTATTTATGATTTTTCTAGTACATAAATTTTATGTTTTGAAAAATAACGAGCTTCGATCATTGTGCCCCCTAACTACCTCAAAAAATATTGAAAATTAGATTTTTTTGAATATGTATAGAATTATGCCTAGTTTGTGCTAGTATAATTTTTTTAATTTCGATCACCCAAAAAAAAGATACACAATGAAATATAGACATATTTAAACTTAAAAAATAGCTATAAAAAGGCATAGTTAGAAAATAAATAATATGGAAACCTTATATTAGTTAGAAAATTTGAAAAATTATATTTTTAGAAAGAAGAAACTCTGCTCTACATCGTGGTATAATATTTTTTAAATGGATCGATTGTTTTATTTTGATTTATCATAAAGGAAGTGGCATTTTTACATTTTCCTACAAAAACACGTTGTTTGTTGTGTTTGTGCAGGTCCATGCCTCAAGCTTGGGGATCCAAACCGGATCCCAAGCCTTGAGGCATGGCTTGGAAAAAGAGAAAACACAAACGCGTACGCGTTCTGTATAGTATAAACATTGTATATGCTTTTGACATGCTTCTATTTACAAAAATAAATGTTTAAGTTTTTCATTTATTATTATTTATATTTTATTATTTCTTATACTTTAAATTTATTTATGTAAATATAAGAAATTAGGGTCACTCTGCACCTTATGGAACTAGTCTCACAACTCCATTAGTCACGGTTTGGGAAAAAAAAATTTATAGTATAACTGTCAAGACATAGGTAATTTCAGCTTTCAAACATTGACCTAAATCTTTTAGCATTTAAATTCTACAATCGAAACCCTAAACCCTAAACCTTAAACCCTAAACCAGGAGACCCTAAACCTAAACCCTAAACCCTAAACCATGATCCCTAAACCTTAAAACCTAAACCATAAACCTTAAACCCTAAATCCTAAGCCACGAACCTTAATCCTTAAATATTCAGCCCTTACCCATGAGCCCTAAACCCTAGACTTTGAGCCCTAAACCCTAAACATTGAATCATAAACCCTAAAACCGGAGCCCTAAACCCTAAACCATAAGCCATAAATCCTAAACACTAAACCCTAAACCCTGAACTTTGTGACCTAAACCCTTAACCCTCAACCATGATACCTAAATCCTAAACCCTAAACACTAAATCCTAAACCCTAAACACTAAATCCTAAACCCTAAAACCTAAACACTAAACCCTTAACCCTAAACCCTAAACCATAGACCTTAAACCCTGAGCCCTAAGCCCTAAGCCCTAAACCCTAAACACTAAATCCAGAGCCCCAAGCTCTAACCAAGAACTCGAACCCCAACCTTAAACCATAAACCCTAATCCCGAACCCTAAACCTTAAGCCTTGAACAATGCACCCTAATCCTCGAGCCCTAAACCCTAAACCTTAAACCCCGAGCATTGAGCCCTAAACCCTAAATCTAGAGCCCTGAGCACTAACCCCTAAACCTTAAACCCGTAGCTAACCCCTAAACCTTAAACCCATAACTCGAACCCCGAAAACCGAATCAGTAAACCCTAAACCATGCATCCTAACCCCTAAACCCTAAACCATGACCCCTAAACCATAAACCCTAAACCTTAAGCCCTAGATGTTAAATCCTAAAGGTCCCTAAACCCCAAACCTGAGCCCCGAGCCCCGAGCCCCGAGCTCGAGCCCTAAACCCTTAACCCTAAACCCTAAACCTTGAACCCTGAGCCCTGAGCCCTGAGTCGTAAACCCTAAACACTAAATCCAGAACCCTAAGCTCTAACCCCTAAACCTCATATATTTCCAATAGGTCTCATGAGTGAGTTCATTTTTTTAATATCTTAGGACCATATTTCCTAGTCTTGTGCCTAGAACCATCATTAAGTCTACTTTTATAACTACTTTGTTTATGAGAGGTGGGAATTTCCCTCCTTCAAAATATCAACAGATGAAAGACATCAAATTTTGATGAATCTCTTTGAATTTTGTTCCTACGAATTCGATGAACCCTTTTCAGTTGAATACTCTCTGTCAATACTAATAAGAATGGGTAAGACACAAAACATTACAAAGTGAGTGAAATAGTTCGCATGTAATGGGAATTTCCCTCCTTTAAAATATCAGTAGATGAAAGGCATCAAATTGTGATGACTCCCTTGAATGTTCTACCTACGAAGTAGATGAACCCTTTTTAGTTGAATACTCTTTGTCAATACTTATAAGAATGGGTAAGACATAGAACATTACAATGACTGAATGGGTGAGCCTAATCCATGAGCCTTAAACCCTGAGCCCTAAACCCTAACCCCTAAACCCTAAACCTTGAGCCTTAAACCCTAAACCCTGAACCCTTTGCCCTAAACCCGAACCTTGACCTTTAAACCTTAAACCCTAACTCCTAAACCCTAAATCCTCAACCCTAAACCTTAAACCCTAAGCCCTAAACCCTAAACCATGAGTGTTAAACCCTAAACCCTATACAATAAACCCTAATCCCTAAACTCTAAGCCCCTAAATCTGAAACCCTGAACCCTAAACCCTAAACCTTAAACCCTAAACCTTGAGCCCTAAACCCTAAACCTTAAGCCCTGAACTATAGGCCCTAAGCCCTAAGCCCTAAGCCAAAACCCTAAACCTTAAACCCTCAACCCTAAACCCTCAAAACTAAACCCTGAACCCTCAACTCTCAACCCTAAACCCTAAACCCTCAACCTTGATCCCTAAACCCTAAACCCCGAACCCGAGCCATAAACCCTCAACTCGATCCCTAAACCCTAAACCCTGAACCTTGAGCCCTAAACCCTAAACCCTAAATCCTAAACCCTCAACCCTTAACCCTGAACCATAAACCCTAAACTCTAAACCCTAAACCATAAACCCTAAACCATGAACCCTAAGCCATGAGCCCTAAACCCTAAAATTTGAACTATGAGCCTTAAACACTAAACCTTAAACCCTAAAATCTAAACCTTGAGTCCTAAACCCTGAGCCCTAAACCCTAAACCATGAGCCCTAAACCCTAAACCCTAAATCATAAACCCTCACCCAAAGGAAAGTCCTAATAAGATCATTCAACGTGTTTCAATGTGTAGGGAATAGTGTCTAAGGTGATCGATCGACTCATTTAGTTTTGATGAGAGACTACTTCCTTTGAAGGCCTAAAAAGGCATTTTTGGCCATTCTGTAGTTAATTGAACACCCTTCAGAACAAGCTAAAATGAGCTAGTCATGTCACCGAGCTATCAAGGACCATTATTTGTGAAGTATTAAGGCATCGTTTGTCTCCATAAGAGACATATGAGCAAAAACATGTATGAGAATCATGAATTTGATTCCATGAAAGGATGCTTTTAGAGCTAGGAAAGGTAAGCGATGATATTTATATGGAGCACCATGTTTATAAGAATGAGCAATCATCTAAGTTCACTTGATGTAATTCACTTGGTACTATTCGTAACAAATCATTCAACACCTAGTAGTGTTATCACACCTTAAGGAGGAGGCACATTACAATCACCTCATTTTGGCAATAAGACAAGAATCCCATTCAGGAAACAATCCTCTATCTACAAAGTGAGGATCTCTTTTTAGTAAGAAGTAGACAAACATCATAGAGTTGATTCATAGTCACTAAAGTGAATTATGGACCAAATTTAAAAATTGGTACAAATTCAAGTAGTCGTAGGGCGAAAATCTATTTTAGAAGGTCAAAAAACTTAAAAACGACTATATGCTTTCCCAAAACAAAGACCGACTACAATATATATGCCGTGAAAGTTTTAGGTCCTTTCTAAAATCCTGAAAATGAGTAAGTACTGACCAGATTAGATTTTGAAAAACTATCTTCTAGATTATAACTATTGGAGCTACGGGACCACTTCCATCAGTGCAGAGTGACCCTAATTTCTTATATTTACTAAAATAAATTTAAAGTATAAGATTTATTTTATTTTCTTATACTTAAACATTTATTTTTGTAAGTATAAGACACCCAAAAACACATACATGGTCCATACTATTCAAAACGCATATGTGTTTTGACTCCCTAAAAATGCGACGCGCTTTGTCTTCCCTAAACGCGCACGCGCTTTGCCTTCTTTAAAACGCTGCGACGTGTTATAGGTTCGGTAATTACCAAGCCAAAAAATTAAAATGTGAGCGCATTTTAGCAAAACGCGTATGTGTTTCATCTGTTTTCGGGTTTTTGTCCACTTTGGCCCCCAACTTCGTGCACTCACCCTTACTATAAATAATTAATAATTTCATAGCTTTCTTTGTAAGTTTCTTATTGATAGGTGACAAATGGTGTCACAAAGATTTAGACATGGTCATAGTTTATCATGATCCTTACATCAATAGGGGTGACACTATAATGGAGGTGGCCCTCTCACTAATATAATATGCCAATAACAATGACACCCCAACCTACTCTGTTTTTAAGCACGACAATGCCGCTAACACTATCGTACATTTTTGGTGTTACATTATCGATACAACTTGAAATTGGTTCTACAAATATGTAAACATTACTTACCTTACCACCCAAGTCGGACATACCTCCTCACTACATCTCGAATTTTCCCTCATAAAACCCTCTTATTTAACTATCGGGGTAACATTGTACCTCCTTTTGGTGCAAGTAAATTTTAAAATCCTTGGAATCATTTTAGTCAAGACCTGCTCCTCGACGCACACCACCGAAAGTATTTAGCAATGGACTAGCATCTTTGGTGACTATTCTCTTGATACAATGCATCATCTAAGACTATGCCCCCATTAAATCTATGCATGTTCATATATGGGTAGGTCTCACTGTTAATCACAATCACAATTGTCGATTGTCGGATCATAAGTGGCATATTTCTTCAATATATGAGTGACAACAAATAATTGCATACTGTATCTATGCAACTCGAGTTAATTTGACCATGTGCAAAGAACCACATGTCACATATTCAAATCCAGAAATCGCACAAAACATATGCATCGGATGGGTGCATGCAAATTTTATGGGCACAAGTGCAATAGCCCTCACCGACTAAAGCATGGGAGAGATCAAACTTCTTGAGCTTTTAAGGAATAGGTCGGGGTAAATATAGGAAATACAACAAATTGGAAGATTCAAAAGAAGGAATAAAGATTCTTTTGTTGATAAAAGTCCAGATAGAAAATTTTATTTCAGAAAGAAAAAGTATATTGGTAGGAAAAGAAGTTTATTCCTACTTGCTTCATTTGTAGAGGAAAGCATTATGCTAATGAGTGCCCCAGAAGGATACAGTAAAAGGGAAAAGCTAAAGTTAATACTCTTATTGCCAAGGGTATTACTGATAAAGAATATTGTTTGATAAGTGATTTAGATAGTTATTCCTCAAATATATCTTATCAGTCTTCTATTGAGGAGTTTCAAGTAAATGTTGACAATGTTGATTCGATATCGATATTACTAATTCAAGATATAGTTCTTTACCATCATTTGTTAATATGGTTTGTGTAAATATGAATGCTAGTTTTCGCATCCCATGATGCCTTTATCTTCAGAGCTTCTTCTCAAGCAATTACAACTAAGACAAAGTGAGTTCGAAGACTGTCCCCCCTAGGATACTGCAAGAAAAATATTTCTGTCAAATAAAGTCAGAGAACTTGAAAGGAAATATTCTCAATAGTTGAGAATTGAGCAAGATAATCAAATCAGAAGAGAAGAAGAAGAAGAAAAAGAAAGATTGTATTGTCAGGAAAGATCATACTCTCCAGTCCCTTCAAGGCCTCCATTCCAAGGATGAGTCCAGTCAAAGGAAAACTCCCTACAGGGGAAGAGGATGAGGAAGAGGTGGAAGAGGTTCTCCTCCAAGGAGAAGTTTTCCATTTTTATTTCTGAAGGAGATATAATGAAGAATTTTAGGAACTCGCTTCAAGCATGATGCCTAGTACTAATATCACGATTCCTGATCCAAACACTATGAAGACTTGGAGAAGAAACAAAATTGAATTTCTCCAGAAGGTAATTGCAAAAGCCACAAGTGAGTACAAAAGACTCATCAAGAAGAAGAAAGAGACAAAAAGGAAGTGAAGATGAATGTTATGATCCTCATGTGTGGATTTCACTAATGCCTCGAGGTTTTGGTGTAATGGTTCGTTACATTTAGTATCAGAACGACCACCCAGGTTCGAGTCTCGACATGGGTAGCTACGCCGGCATTGTAGTGTTCGCCCGGGGCTCGTATAGGGCAAGGTGGGGTCCCGCTATACGGGCGCAAATCTAGCTCGGGGTTCGGGCTACGGAAGCGTGGTGGGATGTTATGATCCTCATGTGCGGATTTCACTAACACCTCGAGGTTTTGGTGTAATGGTTCGTTACAATGAAGAAGACCTTGAAGAAATTTATCGGCGGATCCTTCATCAAGAAGCGAAGCATCTGTCTCACCGAGAAGAACCAAATGTCGAGGTATGCACGATAAAAGGTGCTCAAAACCCTTTCATTTCTATCATGATCTGTATTCCTAATATCAAACCATATTCTTTAGATGCCATGATAGATACAAGAGATGATAATAACTCCGCTAAGGTCTAGAGCCATACCTCATGATTGTTGGTCTGAGACATACCTTAGAATAAATTTTGATAAGAAAGAATTCATCTCTAAGTACACTGCCTATGTTCCTATCAGAATACAAAGTTATGAAAGAACCCTACAGTTTTACCAACATGATATGATATCCTATGACTGCCTGATAGGAGTAGATGCCTTGCAAGAATGTGGGACTTTCAGTCTTAATAGGGATTATATTTATTTTTAAATCCAGATGTATAAATCCCTAGAAAGTACACATTTAGAACAATAGTTCCTTTACCAAAACCTAGAAAAGAGTCTAACCATGAATGGATCCATAAGTCCATAGCTCTGTGTAAAAGTAACATACGTGATATTGTTACAAAGATCAAAAATACATTTGTTCGATAATCCGCATGCTTTCATCTCAAGAAGAAAGCATATTTTTTCGCTAGATTTGCACTTATTAAAGATGAAAAGGGTAATGAAGTTGTACCCAAGTTTAAAGCCCATCATAAAGGAATGATTCCTTCTGAAAGAAAGGAATGTCAGGGAAGAAATCAAGAAACTAATCCAAGGTGGATTTATTCAAGAATCTAATTTTCCTGGGCATGTGCCGCATTCTACGTCAACAAAAGAAGTGAACATATTCGGCAAAAGAAAAGGCTTCAGAGTTGACTATAAGCCTCTGAATACGTTTGTTACAAAGCAAAGTACATCACCCTATTCATGCCAAGGATGATTTGCTTGCAAGAATCAAAGGATCAAAGGTTTACAACAAGTTTGATTTGAAAAGTGGATTCTGGCAAATCTTTCTCAAGCCTGAAGATACATTCAAAACTGCATTTGTTGTGCAGGAGGTCAATATGAATGGAAAGTTCTTCCTTTTGGTTTAAAAACTGCACCTTTTATTTTTCAGAAAATAATGGATTCCATATTTGGAGAACTCTCTGAATTTTTATTAGTATATATACTAATATTTTCTAAATCCCAAAAGGATCACATAGAACATCTTGAAAAGTTCTATGAGATAGTATACAAAAATGGTCTGTGTAATCTGTCTCCCACAAAAATAGATGTCTTCAAAGATGAGATGGATTTTCTGGGCATAAAGATAAAAGATGGATCCATAGAAATGCAGAGCCATATTGTATCTAAAATCCAAGAATTTCCTGATGAAATTAAAGAAAAGGAACAATTGCAAAGATTCTTGGGTTGTGTGAATTATGTCGCAGGATTCTACAAAGACATTGCTGTTGACAAAATTCTTCTTAATAAGAGATTAAAGAAGAATGCCCCTGCTTGGTCTGAGGAAATGACTTAGGCTGTTAAAAGAATTAAGAAGCAAGTTCTGAACCTGCCCGCCATGTCCTTGCCTGGTCAAGGATTGAAGATCATTGAAACAGATGCTAGTGAGCATTAGTGGGGAGCTGTTATGAAAGAGAAGACAAACAACGGTAAAGAAAAAGTCTATAGGTATGCATCTAGTTCATTTCAAGGTTCTGAACTAAAATATCATTCTACACATAAAGAAATTCTAGCTGCAAAAAAGGATATCAAAGCTTTTCTTTTTTATCCAGAATGAACATTTCATTCTACGATCCGACCTAAAAGATTTCAAAGCTAGAATGAATAATGGTGACTCAACCAACAAGACTAAATTCAATAGATTGCAGAGATGGCGTATGTGGTTCGATAATTTCAGTTTTGATATCGAACACATTAGAGGTAAAGAAAATTCTCTTCTTTGATTTTGCACATGCAGATAATTAAATCAATCCAGAAAGTGAATATCACTGTGGTTTCCCGAGTTTGTGGAAAGTATTTGGGAATGCTACTTACTGCTAGAATTATCTGGATCCAAAGAAAAGATGTGATAATCAAATGTCTTGAGAAGCTCACCATTTTCTTCTCTCAAGAGGAATCATATCAGTTTCTCCATATCAGACTATAGAAGTAGATAGATTTGTAGATCCGAAGTACCAACATCCGAGTTTCATACAAGGCAAGATCCAATGATATTCTCAGCATACACCGAATCGGGCAATGGAGACATTTGGATATGTTGAACCTCCGCGATGATATTCCAGTCAAAGGGCGAAGGTTAAGACGGTTGGTCCCTGACCAAATACTCTCTGGAGATTTGAGTTTTCAGGACTGCGCCCGAAGGACATCCTGGAAAATGATATTTGGAATCAGCCAAGCACTCCTGGAGATAGGCAGTACATAGCAAATCATTTTAAATATTTTCTTTTAAAATTTCTGCCTACCAAAATTTCTGACAGTCCATTATTAAATGTTTCTCCTGACACTGCCAGAAATATTTTAATAAATTGTAAAATTCATTGGTATGTAAAAGTTTGTTACTATTTAAGGACTAATCTCCAACAGGGACATCATGCGAATCCTAATGGACAACTCTGGAGGAAAATCATTCTTCATCATACAATGAACGTGCATCCTCCAGCACCTGGTCAATTCTTGAGGATTCCAGATCAGTATCTTTTCCCTGAGAAGACATCTCAATAGAAATGAAGATGGAACGACATCCTTATCAAGACTTTGGTACGAGCGCAATACTCGTGATCCTTACTTTGCTGAGAGACACATCGGTGGGAAGCATCTTCCGGCTCATCTAATAATGATAGTGGTCCCAGCGTTGCGGTCAAGATAGTCCGTGAATAACTATGATGATAGGCTTGTTGTCATCCGTAATAAAGCTAGATAAGATTCTACTTTTGGTCTTATCGAAAGCATGGTGGACCTCCCCACTATCTAAAGGCATTATCATGAGTGGCGTGTACTCATGCGTGTCTTCCTACTTTATTCAAAGTGGGAATCTTTTGGTCACTTAGGTAACGGGTCTCGGTTTCTGTGTTTTCCTTTGATCCGGTGAAAAGCCTCTCACATTCCTATATATAGGCATGTTGAGACTCATTCACTACACCGAAGATCATCGGAAGACATCGGAAGAATTGGGATCTTTAGTAGAGTCTTGAGTCTATAAGAAGTCCTGCAAGTCTGTAAGTAAATTTGTTTGATTCTGGTCTAGATCTTGTATGTAATATATGAGCATATGCTTGGTTGAGAGTAGTATCGAGATAGATTATATGTTATATGTTATTTAGTTTTCCACTTGCCATCCACTACAAAGTCATCTATAGGCTTGTCAATACCATGTATCCCGTTGTAAAGCATGGTATTTCCAAAGGCAGTAGCGTGGTGAGCCATGTGAATTTAGAAAAAGATTGAACCATAATTAATTTCTTGGTCGCAGATCAAAGTTCCGAGAGAATGGAATTTATCCAAAAAGTTTTTAGAAACCATTCAACCTAAGATGGAGAATGCCACAAAGTGAAATGAGTCAAAAAATAATGTTACTTTGTCATTTAGATCTAAAAGTTCTTTATCTAGTTTACCCAGATCTAGTTTGGTTAGATATGATAGTTCTATTTTTTCTTTAGGGGAATCTTTTAGAAAGCCTGCAAAAGAACAAGTATATATCTGCAGTCATAACAGTCTTGTACATGATCCCAATACTGATTATTTATGGTGCAAAGATTGTGAGCAACTGATAAAGCAAAAATATGTTCCATCTAATGGCCCAACCATTAGTATGGCGTCCAGAGCATCTCATAGTTCTTTTTCATTTCCATCTTTAGACAGTACACAAGTCTTATCTCCAGACTCAACCCAAAAAGTTGTATTTTGGTACCAAAGGTCTGTAGATAGGTAGATAGATCCATCTGAGTCCTCTAAAATGCTTAACTGGACTAATAAACCTGTTAAAAATGTGCATGATAGGCTTCAGTCTCAGGATTCTATTTTAGCAGAGATGGAAAAGACCTTGAAAGTGATAGAGCTAAATCAAAAAGGAGATGTGTCAGGAGCTTTAAAGTTGTTAAATTCAAAGATTGATGATATTAGAATGTCTGTCAAAAAAGTAGAGAAAAGTGTTGAGAATACCTCTGAGTATGTGTCCACATGTCCAGATATACCTAAGATAGTAACCCAAAATGTTGTAGATATTGTCCAACCTTTGATTGATCATACTGTAAGTATTAAGAGTGATGTGTCTTCTAAGTTGAGTACTACCCATAAGCTTGTACAATCTAGTTTGCATCATCTAACTGAGTCCAATACTGAGATCAGTCAAAAAATAGATTCTGTCCAAGAATCTGTAAGTCCTATTCCTATCATGGTTCCACAAGTAGAGCAAATCTTGGAAAATATCAAGAAACCAAAGGAAGAAGAACTCGATTGGTCAAAAAAGCAGTGTGTCTTGGAAGGAAGTTACCGAGCTTCTTTGGATCTTCATCATCACAAGTATAAAGCCATTTTATCTTAGTATAGTCCATTATTTCATTCTGAGAAAAAAATTGAAGATAAGAAATCAATTGGTATGGTAAAGATAAAGCCAGAAGAAGCAGAAAGTATGTTTTAGGAGAATCATCTGGTACAAAAAGCTGAGCCATTACAAGGTACTGCAAGAACTCAAACACTCCAGCCCAATTGGTATAAATTAGATTGCCATTCTATTGAAGAAACTAAAGAAATGATTCATGGAATGATAGGATGGGCTAATTCACAAACAAATTTGTATAGAAAAGATCCACATGCAGTAGCTGAAATGATTGCTAATGGTTTTGTTGGCATAGTAAAAGAATGGTGGGATGCTAATCCACACCAAGATGATATTTTACAAGGTGGATACTCTGCACTAACTGCTGCTCTTATTAAAGAATTCATTGGTGATGTTAATAGTGATAAGCTTCAGAATACTTCTTTATTCTTAAGAGCTAGATTATGTGATATGAGCAGAATAAAAGAGTATCAGTGTTATATGCAAAAGTTGTATTACAATTCTGGCAATATTAATGATCCTACAATGAGAATGAGATATATAGAATCTTTTCCTGCCTATTTTTCTACAGAATATAAGAAGGCCATGCATGGAAAAACTCTTGATGAGTTAAGTCTTGGTGCCATCAATCAGATCATTGATGAGACTAATGCCCGGCTTTGCAGAGAAAAGAAGGATCGAAAAGAAGCTATTAAGGCTCAAAAAGCCTTAGGCCATAAATTTTGCCAGATGATTGATATTGACCCTTTTGGTTGTAATTCTTAGCTATCTCCGCATAAGAAGAAGGTATGTAAAGAATGTTCTTCTTTTTCAAAAGGGAAGGGTCAGGGTAAATATGGGAAAGAACTTGCAAATTTCATTAATTACTATTGATATACATTCAGATCCTTTGCTCAGTAAAACAAAGAACCAGCTCGATACCACTTTCAAAACTACTAACATATAACATATAATCTATCTCGATACTACTCTTAACCAAGCATATGCTCGATATATCGTGCATACAAGATCTAGACAGAATCAAACAAATTTACTTACGGACTTGTAGACTTCTTGTAGACTCAAGACTCTACTAAAGATCCCAATTCTCCGATGTCTTCCGATGATCTTGTAGTGAATGAGTCTCAACATGCCTATATATAGGAATGTGAGAGGCTTTTCACCGGATCAAAGGGAAAACCTGGAAACCGGAGACCGGTTACCTAGGTGACCAAAAGATTCCCACTTTAGAAAAAGTAGGAAGACACGCATGAGTACACGCCACTCATGATAACACCTTTAGATAGTGGGGAGGTCCACCATGCTTTCGATAAGACCTAAAGAGGAATCTTATCTTGCTTTATTACGGATGACAACAAGCCTGTCATCATAGCTATTACGGACTATCTTCGAACACTTTGGGACCATTTGTCATTATCGATGAGTGGAAGATGCTTCCCACTCATGTCTTTCTGCAAAGTAAGGATCACGAGTATTGCGCTCATACCAAAGTCTTGATAAGGATGTCGTCCCATCACTCTTCATTTTTGTTGAGATGTCTCCTTGTAGGGAAAAGATACTGATCCGGAATCCTCAAGAATTGACTTTGGTGATGGAGAATGATTTTCCTCCGTAATTGTCCATTAGGATTCGAGATGATGTCCTGTTGGAGATTAGTCCTCAAATAGTAACACACTTTTACATACCAATGAATTTTACAATTTATTAAAATATTTAAGCGTGTCTGAAGAAACATTTAATAATGGATCGAGAAATTTTGATAGGCAAAAATTTTAAAAGAAAATATTTAAAATGATTTGTTATGTATTGCCTATCTCCAGGAGTGCTGGGCCGATTCCATATATCATTTTCTAGAGGATGTCCTTCAGGCCAGAGTCTTGAAAACTCAAATCTCCAAAGAGTATTTGGTCTGGGGACCAACTGTCTTAACCTTCGCCCTTCGACTGGAATATCATTAGCAGGAGGTTCAACATATCTGAAATGTCTCCATTGCCAATTCAGTGTGCAGAATACCATTGGATCTTGCCTTGTATGAAATTCTGTTGTTGGAACTTCTGGATCTACAAATCTACAGGCTACTTCTGTAGTCTGATATGGAGAAACTGAAATGATTCCTCTTGAGAGAAGCAAATGCGTTGAGCTTCCCAAGACATTTCATTATCACATCTTTTCTTTGAATCCAGATAATTCTGGCAAGTAGCAGTATTCCAAATACATTCCACAAACTCATGGAAACCTGAGTGATATTCACTTTCCTGGATTGATTTAATTCTCTGCTGGCAAAATCAGCAAGAGAATTTTCTTTTCCTTTAATGTGTTCGATATCAAAACTGAAATTATCGAACCACATACCCATCTCTGCAATCTATTGAATGCAGTCTTATTGGTTGGTCACCATTATTCATTCTAGCTTTAAAATCTTTTAAATCTGATCGCAGAATGAAATGTTCATTCTGGATAAAAAATAGAAAAGCTTTGATAGCCTTTTTGCAGCTAGAATTTCTTTATGTGTAGAATGATATTTTAGTTCAGAACCTTGAAATGAACCAGATGCATACCTCTGCAGACTTTTTCTTTACCGTTGTTTGTCTTTTCTTTCATGGCTCCCCAATAATGCTCACTAGCATCTGTTTCAATGATCTTCAATCCTTGACCTAGGCAAGGACATGGCTGGCAGGTTCAGAACTTGCTTCTTAATTCTTTTAACAGCCTGAGTCATTTCCTCAGACCAAGCAGGGGCATTCTTCTTTAATCTTTTATTAAGAAGAATTCTGTCAGCAACAATGTCTTTGTAGAATCCTGCAACATAATTTACACATCCCAGGAATCTTTGCAATTGTTCTTTTTCTTTAATTTCATCAGGAAATTCTTGGATTTTAGATACAATATGGCTCTGCATTTCTATGGATCCATATTTTATCTTTATTCCTAGAAAATCCATCTCATCTTTGAAAACATCTATTTTTGTGGGAGACAGAACATAGACCATTTTTGTATACTATCTCATAGAACTTTTCAAGATGTTCTATGTGATCCTTTGGGGATTTAGAAAATATTAGTATATATACTAATAAAAATTCAGAGAGTTCACCAAATATGGAATCCATTTTTTTCTGAAAAATAGAAGGTGCAGTTTTTAAACCAAAAGGAAGAACTTTCCATTCATACTGACCTCCTAGCACAACAAATGCAGTTTTGAATGTATCTTCAAGCTTGAGAAAGATTTGCCAGAATCCACTTTTCAAATCAAACTTGCTATAAACCTTTGATCCTTTGATTCTTGCAAGCAAATCATCCTTGGCAGGAATAGGGTGTTGAATTGCTGTAACAAACTTATTCAGAGGCTTATAATCAACTACAAGCCTTTTTTTTTCGAATCTATTCACTTCTTTTGTTGACGTAGAATGCAACACATGCCCAGGAGAATTAGATTCTTGAATAAATCCTCCTTGGAGTAGTTTCTTGATTTCTTCCGACATTCCTTTCTTTCAGAAGGAATCATTCCTCTATGATGGGCTTTAAACTTGGGAACAACTTCATTTCCTTTATCATCTTTTATAAGCTGCAAATCTAGTGAACAGATATGCTTTCTTCTAGAGATGAAAGCATGAGGATTATCAGAACAAATATCTTTTTGATCTTTGTAACAATATCATCTATGTTACTTTTACATAGAGCTATGGACTTATGGATCCATTCATGGTTAGACTCTTTTCTAGGCTCTGGTAAAGGAACTATTGTTTTAAATGTGTACTTTCTAGGGATTTGTATGTCTAGATTGAACAAAGAAATATAATCCCTATTAAGACTAAAAGTCCCACATTCTTGCAAGGCATCTACTCCTATCAGGAAGTTATAGGATATCATATCATCGTTGGTAAAACTGCAGGTTCTTTCATAACCTTGTATTCTGATAGGAACATAGGCAGTATACCTAGAGATGACTTCTTTCTTATCAAAATTTATTCTAAGGTATGTCTCAGACCAACAATCAGGAGGTATGGCTCTAGACCTTAGTAGGCTAATATCAGCTCTTGTATCTATCATGGCATCTAAGGAATATGGTTTGATATTAGGAATACAGATCATGATAGAAATGAAAGGATTTTGAGCACCTTTTATCGTGCATACCTCGGCATTTGGTTCTTCTGCTGAGACAGATGCTTCTACTTCTTGATGAAGGATCTGCTGATAAACTTCTTCAAGGTCTTCTTCATCTTCAACTTCCTTTTTGTCTCTTTCTTCTTCTTCAATGAGTCTTTTGTACTCATTTGTGGCTTTTGCAATTACCTTCTGGAGAAATTCAATTTTGTTTCTTCTCTAGGTCTTTAGAGTGTTTGGATCAGGAATCATGATATCGTACATTAGGCATCATGCTTGAAGTAGGTTCCTAAAATTCTTCTTCATTATATCTTCTTTAGGAAATAAAAATGGAAAACTTCTCCTTGGAGGAGAACCTCTTCCACCTCTTCCTCGTCCTCTTCCCCTGTAGGGAGTTTGCCTTTGATGGACTCGTCCTTGGAATGGAGGCCTTGAAGGACTGGAGAGTATGATCTTTCCTGACAATACAATCTTTCCTTTTCTTCTTCTTCTTCTCTTCTGATTTGATTATCTTGCTCAATTCTTAGCTACTGAGAATATTTCCTTTCAAGCTCTCTGACTTTATTGTGAAATATTTTTTCTTGTCGTGTCCCAGGGGGGATAGTCTTCGAACTCACTTTGTCTCAGTTGTAATTGCTTGAGAAGAAGCTCTGAAGATAAAGGCATCATGGGATGCAGAAAACTAGAATGCATATTTACATAAACCATATTAACAAATGATGGTAATGAACTATATCTTGAATTAGTAATATCAGTATCTGAATCTGAACATTGTACAACATTTACTTAAAACTCTCTGTAAGACCGATAAGATATATCGAGAAATAACTATCGAATCATTTATCAAACAATATTCTTTATATCGTAATACTTTGGCAATAAGAGTATTAACTTTAGCTTTTCCCTTTTCTGTATCCTTCTGGGGCACTCATTAGCATAATGCTTTCCTCTACATATGAAGCAAGTAGGAATAAACTTTTTTCCTACCAATATACTTTTTCTTTCTGAAATAAGATTTTCTATCTGGACTTTTATCAACAAAAGAATCTTTATTCCTTCTTTTGAATCTTTTGAATTTGTTGTATTTCCCATGCTTACCCTGACCCTTCCCTTTTGAAAAAGAAGAACATTCTTTACATACCTTGTTCTTGTGTGGAGATGGTGAGAATTATAACCAAAAGGGTCATATTCAATCATCTGGCAGAATTTATGGCCTAAGGCTTTTTGAGCCTTAATAGCTTCTTTGCGATCCTTCTTTTCTCTGCAAAGGCGGGCATTAGTCTCATCAATGATCTGATTGATGGCACCAAGACTTAACTCATCAGGAGTTTTTCCATGCATGGCCTGCTTATATTCTGTAGCAAAATAGATAGGAAAAGATTCTATATATCTCATTCTCATAGTAGGATCATTAATATTGTCAGAATTGTAATACAACTTTTGCATATAACACTGATACTCTTTGATTTTGCTCATATCACATAGTCGAGCTCTTAAGAATAATGAAGTATTATGAAGCTTATCACTATTGACATCAACAATAAATTCTTTAATAAGAGCAGTAGTTAGTGCAGAGTATCCTCCTGTAAAATATCTTCTTGGTGTGGATTAACATCCCACCATTCTTTGACTATGCCAACAAAACCATTGGCGATCATTTCAACTCTTTGCATGTGGATATTTTCTATACAAAGTTGTTTGTGAATTAGCCCATACTATCATTCCATGAATCATTTCTTTAGTTTCCTCAATAGAATTGCAACCTAATTTGTACCAATGGGGTGAGTGTCCGAGTTCTTGCGAGTTTTCTTGCAATGGCTCACCTTTTGTAATGTGAGATGACTCTCCTAGAAACATACTTTTTGCTTATTCGGCTTCATCTTTACCATACCAATTGATTTCTTATCTCAATTTTTTTCTCGAATGAAATAATGGACTATCTTGGGATAAAATGGCTTTATGCTGTGATGAAGATCCAACAAGCTCGGTAACTTCCTTCCAAGACATCGCTTTGCTTTTGACCAATCGATTCTTCTTCCTCTCGGTTTCTTGGTATTTTCCAAGATTTGCTCTACTTGTGGAACCATGATATGAATAAGACTTACAGATTCTTGGACAAAATCTATTTTATTACCGATCTCAAGATTGGACTCGGTTAGATGATGCAAACTAGATCATGCACAAACTTGTGGGTAGTACTCAACTTAGAAGACACATCACTCTTAATACTTATAGTATGATCAATCAAAGGTTGGACAATATCTACAACATTTTGGAGTTACTACCTTGGGTATATCTCGGACATGTGGACACATACTCGGATGTATTCTCAACACTTTTCTCTACTTTTTGATGGACACTCGATATCATCAATTTTTGAATTTAACAACTTTAAAGCACCAGACACATCTCCTTTTTTATTTAACTCTATGGCTTTCAGGGTCTTTTCCATTTCTGCTAAAATAGACTCCTGAGACTGAAGCCTATCATGCACATTTTTAATGCTTTATTAGTCCAGTTAAGCATTTTGGAGGACTCAGATGGATCTATTTGCCTATCTACAGACCTTTGATACCAAAATACAACTTTTTGGGTTGAGTCTGGAGATAAGACTTTTGTACTGTCTAAAGATGGAAATGAAGAAGAACTATGAGATGCTCTAGACGCCATACTAATGGTTGGGCCATTAGATGGAACATATTTTTGCTTTATCAGTTGCTCACAATCTTTACACCATAAATAGTCAGTATTGGGATCATGTACAAGACTCATTGTTATGACTACAGATATATACTTGTTCTTTTGCAGGCTTTCTAGAAGATTCTCCTAAAGAAAAAATAGAACTATCAGATCTAATGAACTAGATCTGGGTAAACTAGACAAAGAACTTTTAGATCTAAATGACAAAGTAACATTAGTTTTTGACTCATTTACTGCTGTGGCATTCTCCAACTTAGGTTGACTGGTTTCTAGAAACTTTTTGGATAAAGTCCATTCTTTTGGAACTTTGATCTACGACCAGGAAATTAATTCTGGTTCAATCTTTTGGCTTTCTAAATTTACATGGCTCACCACGCTACTGCCTTTGGAAATACCATGCTTTACAACAGGATACATGGTATTGACAAGCCTATAGATGACTTTGTAGTGGATGGCAAGTGGACAAGCACTAGGTTTCATATTTAGACCAGTAGTGGCAAGATGTAACTTTAAGACTTCTTTAAGCAGATCATCTTTTGTCAAACTAACAGGATAGTTAGGATAGACTTCAAATGAAATTGAGCATTATGCAAACCAGTTTGAATAGCAGCAAGCAATGAATCTTTGAAATTATCAAATCTTAAATCCATTAAACAACACAACACAGAGGCATTAAGACTTTGTCTGAATAGAGGAGTAATTCCTATTTGAACACAACCTATATGAGTAAACTTAAAAGTTTTTGTTTTTTCAAAGATTTAATATCACTAGGATCTATAAGAGGAATATTATATTCACCAGAAGACGTTTGGGAAACTTGTATGACAGACTCTCTAGTTTTAAGAGTAGTAGCACCGCATGAGCTCGAACTCGATTAAAATTATATAAAGAGAGTTGACGAACTTTGATTAAGGTTTATATAAGGAGAGTTGACGTTGAAATCAGCCTGAGTGCATTCTATCGGGAGAATAGCGCTCGCCGACTAGCATGGGAGACATCAAACTTTCTTAAAAAAATTGAGCTTTTGCGGAATATCGAAGCTCCCGCTGCACCTGTTGGTTCACTATCGCGAGCTCAAATTGAAGTTATATAAGGAGAGTTGACCTAGAAGTGAGGCAAATTGAGGCGCTTAAATAACAGAAGAAACTCAGGAAAATTTGAGTGTAATTCATCTGATACCTGCTACCTTGCTGCCTGCGGAAGAAGGGAGGAAACATCATGGGAGCGAGGGCAGCCGAAGAAGACAAAGCGAGGGATATAGGCAATTTATATCATGAGCCCACCATTAAACCGGGGCTTGGTTCTTCTCGTTGTCCCCGATGCTTCTCCTCAATCTCTAACAATTCGGTAAACCTACCTTAAACCCTAAATCCTACTGCATACACGCTACTTTTTAATTTCTTTTTACCATTTTATTCATTGAGCACCTCATGATGATTTGCATCTGATGTTCGTTCTTTATCACGTATCCGTATTTTATCATTTTAATAACCAGTAGATTAAAACAACCTTTACCACCCGCTTGGTGAAATCATAACAAATGCCTGAAATCATGTGCTTATGGGTTGGATTGTGCCAAAATGAAGGATCGGAAAAATGGAATTCGAGCACACAAAATCAATAAATTTTGCAATCTTCGGCTGTAGCTAGGTAATTTGCTTATTTCCCAAAACACCCAAACAAAATATATGGGCACTTTCTCCAATTTGTACTCCCAAAACAACCTGTATACTTTACCTTCAAACAATAATCCGAGAAAATCCAAAAGAATCATTTAGGGACAAAGGGGATGGTTAGTATATTACACAATATTCCATTACCCAATCTATCAGGACTAAGCAAAGCAGTTTGTATCATACTCTTGTGACATGGGTGCTCATCTGACTAGGTGTGGTAGAATGAAGCTCATTGTTTCTGTATTTTTCTCCTACGGCCGATCCTCCCGCATCTGATTCTCTTCTCACACACTCCATTTCTCACCAAAATTGGCTAGTAAAGTTTATTGTTACTATATTCTTCTCCCAGGGTGATCCTCCTGCGTCTCATTCTCACACGCTCCTTTTCTCACCAAAATTGGCACTGAATGCTTTGGGAAACCTAAAATTTAGCTGATTCTTAAATCCACACAGAAACGTGTTTTGGAAACACACCCACTCAAGGAATTGCAATATTAAACATTATAGGGACGTGTTGTTTTACATATTGCCTGGTGTTGTGTTTTGTTCACTATGGGTGAATAGAAATGAAATTATTTGGGTAGTGGTATTTATCAAATGATTATATAAGGTCTTGAAAAACATGCAATGCAATCGATTCATATATATTTGCATGGGAAAATGATGCTTAAATCATATGGCTGTCTCAGCTTAGATTATATCATACTGTTTGAGTTTGTACTCATCAAGTTTATATTTTTGAATTTTTCTAATCCAGTAGACATGTATTTTAATTCTCAGTAAATTGAGTTTTTGGTTATTGATATTTTTATTCACGGCATTCTCTAATTGTATATTTGCGAATTTTATATGCTGGTGATTCCTGTTTTATAGATTTGGAGACCCTATCACCACCCACATCCAAAATGCATCTGCATCTGCACCCCACACATGATTTTAGCAACCTAAATTTATGAGCTCTTGTTTGTACAAAGAGTTTGTGCATACCACTAATGCAACCTATACACTACCTTAGACAGTAATCTGCAAAAATTATAAGAATCATTGAGAGAAAAAGGAACTTAAGTGGGTTGTGTGGTTTTATTCTCCAACATACGAGGACCAAGTACTACAATCTGTATTGTACTCTTATGTTATGGAATAACTCACATGATTAGGTGTAGTATAATGAATTTAGAGGTAATCTCATGTCTAGAGATTAATTATTGATTGAAGTATCAGTATTAGGTAATGATAGTGAATATATTACACCCCTACTGAAGCAATGTCTTTCATGCTGTTGTTTGTATTCAGCTTACTTTTGGTTTTCTCAGACAGGGCTGGGAAATGCTTGCAAGCAAAGATGTTGCTGGTGTCTGGCTTCCTTCTCATATTTGTGCCTCATCAATAATTATTATATTGTTCTATTGTGCAACCTCTTGCCCAAGTATTACAATGTGTATTGTTGTTGATTCTCATCTTGTTTATTTGTTTGGTAAAGATAGGAAACATTCACACCTAACAGTTATAATATTACTATTATTGTCAGAATACCATTTGACTTTGAAGCTTCATGCAAGGGATATGTACTCTGTCAAAATTCACATGGGACTGTTAACCAACCTTGTTCTTTTGACCTGATTTTTAAATTATTCGTGGCTGCATTAGTGCGGGAGCATATTAGAGTTTCTGGATCTCTGATGAAAAACGAATGCACGAGCAATTGCAGAAATTGAAATAACTAACAATAAGATGCAATATGATCAAGAACTCACAAGGCAAGAATGACTCCAAATCAACTCAATGCTCCATATGCTCCATATTCCATGAGATAGAATGATGAAAGAGATGTACATATAAGAGGTGAATGTGCAACCTCCTCCTAGATCAGTGGGGAATAACTCTCACTAATTGATACTAGAAGTAGAGTTGACTCCACACAACTTAGTAAGCTAACTCAATGAATGGTAAGCTAACTGAACATAACTGGTACACCTAAGCAAGCATATCCCATGAGTGTAGGAAAGCTCCAAGTAAATAAACAAATACAAGGAAAATAAATATCCTACACTAACAGAGCATGCTCAAGAGGGCTTGAACTTGGGTTAACCTTATCACCAAACCATGGCCCGCTGGAGATTATTGGTTCTTATGTTCCATTCTATATCTTCAAATGATTATATATTGTTGATGACATTTGATGTTCTTTTAGTAGTTACTCCAAGTGTGGGCTCAAAGTACCTTTAACATCCAGATGAAACTTGTGAAATTGTATGAACTGATCCTCTCTGATATTTTGTTAATTCTCATGGGATATGATCCTTACTGTTATTATTTAATTTTAAGTTTAGTGGTACTCTATATTTCGACTTTCTAATTAGGTGGCTTACGCATTGGGGTTATAAGAGTGGTGTTAGAGCGTCAATGCCAAACCTTTTGTTATGTCAATAATCATCTTCAATTAACATGATGGAACCAGAAATCTTTACATCTAAAACACAGCATCATGAAAACCTAAATAGTGTTAATCCTCTTCAATCTTTTTGTCTTTCCACTTTGGTGGAGATTCTAGGATTACAGATGTAGTTATGGGTAGCTTTTACGATTTACTGCTTGGACAATATTTGGTTAGAGCTCCAATACTTATGACAAGAAGAGGTTGCTATTAAAGATTTTTCTATTATTACTTCACAAGGTTTTATTCTTGATGATATCATCTAATTCCTTTTGCTTTTGTGTCTGATATTTTATTTTGATTACCATAGGAATTTCCATATTTGATCCTTTTTACTTTTAAGTGCTTTCTTAGTATTATTTTTCATTATAAATACTACCTGAGGCTATCGGCTGCCTTTAATGTGTGGGGTAAACTTGGGACACACTCTAGTATGGAGTAAACTTTGGTGGCCAGGCCACATTCTTAAGATTTAAATTCTGGTCATACTTGAATGTACCCCATGTTTGTTACACCACAACCTCACCACATGTTCACTGGTGTTTTGGGTCATCTTATTATGATCGGGGATTTGAATGTGGGTCACGGTGTCACGAGTGTCCTCCATTGCCATTACACCACAAACCCCTGGACCTAATTTCTCGAATCTCAACCACTTATGCCTTATAACTATTAAATTTTACAATTGACCGGCAGGAATTCCTTGACAAATCCATTACCACAGTTCAGTTTTTGCTTAAAATTTGTATTCAGATTGTCAATGTGATAGGTCCCGTGTTTAACTCCTTTCAAGGTGTCGATAAACAAGTTATTTAAAAATGTCTTATCCATTTACAAATCACATCAGCTATGTATTGTCTTTCATGGCTACTCAAATGTGCCATCTCTTGAACGGTTGATTGTTGAAGCTTTTCTGACCTGATGCGATTTGTAGAAGCCATACATGTTAGTTGCTATAATATTACACGCCTTTGTAAAGATCCGTTGTTTCACATATTTGCGTTCTTTTCTGGCTTTTGGAACTTGCTATTAAGAGTTCTAGGGATTTCTTAACCATTATTGTTCTGCATGTCATATTTCTCCTAACACATCCTTTCTTGGCGCTTCTTTATGTTGTGTTGGTTAAACTTCCAAAAACTTTCAGTTTGCAAAAGCAATGGCCATCAACAAAGTAGTTATTGTCTTATTTGTCACAAGTCATTTTGTGCCTTTTTGTTGTTCGTAAACTCAAAATGTCCATCACTATTCCATTTGCAGTTTACATGGCAAAACAAAGAAATTAAGGTACAAGTATCAAAACCATAGCTTAAATAATTTTTGTATTTCAGTGGAATGATATTTTTCCGTCACCATATTTGGTAATAAAGGGTATTTTATGAAGGTCAGTTCAAATTAAGTCAAATTGATTGGAGGATTCTTTGGGGTTGATGATCCCATGCATGCACTGATTATCTTTGGTATGACATGCTTTTTATCTACCAAAGAAAATCGCACACTTTGGTCTTCCTGATGTGGATGAAAATGAAGAAGAGGAATTTGAAATGAATCATCTGGGCATTGGGCTAGCCAAGAAGAAGAAATCATCGGATATTATTAAAGCAGTCCCTTAATCCAAGAAAATGAAACATGATATGACGTGGAAAGATTGCAGCATTGAAACATTATTTTCAGTTGGTTGAAATCAATGAGAAAGGATATGTTCTTGCTAAGTTTGTGCATTTCAAGAGTTAAAAATAAAGTAGAAATCAGTAAACAAAACTCAATACACCTGCTAAAAAATTAAGGACGAAAGAGACAAAATATTCACTTTGTCTATCAATGACTCAGTTTATTAGATTTGATACGGACTTGGCGTTTCTGTAGCATTGTAAGATGCTGCATCCTTTTTTAACTTAGGATTTACCCTGTCAAAGGCTCTTCCTTTAGCTTAGATGCCACGATGGAAGATATCTATTTCATCAGTGGCTCTTAAGACTTTCACCTAGTGTTGTTTCTTGAACTGTCAAAAGTCACAAATATCAATGGACAAGCAGTTTCAAGGTCATTCTGTACTGTATGTGTGGGCTAATATGCATATAAAATATTCTATTGTATGTTTCAACATCAAACTTCTACTGTACATTAGTGTTCAACTGTTGTTTTAACATAGAACTTTTTTTGTACGCTAGTGTTATTATGATTAAAGGTGATTGCATTTATGAGCCATGCTTAGATTTGATAGGCTAAAAACTTACTAAAAATGTTACATACATCATACTGTTGAAGAAAATTCCATTATTGTACTTAAATGAACAGTAAAATAGTACATCATGGTCAGCATGCTATGCATTAGGTAATTTCCTTATCATAATTGTATATAATTTGAAAACATTTTGATATGAGTTATAGGAAACGCTGAACACATTTTCAAAGATATATGTATGGGTTTTAAATTTTTAATGTATTTTCCATTGATTTTTATATCTTTTCTTAAGGAAGTTTATACACATGTTTTTTTTTTTGCTTATTGATAATTATGGAAGAGCCTTAGACCTGCAAAAAAATCAAATGATGAAACAGACCCAGAAAAGGCACCGGGTTTGAAAGTTGAAGAGCATATTATCATGCTGGAAGAAAGAAGAGTTCCAATCAACTGTCAAGATTGCTAACAAGCTGTTATCCTTCTTAGGCAGAATTTGGAGCACAGTGTCAACCTTCAGCTTTGACTTCTTGGATCAGAGGCTTCATCAACACCCTTGCAGCTTAAATACCAGCCTTCTGTAGGCCAAGATCATTGTCCTAGTGTTGAGACTGGGTGCAAAGTGTGCTGCTTACAATCTGTAGTTTGAGACTCAATAAGAATTTGTTGGGGTGCCTGCCTGTGCTCATACTCTTCTATTCTCTATTACTCCTGTACCTTCCATTCATGGGGTGTGTGTGCAATCCAATCTTATGCGTGCCATGGTAGAAAGGAGAATCAGAGCTTAAGCATTATTACCACCTGCTAATCCTTGCTCATCTAAATAAGTATACCGCTTTCCTCCATATATGCAAAAAGGGTGAGTAAACAGATAAGAATAATCAGCTCGAATACTTAGAATCCTTTTATATAGACATCTTGTAGAGAGAGCAGTAGACACGTGGTGGATAGCCCAAAGAAATCAGTCTTCATACTAGTCTTCAATCATTGTGTAGTGTCTAGTGCAGAAAATGCAGTGAGATCTTCTCATGCATATGAGAGGAAGAAAAAGTCAGATTTCTCAATCAACATTCCACCTGCCACTTCACATATAGTCCAATAAATGTATGCATCAAAATCAGGTGTTCACCAAAGATGACTATAACTCTTTCTCTCTCTATATATATACATATTAGAAATATATATCTATATATTAGAACTATATATCTATATATGTATCCAGTCCAGCAGAGTTTGGCAATCATCTGTCTTCAAAGGAGAAGTATAGCTATCAAGAGTATTGGCATGGGGCAAATTACACAAGCCCTATCTGATGCCATCCACCAAAAGTACAGTATTTTCATATTTTCACGTGGAATTAATTCACAATTATCAATTATCCAGACTTGCATCCATCTCATCAACCTCTTCATTGTCAGAAGCTAGGCAACAAGTAAGTGGTTCAAATACAACATCCTGAGATAGTTCAGTCCCTGAGATAGTTCTTTCCCTTTATCATAATGTGCCGATGATGAATGATCTCAGCTCCCATAGTGTGCAATAGGCATTGGATATCTGTATTATTCTCATGAAGGGTAAAGGATCCTACAACATTAGAGAACATATTTGCATCTCAAAGATTGTGCATATCAAAAACATTCCTGTTTCTAATAGATTTATCGGCACTTCCCCAGTTACTCTCTTGCTCCAACCCCATTATCGGGCATGCATAAATTCTATGTCATGGTGTTAGACATGTGCTTTCAGAGCACCTATAGATAATCTTAGAGCAGGGAGGCAGGCTAGGCAGGCTGGCTTCAGGAGAGAACACTAGATTATTGATCACATCTTTACACTTTGGGCTATCATTGAGAAAGGCTGTCATCGATCTTTCAAAGTCTTTTGTTGTGTTATAGACTTCCAGAAGACATTTGCTTTCCAAATGTTGAATGATGTAGGGATTCCAGATTCTCTCATTATTGCTGCTTGGAGGCTCTATGATACAGTTGTCGGGTAGTTTCATACTCCTTGCTGTCTTTCCAACTTTGTGTAGAGTACCATTGGGGCCAAGCAAGGACATGTTCTACTCTCTCACTCCGCCAATGGTTTACAAAGACAACATGAGGTCCTTGCTCATTTATGCGAGCTTCGTCAGTTGCTGGTCGACCTTAACAAAGTTACAAAACTATGGTCATGATGTTCAACACCTCCAAGCGTTCTCTTCTCCAGTTTCAATTCATCTACAAGGGGGACCTTTGGAGATCAACATTTGCATCGATGAACTATAGGATTTTCTTTAATAGCATACCCATGTAGATGATGTTTGCATTTTACACGATATGGTGATAGCCATACTTTTGTCCGATGACATTGTTCTCCTCTCTCTCACTCTGCCAATGGTTTACAAAGACAACTTGATGTCCTTGCTCATTTCTGTGAACTTTGTTAGTTGGTGGTCAACCTTAACAAAACTAAGGTCATGATATTCAACACCTCTAAATGTTCTCTTCTCCGGTTTCAATTCGTCTGCAAATGGGGAACCTTTAGAGAGCACATTGGCCTACACTTGGGAGCACAGTTTTCCAGACCACCATTTAGTATGAAGCCTGCCTTTTTGGGCATGCCTTTGCAAGGGATTTGCCTCCCTTTCTGTCTTGGAGTGCCAATGCTTTCAAATCCACTTCCAGGATATCCCTTTGAATATGCTCCTCTTTGACACAATGATCAAGCCTATGGGTTTGTATGGGTCCAAATTTTGGTGAATCTGTTTTGGGGCATGCCTTCAAATCCACTTTTAGGATATCCCTTCGAAGATGTACCTCTTTGACACAGTCATCAAGCCTATGGGTTTGTAAGGGTCCAAGTTTTGGGGACCTAGTCTGGAGTCTGTTGATTCAGCTCATATCAAGAGGGTCTAGATTCTCATGAATTAGTGTATGATCCATTGCAAACAGATTGTTTCATAGTGCATCATCCTAGCTGAGTTTGTTGCCCAACTACTATGCCTTGAGACTAGCTTCAGCTTACATTCTACATTCATAAACTCAAAACCATGGGGGATTCAACTTCAGGATGTGGGAGATATCCATACTCAGCCCTATGGTCTTTAGATCGTATTGCATCATTGGGCCTCAATGGACGTTAATGTTGCCGACACCTTGAGACTAGTTAGCTCCTCTTATCTATTGCCATCTTCATCGGTCCTTAAAGGAGGTCATCATTAGAATTGCCAAAGAGGACATCTACACGCAAAGTACATCCAAGTCACTTGGATATCCCCTCCTTGCCGCTAAACCCTAAGCTTCCCTTCTACGCTTAGCATTTCTTATAGGTGGTGGATGGTGTCATTCGTTGCCATGACTATCTACAACATCACCGGTATCATGGCTTGAGGTTTCTCTTTGACTAGTTAAGGGATGCTCATGCTAGTTACGGGTTGAGACTAATCATCATCTTCCACGGGAGGAATGAATTTGTCGTCTTTGCTCCCTCCGGGAGTGGAGATTGAGGGGTGCTTCTTTTTTAGATGCCCTATTTATTATGAGATCAGGGGGAGATATCATTGTCTTTACAAAGTCCTAGGCCACTCTCTATCCACCTTTTAGTTCCTAGGCCAATGATGCTCGACCCTTTTTATACGGGAGGTTGTCACCCCTTTGACATAGGTCCTTGCAAGGAGCCCTTAGGTTGACCACCTCTTTCTTTAGGTCCTTCACGAAGGTTGGCAACATCGAGCGCCTTTTGGATAATGTTGCTTCACACACTAAGGGGATTAGGTTGGTGAAGTAATGCTTAGCACATAATTACTACTAAAGTGCCCCAACAACTAGCTCTCGCGACATGGATTTTCTCTTCTTTGAACACCATGTTTATGTGCCCCAATACACTAGTTCTTGCAATGGGGATCTTGCCGTGCTTAGTGCCGTGGATACATTCTTCGACATCGTGGATCCGCTCCTTTGTGACCGCTTCCTGGGCATTGGAGACAAGCACACATCATGAGTTTCGTCACTACCACGGGTGTTTCTCGTGCCTTGAATATTAGGAGGGATTCTAAGGGAGGTTCTTTGCTTCCTTAGTCCTAGACACTCCCGATGAGCACTTTAGATTTTGCATTAGCCTTTTTTTGCAATGACAAACGACGACATACATGATTCTTCTATGTTGGGCATGAACAAAGAAGTTTGATGGAACTACCATCCGGTCTTTCCGACCTTCATTACACTATGCTCTTTAAGAATTCTAGTTTTTGCTTGCACCCCACACAACTATCTATATGGCACCCTAACCACATGGGTCAGGGCTTCATTGTGTTAGATTTATCCTCGTCTATTTTTAGTGCTTTGTTCTTCTTCTTATTACTAAGGTCCTTTTACCGTAGTACTTTCCATTGTAATTGGCTGTATTCTTGAGTCCCATTGACGTACTTTTGGTCATTTGTGGACATTAGTATAATTTTAGTGTCACGCGAGGATGCACACCCCATCCCCAAGCCATTCCGGATGTTAGGGAGTGCGGGGGACGAGGATGAGGCATCCCCCTCACGTCCCGAAAAATGCAAAAATGAAGGCGGCGTACTATGTGCTTTATAAATCAAGGGATGCCATAGGGGACACCATGACGTCCTCGAGACATTTGAGGGACGTCCCAGAGTCCCCTACGACCCAACACTATATTTTTAATTTATATTTTTCCGTCTTTTTTGTTACAATAAAAGCAAATAAAAATACTGATTATTGAGCTGCCATTTTGGTTATGTACTTATGAGTTATGAGTTATGACATAATATTTAATAACATATGTAGTTGTACTCTTCTCATGCTAATTAATGAAGACTTGTTTTTCATTGTCATATTGATATTGTTGATGTATCATTGTATCTCTATCTAGTATGAAGTATCAATGTATCTCGGATTCTCGGTTCTAATTTCTATGTTAATGTCAATGACTCAATATGAAACATTGAAATATGAACATTGAATATTAAATATAGCATTTTGGGCCTTGGCTTATGTGATAAATAATTGGATTAATGGTTTCAATCTTCAAACTTTCAGTTTTAAGTCTTAGTTGACTTAAGTATAAATGTTATATTTGTAATATATATAAATTTTATATTTTTTATTAGCCGTCTCCTTGCCATCCCCAAAATTTCAATTTTTGTTGCTGTTCCAAAAACCAGCCCCTACGTTTTGTCGTCCCGCCTTCTTGGAGTCTACAGTAACTATGTATAATTTTAAATTTCATTTTTTCTTTCCTTTCTTTGCCTTACACCCATAGTTTGGGGACTAGTTTTGAGGTTCCTTCTTAAGAGTTCCACGCATTTGTGCATCAAAAGCCACAGTGGACTGAAAACAGTTGGAGAGACAAAAGAAGGACATCGAGAGAGGGATCCAACGCTTTCCAATACAGAAAACCCCTTGTTGCCACACAACCGTAGGAGAGAGCAAAACCTTGCGTAATTTCCAAAGAAAGGCCCATGCGGGATGAAGCACACCGTGGTCTACCCTTGGAGGAAAAACTCCAGAGAGAGGATGCGGACCAAATTTAGGCACACTTTGTCACAATTGCATGACTAAGAAAGAACCCATGTAATTTTAGAGTAAACCGAGAAAAGGAAATCCATAAGAGAAACACAGCAATAAGGTCCAAAATCACAAACAAATCGTCTAAACTACCCATCCATTCAACTCAAGGAATCGGGAACTACTAAATATGGCCCTACAAACTCAAACCTCACCACCAATCACTAAATACCAAACACCAAAGAAAGAGATAAAAAAGGCCATACCTAAGTGCACTAGCTTGTCCACCGCCACCCAAGGTCATGCCACCGACACCATCACACACCATCCTTAAATGTTTCCTTCCATGCAATGTCAAGGGATAATAACAACTTGTTGAGGGGGAGCCAATTACTAGCATGCGGGGTGATTATGAGCATGACAATGGCGGGCGAAAGGATAGGGGTGATGCGAGAGCAAGATGGCACAAGCTCCCACCATAATTTTCTCATTTGATATTCACGATTCATTTTGATTTTTTGATTTTAGTTATTTCTTAAAAATGGGAAGCATCCCAAGCCAAGATACTTTGAAGATCATTCGGGAAGGAGCTCCAAGAATTTACCAGGTTTTGCTAAAGTACTTCTTAGTCTAAAATCCTTGTTAGCAGCCTTGTCGGTGGCCTATTTACCATTTTGCTTGATATGCTTGAACTCAATCTTGTCGAATTTTCTGCAAAGCCTTTATGTATCTTTCATAATGCCTTTGATTCTCCACTCTTTAATATTGCCTCCTTTAGCAACATTAATGATCATTGGCGAGTCACCTTCTCTTATCGGAGTTCTTCCAACCTTCAAGAATGCCGCTTGAGCCCCTTTTAGTAGAGCTCTTACCTCCACGATATTATTGTTATCTTTCCCGATATCTAGGAGAAGATCAAGATTGGTGCCCTCCGAATCTTGAAAGATTCCACCACTTCTAGTTGACCTTGCATCTTGAATCTTGGCAGCCCTATCAAATTTGAGCTTTAAATATCCACTTCCGGGGGAACCTAGAGGATCCGGGTCTTTTTTTCCAAACAACACCCTTTATTAGGAAAGACTGCATTTCTAGTTTACTACCAGGAAATCCTCTTCTTCCAACCATGCCAGATTCTTCACTTCTTGCAGTGTAGCAATTTCAAAGATTGAAGCTTCTATCTTAGTCCAAACCCATTCCTATGAGTGGAAAGTTTACCTAAAGATCTGGCTATTCCTTTCCAACCATATCAGCAAATAATAGAGGGTCCAATCTCCAACACAAATGCTAACCATTGGTACTTGTGAGTGGATCCTCATCCCTTGATTTCTTGTAGTAACAACCTTTGTGGGACCCAATATTGCTGAAATTTAGTCAAAAATTGTAATGTCCCTCTTTTTGGATAGTTCTTATTGAAGACCTTTGGCTCAATTTTGTCTACCCGACGGCCAAAGGGTATGCATAAGGGTGACTAAGTTTTATTATTTTATTATATTGTGCAAATATTAAAATAAAATATTATAAGTTGCACATATAATAAATAATAAAGCTTATTAATAAAATAAAAGAGTCAAATGTAAAAATACAATTATTTTTAATTGTATTTATCTAGGGGGTACGACTTGCCCATGTAATAGAAAAATAGGGAAATATGACAATTGGCTCCCTTAGAAAAATGCGACTGGCCTAGGGAGAGTCAAGTTATTTTATTGGATGCTTTTGGAGGTTGTTATGGGACCTTTCTCCTTTATATGGAGAGGTCGACTTGAGGAGAGAATATCCAGTTTTTATTATCATATTTTCATTGCAAAGAGCTTCCAACTTTTGTAAAAATTCCAAGGACGAAAACCCTTGAGAATTTATCTCTTGCGGACGAAAACCCCAAGGGATTGGGAGGAGATTTCACTCAGGAATTTCCAGCGAGCTAATTCAGATTTTCAGTCAAGTTTCCAGCAGTATTTGGTGTTCCTTTTGGTAATTAATTTGCAGCAGTTGGATCGACCCAGTTTAGGGGCTGTTTGGGCATATTCCAGAGGTATTTTCCTTTGAAAATTATTGTCAAACATCTCTATATTTTTATAAATCAGAGAGCTGCAAATTTATATTTTTCTGAGCAATTTTTGAGGAGTTTCCAGCCAGTTTGTATTCAGATTTCAGACCTGTTTTTCAGAATTATTTACCTGCAATTAAATCTGATTTCTAGCATATTTTGGCCTTTAAAAATACTAGCAATCGATTGGGATGGAAAGTATAAATTTTTGAAGTTGTTTGCATTGAGTTTTATTCAAAACCCTAGTCGCTTTGGCTGTATTTAATTCACATTTGCCCTAGTTCGATCTCCAAGGGTTTCAACAGCCCTAGTTTGTCATTTACAATTCATTAAAAATCTGTTTTGGAAGAAAGAAATTATTGGGGATCTTTTAGTGGTATCAGAGCAACGATCCTCCCACCTGGAGGGTTTGATTGATGCAACCGAGAGAAGTTGGGCCCCACAGGTATAATACAAGGAGACAAACATGTCTCATAACAAGTAGGATTGGATACAGGGAGTAGTGCTGAAACCATGGACGAAGAGGTGGATCACTTAGCCCTCCCGGGATGAACGGGTTGACCCAGATCGTGAGCTTTTCAGGGACATGATTCGGACCATGCAGCAGTTGATGCATAGGATGGATGTAAGAGACCAACGTGATAGAAGGGATAGATCCACATCAGTGGCCAACAGTCACATGAGGCACAACAGGGCACCTACAGAGGTTGGTAGCATGAGAGATTCCCCTCCCGTGAGAGGAGACATACAGAGGAGAGGAGATCTACCAGGACTGCAGATAGACCTATGCAGCCTAGCTTCCTACCTAGAGAGGAGCCACCCGTGGTTGAGGATCCACTTTGGAGAATACAACTTTCCAAGATAACGTAATGGCAGCTAATGATGAGTGGAGAGCTTTACCAGAGGAGATACGGAATGCCTTTCCCCTTCATCAGTATTGTGCTCAAAGGAGAGAGAGCTTGAGAGCTAGACAGGTACAGAGGCCTAGAGCACAACAGAACAAGGAGTTGAAGCAAGCCACCAACAAGGTGACCCTTTCCACTTTTGATGGTAGTGGAAAGATCAGTGCTAGAGCATGGATCCACAAGCTCGACACATACCTCACTCTTAAGCCTATGCAAGAGCAGGAGGCTATCTAGTTTGCCACGTTACACCTTGAGGGAGTAGCATATGATTGGTGGCACCATGGGTTAGTCATGCAGAATCATGGTCTTTTGCGGTCATACAGGGAGTTTAGTGTGAGGTTGATTGCGAGATTTGATCGCAAGGATGTAGAGCTTTACTATAGAGACTTGGCACAACTTCGACAAAGTGGACACGTTGATGCATACATCAACGAATTTCAACGTATTGCAGTGATGGTACCAGAGATGCCTGAGAAGAGAGTAGTGATGTTGTTTATTGAGGGGCTTCATGATAGATTGAGAGGTTTTGTCGAGGCCTGAGCACACTGTGAGTAACAAGGAGTTGAAGATGGTGAAGAAAGATTTTGCAGATTGGAGGATGTTGCCCACATATTGCAATCCATGGAGGAGTTTGGGAAGATTATGAAGGTTGTCATCGCACATTTGGCAGTTTGTTATTGCACATGATGTGTTGTGCAATCCCTTTGACCTATTTTTGTGGTCATTTGTTGGACATTAATATATTTTATCTTTATCTTTTTATGGATACTTCCGAAGCAAGTGAGGAGCTTGAGTCTTCTTAGCATGAGAAAGAGCTACCACATTCCAACCAAGCTCCATCTCCATTCACGGTAAAGGAAAAAATTGATATTTAACCATACGAAGGTGAGTGAATGCGGACAAGCTTGATTATTGGCTAGCTCAATTAAGATATACTTTCATTTGCATCGAATTAGTGAACAAAAACAAATTTCTTTTGAAAGGTTGAAACTAGCAAGTCATGCTCTAACTTGTTTGAGAGTTATTTTAATTCCTTAGATGTTAAGAGGTTACCCCGATTAGTAAATGGGATGAATTTAAGACTTAATTTAGGAAGCAATTTCATCCTGTTTGTTATGAAGAGGAAGGATCTATTGATTGGCCATCTCGAGCCAAAAAGAAGGTCAAATGTGCGAGTCTAAACAAGTGAGTCTCGAAAGAAGGCAATTCAAATGGGAAAAGTTAAATTTGATCATGACATCCTCACGAAGTCTGGCTGGAGGGCCATAGTCACTTAAGATGGCCCATTCTACTTGACAAGCCAAAGGACATAGATGAGGCTTGAGCCCATCTTGAGATGGATGAGAAAAAGAGTCCGTCTTCCTCCTCAAATTCTTCCAATGTTCAAGAAGAAAGGCGAGGTCAATGCCACTTTTACTCTTGCAAGAAGGATTCTACCAAAGCATTGTGGCCACCGTGATGTTGATGGTCATACTAATAAGACTTGTTGGAAGTTGCATCCATTTAAGAACAACAACAAGAAAAAAGTAGGCCATGCCATCACTTCAAGGAGAAGCAATTGTGTGCAACTCGGATGTGGATGAGAAGTTTTGTTTTACCAACCTTCAAAAAGGTATGTTTCGGTAATAATGATGCTCAAGTCAAAGGTGAACCTTCTAAGCTTTTTCATAACAAAGTGAAAATTAAGATGGTAAAGTTGATGCTCTTTTTGAGTCTTGCTCTCAAGCAAATTTGATTAGCAAAGAACTAGTAGATAGACTTGGGTTGGAAATGTATGATCATCCAAATCCTTGTGCTCTAGGATAGGTGAAACAAGGAGTAAAGATAAGGGTTTCCAAACAATGCAAAGTCAAGTTTGTAATAAATGAACATTTTATTGATGAAATTGTTGTAGATGTTGCCCTGTTAACTTTTGTGGTATAGTTTTGGTAGTCCCTATATGTATGTTAGAGATGTTATTTTCAAGAGGAGATTGAACCCATATTTTGCATACTCGTATTTGGCAAATATTCGGCAAACTCAAAAGAATGACTCGGCAAAACTTGACAAGACTTGGTGAATATTCGAGAATATTCGACAACTTAAAAATACACATTTTTTTGAAACTTAAGTTTTATGCAAAATATTTCAACCGAGTCCTGTAAAATGTTGGAGAAGTTGTTTCTATTAGATTTGAATACAAATACAATACAAAATTGCATCATCATGTGAATACAACGGGTGATAATTGCTATGAATTTATGATGATTGTTATTGAAAATTATCATCATAAATTTCATATCTATGCAAGTTACAATTTACAATAATTTACTTTTTCCTCTTCCCCGTTCTAGAGAAATATTGAGGAGAGGATCTATTGTTTCTATTAGTCCCCACACTCGGTTGTGGCTTTATGCTCCTAGAAGGCTTGATCGTGGCTCCACCATGGTAAAGATATGGCGGTGGCTCCTCTCGCGCATGTTCGACATCACCTCCAAAGATATCATCCAATCCATATATCTCACGGCTAGTGCTTCTCCCTCTATAGCTTCCCTCTCAAAAGAAGCAATCTCATCCTCTCGTGAACGCAAGCTCAAGTACATTCACTATATGGATCTATCATATCCAAATCAATAAGCTCTTGCGATGTGACCTCCACCTTTCTCATGCGGCCGGAGATAGAATTGCATGAAAACCAAGTCTTTGAGGCATTTTCGAGTCAACTTGTTGCAATTTTTTTGTGTGAATGGCCTCAAACGCGTTTTGAGTTGTGTTCACATTCTAAAGCACTACAAGGTTGAGATAAAATTAGAGGGCTATCTTTTGAAGATGCGAGATATTTCCTAATTCTCCCTCCAAGAACCTACAAACAAGATAATCAAAATTTTATAAGTAATTAATAAAATTAAATTTGTAACTTGTAACTTAGTAAACATTCTAATTTTTATTGCTTGGTGATTGCACGGTTCTCCCTCGAATAGCTAATGCCGAAGAAAAGAGCCTCCCCCTAACATGCTTGTAATTCTGCAGCTCTTAAATAACGAGGTCCCTTGTCTCAACCTCTGGTATCATCCTCTCAATACATGTTGAAAGGCCATCCATAACCTCCCCGTTCACATTTGTGAAGCCTCAAAAAGGAAAAACTTGGGGTTGAGGTAGTACCCCGTTGCATGAATAGGTTGGTAGAGTTGATTGTTCCACCTCCAATCAATTATCTCCCAAAAGGGACCAAATATGGCAATATCCCCCTATAATAGTTTTGGACGACCTCTTTGGCCCTATCCATGGCCTCATAAATGTACCCCATCGGGTTTTGCTCCCCATCGACCAAACACAAAACCCTCACCAACGGCTCTAATGCCACACAAATTAAAATTTAAAGATACAAACTTACAAATAATGTAAATAAGTAAATAACAATATATTTATAATATAAAAAATTGAAATAAAGGAATTGACTTGAAATATAAATTGAAGTTTGAAATTACCTTGATGATCTCTATAGCTCTCTTTGCAAAGACATCATCAAAAACTATCTTCGCAATCCTCTCTCCATTAGCTTTCTTTGAATATTGTGAGTCTAGCCATGCTTGATTCAAAAACATTTGCTTCAATGATGACAACAAACTAGAAATATTTTGCAACACTAAGAAGTTCGCCTGCAAACCTTGTGACACCGGCTTGCATAAGCTTTTTCCTGTTCTCTCATCAAGCTGAGAACCCAAGGGTGATTATATATGTACTTGGTTATATTTCTTGCATCTTCTATAATTGGCCTCACCCAATCAATTTTGCCTATGTCCTCCAAAAGAAGGTCAAGGCAATGAGCCGCATAAGGAGTCTAAAAGAGTGATGGATGCCTCTCCTGTAGTAGTCTTTCAGCCGCCACATATGTTGTTCCATTGTCTCTTACAACTTGCACAACATTCGGATACCTACCTCGAATACGACCTTCTCCAACATAAGACTCAATTTTCTACATTTTTAACTATGTCAGAGGCATTAATTTCAAAAATACCATCTCACCATTTGAAGTCGCTAAAAAATTGATGAGGGTGTGGTTCCTTCCATCCGTCCACCCATCTAAAAGAATGGTGCATCCATATTTCTGCCATTGCTTCTTTTGATCTTTTAAGATTGTCATTGCATCTGCAATTGCACCCTTGAACAATTTTCCACTCAAGTCTTTTGGAGAGGGTGCCTTGTACCCTTTCCCTGTAATTGTCAATGTTGTCACCAAGTACTCCCAATATGGGATCTTCGCCACATTGAAGGGAAGGTGGTTGTAGTACCAAAATTCGCACATGCTTTATCTGCTTCCTCATGCGCATCCTTGTTCCAACTGTACCTTGCAGCGAAGGTTGTGCCCTAGGTATGTTTCTTGGTAAAAAAGCTATGTATCCCTTTGCTTGAACTCAATGAAGCAGATGTGCCTCTTCCGCTTCGTATGTATGGACTGCGAGTAGAGCCCACAATCAGTGCCACATCATCCTCTGAATCCTCTGCCATTCCAGGTTTAATGGCTTCTGCTATGGCTGCATGCACTGTTTCTTTCTTGTTTCTTCTCCACCAGCTCTACCTTCATGTCTTGTTTTGCCTCTTCTGTAACATTGGGACATACCACAGTGTCTCGACAAACAATACATGCAAGATAATACTTCAGACGATTGATGTCTCTAGAAAATGTTTTCCCACAGAAATTGTAAACCACAGTTCCTTGAATTGCTCCACATACACCATACTTCCAAGCAATGGTACGAGCATTAGCATGAATGGTTCCTGCTAGTGATTTTGAACTAGATGCCGAACTTGATGCCGAACTTGATACCGAACCTAATGCCATTGCTAACCTCTAATCTACAACACAATGTGCGTTTAAAAAAAAAAAATGTAAACTAAATTAAAAAATAAAAAATTGGCTTTATAACCCTATTTAACCGTAATTTCAAATTTATAATTGTAAATCCTACAAACAAGAATACATTTTCAAAAAAATTAAAATAACATTTACAAAATTACAACAATACATTGCGCAGTTTCATTCATTAACAATGATAAACAAACACGAATAAATTAATAACTATTGAAATTTGCAATTGAATTGAATGCATTTAAAATTGCAAATCATATTTGGATACAATATGAATATATAAATAATATAGAATGAATTTGTGAAAAGAAAGAAAGATTGACTTACCTCCAAATGAAATTCTTCAAATTTGCTCTTCGAATTCACTATAAAATCCCTTAACTCATGCAAAGGATGCTCAATGGCTAAATGCATTTAAAATTGCAAATCATATTCGGATACAATATGAATATATAAATAATATAGAATGAATTTGTGAAAAGAAAAAAACTTACCTCCAAATGAAATTCTTCAAATTTGCTCTTCGAATTCGCTATAAAATCCCTTCAACTCATGCAAAGGATGCTCAATGGCTGTGTGATAAAAAATGAAGGGGTGTGTTGCCTTAAAAAGAGAAATTGGAGTGTTTTTGAGTGTTTTTCTATGTATTCCGCATTAGATGAGTTTTGGGCTTAGACTCGTCGAATATTTTCGACAAATATTTGTCAATATTTGCTGTCCCGAGTGGTGAGTTTTCACATCAAATATTTTTTGTCATTGCAGGTTTTTGGCGAGTACTCTCCGAGTTTTCCAACTATGATTGAATGGTACTTTTTGGTTAAAGATGGGAAAAACTACACCGTAAACTCCTATGAAGGCAAATCTAAGCTCTCATTGGTAAGAGCAGGTAATCAATTGCTTAATGCTAGTGGGAAGGTTTCTTTTCTCATTTTGAAAGATAAGCAAGAATGAAAGGATCTCCATAAATGTTTTACTAACAAGGAGCATGAGATGCAATTTCTACTTTCTATAAGGTTATTCACAAGCATGGAAGGAAGGAAATGACCCACACAAAAGGCATGAAAAGGTGGACCAAGAAGTTCACATGTCTAATAACTTCTTTTAGCATATACACCTCAAAGTGCAAGAGAAGTTCAAGAAGTGGGGATAGAAAATTCCCAGTGTTTCGGAGACGGGGACTAAGGGCCTTGGTTTTGGGATGGTGGTGCAAATATATATAGTACTTGAAAAATGAGTTATTAAAATATGTATAAGGAACAACAAATGGAACTTTGAAATGCTAAACACATTGTATTGAACAATGAAAAAGCCAATATATTAATGTTTATATTCGAATGGTGATTACATTCAAAATTCAAATATAGTTGGCCAGTGGCTCAATGTAATGAGTCTAATCATCCCCAAAGTCTGCAGCTGTGCCAAACTCCTCAATGTCCTCATCACTCGAACTGCTAGACTCCTCAAGGTCAAGCTCCTTCGAATTGATGCCAACCAACCTTGTTTGTGCCACATCATCATCAATCTGAGATTGCTCCTTTGGCTCTACATCCCACGGACTCTTTGGACTCTCCTCAGACGTAAGTGTGTTGCGGTCAATGAGACACAAGACACGATGTACAACTACAAGTTTCTCTTCCCTCCTAGAGGTAATCCTGTTCCTCTTCATAGAGTGGATGAAGCCATAAGCAGACCAATTCCTCTTAGAAGCAGAAGAACTAAAAACTTGGGCGACAATTATAGCTAGTGTGGTTGTCAAAGAATTAGGCCCATGCATAGTCCACCATAGAATTGGGTCCTCTTGTGCCATAGTCTCCCTATCCATCTTGGCCTCTTCTAAATATCCCCTAAGAGTGGCAAATTTTGTCCACTCCATACAAATAGTGTTGGCATTTGTAGAATTGTACATTTTCTAAATAGCCTTCACGAACCCCTTCACCTCTGCATCTTGTATAGGGGTAACTCTGCCAAGCCTTTGCACATACCACTTTGGGTTCAATGCATAGGCAACCATGTGCAAGGGGGTGTTGAGCTTCTCCCATCTCTCGATGAATGATTGGTTGAATATGGTCATTGTAGAATTGCAATGTAGGGTCTTTCTCTTGTACAATGGCCTTCATTTGGCCAAGCATACTATCAATGCACTCATACACCTCTCCAAAGGCTAGGTGTATTAAAGTATTAAAGTCCCTATATCTAACGACTTTGAAGAGTAGAGTAATGAATGAGACAATGTATTTTGCATCAGCCCAAAATATGTCACTCTTCACCACCTTCTTCACCCTCTTCCCTTGCTTAGACTTGGAATCGAGCCACCGATTCCATTCTACTGTCATGACCATTACTTTGCAATGCCTCTTGCAACTCAAGCATCCTCTCCAAGAAAATGAAATATGATGCACATCAAGTCTCTACAGGTTTTAAAAAATCCTTAAAGAAGCTCCTGACGAGTGCATGTGAAGTGTGGTGGGTTGTGAGACAAACATCTCGCACATCTCTAAGCATCATCAACGACCTCTTTGATCTAGGCAATCTTTTTCACATTCTTGAGTGCATTATTCATGACATGCACACAACAAGGAAACCACCAAATATGTGTATAGGCTACCTCAATCAACTTCCCTGTGCCTCTACATACAAGGGCCGCATCCGTCACAACTTGTGCCACATTATCTCGCTCCAACCTCCTCAATAGCATCTCTAAGGATTTGGAACTGAAAATCAGCATCCTTGACGTTCCCTGAACAATCAATAGCCTTGAGGAAGTAAGGGCCCTTTGTACATGTGACCATGATGTTGATGAGTGGATGGTGCCTAATGTCCGTCCACCCATCCATGATTAGGTTGCATCCAGTAGTGACCCATGTAGCCTTCATTTTCTCCATTAGAATATTAATCTTGGAATAGTTCTTATCCAAGATTGTTGTCCTCAATTTTGTCTCCCCCAGTGGCAGATATGATCGACTAGCTCTTGTTATCTTTGCCACAATGTCCTTACAATAAGGAGAGCGAGCCACATGGAACGGAATCCCACAGCGAAGAAGAGTTTGCCAATGGCATCATTTGCATCATCCTTATTTCGCACATTGAATAACTTTGCCACTGTGTTTGCAACATCACTACTACCTATCATTCTACATTTCTTATTAGGATTTGCTGCCCTGAAGTTTAACTAGATGGATAAGTAGGAAGTTGTGCATCATGGAAAGTTCTAGCACTATTAGGAGTAGCACTCCTTGTTGGCAAATTAGTAGATATAGGTTTTCCTTCTTTATTATCGCAACCCCACAATTTGTTAATTTCAGCCCATTGTTTTAGTGACAACTTGTCACATGGCCTCACATCTTTGCCTCGGTCGCGAAGGAGGTGTGCATTAACTCTTGTAATGTTGCCTTGAAATTCAACTTGACAAAAATGACACTTCCATGTCCTAGTGCCCCCTGTTGACCTTGGTCTTACTTGTTGCATATTGACTTAACAGGGGACCTCTTCTCAAATGGACCCTTGGCAAAAGGTTCTAATAACTTAGAAGGGCAACTAGAGTGTCTAGTAACCCTCCCAATAAAACTACTTCCCTCAACCCCCCTCACATTTGTACTTGGAGTCTCATACTCAACCCCCATAGGCTCTTGCTCTCCCTCTTCATCACTCATGCTATGAGAAGTAGAACTCATGGTGGCACTACAAGAAATACAAATTATTGTTTAAAAATAGAATTTATTATTTTAATACCAATGATTTTGCAATGGCTTAAGACAAAAGAAGTTCACTTTTGTTTTTCTTACTTCAAGTGGCATGAAGCACAAAAGCAGAGGATACACAAAAGACGAAATCCTAATTTGACTAGTATTATAAAATATTTCAAAATAATTTAATAAATAAATTTAAAAATTTAAAATAGTAAAACTAAAATATTAAATAATGAATATAAAGTTTAAATTTTAAAACTTTAAACTTATAGTTGCTTATAAATACGCTAAACGGAAACTTGGAAACACTTAATTGCTGATTTTAGGGTGTAAATGCGGTTTTCAAAAACAAAAATTTAACAAACTTAATACAACATTTTAATTAATTTATTGAACAATTTATGATTCTAAATTGAAATAAAAAATTAAAAAACTAACTGTGAAGGGCCATGGGTCATGGCTTACCTTGAAGGCTTGATGAACGTGTTGAAAACTTTATACTTGAATGATGGAGTAATGAAAGACTTGGCACTTGCTCTAAATCTTGTTGTTAATGCTATCCCTCTTCCTTGCTAATGCTCTCATTCTTGCTTGCTCTCACTCTTACTTGCTAATGCTATTGCTCTAATTCTTGCTCGCTCTCACTCTTGCTTGCTAATGCTCTCACCCTCTCACTCTTGCTTGTTAATGCTTTCACTCTTACTTACTAATGCTTTCATTCTTGCTTTGATTTTTTGATTGTGATTTGGAGTGAGGGTGTAACTCTTATATATAGTTTTTTTTGGAGTGCTCGAGTGTGGGTGGGGCCCATTAAGTATTAGAGTTAGGGTTGGGGGTTCAATTTTTAAAACAAATTGAATTTTTAAAGAATTTGTTTTGAGGCAACTTATGCCGTCGGGGATGCCCGGGAGTCTCGGGACAACTTGAGAGACTTATAAAAGTCTTTGGGACCTCCCAAAGTTCCAAAAATGGGGATGTCTTGGAAACGTTCCTCTTTAAGGGAAATGTTTTGGGACATCCCCAAGGTGTGGTGGCGTGGCGGGACGACGGGGATGTCCTCCTGGTGTCCCTAAGCTTTAGAGACGTCCGAGTCTTCGAGATGACACTTTTGGGTGGGGACGCGTCCCCGTGGAACAATGAATATTCCTCACCATATGAGTTCCTAAACTTTTGGGGATCAAAAGCCTTTGATTAGAGAGGCATGATTCAAATTATTGATCAATGATGTTAGCCACATGAGCTAAATGATTCACTATTGTGATTATGTAACTTTGAATCACCTAAACTCTCTATCTAATGCTCTTTGTTAGATGTAATCATTGAACAAGGTTCAAGAGGAAGTTGCAAAACCGTGAGTAAGATAGGTTTCGATCAAAGGATAAAACACTATGAAGATGTCATCAAAATTAGAACTCGATTCCATATTTGTGTTCCTCTCAAAACATAATGCAAGTTCAAAAAAAAGGCACCTGAGTTCGAGTTCATATGCAAAAGTTATGGCCTTTGGAAGGTAGATTACTTTCTATGGCAACAAAACCACTTTGGTAAAGCCAAAGTGGTGGTTTCACAATCACCTTGATAGTTTTGTAACTATTAGTGGCGGTTTCACAACTACCACGGTGGTTACGCAATAGCCTCTGTATAAAGTGACGGTTTTGGCATGTAGGAATGTTCTTGGAAGAAGAATGGTTGCAGACAATGTCTCTTCGAATTTCGAGTCTTTTCGGCTTCTTATTCGAGCTCTCTTTGGTGTCAAACTTGTATATATATGTATGAAGAGGGTCTTTGTAAGCATGGGAGAGATTCTTAGCAAATTTTCTTCTTGATTTTATGCGGTTTTTTGAATTAGAGCATAAAAGAAAACATCGAGTGAGTGAGTTACAAAGCTTGTATGAGTGTGTGAACATAGGTATGTTCATGGAAGCCTTGGGAGGGCAGTAAACTTGTACTTGAAGAATGAGATAGTGAGATGAGGAAGCATGGCTTACACCCTTGCTGGCGTTTTCTCAACTTGAGTTTCTCCATGGTAATCTTGTGTCTCTTTAATTCTGTTGCCTCCAAACAACGACATAATAGGCAGCCTCTCTCTTCGGCTGGTCGGCATTCTATCCTCTGCTTCTTCCAGTTGGCCTTGGATGTTAGGAGAGTTGGATCTTCCATCCCCTGATGGGCTTTCCTCTTTTTTTTCTCCTTAGTCATCTTTCCCTCTTTCTCTCTCTTGTTTTTCCACCCCCATTTTGGGTGCGTGTGATTTCTTCTTCTGTTGGCCACCTCTTCTGGATTTTGTATTTCCTCTTTATCGGGAACTCTTTGGTTTTCCCACCTTGTATCGGTGCTCGCTGTTTTCTGCAGTCCCTTTGACCTACTTTTGTGGTCATTTGTTGGACATTAATATATTTATCTTATCTTATCTATTTCATTGTTCAATATTCCTTTGATTATGCAACACTTTTAGCACATTTAATGACTGTTTTATGCAAATTAACAAGCAAACAACAAGCTAATTAATGAAGGAAATTGTTAGGAATTTATAGGATCTGTGTTGGTGAAACTCAGTGTGGAATATCCACCTAGTTTACAGATCACTATTGGATATGTTTTCTCCATTTAAGTCTTTCCTATGTCTCTTTAGATAATTCTTTAGGCCTCCACTAGCAAGTTTCCTTCTTATTCTCATGAAGCCAACCTCTGCTTTGTGGCTTTTTACTGAAAATCAATTCAGGGTTCTTCCTCATGACTTGTTAATTCTGCTTTATACTCTCCTTGCTTGCTTGAGGTTTACTGAAATTGATGCTTGGACAAGTCTTTTGAAATGTCCAATAGCTCTACACTAAAAGCATCTAAATGGAAGGCATTCATAATCCAGATCCTACTGCCAAATCCTGAAGGCAAAGGACAACCCAATAGTCTCAGGTGTAGGCTTGGCTCGGTCTACGAAAACACAAATTCGAGCATAAGTACTTAATTTCACATTCAAGGTAGAGTTAGAGATACAAACAAGCTTACAAATAGCATTAGTGCATTGCTTCAACACCTCTTTATCCCAATATTCCAGAGGCAGTTTATACATCCTTACCTAGAGCGACACCTCATGTATCAGTTCTTCTGAGGGATTGAAATTTGGTGTCTACTGTCTTAGGTATTGTCCTGCAATTTTTGAAAACCTAGGCCACCCTTTAAATGCTAATTCCTGATCTGCAGCTTTCTGCAAGATAGCCTGGAAGAACTCCTGGTGCCAAACAATGGATTTCAGGCCTGACACAAATTTTTCAATTGCTCCCCATCAATTGTTTCAATGCATCCATACTTGGCAGTTGGTCGGCCATATGCCCCAATGAACCCACAAAATCAGTGCTCTTTCCAAATATGTATGCAAAATTCGCTCAATCATTGGAACAAGAAGGTTCAGAATGGGGATATTGTCTGCCACTTTAAAGCTAATCCCATCCTCCAAAATAGCTCTTTGGGGGATATGAGTCTTCTTAGTCTCATTCTGCACCCCTACTAGCTCCTTTTCTTTACTATTTTGCAGGTTCCTGCCTGTCATTTCTGCTCCTGTCGCATGCAGTCCATAAGCCTCTCAAATTACTAAAAGCTCATTGATGGAGGTTTTGCTAAGGAAAGTCGAATCCAATATTATCCTAAATCTTTCCTTGATATCTTTTGCTATACTTAGGGTTTCTACCTCCAGCTCTGCCCCTGACACTCTAAGTTTGCCTCTGCTTCAGTTTCCTACCCTCTCCTACCTCCGTCCTTCTGATTTATAGTTCTGCTTGGCTCCTTTGAATCCCTTCTCATACAAGGGTCTGAATTATCCATAAAATCTCCTTTGCTGCCTGTTTTTGGGCTTTTCCTTTTGTTTCCTCTATTGCACTTTTTCTTTTCTTTGATCGGTTCACAATCTTTCACTCCTGCATCCATATTTACCCTTGTTGTCAACTTATTTTGATAGCACATTATTATTATGTCCACATCTAATGGCATGATAGCTGAACTTGAGGGAGCATGCAATTTAATAAACATCATTAATACTCATGTTGGTCTTAGTAAAAATAGAGTGCACTTATTATCTGTATAATTATCATCCATTTGAATTGTTTATTAAACAGATTAATCATATTTGATTTTGTAGAAGTTAGATGTGAGTTTTTATATTTAAAAATTTGTATTTAAGTTGGTGAAAGTATTTTATATTCTACTTTTTGGTTGGAAATTTCCATTTGCATTCGTGTGCAATGAATGACTAAGAACCATTGACTTGATGATTTAGCCTCAACATATTTTTTTATCTTTTTAATGCATCATTCTGTGGAAACACTGATAGTGAACACCGTGTGGCATGTTTGATGGCATTAATTAGTTTCTTTTCCTAAGTCAATGTAACATATGTAATACTTCATAATTTATTTTTAAATGGAAAATTCTTGTTTGCAGGATAGAAGTGGCTGGACCATGGCACCTGTTGTACGAGATACATTTGCCATGGTATATTACTCTCCAGTTTTCTTCCATTTTATTTCATCTTCTCATTATTTCTCCTCTTTCCACTTTCCACGAGGCTTAGGCAATTTCTATTCATTATGCTGTATTGAACAATAGGGTGGAATCATTGGCAATTGGAGCTTGATGTAAATATAAGATAAAACAATTTGCACGCTGATATTATTAATTGTCAAGGTTCATTCATAGACACTATGTCTAGCTCCACTTTTGTTGGTTCTCATAAGCCATCGTGACAATATAAAATTTACATAAGCAAAGAAGGGTTTTTAGAAAAATTCAAAGATCAGAATGGAGGTTGAAAATCAGCGTTGGAAATATGGAACCCTAAGGGTGATGAATGAAACCCTATATTGGCATTGTTCATTAGATTAGTGGGTTCACTAAAATATAATTTTAAAATTAGGTTAGGGCTTGATTAGATATTACTTGTGTAAACATAATTCAGAACAACAAAATAACAATCCTAAATCATGTAAATTAGATCACACAAATAAATATGCCAATGATAGTACAATTAGGGTTTTAGGGTTAGAGAAATGGACCATGCAACCAAACTTAGAATGCGTGATAGAGTGCTGCAACTAGGTACAAGAGCGGATTAGAGTGTCATTAAGTTTGTAAAATACTAGGACGTAGAAATATGTGTAGAATAGGTTCCTCGGAAGGAGGACATGTTCGTGGCCGAAACTGTCCTTGGGTCTACAAATCTGTCCTTTGTTGCTCTGAGCTGAATTATGTTTTTGGGATCTGCTTTGCCTATGTCAAAATGCCTTGAATCTAGGTACAAATTGATGCGATGACTGTGTTGTGATTGGATATTGCTCTTCCTCGCTTGCAGCCCTAAACAAGAGTTAGTAATGATTTGAGCTGGATTGACCTCGTCCCACCCCCAATGGTGTGATGAGCATTGCACTACATACCAATACTCCGAAAAGGGATCAAGCTATACATGGTTCTTCCAACCCTATGATGAGATGGTGATTGATAAGTAATATAAGGAAGATGGAGCTTGTGATGTGTCCCTCACACTCATAAATAGACACTTGCGAATCAATTGTAGCTCATAGATTTTTGTTAGCTAGGGCAGCAATAGAGTTTATTTTAAGAATTCGGGTAGTTTCTTGTCGTAGTACTCTTAAGGAATGAGTGCTTTCAATGCTTGCTTAATGTCCTCCTTAGAGTGTGCCTTTGATACGAGATCTCTAGTTGCTCCTAATGACTTAGGGTGGATGCGTTTATATAGTTAACCATTCAAATGATAAATGATTTTCCGCTCAACCAACCCAAAAGTACAACCTAGCTGACTAGGCTAAATTTTGCATTTGAAAATTTGACTGTTGCAAGTACAAGGGACAGGTTCATAGTAGGTGGGACAGGTTTGTGGTTGAACCTGCCTTGGACCCATAAACCTATCTAGGCTAAGGCTGGAATCAGATTTGAGACAAGTGGCAGTCTGTAGATGTTTTTGTAAAGTGTGCAGTGATTCTTGAAGTGCTAAGCCAGAGAATAGCTGTGGACTAGTAGACTCGGGTTACATGATAATGTAGGACAAGCTTTAAGTTGGTCAATAAATGGGTAAATGCGAATAATGTCGGAATAAATGCCAAAGTGATATTGCCAAGTGCATGGGATTATATTTTGGGTACCACAATTAGATAACTTTACTTCCAAGTTTCAGGATGAACACACGTTAGGGGACAAACACCCACATTGGATATGCCCTTGTTTGGTGTGGACTTTGTTAGGAATAATCTTTGGATTAGTGCTCACATCATTGTTTGTAATAGTTAAATGTAATATTCATATATTACATTAGTAAGTTAGTGTGTTAGTAAGATATTAATATTTTTATATTAATATCATATTTGTGTGTGAAAAATAAAGATTGTAATATTATTAATATGAGTCATAAAACAACTCATTATTAATAATATAGTATATTGTATTAGTTGTGAGTTTGTTGAATAAACAACTCACGTAGCTATTTGAGAGTTGTGTGAGAAATTTATGGGATTGAGAGTAAGACTAGGGATTAGAGGAGAGATATGGGGATAAGGTGATGAGACTTGACTCCATGATTATAGGAGCAAGCAATTGTATAAAATGCCCTCCAATATTCAATAGAAATTGCTCCATTCTACTTTCATTTTGTCTGTATTTTCTGTACTTTCCATTTCATGAGTTAATTTGATTTATTGTTGAATTTATTTATGCAAATCTAGAGATTTAGCATCAGACTTTCCCAGAATTTCACAATCTTCAGTGTGCCTGCATATGCCTTATTCTTAGAATGGGGATCTTTTTAGAGTTTGAAGTTAAGTTTAAACACCACATGAAGATCACTGCTTATTGACTAACTAGCAATATTTTTGGTTAGGTTGGGTAGCTGTTCCATACCAAGGATGCTCTTGCATTATACACCCCAGGTTAGAATTTGTGACCGTAGTACTCACAAACATAGGCTGATTGGTAGAACCACTATTTTGGCCAATTTCCATGACCAGGGTGTTCTGTTCCACTATGTCAAGTACCTTTCAGTTTGTGACTGTATCTGGGTTCTTTTCCAAATTACTTCAGGGTCATAAAATCCTTTCTTTGGTTTTAACAACCCATATTCTCTCCTCCTCCACCTAGCTCTGATTGCCCTTTTCTTTTCCATAGTTACTCCCACTTCTTCATTTCACTCAACTCTTCAACCTTCATCTGTGGGTGACACTTCACCCCTTTCATTCAATGCTGCCTTCTTCTCTTTACTTGTCTTTCACATCACTTCTGCAATCTGCTGCAATTCTAAATCATAGTACATTACTTCTCTCTGCACAATTATTTATGCTTGCTGATCTCACTGTACCTCATGTTCCTTCTTGGATGCAATCTCCCCTTCTCAGCAATTGTAATATGCTTGCTGCAAAGTCTCTACCATGGCTTGCTCATTCATCTCCTTTGGCAGACTGCCTCTTACTGCTTCTTGGATCTGCTCCTCAACCATCTCCATTTCAACGACCTTCTCTCAAGCTTCACTTTGCAATCTTTTTCTACATTCGCTTCCTCTTTTGTTGTACATTCATTCATACCTGCAACAACATTAAGACACAAAACATTATGTGTATCAACTCCTCCCATCTGCTTCTACTTCAGTAGCACTCCTGCTGCAACAGCAATATCTTGCAACTTCTCTGCTGCTGCAACTTCTTCTGGCATGCTCTGAACCCCATGTAGTTCACACATGCTTCTCAGTCTCCACAACTACTTCACGAAACTCTGCTTCTGATACTCTTCTTTGCTGGACCAATTTAAGGGCCACCTCTTCCATTCCCACAATCATTCCCTCCCGTAGGATACTTATGCCATCTTCACTGCTGCATCCTTCTCTACAATCTCCAGTTGCTTATTTGGTATCTCTGGTTCACTATTGCCTTTTAGGTCAATTCTCTCTTCTCTTCCTTTTTTCACCTCTAAGACTTTCTCCAACAATTTCCAATTTTCCTTAGCATCGGTTTCCAATTGGAGACACTCATCCTCAGCTTCTTCTCTTCATAGATCACCGTCACAGCTTGCAAAGCTGCTTCTGTCACAATCTCTTAAACTTCACCCATACAAGGGGTTCTTTCTTTCTCAATGAGTTGTTCAGTGCTCTTCTCTTCTTCATTGTAGTCATCTAGGTTTTCCCCTTCCTCAGGGTATGCTATCAGTACTTCTTCATCTTCATCCTCAGTTTCTTTTAGTGACAATTCTCTTTTCATCTAGCTCCATTGAACCAACAATATTGATTTCTAGGATGTCTAGAATGGCTTGCATAGTCTCTTAACTCCTTCAGCTCTTCAATCTATGACTCGGTTGGTGAAGAATCACTCTTCTTCATCCTCCTTTCTTCATCTTCCATTTGTGCCTTCATTGTCCTTAGCACAACCTTCAACTCAACCACTTGGGATGCATGCTTCTCATTCATCTCTCACGTACTTTTATCCTTTATCACTTCTTTACTCTTTTTTGGGTCTGTTGTTCTTTTAATGAAGTAAACATTATAACAACGAGACCAATGATGCCTGAGATCAACTTATAATCAATAGCAGTGTGTTAAACGGCCATGGACAATCATTTTTGGCTGCTACAACCTTCACTTGAAGGAAATTTTTGTTCAGTAGCATGTTAGGAATATTATACCCAGTCCAATACATACAAAGAGGTTGAAAATTATACAAAAACTTGTTGGCCAGATTTTGACATCATTCACTGATGTCCTCCAGGTATAAGAGCTTCCAAACAACCTACAACAACCTGTACAACTCACTTCTGATATTGTAATAGCAAGAAACAGAAAATGGACATTTTTACAAACACTTAGCCTATAGTTTAACGATTAAAATGCACTACAAAACAAATTGCTGTTTTAGTTTTGAAGGGTGATCCTTCAATAAAACAAAAACCCATGTTGATTATACTCACGATTTTTCCTGGAACCTGTCTGTCTCTGTAACCTTTACCTTGTAAAAATGCCCCAATTTTTCTATTGGTTAGATGCCCCGTGAAACTTCCCCAAACTTTCTAACCTTCACGCCACCACTTTCCCCAAAAATATTTTTTTTTTTCTTCCTTGTAAAAAATGTTACTCCCTTCTTGCTGTTCAGGTGTGGCTAAGTTTTTAGTATTGGATCATCATTATCTATGCTCGATTAACACTTTCCATCATCTTCCGGTCCCTACATCTGTCCCACGGTTTTTTCTCTTTCATGCAAGCAAAAAAATACATTTTTTCTCTTCTTGATGTGGCAAACACTCTTCTTCTTTTACCGATCCAGTTTGAGGCTGAGTTTTTGTCTTTTTATCCTTTTGGACGTGTGGTAAATGTATTTCATCCCTTCTTCTTGATGGTTATGCAGTTTGTAATGTCTCCTTTTGGAATTAATTACTTTTGGATACCTGAAGCCTATTTTTATTATTTTCCGTAGGCTAAGGGGAAAGTGAAAGAGGAAAATAAATTTATTTAAGTGCTCCAAATATATTTTATAATTTAATTGGAAAAGGACACTTAAATTATATTTTAAATTCAAATAACATTGTTAGAATAAAATAATAATAGAAGGTTGACTTCAAATGACATGTCTTAATGACACTATTTCTTTTAATACATCTTTAAAAGTACAGTTGCATAGCTGTTTGGTGGCTGTGCAACAAATCATGTTCCTTGGCAACTAATTCATATTTAGGATACAAATAATGTTCTATCAGTTTGAACTTTGTACGGCACTATATGGCTAAAATATTACCATTGACTAGTTAATTGAGTAACAGAACTAGATATCAGACAAATGACAAATTTTACTGCATTCTCATGACATTACCACAGTTTGAGTCATCATTGTTTTGTTTCCCATTATCAAAATTTAGTCTACGACTGTCTACTTATTTCCTTGCAACCATTGTTGTTGAGGTTTATAACCAACAGTTTGGTCAATATTAATGTTTTTTGTTTACAACTGCAAAACCAGCCGTTGTTGTGACTGACAACTGCCACACGATTCTTCTAACTTCTGATCCAAGATTGGAGCTATATATTCTTGCAATTGTTGTTCATTCCCATACAGTTAGTGCCAAGTGATGGCTACTTGTTTTCCATAGATTGAATATTTTCACTGCATGCTGCAGTTTGTTTTTGAACGTTATTTTCTAGTATGCTTATGGACTTCCAAGAAGTTTTAATAATTTTATGCTATTAAAGAAAGTAAGAGGCATAAAGCTATATGTTTGTTTGCAATGACAAATGTGTTAAAATACAAGTTATACCGATACTTTCTGTGATTTTGTTAGCCATCTAAGAAGTGCTCTTCATACCTTTCCAGCCAATGCCAAGTGTTGGTTACTTAACTTGTTTCCAATTACAGTGACAAATTTGACTGCATGGTGATTTTTTTAATAAAAGACTACCTTCTATGGACTTATATGAAGATATTTTTATTCTTTATTTTCAAATTTAGCAAGAGGCTCATAGCTACCTTCTCATTGTCCAATGTTTTGGAATAGAAACCATATTGATGTCTGTGACTATAATATATGTCTTAATACCTGCATTTCATTCTATAAAAATATGAATGCATTTCTCTTCGTTAGCATATTTGTCATTTATAACATTTCTGTGTTTGATTTTATTTGTTTGGTAGCCAGCGAAAAGTGATAAATGCCTTTTCTTTTGATTGAGCATTTGCATTCTATTTTCCATGTGTTAAAAATGTCTGTTGGCACAAATTCTCTATTACTGCCTAAACAGAAACTGTAGTACCACCTTAAACCATTTATCGGTAAAATCTGCAAATTAGAAATGTATAAAGATAAATACTAGATGGCTAAATCTGATCAAGCCCTTGTTAAAAAGAGCCAATAGCAGTCTAGGTAGCAGGCAAAGCATTAAGTCCTAAGTTCGAATTTCACACTTATCTTTTACAGCACACCTACAATAACAAGTAGGTCGTACTCAATGTGTTATAGCTCTGGAAAAAACCATAGTAACCACTCAATGCATTATAGCTCTGCAAAAACTAATATTTTTAATGTAGGCGCTTAATAGCCATATGATTTCTAGATGGTCAATACAGGCTGTGAATTTTGCTGAACAGAATGCTTGCCAGACCTAATATATCTTTGTTTGAGCTGGTTGTAAATGTATGCCTCCCCGCAAAAACCATATATGATGAGCTTTTGTCTCAATGTGTACACGCAAGTGATAGATTTACGAATTTGTATATTGGCATCCTTCATTGCTGAACCAATGAGCTGATGCGGTTAGATCTCATAATCTTGATTAGGAGCTACCATATATGTTTTAATATTTTAGTTTGTAATATTTATATGGTCCATAGGTTGGAACAGCTGCTGGTGGAACTCTTGGTGCATTTCATGGGTTCAATCGAGGTGAGTGCTTTTGACCCTCTGCTTCACAAACTGAACAAGTATGCTTTAAAGATTGCCAGTTTATGGATGATTCTTTGAGCTCAATCAAGTTTTAAATGAATGTTCTGGTTCTCCGTGATGAAAAAAATTCTATATTTAGCTTCTTAGATTTTTTAGTATCAAATTCAAGATCCCGCTTCCACACAATTAAATTTGTTTCAGTTTGTGCTTACCATTATTGTGACTTCAAGTTTACGAGTCTCACTTTGTGCAGAATTGTTTTGTTAAAGATACAAATGCCATAATTTGCTAGCTATGCGAGAGTCCATCAATTTCAGAGCGTAACTGTGCATGCAAATTGCGTATCTTTTTGTGTGTTAATTTTATTTTATAGTGCTATCACACTAGATTTTTTTAAATTAGATTAATTCTTGTCTTAGGCTGGATGCTTCATGCTAGTGAAGAATACTGAGAGAAACTGTAGGTGGATGATAGCAATCTGGATTAGATATAAATGATTTTTAGTTTTCAGTTTAAGTATCAGACACAACATGCTGTCCATATCAGATATGTTCCACATGGTTGCATATTGTTTTTCTTCCCTATGCAGACATGGAGCAGGAACAGAGTCTGCAAGATCCAGTAGAATTTTGTGTCTGTTGTAGCATATAGCTTTAAAGTGTTGAAAAGTTCTTGCATTTTCTCCATGAGCTACCCCCTTTAGACTGTATAGCCAGGCATGACATACAGTCTGGCACAGCCTGTGGGGTCTGGGGCATCGCCCTTGCTGGGGGGTTTAGGGGCTGGCGCCCAAGAAATTTGTCTAGGGTCCTCTTTATATGATTTCGGGCCCGTATAGGTGGTTTAACCTATGTTATTATATGGGTGGTTAGATAACTCATGTTTATGGCAAACCGTTATGGGTTGTATTCTTGGCCCATGGTTTTGGTACCCATTGTATTATAATACCATTGTGACGGTTACCTATTGATATGCTTGCATATAGCCGGACATGCAGAATGATAGAGCAGTACTGGGAAGCACATTATTGTAAGGTAAAATGGTTGAGTTAATACAATAAAAAAAATATGTTACTACGCTGGTTTTTTTTCCCAAATAGAGTTCCCAGGATAAATCTTGTGTATGTTATTTCTCTGTTTTCTGTTTATCTTAAAGACTCTTTGAAGTATTGGTTCTCTCATATTTGTTTATCGGCTCAAATTCTCTTCACAAAGCTCCATAAAATTTTACTATTTGTAAACTTGTAATCATATATGAATTCATGGTGCACTATATAGAAAATTGTTGAGGCGTATTCTAATAATCTATCTATTTTGCAGTTATGCCTTTTGTCCAAAGCCGGGTGAGGGGTCCAATGTGGTTGCATTTCTTTGTCGGAGTAAGTTCTAACTATTTGGTCAATCTGAAGGTTCTGTTTTCAGTTTACTTGTATGTTGATATGAGTGTGTTGTTATTCTGATATATTACACCTTAAACTATGTGTGCTAACGAGTTCATAATATTGTGTTAACTAGTTTGTAATATTTTTTAATTTTCTTATCTGTATATGATATAACATTTTAATACCTTTCTTATACATGTATCATTTGAAAATTAACAGTCCAGCAACATTTTATCTATTTTTATAACTTGAGCCATGGGTCTTGTTATTTGATGGACAATTTTTTTAGGGGAGTATGGAAGACTCTATTGCCCATCCTCCATTTACAGGGTGCCTTCCTCCCTCTTACTACCTACCTGTGGAAATATACAATGAATCATAAACAAAGTAAATGGGCTTATGTGAAAGGATTTCATCATAAATGCTGCAAATATAAACTCAAAACATAAGCAAAATGGAGATGACACCATCAAAGGAGTAATGGCAGAGTTCCTTTTACCTTGCTGAGTGTATCTGAATTTTAATAGCAAAACCCTCTTGGAATAAGACAGAACTGAGGTGACCTTGATCTCCCAAAGCAATTAATGCAATATGATGCAAAGACCATTTACAAAAACAAGGCCAAGAATCTGAAAGATGAAACCACAAAGTGTGAGTACTGCGTGGCGTATAAACCCCCATGGCATATCCCACTTTCTATAATGATGTGCAATGGTGTTCCTCTTCATAAAGATGAACTAAGAGGCTTTGGTAAGCGTTCTCTACACTAATGAGAGAGAAAAATAGAGATAGGAGAATTTGAGAAAATTTCAGAAATGGAGGGAGAAAGTTTTAACTTTTGCTGTGTTCTTCATTCAAATCAGAAGTGGAATGGGTGAATACTTCAAGTGAGAGAGATGATTAATTGAATGCCAACTAGCCTTTACTTACAAGTTTAACCATTGCACTTTCTTGTTACTAGCTTTTATAAAGCACAATGTTATATTTTCATGTTGTGCATTTATTTCCTGTCAGTTTACATTTATATAATTAGTACCTGACATACATTTAAGACCATTATACTAAATATTCCAACACCACTCCTTAAAGGTCATATATGAAAACACGAATGATTTATCCCTCAATTTAATAGACTTTTCAATACATAGAGGCTTTGTAAGCATATCTGTTTCTTGCTCTTGAGTTGGACAGTATATCAACTCAATAACTCCTTTCTTGACCGGTAATCAAATAAAATGGAAATGAACCTGATCTCGATTCAATGTGATATCCCAGGGACAACACCTTAAATGAGAATCTAGATATGTTGATATGTTGTATGCGTGTGCAGATGCCATATGTATGGATTTCTTAGATATAAACATTCAGATGGAAATGTGCAAGAAAGACAATAGGAACTGAAACAAAAAGTATGGTTGTCTATCTTCCTAGTCTGTCTATATTGTGAGATCTCTACTACTGATTGCTATCTAATGCTATAGATTTGTATACAGCGGTTACAAAGCGGGAAAAGCATAAGGAACCATTATGTAAGTCAAAATGGCGAAGTTTCTATGTGTGACTTGTTGCCTTATGATGATTGAGCTAAATGTTGTTAAAAATTGACTGTTGAAAAATTCGTCGAGTTGCTCCGCAAATAGGGCACTACCCTTGGCCTCACAAAGGGAAACCCCTTGGTTGACATTGGGGGCTTCGCTTTTAGAACAAAGATAGCAGTGTTGTTGACACTTGTCGGTACCACACAATGTGGGTTAGACTCACCGGTGTGGCATGTAGGTGTCTAGGATCCTAAGGAAGTCATTGGTGGAAACCACATAAAGTTTGGTATGTGCATGGATGGTGTGATTTCCAATTTGCTCAGATTGTGTTGTGCCAATGCAGAAGTGTGTGTCACATCTGGCAAAGATGGATTAAGGATCTTGGAGGTATTGTGAACATTTGGATGTACTTTTGGAGTATCGTAAGCTGTTGCATAAGATCCACAATTACCGCAAGTTGTGAGAATGGGGTTGTTGGTATGACTGGAACTGCTTGTGGAGAATCGTTTGGGATCAGAACTTCTATGTGCTTGGTATGTGCAAGGAAAAAATGATTTTTAACCAGTTTGAGTATACCTTGATTATCAACAAATATATATGTAGTCAAACTGGACTTTTACAGGTTTTTAATAAAGCCTTTGGCAAAAAAACACTTATGAATATTATCAGTAAAGGTAATATTGAGTTTATTCCCAAAGCAGCAGATCCTGAATTGCTTACCAGTTGGAGGCCGATACGACTATTAAATGTCTCTTTAAAATCCTTGCCAAAGCTCTTACCCTGCGTCTTTGACACATCCTACCTGTAACGCCCTTAACTCCCCTTCAAATCATCATAAGAAGGCATTCTATCAACACAAAAACCAAACAAACAAGGCCAAATGGCAGCACACTTAGCCAAAGACTCAAGCCACCTCAACTCACCTTCAACCACAATTGCACATTATAAGACACATTCCACATACCCAAAACAACAATCATTCATCCCTTGAACAAGAGGAACATCATTAGATCCATACTTCAAAACTTACCTTACCCAAGATGGGTTGACCTCTCAAGGTACCCACTTCATTACACCCCATGCAAAAGATAAAATCCAACATTTAATTTTTAGAATATTTCTTAAGGCCCCAACATTGTGGTGGCTCTCTTTTAGCCCAAGAGGTGTAATTAACCTCCAAAAGTTAGCCTACCCCAAAGGTACTGACTTAGGCCAAATTTGTGGAGGAGACATATTTCTTGCCCTAAACACAACTCCAAAATTGGCTTAAAAACAAATCCAAAATTCAAAGTTTAGAAGGGAAAACAATTAAGTTCTACACATAGAAGGGGACAAATTAATTAACAAGAAGACAACATAGTAAAGGTTACATGGGTGAGAAGAAAATGACTAACCAAGGACCTTAGGAACAACACACTTCTTAGGATCTAAGGAAACGAGTGGTATCCTTGATGAATTGGTCCCTTGCCTCTCCGGTTTGCGGAGGCTCAAAAGCATACCAGATACTGTTCCCTGCACACATGGCACAAGTGTCATATATGTCCAACGATATATTGAAATCAATAATTTAATTACTTGCTAAGTAAGAAAGTACGCAACATTTGCATTCATGCACATGGTGAAATAATGGGAATCACACTACCTCTACTACATACCAACAATCATTATCCATTGTTATATATAATTTACACATGTTTACTTATTTGGTCCATAATGCTAAGAAAGTCATGTATCATATTCATCATGATCATTATAAGCGATAAACAACTTAACGCTACATAAAATTCACATGTAACCACAATGATCAATAATAGTAGTAAACACATTGCTAGGCAATATCACCTATTGTAATCATTGAGGTCAATTAGAGTAGTAAGCTATGTGAGTTCCCATCGCCATAATCATATGCATCATAATACAAATTTCAAAATATATACATCAAAATAAAATGCGCTATGTCGTGGTACTCAAAGTACAACTATATCAAAGTCTCAAAATAAGGAAGTAGTTGCATAACAAATGTCTAGGAGGACAGTGGTAAAAGTGGCATGACATCCCCTCCCCTTAATCACGACTTCCTCCTAGAAGTCATTGAAAGAGGTGGGGATGTTGAAGTCTCAAGGTTGACGCATCCTCCCAAGTGGTTGCATGCTTGTCGTATTTGTCCCACTTGCACCTTGACTTGATCCAACTCACGACCTCGAAGGCTTGGGGTCTGTGCTCTAAAATGTGCATGGGCTCCGTGGTCAAGGAAACATAGCAAGCGACAACAACACAATCCTGCAACCTATCCCTACTAAGCGGAGTTCTACACTCGCTGTCGTATGATGCTTTATAATGTGGCATGTCAATGAAACTGTGACAACTATTGTAATAAGCAAACTTTACTAGATAAAGATAACCCTCCTAACGAAACTGCTGGTACATCACATACATGTGAAGGATGTCCTCCAAAACCCGGTTCACCCTCTCTATCTACCCATCTATCTTTGAGTGATAAGTTGTGCCGAAGTTGAGCTGAGTGCCCAAAACTTCTTGAAGAGTAGTCCAGAAATCAAATGTGTACAATGGATACTGATCGGAGTTGATCTTACGGAAATCTTGTGCAGCCGAACAATCTCATCAAGGTAGACCCTCGACACTTGCTCTCGATGTGTAAGTAGTCATAACCGGTGAGAAGTGCGCCACTTTGGTCAACTTGTCCATTGTGACCATGATGGCATCATGTTGATAGTAGGATGTGGGCAATCTTACAATGAAATCCATGGAAACGGTATCCCATTTCCATTTAGGAGTAACATGAGGGTAGAGAAGACTGGTACGGTGTTGGTGCTCGGCCTTTACCCTCTAGCACTCTAAACAATGGGATACAAAATTTGCAATATCGCACCTCAAACAAACTCAGTGATACAACTGCTGCAATTCTGCATGCATCTTCATCACCCTTGGATGTGTTGAATAAAGTGCACAATGGGCCTCGAAAGACTAATACTATGCAACCAACCATCCGAAGGAACATAAATGCACCCTCTAGGCCGTAAAAGGCCATCAACCTCCAAAGTATATCCTGTGTACTTGCCCTTAAAACCTATCGCTAGGAGCTTGTCAAGGATACTACTCCTACTCAAGGCATTTACCAACGATTTTCTCTTTTCCCTTCATGTGCTCTATATCAAAATGCTACTCAAAAAAGAGCTCTATCCAATGCTGTTGCCGGGCGTTGAGATTTGGCCGAGTAAAGATGTGTCGAGGCGCAAATTATCTGTCCACTAAATAAATTGATGACCAAGAAGAAAATGACGCCATCGACTAAGGCACGAACTACAATTGCAAGCTCTAGATTGTGAGCGGGATAACCAAACTCATAGTCCTTGAGCTTTTGAGACTCGTAAGCAATCACCCGAACTTCCTACATAAGAATTGCTCCAATACCAAGCAAGGAAGCATCAATACAAACCGCAAAGTCACCAAGCAGATCTGGAACTGCAAGGATGAGAGTGGTAGTGAGGTGCTCTTTGAGTGTGTGGAAGGCCTGCTCGCACTTCACACTCCACTCAAACATCTTCCCTTTACGTTGAAGAGAAGTGATGGGATGGGCAATTTGGCAGAAATCCTGAATGAACTTGCGGTAATAGCTGGCCAACCCCACGAAGCTACACACTTCGATCACATTGGTGGGTGTAGGGCACTCCTCTATAGCACAAATCTTCGATGGATCTAAAATGATTCCATCGCCTGAAATAATCTGACCCAAGTATTGAACCTCTGACTGCGAGAACACATACTTGCTCAGAATGCCATAAAGGTGATGCCCCCTTTACGTAAACACACCTTTACGGAAACTACATTCTTTTGTCCAGTGCAAGTTAGCTTTTTTGTCTCAATAGTAAGCATATATATGCTGTAATTATGATACCAGATGTCATGCCCCAATTAAATTGTTTAGACCCTCATTAAGTAAATTTTTACTTTAGTGGATAAATTAAACCTTTGGAAAATTAAACTTAATTGTTATCATATTACATTAATTAAGCTCTTAGTGAAATGAATTAATTCCCCGTTTGGCTTGAATAACCGTTGGTGGGGAAATATAATAACTCTTATTGAATTGAATTTACGTCTATTGCATGGTTGATACTTGGGGTTAAATTATTACCCTTGTATGTAATTAAGGCCCCAAGATTTAATTAACTTATCATCATAGTATATTACTTATTAATTTATTGTGGTCGACTTGGTAAAGCCCTTAAATGATTACTAAGCGTTATTTGAGTGACACTAAATCAACGTTCCATGGGGTATAAATTTTAATCCCTTGGTTTAATTTGCGATGTGAGAAATGATTATTAATTAATTATTAAGTAATTAACCAAGTGACATTTAACCAACATCTTTTAATTCTAACAAAAAAATTGTCCCAAATTTTACGGTGTTAACGAGATAATTAGTTGGTTAATTTGGGTCTAAAAATCATGGGCATGACATTGCTCACACTTCACACTCCACTCAAACATCTTCCCTTTACGCTAAAGAGAAGTGATGGGATGGGCAATTCGGGAGAAATCCTGAATGAACCCGTGGTAATAGCTGGCCCACCCCATGAAGCTACACACACCTCGGCCACACCTTGGTGGGTGCAGGCCACTCCCCTATAGCACAAATCTTCGATGGATCTACAGAGATTCCATCACCTGAAATAATGTGACCCAAGTACTGAACCTCTAACTGAGAGAACAAGCGCTTGCTCAGATTGCCATAAAGGTGATGCTCCCTTTACGGAAACACACCTTTATGGCAACTACGTTCTTTTGTCAAGTGCAAGTTAGCTATTTTTGTCTCAATAGTAAGGATATATATGCTGTAATTATGCCCTGACTTCTGCAGCCATAACATGCTCCATAGTTTTAGATATAAGATTAACAAAATGATTTGTCAAACTTGCAGCAACAAGATATTGACATCTTGGAAAATGTATGTTGTCATACAATTCACGTGCTCCACTGCTCTTCCCTTTCTAACAGATAATTTTAGTGCTTTAATTTTTGGTGCAGCAAAGGATGGAAAAGTTCTGGGAAAAAGGACCAAATGGCTGTGGAAACTCCCATTTGAGCCCGTCTATGGGCTTCAAGATACATGATTTAGAGTATTTTGTGATTTCATTAAATGATGCTAGCATATTACTCAAAGAAATTGCTTGAAATCTCAGATTTTTCTTTAGCTGCTTCTTTTACACAGATTTTGTGTGTGCAACAATCTTAGAGGTAAACCGGTTTGCAGCAATGGCAGTTCAAACATGGTTTTTACTGCAACAAGGAATTGGAAATTGAGATAGTTATGATATAACAGTCAACACAAGCCAACAGGAGGTACTTTGTTGTATGGCAAACCTGTGTTTGTAGCACATTTTACTTGGTACTACAAATAATCTTTTGAAGAACATCGTTCATAATCCGAAGGATAAAACTTCCGAAATTTAGAAAAGAAACTTTTCTGCAGCAGAAAATAAACTTGATTGCTGTGTGGCAGCACGATAAACATGCCTCATACAACTTTTCTGGCGACATTCTTTGATGAAAATTTGGTTGCAAACAGTTCTTCCAGCTCTCCAAATTTTTTCCCCTCTTGTAAGAATCCTGGAGATAAACTTGCTACAGCGCATACAGATCTTCTACGATTAATAATCTCCTGCTCCTGATTCTTGGCATTTGAATGAGAGTGCATGGGGCCTCCTCCAACACAATTGAATTTGGAAATTTGTTGTGGGCAATAATGCAACACAAGCTTCACTTATGTAAACATCGTATTTGCAGTTATCATTTTGTTATCTGAAATTGCCATGTTAGAATAGCTGTTGATAAAACATTTGAATTGAATATGCTTCTGTTTTGACTCAAGTCATGTTTCTAGAGTGAAATTTCTTATGCTAAGAGGCATTCAACAATGGCAGCCGGTGGGGTGGTGGTGGGCGGTAATGCCCACGAGTTGGTTCACTTTTAATTCTGATCTTAAATTTGACATCCATTTGACTGTCACTAAGAAGTTTTTCCTTCTTAGAGAAGTCAATTGGAAAATCATAATATCTTGGCCATATGGTGGAGTTTGGAGCCCATTTTTTCAATTGAAATATTTTTTCAAGCCTTACACATTAATGTAGCTAGATTGACACCATTTGTTACCATTCAATGGGAAATTTGTGAAGAAGGTAATGAAGTTATTAATAATGGTCATATGCTAAAAATCCAAGATAAGGTCCTTGAGATTGATATCTCTCGTCGTTTTTTCAGACACGTGTATTTAAGATATTTGTACTAGTTTTTATTCTGTTATAGACTACATGGAAACGCCTAGGGGTCCTTGTACCACCTGGAAATGTACCTGTGTTGGTACGAGGATCGGTACGCTTCTGGTACGGCCGAAAATGTACCCACAGAGAGGGTATGCTATGGGTACGACAAACTTTACCCATAGCGTACCACCGCCTGTGTGTACGTTTCCGGCCGTACACTGCCCCCTTCACACATCTTTTTAAAAGAAAACTCAAAAAAACTTTAAAAATATGCAATTTTTTTTAATTTTAAAGTTTCTTATTTCTAACCTAACCCTAAACGACCCCAAACACTTATTTAAACACCCAATCCCTCTACTTTTTTCTCACACTCAATCTTTGCTATTTTGCTTGAGCTTGAAGGAGAGAAAGAGAAAGAGAGGTTGAAGGAGAAAGAAAGAGCTTGGAGGAGAGAAAGAGAGCTTGGAGGAGAGAGTGATTGAGCTTGAAGGAGAAAGAGAGAAGGAGAAGCAAGTCTACAAACATCAAGGAGGATTTTTCCAGGTATTTTACATGCATTCAGACATTTAAAAAAATTCTTTTGAGCAATGTTTTGTATATGAATATGATCAATTATCAATATCATGAATGATGTGTGTCAAACACATCATTCATGATTATTGATCATGATCTAAACTTATTTTTAATATTTATTTATTTTACGGTTATTAAAATATAATATATTAATTAATTTTTCCGTATTTTAAGTTTAATAGTGAAGTTTTATTTAATTAAACGTTTACCCTCTCGTGTATGCTCTCACCCACACCCATTTATGGCGAACTTGATGATCAAAATCAAAGATTGACGTGTAGGATTAATCTGTTTAATTTTTCTAGTTAGTTATGTATTCGTTTTTTTTTTTATTTTGAAGTTTTAAATTGAATTTATTAAAAATTTAAACATCTACCCTCTGTGTATGCTCTCACCTTGCACCATTTATGGTGAACTTGGTGATCTAATTAGAGAATGACGTGTATGGGTTAACAAATTAATTTTCTAATTTGTATTCGTTGTTTTTAATTAAATTATTTTAATATTTAGCAACGTTTTAAAAATATCTTTATTGTAGATTAAAAGTTAAAACAAATTAATCCTACAATCATGGCATCTAGTTCAGCTTCAATGGGGCAAGAGGGGGAAATGTTTGAGTGGTATGGCAGTGAAAATGGATCCAAATTATCCTTTATGGAGGCATGTGGAAGTGGTAGAGCTTGTTGCGGTGGTGGTATCCTATGTTTGGACGTGTCCCTTCTTGTGCGCCACATTTAAATCCTCATATACCCGTTTGAGAGCTCATTTGATCGGGGCATCAAGGACGGGTATTAGACCGTGTAGGAAGGTGGAAAAGAAAACCATAGCCATGTACCTAAAAGAGCAAGAGGATGCAAACATTGAAGCAGTAAGAGCTCGCTCTAGAACTATTTCTTTACAGAGAGGACCATGGGAAAACCACCAACATAACACCATCATTTCATCCTTTCATGATACTCATGCTAAACTATTATTCTAGATGATGACCCTTTTGATGCAGATACCTCAGGGCCATCAAACAAGAGAACAAAAGGCCCATTAGAAAAAGCATTTAACATCGAGAAGAGGGATATTGCAGATGAATTGGTGTCTCGGTGTATATTTGCATGTGGACTACCATTCAATGTCTTGAGATCACCTTATTGGCAGCAGATGGTGAGAGGCATTAATGAGGCACCACAGGGGTATACAAGCCCTAGCTATAATAAGGTTCACACTTCTCTTTTGGCAAAAGAAGTGCAACACATTCAAACATCTCTACAACCAATTAGAGATTCTTGGACTGATTCAAGAGTCTCTATTATATCAGATGGATGGAAAGACTCCAGAAATAAACCTCTCATCAACATTATTGCAGTATGCCCTAAAGGGCCAATGTTTCTGAAGGCTGTTGATTGTGAGGGGGAAGTAAAAGATGCCCAATTCATTGAGGCTATTGAGTCAGTGGGCCCGCAGAGGGTTGTCCAAGTCATCACGGACAACGCCAAAAATTGCAAGGCAACATGATTGATAGTAGAGGGTAGGTATGAGCACATATTTTGGACACCATGTGCAATACACTCCCTGAATCTAATGATGCAGAAGATTGGGAAAATTGCATGGATTGAACAAATATACACGGAGGCAAACGAGATTTAGATGTTTGTCACCAACCATCACATGTCTCAAGCCATATTCAGAAAATTTTCAAAGTTGGAGTTGTTGAAGGTAAAGGAACAATTCATTTTAAATTTAATATTTGATTTTAAATTTTTAAATCAATTTCAATTTGTGTTGTTATTGAATTGTTTCCATTATTTTTTAATAGGTTGTTGAGACTAGGTTTGCCTCTCACACACTCGTCTTGAGACGACTTGTGAAGGTGAGACGTGCTTTGAGCATGATGGTGATTGATAATGTCTCGGGACCGTCCGGAGGCAATCTAACACATGTAAAGAGCCCAAAAATAAAAGCATGGATCCTCGGCTTAGCATTGGTGGGGAAAAGTTGAATATTTTTTGAGTTTCACGGAGCCTATTTTGAGTATGATACGATTTGTAGACAAAGATAATGCTTCAGATTGGAGAAATATATGATGGCATTGACTCCATGCTTGAAAAAATCCATGATAATCATACAAAGCCAAAGAACAGGACCGTGAGGAAATTTTTTTATAGTGAAGTTAAAAATGTGATCGTGAGAAGGTGGAAGAAAATGACCACCCCATCGCATCTCCTCGCTTATGCTTTAAATCTCAAATATTACAAAGCAAAGTGAAATAGTTGGGAGAGCTTGTAGCAAAAGCGACCATATGATGACCATGAGGTCGCTTAATGGGACGAAGTCAACATTCGAGAGGTTGTTTCCTGATCCAGCTACATCACTTGCAATCCTCCTCCAGGAGATTTCGATGTTTGTAAATGGACAAGGTAGCATGGGAGAGATAGAGGCTATTTGTGACAAACCCACCATGGATCCAATCACGTGGTGGACTTGTCATGGCCATGATGCCAAGTTCTTACGACCAGTTGCGATCAAATTGCTCTCACAGGTATAAAGTTTGTAACTTGTTATTTGATATTTTAATTACCAATTACGAATTAAAATTCAAAATGATATCATTCTTTTTTTTAATTAATAATATTAATACTTTGTTTTTTGTGACAGGTGGCTAGTAATTCTTCTGCAGAGCGCAACTGGAGTACTTATGGCTTCATCCACTCAGCCAAACGCACCATGTTGGCATCAAAGAAGGCTGAAGATCTAGTATACATTCATTCCAACTTGCGCCTCTTAACCCACAGGACGCAAGAGTATACTAGTGGTCTTAACAAGTTTTGGGACCTCAAACCCGAAAAAACACACGGACTTTGAAGCTTTTGCTGGTTGTTTGGCCAATGTTTCACTTCTTGGTGTTGATGAGGAACTTCTAGGGAGCCCTTCACAAGGGCTCGAAAGTGGAGCTAGTGGGAGTGGAGCTGCAAGTGGCATCCATGAAGATGATTTTGACGAACATCTAGATGATATGCTCTAGAAGTTGAGAACTTGAATGTATTATGTTATTTACTATCATGTTTTGAACATTATGAATCAATACAAACTCAAGTCTCAATTCTCAAAGTATTTGAAATTTCAATTTTGTTTTCATGTTCTATGATTCATGAATGCTTTTAAGTTGTATGACTCTATGAGTATTAAATTTCAATAAGTATGCAATGTATGAGAATTAAATTTCAATAAGTATGCTTCTTTAAATATATATATAAAGTACCCAAAAGTGTACCATACCCGAGATTTTTAAAATTTGCCGCTTCAGCGTACTGAAACCGTACCTGTACCCGTATCTGTGCAGTCTAGTATAATTTAACAAAAAGAGTACCACGAGCAATTCTTCTCACAATTTTATTTTTCGTCTTTTAAAAAAAAGAGCACCACAAGAGCGATCTTTATCACAGGCTTACATGCAAATCACAACCACTGACATTTTCAAAGGCTTAACAAACTGATTTGGAGAATAAATGAACTCGTCTCCTGTTTTAGATAATCTATAGGATAGCTGAAGCTTCCACAGTGGTAATGATGCTGGGGCACATGAAGAACCATACGTAGCTTTTAAAGACGAGAGCATTGGCATTATCCATGGTTTTGGTAGACAAAGTAAGACCCACAAGTATCTGCAGGGATCATATCTGATTTGGAATGCTTGGTTCTACTACTGGAATTAACTGGAACCTTGAATCTCCTCCTTGTCCTAATACAGCTGCATGAGTACCTGCTACCATAGGTAAGTTTGAGAAGGTTAATTGGCTAAATGAATTTTAGTCTTCATCATACATACGCAAATAGCTATTATTTAAAAGTACATTCACAGGCAACCCATGTTTCAAAACACATACCCAAATATCTATTATTTAAAAGTGCATTCACAGGCGACCCATGTTTCAAAACACATACCCAAATATCTATGCCTGGCGTGATGCAATTGGAATTGCATGTATACGGATACAGATGTGGATGCGGATATGGTATCACATACAAATACGACTAGTGTTTTACTACCCCTAATATGGATACAGTTGGATACAACATAATATATAATATTTAAAATATTATAATAATCTAGATTATAAATTAAGAATATATTAATAATAATTATCAATTTTAAATTATAAATGAACTTATACATTAGATTAAAATTACACATAAATTACACACTCCCAGCCCACGGGAAGGTAGGAAGTTCGGTATTCAATGGATTAAAAAAATTGCAGGTTGTGTAGGCCAATGGAAAATAGACAAAATGAAAGAAAAGAAGTAGAGTAGGCCAAAAGAAACAGATCAAAAGAATTGCATGTTGATCAGAGCCAATGTGAAAGCTTGAAGTAAAAGAGCGAATCAACACTCTCACCTCCATGTCCTCAATTGTTGATACTAAAATGCATTATAGAAGATCGATTACATTTTTTAGCATCTTTTTAGCCTTTTGAAGGGTTTTATTGTTTATTTTTAACTTTTGAATTAGATAAGGCCATAGTTGCCCTGCTTATCGTATCTGTCTATATCTAACATGGCACAATTACAGGTTCATATTTGGATACGGCTGGGTACGGTATTTGAGCCATATCCAAGATGTATTTGATCCATATCCGTATTTGGCATGCAGATACGTTTGCCCTAGTAGTAGGGGCGACATATTTGGCAACACTGGGTCAAATTAATCAGCTTCATCCGAAATTTTAGCTTCCACACAGTGGCAATGATGCTGGGGCAGATGAAGATCCATACATAGCTTTTTAAAGATGAGGGCATTGGCATTGACCACGGTTTTGGTAGACAAAGTAAGACTCACATGGGCCAGGCAACTAACAAGTATCTATTTGGAGTGCTTGGTCCTATTGGTAGAATTAGTTGGAACCTTGCATCTCCTCCTTGTCGTAATACAGCTGCACAAATACCTGCTACCCTTGGAAATTTTGAGAAGGTGAATTGGCTGAGTAAATTTTAGTCTTCATCAAACATACCCAAATATCTATTATTTAAAATTGTACACTCACAGGCGAGCCATGTTTCAAAATTGTTCCTGAAGGTCGCCCGGTAAGGTCCAATTAATCAGCTTCATCCCAACTTTGAGGTTCTGATTGGAGAGAAGAGTATCTGTTGGGTGGTGAAAACTCTGCCAGATGATCTGTGAGAAACTATACAACAAAACCAAATTGCCAGGCTCTTGCAACTCCATGAATCCAACACTCTTGCCTCCCGACGGAGTGGACCATACATCTTCTGAGAATAAGAACTGATCAGAATTTGATTTTGGGGTGCCTTGGTTGGCATTATACTTTTTATGTCTTTGTTTATTTGTTGTCAATGATGGCATGTATTTTCTATATGTTTCCAAATCAAGCTAGTACGCATTCAAGCTTGCAAGAAAGCAAGGGGGATGCTGTCTGGGCGGATGCATGAACATGCAAGAAATTGCATAGTGATATGTGTGTTCATGTGTGCATGTATATGTGTGGGCTAGTGCTGCCTGTATCGAATGATTGCCATGATGTGGCCTTTTATGCTTTCAGAGTTGTATATACCAATTGCTTGTATAAAATAATGTTCTAGAGTATACATAGGCATTTATTCATGGAAGCATGGTAGAATACAAGCAAAGAATGTGTATGTATGGGCTGTGTCACAGTTTGCTGGATTTCTATGTAAAATGCAGAATTCAGAGTCCTTATCAAAACACAAAAATTGTTTCAAATTATCATTAAATTCATATGGCAAGAATTTGACTTAATTTTGTTTAAAAAACTTCAAAATCGTAAAAAATGCTGATTAAAATAGTGTTGACTTTTTGTCCTGAAGTTTTGGCACCCCCAATGTCCCAAACGCCCTTGATTCCCTCAACATTAAAAGCTGTAGTATAGAGAAACATTATTCCCCTAAATGTGAAGGAAAACACACACAGGTGCATAGATTTTTGCCCTTGTTGTGAGACATGGCGAGAAGTGTCCAAACATGGGTTCCTTGAAGCCATTAGGGTCAGTTTTTCAAATAGTTTGAAGACATTTTCTTCTTGTAGAGTTTCAGATTTGTTCCCGGAAAATTTGTTTCATCAGCAGATACACTAAGAAATTTTCTTCAAGAAAAAGATTCAGATTTGGGTTCCTTGTTTGAGTTTGTCCTATTGAGTGTACAATTTTGTCAAATGGCATTGAGGTTAATAGTAAATCACTCAATTTCCACGTTTGTTATACTACTATCTGTTCTAGTATTATCAATATTTTAGATTAATAATTCAGGTTTGGACGAGTTTATGTAGGTGGTTGTAAAATATTCTATTTATTATACTTCTCTTAGGAATTGGTAATAATATATATGTTAAATTAATTTTATATGAAAATTGACCAATTAATAAGAAACTAATAACTATTATGATATTATCTTATCCTTTTCATTAAAAATATGATATTAGAGGTATAATTTATTCGTAATTAACCAATCTAATTTTTAAGATATTTATTATTTTAATTCATTTATATTAAATTCACAAGATATTACATTTCATTTTTTATCAATTTCATTTATTCTGTATTTATTTTTTATTTAGAAATTCAAAATAATAAATATGCAAATTTGTATTGGTCTAATCACAATTTTTCGTGAATTCTATCCCCTCCCAAAATTGTTTTGAATGTAATCCTTGTCAAACTTGAGCATGAATCTTGTGACTTTGTGTATGGGTGGATGTATAATTAAGTAATGCATGCATCAGAATCCACACACAAGTCTTTTGTTCATATAGTAGAATCTATTTCTGAGGCACTCATCACAAGCCTTATGCGACAAAAGTTTTTCCTATACCATTTTGATATGTGCGTTGATCCTACTAGTCTTAAGAAGATGAAAGCTACACCTATACATTATAATCCATTAAGAAAAAAACTTCTAGTTGTTTTATTAAAATCTACGAGAAACTTTAGATTGGCATGAAGAATTAGAATGTGCATGCCATATTCTCTTTATAACACTTGTATTTCTCTGTACTCTTTCTGTTTGTTTGTGCAGGCCCTTGTAAATATTTCCTGTAAATATATGAAACATTTATTCAAAAAAGAGAACAAGCAAGAATTTGATGTGGAAATATTAAATTTATGCTTGAAAACAGTGTATCATTGTCTTCACATTGTCTGGTTAAGGGGAAGTCTAGTTTCTGGAGGGCATTATCTTTAATAAGACAAACAAGCTCGACAGCATCGCTTGATGTCATTTTTTAAACCCACCATTTAGTTCTAGATAATCTTGCAAGATTTCATGGTTCATTTGATTTTTGTTTTCTCCAATATATGTTGTGTAAGATTATGGTAGTTGTGTTTGTTTTGCAGATTCCTCCCATTATGTTTTGGTCTCTTGGTTGGGCTACTTTTGGAGGTATTATCTTTATCTCTTTTTTTGACAGAAAAAGATGATATTTTCAATTTGTATGAATAAACAAGAGCACATTTACATCCCTAACCGGATCACTTCAGAAGTGACAAAGGGGAGCAGAAAAGCAGAAAAAATACAGAGGCTCTAAGAACAATAAAACAACAATATAGCCCAGAGAGCACCAAAATATCACCCAAACAGACTAACTGCAGTGCCTAAAACTATCTCTTATTGTGATAAATAATGATGTCGCTTGCTGCTGAGTCAGCAAGCAAATTGAATTTCCTTATCATTTATGAAAATCTGATTACATGAATACCAGCACGGAAGTCTCTGATTTCCTGACCAAGAGTTGCAATGAGATTGAGAATGCTTATCACCTGACAAACACTCCCCAGAGTTAATTACTAAAAGGAGTCACCAAAACCTCAATCAACTTAAGTCCTTCCAAAATAACAATTTTTAAATCTCTCACAAATGCAGAAAACTCAGCAACATTATTGAATTATATATATATATAAATATTCTTATCCATTAATAACCACGACAGATTAATAGGACCGCAAAGAAAATACATTCCAAATAAGAGCTTGCAAGAGAAAAGGGCGATAAAACATAAAACACAAGCTAAGTTATTGTTACCCTTCAGCAAACTCCTTTATGATCTTCTCTTTTATTACAACGACCCTACCTGCCCCTGCAATCCTTGGATCTGTTTTAGATATACCTTCAAAGAAGAGGTGAACAAACCCTGTATGGTGCTTTGGAGGGAGATCAATCAGCATAGACTTCTGCACAAAGGTGAAATCTGGGAATATCCAACAGCTTAACCATCTTATCTCTATTCCTATTTGGGGTACAACTAGTCTGAATAGACCAACCCTGCTCTTTCATGATCACCATTACCAGAGCTCTAATGTGGAAGAAGCAGCTAAATGGTTTAATGGATCTGTATTGGAAATTGGCTTGATTTCTCGCCAGCCAAGTCTGCAGCAAAATAATCCTAGGAAGGCCTGTCCAGAAATGTCGAATAGCAGATTTCCCCTCAAAGCTGTAAGGGTACTGATTTTTCCACTCAGTTACAAACATACCACAGCTCGTTATTAGTTCAGATGTGTTGGTCCTAAAACCCATGAAATGCCAAACATGATTCCATATTCAAGAAGTGAAATCACAATGAAGGAAAAGATGTGTAATACCTTCGCAACTGTTCTTGCATAACACATACAGAAAAAAATTCATTTTTCCTTTTAAGTGCGTTCTTCTTTAAGTTAATTTTGATGAGTATATACAGTGGCAAATTAACTTGAATTCATCTTAAGATTGTTCGCTAATAGCTATATTGTGAGATTTTAAAATACTCTCTCTCTTTGTGCACATGAATGCATTCACATTGCTTGGCAATAATTTTCATATCAAATTGGGACTATAAGAATGCTCTGTTTTGTGTTTGATTTTTGGTTTGAATGCACACTTCTGATTCTTGGAGTGGAAGAAGTTGCAGATGCTGTGCTTGTTGTAGATAATCTATGTACTTAGATTAAAGGTCATCAAAATGTTTAGAAGTACAGAATATTTCAAGAAGAATATGAAAGAGAAACCTACCCTCCTCTTCCAGTATGAAGGTGTAGAATGCCTGCAGGCATGGAGGTAAAGACATAGGCACAGAATCAGCTAGTGTATGCCTTGTGCAAAGAAGCATAATCTGTTAATGGCTTGGCCTAGCCAGCGGTAAATGGAAGGCTGATCAGATATTTTCTAGACTGCTTCGGTATGGGTATGGGTATGGTACGCTGAAATGGCAAATTTTTAAAAACCTTGGGTATGGTACGCTGCGGGTATATATATAAAGAAGCATTTGCATACTTATTGAAATTTAATACTTATACAATCATTCATGGAACATGAAAACAAATTTCAATTACTTTGAGAATTGAGACTTGAATTTGTATTGATTCATAAAGTTCATAACATAATAGTTAATAACTTAATACATTCAAGTTCTCAACTTGCTTCACTTTCAGTTTCCAAGGGCTAAAAGCCTGGAACATATCATCCGGATGATCCTCAAAATCACCTTCATGGATGGCACTTGTAGCTCCACTCCCACTAGCTCCATTGTCGAACCCTTTTGAAGGGCTCCGTGGAAATTCGTCATCAATGCCAAGTAATGAAACATTAGACAAACAAGCAGAACTTTCAAAATCTATGATTCCAGGTTGAATGTCCCAAAGCTTGTTAGGACCTCTAGTATACTCTTGTCTTATGCGTTAAGAGGCAAGTTGGAATGTACATATACTAGATCCTCAACCTTCTTGGATGCCAACATGGTACGTTTGGCTGAGTGGATGAAGCCATAAGTACCCCAGTTTTGCTCTGCAAAAAAATTACTAGCCACTTGTCACAAAAACAAAGTATTATTAATATACAAAAATGAGTGCTATCATCTTAAATTTTAATTCTTAATTGGTAATTAGAATATCAAATAACAAACTTCATACATGTGAGAGCAATTTAATCGCAATAGGTTGTAGGTACTTGGCATCATGGCCATGTACAATCCACCACTTGATTGGAGTCATGGTGGCCTTGTCACAAAGAGCCTCTACCTCTCCCATGCTACCTTCTCCAGATACAAACATCCCCATCTCATTGAGGATTGCACTAGATATAGTTGGATCAAGAAACAACCTCCTAAATGTTGCCCTCGTCCCATTTGCAACCTCTTGGTCATCATATGGTGGCTGCCTACCAGGTAACCCAACTATTTCATTGTTGTAATATTTGGGATTTAAGGCATAGGCAAGGAGATGCAATGGGGTGGTCATTTTGTTCCACCTTTTCATGACCACACTTTTAACTTCATTATAGAACTTTTCCTCAGGGTCCTACTCTTTGGCTTGTATGATTTCTTTTATTTTCTCAAGCATAGAGTCGATGCCATCATAAATTTCTCCAATGCAAGCACTATCTTTGTCTACAAATCTAATCATACAAAGAACAGGCTCCATGAAACTCAACAAATACTCAACTTCTACTCAACAATCATCATCAAGGATCAATGCCTTTATCTTTTGGACTCTCTTTGTATTTGCTTGCCTCAGATGGTCCAAATATTGTCAATCATCATGCTACTCAAAGCATGTTTCAACTTCACAAGTCGTTCAAGACAAGTGTGTGAAAGGCAAACCTAGTCTCAACAACCTATTAAAAAGGAATGGAAATAATTCAATAACAATACAAATTGAATTAAATTTAAATATTAAAATGAAAAACTTAAAACTTATGAGTTGTTCCGTTACCTTCAACAACTCCAACTTCGAGAATCTTTTGAAAATAGCTTGAGACATGTGATGGTTGGTGACAAACATCTGAATCTTGTTTGCCTCCATGTAGATTTTCCCAATCTTCAGCAACATCAAATTCAGGGAGTGTATTGCACATGGTGTCCAAAATATGTGCTCATACCTTGCCTCTATTATCAACCCTGCTACCTTGCAATTTTTGCATTTTCGTGATGACTTGGACAACATTTTGAGGGCTCATTGACTCAATAGCCTCAATTAGAATGTTTGTAATGAATTGGGCATCTTTTATTTCCCCTCACAATCAACAACCTTTAAACTGTCTTTTTAGGGCTTCTTTGCAATAATGTTGATAAGAGGTCCATTTTAGGAGTCTTTCCATCCATCCAATATAACAAAGAACTCCCGAATCCGTCAGAATCTCTAATCGGCTGTAAAAATGTTTGTATGTGTTCCATTTCTTTTGCCAAAGGAGATGTGTGAACCTCATTATAGTTAGGGCTTGTATACCCTTGTGGTGCGTCATTAATGGCTCGCAACATCTCTCGCCAATATTGTGACCTCAACAAATTGAATGGTAGCCCACATGCATAAACACACCAAGCCACCAATTCATTTGCAATTTCTCTCTTCTCAATGTTGAATGCTTTTTCTAGAGGCTTTTTTGTTCTCTTTCTTGATATGGTCTCTTCATCCAAAGGAGTTTCAACTGGAACAATTTCAGTATGACTATTAATGAAAGGATGGAATGATGGTGGTGTTGGTGGTTTTCCCATAGCCCTTTGTTGCAAAGAAATGGTTTTAGAGCGAGCTCTTGCAATTTCAAAGTTAGCCTCCTCTTGCTCTCTTAAGTACATAGCTATTTTATTCTTCTCCACCTTACATGGTCTAATGCCGTCCTCCATATCTTTCATGAGATAAATGAGCTTTGAAACAAGACTTAATGTGGTGCCACAATGGGGGCACGTCCAAACATGAACACCACCATCGACAATGAGCTCTAGCACTTCCACATGCCTCCATAAAGGAGAATGAGGATCTATTTTCACTATCAAGCCACCCGGAACACTTCCTTGTGTTCCTCCCTCATTGCTTGCTTCCCCATGCCCCCTGAAGCTGAACTGGATGCCATGACTACAATCTGTTTAATTTGTTTTAACCTACAATGAGAGATATTTTTTAAAACATTGCTAAATAATTAAATAAACAATTAAAAACAACAAATACAAAGTATACAATTAATTTGTTACCCCTACACGTCATTCAATGATTTTGATCACCAAGTTCGCCATAAATGGTGCGAGGAGAGAGCATACATAGAGGGTAGACATTTAAGTTTTTAATGAATTCAATTTAAAACTTTAAAATAAAAAACTAAACACAACTAATTAAAAAAATTAAATAGTTAAACCCTACATGTCAATCTCTGATTCTGATCACCAAGTTCGCCATAAATGGTGTGAGGTGAGAGCATACACAGAGGGTAGCCTTTTAAGTTTTAATGAATTCAATTTAAAACTTTAAAATAAAAAACGAACACAACTATTTGAAAAAATTAAACAGCTTAAACTCTATACATCAATCTGTGATTCTGATCACCAAGTTCCCCATAGATGGTGTGAGGTGAGAGCATACACAGAGGGTAGACAATTAACAAAATAGAATTTAAATACTAAACGTTAAATACAAAATTAAATTTAATAATTAATGAATATTTAAAAACGTAAAATAAATAAAAATTAAATAGATCATTGATCACATATTAATTTGATTATTACATAAAAAAATGATTAAAAATTAAAAAAGAACAATGGATGTATGAAAAATACATGAAATTGATCCTCCTTGTTTGTTGGTTTGTAGTTGATCCTTCTTCTTCTCTCTCTCTATCCTTCAAGCTCTCTCTCTCCCTACAAGCTCATAATTAGCAAAATGCCAAAATGTGAGTGTGAATGAACGAGAGAAGATTTGGGGTGTATAAATAAGTGTTGGGGGTGTCTTTTAGGTGAAATTAGGTTAAGTTATGTCCTTTTAAGTTAGGGGCCTTTTTTTTTTGAATGATTTTAAATTGAAAATGGTGGAAGTTTGGAGCGGGTATGCTTGCAGGTATGTACTCAGAGGCCCTAGGTACGTCTTGGGTATGGATTTCTGTACCCAAGACATACCTAAGGCATGTAGGTATGTACCCGCAGTGTACTGTGACCGTACCCATACACATACCAAGTACGTATCGGGTGTGGTACGAGGGTACCATGCGTTTCGGGCAATTTAGGATATTTTATTATGTTATCTCAGAAGAGTCACGGTTTATTATGTTTAACAACAAAATGAGATGGGTGAATTGGTAATGTGTTGAAGTTTTAAGCATAAGCCCATTTACGTAACATTGAGGTGAATTTTGTTGCAAGAATCAACTATATGTGCCCTTGTGTAGAAAGCATAATTTGTTAATTTCTTGGCCTAGACTATGGTAAATGAAAGATTGATGAGATATTCCATTAAAATAACTAATTTTTAACTTAATATCTAGACTGCTCGGAAACATATGGTAGCCCCCCATACTAGGCCCGATGTGTACTGTATGGGTACGGGTATGAGTATGGTCTCAGTACACCGCAGTATGTACCTACATGCCTGAGTACGTAATCCGGTATGGAAATCCGTGCACTGGGAATGCATGTACGTACCTACAATATACCCTCTCCAAAGTTTTGTCATTTTCAACCTAAAATCATTAAAAATAAAAAAACCCCTAACTTAATAACATAATCTAACCCTAATTTCACCCTAAAAGACACCCCCAAAAACCTATTTATACACCCAACCCCTCATGTTAATTCACACACTCATGTTTTGGCATTTTCCTAATTCCGAGCTTGAAGGAGAGAAAGAGAGCTTTTTAAGGAGAGAGAGAGAGAGAGACAACTTGAAGGAGAGAGAGAAGGAGCAACTACAAGCCAACAAATAACAAGGAGGATCAATTTCGGTATTTTTCATGCATCCATTGTTCTTTTTTTTAATTTTTTTTATCAATTTTTTTAATGTAGTAATGAAACTAGTATGTATTCAATGATCATGATCTATTTAATTTTTTATTTATTTTATATTTTAAAAAAATATTAATTAATTTTTAAATTTAATTTCGTATTTAAACTTTAGTATTTAAGCTCTATTTTGTTAAATGTCTACCCTCTGTGTATGCTCTCACCTTACCCCATTTATGGCCAACTTGGTGATCAAAATCACAAATTGACGTGTAGGGTTTAACTATTTAATTTTTTAAAATTAGTTATGTTCCTTTTTTATTTTAAAGTTTTAAATTATTAAAAACTTAAACGTCTACACTCTGTGTATACTCTTACCTCGCACCATTTATGACGAACTTGGTGATCAAAATCAAAGATTGATGTGTAGGGTTTAACTGTTTAATTTTTTTAATTAGTTACATGTTTTTTTTTAATTTTAAAGTTTTAAATTGAATTCATTAAAAACTTAAACGTCTACCCTCTATGTATGCTCTCACCTCGCACCATTTATGGCGAACTTGGTGATCAGAATAAGAGATTGACATGTAGGGGTTAACAAATTAATTGTATAATTTGTATTTGTTGTTTATTAAATTATTTAGCAATGCTTTAAAAATCTCTCTTTGTAAGTTAAAACAAATTAAATAGCTCTAGTCATGGCATCTAGTTCCGCTTCAGGGGCATGGGGAAGCAAGTAATGAGGGAGGAACACAAGGAAGTGTTTCGAGTGGCTTGATAGTGAAAATAGATCCTCATTCTCCTTTATGGAGGCATGTGGAAGTGCTAGAGCTCATTGTCGGTGGTGGTGTTCGTGTTTGGACGTTCCCTATTGTGGCACCACATTTAAGTCCTCGTATACCCGTTTGAAAGCTCATTTAACTGTGGTAACAGGGACGAGCATTAGACCATGTAAGAAGGTGGAGAAGAATAAAATAACTATGTACTTAAGAGAGCAAGAGGAGGCTAACTTCGAAATTGCAAAAATTTGCTCTAAAACCATTTCTTTGCAACAGAGGGCTATGGGAAAACCACCAACACCACCATCATTCCATCATTTCATTGATAGTCATACTGAAACTGTTCCAGTTGAAACTCCTTTGGATGAAGAGACCACATCAAGAAAGAGAACAAAAGGGCCTCTAGAAAAAACATTCAACATAGAGGAGATAAATTGCAGATGAATTGGTGGCTCGGAGTGTTTATGCCTGTGGGCTACCATTCAATGTGTTGAGGTCACCATATTGGCAACAAATGGTGAGAGCCATTAATGACGCACCATAGGGTATACAAGCCCTAACTATAATAAGGTTCACACATCTCTTTTGGCAAAAAAGTGGAACACATACAAACATCTTTACAACCGATTAGAGATTCCTGGAAGGATTTAGGAGTGTCTATTATATGGATGGATGGAAAGACTTCAAACAAACCTCTTATTAACATTATTGCAAAGAAACCTTAAAGGGGCAATGTTTTTAAGGTTGTTGATTGTGAGGGGAAATAAAAGATGTCCAATTCATTGCAAATATTCTAATTGAGGCTATTGAGTCAGTGGGCCCTTAAAATGTTGTACAAGTCATCACAGCATAATGCAAAATTGCAAGGCAACAGAGTTGATAGTAAAGGGAAGGTATGAACACATATTTTAGACACCATATGCAATACATTCCCGAATCGATGTTGCAAAAGATTGAGAAAATCACATGGATTGAGAAAATATACATGGAAGCAAACAAGATTCGATGTTTGTCGCCAACCATCGCATGTCTTAGGGCATTTTCGAAAGATTCTCAAGTTGGAGCTGCATTGAAGGTAAGAGAACAATTCTTAAGTTTTAAGTTTTTCATTTTAATATTTAATTTTAAATCAATTTGTATTGTTATTGAATTCTTTCCATTCCTTTTTAATAGGTCGGCCGAGGCTTGGTTTGCCTCTCACGGACACTGCCTCTGAGACGACTTGTGAAGGTGAAACATGCTTTGAGTAAAGATGGTGATTGTTAATGTTTGGACCGTCAGATGCAAACAAATACAAAGAGAGCCCAAAAGATAAAGGCATTGATCATTGATGATGATTGGTGGGAAAAATTGAGTATTTGATGAGTTTCTTGAGCTCTTTTTTGTATGATTAGATTTGTAGACAAAGATAATACTTGCATTGAGGAAATTTATGATGGCATTGATGCATGTTTGAGAAAATAAAAGAAATCATACAAGCCAAATAACAGGACCCCAGAGAAAAGTTCTATAATAAAGTTAAAAGTGTGGTCATGAAAAGGTGAAACAAAATGACCACCCCATTGGATGACAGGGGGGATAGTAATTCTTCCGCAGCTTAAACCGGAGTACTAATGGCTTCATCCACTTATCCAAACACACCATGTTGGCATCCAAGAAGGTGAGGATCTAGTATATGCACAAAGCACAACTCGCGCCTCTTAACACATAAAATAGAAGAGTATACTAGAGGTCCTAACAAGCTTTGGTACTTTGAAGCTTTTGCTACTTGTTTGTTTAATGTTTCACTACTTGGCATTGATAACAAATTTTTAGGTGCCCTTCGCAAGGGTTTGACAGTGGAGCTAGTGGGAGTGGCGTTGCAAGTGTCATCCATGAAGATAATTTTGAGGATCATCTAGATGATATGTTCTAGGCTTTTAGCCCTAGGAAATTGAAAGTGAAGCAAGTTGAGAACTTGAATGTATTAAGTTATTAACTATTATGTTTTGAACTTTATGAATCAATACAAACTCAAGTCTCAATTCTCAAAGTATTTGAAATCTGTTTTCATGTTCCATGAATGATTGTATGAGTATTAAATTTCAATAAGTATGCAAATGCTTCTTTATATATATATATATATATATATATATATATATATATATATATAAACGTACCCACAATGTATCGTACCTGAGGTTTTTAAAAATTTGCCGATTTAGCGTATTGCACCCATACTCGTACTCGTCCCAAAACAATCTAGCTTAATATTATCTCAGTAACTAAATTTTTTATGGATGGAAACATTCACACATGGCGAGTGAAGGTGCAACTTCACTGACAGAGAAGAACCTTTGGGAGTTTTTAAACATGAATGCTCGAAACATAAGGATCTCGAATGTTGTTACAAAATAGTTTCCCAAAGACAAGAAAGGAACAACTTTAATAGGAGTTGAGTTGTGTTGCATTGTTTGCGATTTTGTTTTGAGAAAGACCGGAATGGAAACTTGGGAACCTGCTTTGGAGACGTTGCTTGATCCAAAGGCTTCAATTTCAAATTTGAATTTGTGAAGGTGCATTATTGAACAAATCAACGCCTTAAAATCTCTCATGAAACTTCCAAGTGTGAAGGTTAAAGTTGAAAATTGAAATACAAATGTTGTATTAGTCAAAAGTATGCCTCCCAGTTGAAATTGAAATGCAAAGATTGTATTACTCATTAGAAGATGTGAACAAGGAATGAAGAGAAACCGGAATGAACACATTGTAGATTGCGTGTTTGTCATTTTATCATGCAAGAGATATATACAAAATGGCTGAGAAGGTTACTAACACATAACTAATGGTGACTTAATAATAAACTACAAGCCACATATTCTAATACCCCTTCTTAAGGCTTACCCTACAGAAAACAAAAACTAGCAAAAACAAGCAAAAACAAATTCAGTAAACTATAAGCCTTATATTCTAAAGCTTACACTACTAAAAAGCAAAAACAAACACTTTGACAAAAATTGTAACAACAAGCATCGAGTCACACGTTCTTCAGAAGCTCTCTTTGAAAATTGTTCTTGACCAAGTAGAACTTCATCAAGCTGCCTCATAACCCTCATAAATATGTAGTTTGTATGTTGAATTCTTGAGTTTCGGATTCCACCTCCCCAAACTCCCAAATTATGAACTTACCGAATTATTGGACAACCATCCATATTGAGCTACATCCACAATGCTCCATCAAGTTGTCTCATGACCTTCGCAAGATCCACAAACTCCCAAACTAACTAGGCAACCATCCATGTTGAGCTTCATCTACACTAGATCCCTTCCTATCTTCAAATTGCGGGCTTCTTAAAATATGTATTCTTCATCAACGAATTCTTCACCACTTTCAACATCCAGTGGGTCTTCAACAATGACTATATTAACTTCATTTGGTATGCCTTTGAGCTTTCCCTTGAGAACATCATTGGCTCAAATGCTACAATTCCATGTTGTGTGACCTCTTTTCTTGCAGTAATAACATTCAATCTCCCCTTTGTCTTTATTTGATCTTCTACGATAATTTCTTGAGTAGAATGCACTCTCATGTTGAGGATCACCTTCATTATCTTCTTCTAGAGATTGAAAATGTATTTGACTAAGAATAAAAATGACATTGTTGTATTTAGAAGGCAGATTGTTTAACAAAATAGCTTTGGCATCCTTGTCATCTACCATAGCATTGACTTTTGCTAGCTGTCTGATGAGAGACCTCAGATTGCTTATGTGACTAGACATAGTGACTCTGTCATCCATCTTGAATCTAAATAGTTGAAGTTTTAAAGAAAAATTTGCATTAACCACTTTTACTCCAAACAATTTATTCAAATTTTCCTAGATTTCCTTCGATGATTTTTCCAGGTCTACATGATGTAACTTTGAATCGGAGAGAGCGAGACACTTTATGGATTTGGCTTTATCATCTCCGCACTGCCAATCCAAGAATTTATTGGCATTTGTAGGTGGTTTCTCAGTCCCATTTACTATTCCCCACAAATTTTTATTCATCAGTTGCATCTGTATTTTTACTTTCCAGGTGTGAAAGTTGAGGCCAGAATATTTGTCCAATGGAATTTCCATTCTCAAAACAAATAAAAACAAAAAAATTACACCTTTCAAATAAGCCAGTTTATAGCAAAAAAATTGTGCAGTTATAGACAGCCAATGAAGCTAATTTTTTGTAAAAAACCGCAAATGTCTGAAAATTAGTATTACTGTAGATGTTTGAAAATATTTTTGCCAAATTAAATTACCATATTATGCCCTGACATTTGGATCTTCAGAATAACCAGAAATGATGTTCCTTGTGCAATTTGACACAAATTGTGCCCTAGACGACTTCGATTTGAACCCTAGCAATTTGTAACTCACGTTATTTATGTTGAAACTCGCAGTAGTCATGCCCTAGCAATCTGAAACTTGTGTTTTCTGTCATGTGCCCTAAAATCACATTTTTGGAAAATGTGACTGAAAATTCATGCAAATATGCAAATGATGGCTAGGAAACTTCCAAATCTGAGTTGTATGGGTTTGTGGCTGAAGATTTTGAACTGGTCTATGTGCCTTTGCCCTTGTGAGACTATGCCCCTTGATTGGTTTTACACACTCGGCAATGTCTATTTTGACAATTTTGCAGAGTAAGTGCCTTTGATGTGCCTTAATGGTTAAAAACTAGTCTTCCGACTGTATTTTTGCTTTGTCCCTCAAAATACTTCCTTATGTCTTCCTCCTTGCTTGTCGAGCTCTGGTACCAATGTTAGAAGATGTGAACAAAGAAGGAATGAAGAGAAACCAAAATGCACACATTGTAGATTGTGTGTTCGTCATTTTATTATGCAAGAGATAGTTACAAAATGGTTGAGAAGGTTACAACTGATCTTTAGTTAATACATAACTAATAGTGACTTAATAATAAACTATAAGCCTTATATTCTAATATTTTTTTCAAATGTGTGCCTCCCAGCTTTTAGTGACACTATATTGAAATTCAACAAGGCACGAAATCAAATACTTTACTCAATGATGATTGATCACTTCATTTCTTACATAAAAGAATAACATAAAAAGTAATTCTTTAGATGACGGTGAAATGGTTTTTACGCAAAGAATTTTAAAGTCAATATCAACTTCTAATGATAAATAGGCATGTAGAAAGAAGTATAGATCAAGATGTTTATATTGTGGAAGAAAGCTAATGATCTCCATGGAGTTGCAAAAGCAAGGCTAATGATATACCTACAAGGAAACAAAAGAACTAGAAAATCGTGCAGAAGTAAAATATTAAGATTGATGCAAGAGCATCCACGGGCATGAGCAATATTGCATCAACCAAAAATATAAGTAGCAATAAGAAATGTATGCAAGCATTTGATGTTTGAACTGTGGTGCCCTAGAAACAACTAAGAGGTACATAGTATCTCCCAAAGCATCAAACCATCACTGTAAGATTCCTCACACTCTTATTTAGTGGCACTACATCTAGAAGCATGATGTGCAACTTTAATTCTATGTGGATCTCTAAAACTCGCTATGGTACAATGCCAACAACTCAAGATCTTAGATTTGGATCTTTAACACTGCAACCAATGCCAAAGGATCAAATTGTTGAAGTCACAACAATATGTACTGCCAAGGCACACATCAATTGCTTAGAGTGGCTAAGGCGGACAATATGTTGATTAATATAAGTGGTTTAACCTTCAACAACTTCAAGTTTAGTTTCCTTAGCTAATTGAAAATTTGATGGAGAAAGGGTGAATGATTTGAGCGCAATGCATTGGTCCACACTTTTCTCCTATGAGTCTCATGCACACCATGTAGCTTACACACCTCCGCAATAGCCCTTGACACCTGCGGAGATGCTAGAAACCCTTGCTCACTTGTGCAATGCCAAGACGCATATCGAAAGAGCCTTTAAAATCCGTGCAACACCTTCAAATTTTAGTAGCCACATGAACACTCTGCATTGAGTCACGCCATGTTAGAGCATCCATCAACATACACCGCACTTGGTTGTTGAACCGATACACCTACATGAAAGCGAATAGTCAACCATTGCAAAAGTTGAATTGTTTTGTAACTAATGTCTTTTGTAATTGCTTTCTTGTATTGATATATATATTGTAACCCATTCTACACTAAGGGAATGGCATGATTTGAGCATCTAGGATCAAATTGTCATGCGTACACATTTTAATCTAGGCAAGTTAGTTAGGAAGTGTGCCGCCCTTCTTTACGATCTCGGGAATCTCATTCTTACCCTTGTTGCACTTTTTATGCATATGTAACACGCCTTATTCTTTCTCATTGAACTAAAGTAGCATTCAAATGTGTAATAGTCTCTTATTACTGTTTTCTATTTCATGTTCTATAACTTGGTGATTTTTATGTCAAGTTATTGGGTTGCCCTCTATGCTGCAATTCTAGGCCTCGTGGTCTAGATAAATTTTGATCTTAGTAGGGTCTACTTTGGCACCATTGAAGAAGATAATGTGTCCTAGATTTAACACTAATTTACTCCAACATCCATTAGCATATCATGCACTCGGTAGTCAACCAACATATCTACATGAAAGCGAACCGTCAACCATTGTAGAAGTTGAAATGTTTCATAACCGTTGCCTTTTGTAATTGCTTTCTTTTAATGATATGTATATTGTAAGTTTGTAATCCATTATACCCTAAGGGAATAGCATGCTTCAAGCATCTAGTATCAAATTGTCGCGTGTTCATATTTTAGTCTAGGAAAATCAGTTAGGAAGTATGGCCCCTTTATGATCTTGGGAATCTTCATTCTTAGCCTTCATGCAGCACATTTTATGCATTTGTACCATACCCTATTCTTTCTCATTGAATAAGTAGCATTCAAATGTGTAATAGTTTCTTGTTGTTATTGTTTTTAATTGCATGTTCTATAACTCAGGTGATTTGTATGCCAAGTTATTGGGTTGACCTCTATGTTGTCATCTGGGCCTCTTGGTGCAGATCAATGTTTTTCTTAGTAGGATCTACTTTGACAATGTTGAAGGAGATAATATGCCCTAGATTTACCACTTCATTTACTACTTTGACACGCTCAATAGTCCAACTGTTACATTTACATGAAGGTGAACATTCAACTATTGTAGAAGTTGAACTATTTCACAATTGTTCTCTTTGTAGATGTTCTCTAATAACGATTTATACTATAACCCATTCTACCTTAAGCGAATAACATGTTTCAAGTATCTAGTATCGAATGGTCACGTGTTAACATTTTAATCTAGGTGAATCAGTTAGGAAGTGTAACTCTCTTTTGATCACTTTGGAATCTTCATTCTTAGGCTTGCTTTACACATTATACACATATGTACCATACCCTATTCTTTCTCATTGAATAAAAGTAGTGTTTGAGTGTGTAATAACTTATTACTGTTATTAGTTTCTATGGTATGATCTATAACTCATTGATTTGTATGTCAAGTTATTGAGTTGCCCTCTATGCCGCCATCTTGGGCCTTGTGGCATGGATCAACTTTGATCTTAGTAGGGGCTAATTCAACATTTTGAAGGAGATAATATGCCCTAGATTTATCACTTAGTTTTCTTTAAAAGGACATTTATAGGGCTTGGCGTAAAATTGATGTTCCTCTAATAGTTGTAAAACTTTATCCACATGTTGCAAGTGTTCTTCCCAAGTTTTATTATAGATGATAATATCATCCGTGAAGACAATTACAAATTCCATAGGAAAAGTTTAAATAAAAAATTAATGAGATTAAAAAGTTGATAGTGCATTAATAAGTCCAAAAGGCATTACTATAAGTTCATTATTGTCGTAATGTGTACGAAAAGTGATCTTAGATATATATGTTCTTTCGTGATTTGGATTTGATGGTAGCCAAGACATAGATCCAACCTAGTAAAGAACACAACTCCATATGGAATTCATCCAACGGATTATCGATTTACAATTGTATGGAACTTATCATTGATAGTGAGCTTGTTTAGCTCCCAATAGGATACATGCACTAAGAAGTATCCTTTTTCTGCACGATAACCATAAGCGAGGAGTAATCACTTTGACTTGGTCGAATGATCTCAGCGTAAAGCATCTCATTAACAATGCACCCAATCTCACTTTTTGCTTATAGAGGTGGTTGGTAGGGTCAAATATTAGGTGGTTAAATTCGTGGAATCCACTAAATGGCATGATCATGTTCGCTAACTGGAGAAAGACCCTTGGGAATATCTTGAAATCCCTATAATGTTTATCAATAAATGCTTGTAGATCTAAAGGATGACATGTTGGCCAAGGTTGCACTTCCATGGAGAGAAATTGTGTGACAACTCATGAGGATTGTTTTTAACATCTTCATCTCCATTCAAAGAGAGCTGATTACCTGAAATGACATTCCTCAAAACCCCTTAAGCTCATATTTATGTCCTTTCGATTGAAATTGTATGGCTCCTTGAAGATGATTTACGTAGTGCCTAACATTTTCAACCCCTACGTGAACTCCAACAAAAGGAATAACAAACATATTACTTGTCAACAAATAGGTTGCCACCACGAGCTTAATCGTATGGCATGTATTAACAAATTTGATGGTGTCCCCATTGACAACCATCATCTGAAACTCTGATGTTGGATACATAAAATGGCTCACATGTTTCGCTAATTCATGGTTGATAAAATTGTGTGCTCCCACTAGAGGTCAACACAACTACCCTTTTTTTTTATATATCATGTTACTTTTAGAATTTGAGGAGTTGTAACCTCCACCAAGGCATGAAGAGATAGTGGAGTTGTTCGTGTCTTATATTGGTATGTTGTCATCTAGTGGGAGAGGGACTTAGTCATGAAATCCTTCTCCATTATCTTCTCCTCAAGTATACTCAGTGTAGAAAAGTTTTCCTCTCCTTATGTATGGCCCTTGCTCCACTTGGTGTCATAGTTAAAGCAAATGCCTTAGACTTTTACCCTCCAATTGTGGTGTCAATCAAATTGGATGATTTTGATTGTGATGATTCTGAGCTACATATGAGTTACTTTCTTCTCTATAAGCCCAAGTCTAGGACCTTTTCCATTCCATATTTGATGGACACTTCCAGGGCAAAGTGCATAGATAGCATTCTCCACATCTGCAGGGTCATGGAGACGAATATCATGCTTGATGCTTTCCTTCAACCCCACAGCGAATAAGTCCAGTACATGAATCTTCTTGATTTCATGTACCCGAAGACAACTTTTCAAACTCAATATATTCAGCTACCAACCCTATATGCTTGAGATGTTGGTAGTTGACTATAGAATGATTTATCCTTCTCTTATAATGCATGGCTAACTTAGTGAATATGTTCCCAATTAAGAAATCCATCTCTCTTACACTAGAGTGTCCATTTGTACCATATTTATATAGAAATTCTCTTGTGCAAGGAAGCTAGTGGCAACCTTTGGGATAATGGTTCTGCTTGAAGTGGGAAAAATTGCTCTATTTGAAAAATTCACGATAGAAAGTCAATGCCATTGAACTTAATGAAATCTGTCATTGGAGCATTGCCTTGGAAAGAGGAAGATGGTTGTTTTGTTCGTCAAGAATCATCACATGAAGAGAAAAGTCGTTTTCCTTCCTAGAATCATCTTGAAAAGATGGAGCTGTCCAGTGAGTGGAAAAAGAACTGGTCAAATTTTGAAGCAGCATTGCTACCCTATAGAGCATAGTTCGAGCTTTGCAACATCATTACTTGCCATTGTATTCTTGCACGTTGCTAGCTTTTCTTTACTCAATGTAGTGTTTTCTAGTGCTAACAATCTTGAATTCAACGTACATAGCTTGGGACCTGTATACAAGGAAATCTGTTCATCTTTCCTCTCACACTTGACTTCCCAAGGTAAGGTTAGAACAACCAAAAGATACAGAAAGATAGGCTCAGGGATTTTATTGGTTGGTTCAATTAACTTCTTGTTGTTGGAGGAGTTGACATTGCTCATTAGCTCTTTGTTCCCAAATTGCTCAGCTGCCTCATAATATATGTTTAGGGCCTGAAATTGGGGAAGGTGAATAATTGTTGTGGATTGAAGGACAATTTAATGGAGCTATGATTTCAATTGAAGGACAAGTTAACAGAGCTACGATACAGATTGAAGGAGAAGTTAACAGAACTATGATACAGATCGAAGGACAAGTTAACGGAACTATTGATCAACACTGTTTTTGTTCAAGACTGCGAGGCCAGGTCACATAACACGTGGGATCTGCAAAACTCTGAGGGTTGGATACTGATCGGGTAAAGGCATCAAATGATGAGGGAAGGAAGAGGAAGGAGGAGACAATCTAGGAAAATCCTACTAAAGAACATGATAGAAAGGATAGAGTTGAAATCACAGGAAATTGAAATAAATCGGACGAGTAGCTTGCGCCTCCAAAATCTAATTGAAATGCTTGGAAAGTAAAACCAACCATACAAATAACACAATATTACTTCACAATTCACTCAAACAAGCATACACGAATATAAAAAAACTAAAAGTGACAAAGGATTTCTATTTTCTAAAGAAAACATTGAAATTTAATCAATCAAAACATGATTACAGTTTAAACTAACCTAGGTTGGTTCAAACAACACACAAAGCTCGAGTCTAATTGCAAAACTGATAAAGGACTGAGAGACATATTTGATATTTTTATTATTTATTTTTATAGCAAATGCTAAGACCTGCAAGTTACCTTAAGAAATCTCTAAAATCCTCAAAGTAATGTCTAGATACAAAATGAGACTTCAAGGATGCAATACTAGAGATACTGCTGCTGTAAATAGAGAGCAACTAGGCTACAAGAGCTCAAAATGAATGTGCAAGCTAGAACTGATGATGCTATGGAACAAGAATGTGAAGTATTTTAAGACTGACGCTAATGTGATGTAAATCAGCTATGAAGTGCAGGGACAAGAAGCAAAATGATTCAAACATGCCACAAGATTCCTAGAATATGCGTAAGTGCAACCTAAATGTTTCAAGGATGCAAAACCCACACAAAAATGTTGTAAAACCAGCAAAGATTATCATGAATATCCCTTGAATCAATCCCAAAGTCAATGTCATACACAAGAACAAAGTGCGATGAGGTGCAAGGGCTTTCAATGAGACTCAAACAACATCTAAATGATCAAGAAATGTAGGGAGAAAAGTTAGAACAAAGAAAGAACAACAATGATTTTAAAGTTGCAAGAGCTGTCATTACTGTAAAATCTGTCAAAAGTTGTCAAAGTATGCACGAATAAGCATCATTTGATTGAATACCTTAAGTAGTAACTGAAACAAACATGAGATACACGTAAGAGGAACAATAAGGTATGAGAAAGGCCAACAAATCGCAGGAGAAAGGAAGAACTTTCAAATGTTGTCAAAACTGTAGATGCAGTTAAAATGTTACTAGAGCACTGCAAAAGTTGTAAAGTTGCAAAAACAAGTATGGAAGCCGGAGAATATTGAAAATGAATGAGAACAACAAATTAACAAGTGAGCAAGACAAATATGATGCAAAAGAGTGGTTTAGAATGAGAATAGAGAATGGATGGGCTTGAAAGAGGCAAATTTGAAGAGGGGACAAAGAACAAGTGAGAGCTTACAGATGTGGAACATCAATGAAATAGGATATTGAGATGAGATATTCAAATCAACAAGTGAGTGAGACAAGTATGGAACAGCTGAATGGTCTAGAAAAGATGAGAATGTGGTGAGGCCTGATCAATGTAATGGATATAAAATCTGAGATGCAAGAAGGAAAGCAAAGAGAAACAAATTCAATTGAGAATATGCAAAACCGAGATAGAAGTATCCAAGGAATTATGTCGAACACCTGGCAATCAACTGATCCTTTTGGAAAGAAAGGCAAAATCGACATTGAAATCACACTAATGTATGCGAACAAAAATGGTATGGGGATGTTACGGGAGTTCGGTACAATTGCTATGCAAAACCAATGCCCAAGCCTCTTATATCCTTATATAGACTCAATGTGTTGGTAGAAAACAGAAAGTGAGATGTACATGAAATGCCTCTAAATGATCTAAAAATGCAATCTAGATTAAGTATAAGGACGATGAACAAGTGTGAGGCTGAAGCTATGAACAAGCAATGTCCAGACCTTGCAAATCCTTGGCGATATTCAGTTAGACCGACTAGAAAGATGGTATGAAAAGAAAAGAAAAGAAAATACTTAAATAGTAATTCTATGCTAAATTAAATGGAACTAATCTAGACTATAAACTAAAAACAAAGAGAAGCCTTCCCTGTCAAACATGGCATGACAAAACCAATGATCTACACTCAAAGCAAAAGTCCTATGCTAATCTAAAACTGCATCTAAGGTTCTGATAGCATGGAAAAATCAGTATATGGCTGTATATTGCAAGGAAGACAAAATTGTTTGCTACTCATGATTTTCTGATCTCTTCTGACCTCTAAAACTCATATATTGACAGAATTGATAGACGAGGGATGACATTTGAGCTTGCTGAGCATAAGAGGAAGAGTTTCGAAGAGAAAACGAAGTGCCAAATGTGTCTATGAAGTTATATGATCCATTTTTGACCCTCGGTTTTCCTTTTTCAAGTGATGGAGAAGAAACCGCTAGGAGCAGCAAGGTGAAACCATCATACCAAAAATCAAACACAAAGGAAATTACGCGGCAAGGGGAAACCATCATGCCAAAAATTAAACCCAAGGAGGTTACACCTGTGGCACAACAGTTATGCTACTGCCATGGCATCGACTGAACCACCACGGTGGTTTTCTTGTCTTCTAAAGGAAAACAAAGGAAAAACAAAGCACAAAAAGACCAGGGAAGCCAGAGACACTAAAAAGAGGCCAGAACAAGCTCAAGAGGACAAATGAAGTCAAAGTCGAGTAAAGCAATAGAGGACAAGCTACTGAACAGGATACATGGTGATGGAATGTGTTTTATAAAAATGAAGCCATAAAGTTATTAGTGGATGCATATGTGGCATTGTGAAAAAATGCGGGTTCATACGGGAGTTATGATGGAGTTCACTTTGTGTCTTGGAGCAGCCATTATTGTTCCTTGTCAATACCCCAGTTTTCTTGCACTTGTTCTACCTCCTTGCCCTTGTTGCTCAAGTCAGCATGAAGGTTGATGGTACATGTCTCCATTTTTGGAAGTGGAGCGATCTGTCTCTTGGGTGGAGTTTTTGCGGATCTTGGGGAAAATTCTTTGGATCTCAAGTGGAGGTTCTTGGATTAAAGGCAAGCCATTATAGATTTAAGATAGACTTTCTTGGGTTTGGTTGATGCTACATGAATCCATTTTTGGAAGTGGAGTGATCTCTCTCTTGAGTAGAGTTTCTTGCATTTCAATAGGAGGTTGCTGGATTAAAAGTGATCTATTCTAGATTTGAGATGGCATATCTTGGGTTTGAACTGGAGGCATTTTAATAGTCCCTTGAGGATGTTTTTGTGGAGGCATATAACGTAAATGGGTCCAAAGAAAGGTGCAAAAATTAAGGCATGGAAAAGCAGGCTGCAAAATAGTGTTCGAAAATATAGGGAGCAAAAATATGGGGTGTCATAAAATAGGTGCAAAAAAGTAGGTTTGCGGAAGTGTAGGGCACGAAAAAGGATGGTGTGGAAACGTATGGGCACAAAAGAGTTTGGGCACAAAAATTTATGAATTTTTGCCAAAATTAATTATTTGTGGAAGTCTTATCCTTAGATCCTCACCTTTGCGCCAAAAAAGTGTTGCTCAAAAACCATTTGTTAGTGTGTGAGCACAAGAAATAGAATGGATTCACAAAAATAAGCAATAACATTCACCACAAATGCATGAAGTGGAGTTATGTAGAATTGTAGGGCCATAGCCCAAAATTACTTTATAATAGGGTAATGAAGCAATGATACTTGAGTGGGAAACCTCTCAAATGCTTAAGCGAAAAATGAATTCACACCAGTGGTGATCCAAATGAATGTCCTACATCTCTTTTCAGCTTAGTTAAGTTGGGATAAGCCTGTAATCCTAACGAGGCTGACTACAAGAAATTAGGGACTTAGACATAATTATGTTAAAGGTTGCATACACCAAGCAGGCTTTTCCACAACCCATTTATACATGACGTGTGAAACTACGACATAACAACATTTGTGGAAGTGCTGAAGTTGTTTTGAGAGAGTTGCTATTTTGGAATTGTTTGCCTAAAGGAGCTAGAGATAGGGGTGGTTTTGCTACTAGCAAACAAAATTTTTTCTTTGGCAAAAATTACTACAAATCATTTTCTTGATTGTTTAGGGAACAAAAGGTCCAAGAACTGTATGAACTTTGAAGGATATAATAATAAGGAATTGCTGCATTTTCTCTTTCCAGTTTTCTTCTTGGTCCGAAATAGTCAATGATAGAATTCAGAAATGAGAAAGAATTAAGAAGATATGGGAAGCAACAATCATGAAGAATAAAAAAGGCTAGGGTGACAAATGAACTTGCATTATTGAAAACTTTACTCATGAAGGAGAAAAAAGTTACATGTTTCTTTATGGCCTTCTATGTTGAGCATTTTCTTGTGGTCAATAATGGGCTTATTTCTCGACCCCAATATATCTCCCGGCATTGGATGCATGCCCTTCGCATCTCCTTGGGTCAGTTCAAAGTTGGCTCTCACAGGCTCCGTGTTGAGTGTCATCAGATTGACTATTGCGAGCAGATTTGCTAGTTCTGCTCCCTCCAGGAGGTCGAGACGGAGGAACACTTCATCTTTCGGTGCCCCATCTATTACGAGATCAGAGGGAGATTCCATTGCTTGTTCAGAGAGCGTCCTACCTTCACTGAATTTTTCAGATACTATGACCAGAGGTGCCTTGCTCTTTATCTGCATGAGACCCTTAGGCTTCGGGATGAGTCTCTCCAGTCTCTTCTGCCTTCTTCTAGACAGACGGCTACTCCGCAAATTACTTCCTTCTTTACAAAGTGCTCTCCCGAGGAGGGGCACTAAGCGACAAAGTGATACAAATCCTAATGACCAGACGAGATTTTGTTCGGAATCGAGTGCTATTTCACAGATCAGGGACATTCAGCCACCTACGAGGTCGAGGCCACCCTCCCATCGTTGGACTTCGAGATCCACCAGACGAACACAGAGTTCACCCCTCTTAGGGCATCGGCATTCTAGACCTTCCACAACCCCGGATATCGGACTTCAGCACATTACTAGCTTCTTCCAGTCAAGCTTGGGTGTTAATTGAGGGTGCCTCTTGCTTCCTCTTCATCTCTCTCCCCCATACATGACCGGATTCGGCTGGTTTCTGTAGGCTTCCTCCGGGCTTCCCCCTGCCCATTCTTCTCTTCTTCTATTTCTGGTTTTCTTCAAGGACCGTTTGGTCCTCTGGCTGGATTCTTTTCCGCCTTCCTTGTATGTTTGCAGTCCCATTGACCTACTTTTGTGGTCACTTGTTGGACATTTAATATATTTATCTTATCTTATCTATCTTATGGCTTATGAACCTTAAAATCATTTTGAACTATATATCATTGTGATGTACACTGTAAGTGCTTTGCAGTGACGTATAATAAGTGTATACTTAATGTGAATTATCATGTTGTAATTATCTTTTGAAGCCGTTATGCTACCTAAATAGCAAATATAAATAGATAACAAGGGAGGAAATGAAATTTCAGACACAATCATTGAATAAAGTTGTTATGGCAGCTTTCTGACAATATCTGACATGCCTATATTTGAACTAGTCATGTGTGTAATATAATTTTAAGCTGTCCAATGGCGTGATGCTGAGACCACAATTGCAAGTGACACATACCAGGACTTTCCAAAATTGAGCTAGTCAAGTCAATGTTGGCCAGATTCTTCTGGGGAGATGTATAAATGTTTGAGTATTGTGTTAATTTCGACATGTTACATAATGTTGAAAAAGCACCAATGAAATAACATACCAATAGAGATAATGAGGCAATAATTGAATATCTAGATGAAATCATTGAATGAAAATTGCAACATTGAAAATATGTTCTGAGAGCTTTCCGACAATATGTGAATTAGCCATGTCAACGATATAAGCCTATGTTGCTAGGATACGTGTACGGGTATGGGTACAGGTTCGATACGCGGATACGTCAATTTTAAAAACCTTGGGTACGATACGTCCGTACACATATATATATATATATATATATATATATATATATACATATACTCATTTTTAGTCCATAAAAAACTGAAATAGTAATACAAAACTTGAATCAATGTTCAAAACATTCAATATACTTAAGACTTTGCATTTTCATTGATCATGTGGCTGCCATACATATGATATACGAATATCATGTCAACATGAATACGAACAAAACTTGAAATTTGAAAAATATACTAGGATCAATGTTCAAATTTTCAAAACATACAATATACTTAAGATTTTACATTTCATTGATCATGTGGCTGCCATACATATGATATAGGAATATCAAGTCAACATGAATTATGAATACAAACAAATCTAGAATATATCATCTAGATTTTCCTCAAAATCAAGTTCTTGCGTGCCACTTGCGCTAGCTCCACTCTCCACTCCTTGCGAACTCCCTTGAATGTCATCTTCGCCATCAAATAATGAAAGTTGGGCAAGCGTGGCTGCGGAGGCATCCAAGTCTGTGGTCTCTGGAAGAAGATCCCAAAGTTTGTGAGGCCCTTTAGCATAGTCCTTAGACCGTGTGACAAGAGGCGCAAATTGGAATGCACATATACCAAATCCTCAGCTTTTTTAGATGCCAACTTGTTTCTTTTAGCTGAGTGGATAAAGGTATAAGTACTCCAATTCCGCTCTGCAGAAGAATTACTAGCCACCTATTACAACAAAGTTAGAAAATTGAAATTCAAATTAGTAACATACTAAGAATGTGTGAAAAATAAATTAAATAATCCTAAATAAAATTTAAAATATTCAAAATGATTATAAATTTATAAATGTTATACTGTGAAAGAACTTTTATAGCAATAGGACGTAAGTACTTGGCATCATGGCCATGTACACGCCACCATGTGGTTGGGGTCAAGCTGCTCTTGTCGAAAAGAGCCTCAATCGCTCCCATGTTGCCTTTTGAACCAACAAACATGCCCATTTCACTTCTGACCACACTGGCTATAGATGGATCAGGAAAAAGTCTTCTGAATGCTGCCCTGGTTCCATTTCCAACTTCGGAGTCAGAGAATGGTGCTTGCCTGTTTGGTAGCCCAAGTACATCAGAGCTATAGTACTTTGGGTTCAGTGCATAAGCAAGAAGATGTAATGAGGTGGTACCCTGAACCCTGCCTGATACGTATCCAATTGATGCCAAGATGTCCTTAGAACTACCAGTATTTTTGCACTTTTGTGACTTTGGCCTGATTTGGTCCAACCCTCATCTTGGTACTGTGTTCCAGTAGGAACTCCTTATGGGACGTATGGAATGATTTTTCTTCTCTGACATGGCACACTGTGTGCATTTGGGAGGCTACTATATATCATCTCATGCGTGCTTCGATTCTCTGTTCTCTGACATGGCACACTGCATGCATTTGGGAGGCTTCTATAGATGATCTCATGCTTGAACACTTTATCATTGCCCCTATCATGGATATCAATGGAATTATCAATGAGGTCCTCAGAAAGAGTCATCTAGATACAATCTAATATATTAGATCAGTGAATGATTAGATGAAGTGCAGGATAGAAAAATTGAAACTAGATGCTCCCCTAGCTTTCTCATGAACCCCAAAGAGGCAGGGGAAGCTCAAGGAAATCTAGTAAAGGGAATGAAAAGTGCCAACAGAAATGATGGATTATACCTTGTAGCAGTGAAGACTGAAAAATAATAGGACAGCTTCTGTGGCAAATCTGGGTTTCTGCAATAAGCACCCTTTGTGTGTAGCCACAACAATTCAAACAAAATCCATCCCCTAATTTATGTATGGCTATGACCTACCTACCTTTTAGCAGTGAAAACTGAAAAATAATAAGACAGCTTCTGCGGCACATCCAGGTTTCTGCAATAAGCACCTTTTGTGTGTAGCCAGAACAATTCAAACAAAATGCATCCCTTAATTTTTGTCTGGCTATGACCTACCTACCATGTATTTGGTCTCTCACAATACAGAATGCATAGAAACCTCATTATAGGGCTTACCATCAATATAGATAAACTTTTGGTAGAGTTGGGGAAAAACAAATTTTCTTCTTTGACACTATATACTTTTTGAATACGGGTGCAAATTAGAAGATGAAACTTTAGTGTTGTTGATTGTTAGCATTGGTTTTTGCTGTTGGGCTGTACCTATGCCCTGTTTTGTTTTTTGTTCTATGATTGTTCCTCTATTGTTTTGATATCTTTTGGTGAATGTTTAAGGGTCAGGCTCCTTTTGAAACCCCTGTTTACCTTTAATAAAAAAAAAAATAGAAGATGAAGAATAGGAAACCATTATATTGCAAACTAGTAAATCATTGTTATATCTGGGCAAATATTAAATAATAAGAAAAGATTCTACAATCTCTCTATCAATGCAGATATGACTCGTGCTGTTTTTTAAATTTTGAATAGATGCTTCATATATTAACAAAAACAATATTTACAACAAAGGGCTGTACAAAAGAATGAGCTGTACAACGGTATTTACAATGAAAATCACAACTGTCCTTAAAGCAACAAGGACAACAATAAAAGCAGAATAATCTCTAGGATCAAATTGTTTAGCTTCCTTGATCAAGAGATATCCTTTAGCAAGTAATTGCATTCTAACTTCACTTCTCCAAGTGTGACAGAAATCAGCCAAATTGCATACCTCATTCTTGAAGACATGATTGCATCTAAGTTTCCAGATAATGAACAAAGCAGAAATGCGTACACAATTCCAAATACTCCGAAAAGGAACATATATAAGAGTATTGGAGTCACCCAACAAAGCTGCCTGCCAATGAAGAGGTCCTTGAAAAATATCTGATAGACTGGACTGCACAAACTTCCAACAGGATCTCACAAAAAGACAGTCCCACAAAAGGTGTTTAACCAGTGTTACGTGGGGATGCGTCCCTAGATTTTGGTGACGTCCCGGACGTCCCGAACGTTTCGGGGACTTGGGGACTTGGAGGGGACGTCCCCAATTTTTTTTAAATCTTTCAAAAGTTTTCTGATGTTTTTACTTTTAAAAAGATGTTATTTTTACCAAGAACATCAAATTATAATCTTAAAAGTACCTAAAATACATTAAATACAGTTTAAATCCCTAAATGTCATTGAAAAAAGTTAAAATATTGAAATATTAATTTTTATGTATTATTTTAAAAGCTGTCCCCAAAATTTGGGAAATTATTTTGCCGTCCCGGAAACCCCATTCCTCTGTACCACCGTCCCCCTGTCCCCGAGACTTAGGTAACTATGTGTTTAACATATCAGGGACTCCCTACAAAGGCTCATGCTATTGTTAAGAAAGTAAACAAATCTTATTACAGTTATATGGAGACATGGGGATACAAGGATGGGGACACCATTTCAAATCAGGGCACAAGAGGTAGAGGAATAAGGGTGCGGGTAAATTATATATAAATGTACCCATCAGAAAATGTGGGTGCTAGGGTGTGGATGTTGTCCTCATCCTTGTATTCAAGTAACACCCATTTTTCTCTTTTCAATCAACACATACATGAGCACTAACACTCGCAGACAGAAAAGGCCTAAATCAACTTTAGTTATCTAACCTATAATTATAAATAAGATTGAAATGAATTAAATGATTTAGTCTGTTGATGCAATTGAAATTTTATTCTAACTATTCATATATGTAAATATAAATTAGATATATAAATGGGCCATCCATAAATGTACTGTCATGTATTCCTTTCCGTGTACAATTTCAATGGCTAGAAATTTTTATTCATACTTATGTCCAAATGCTGTTGGTAAATCTGAATTTAAAGTAGACATGTATATACCATCCATTAGTTTTGTAAATATATTTGTTTCTGTGTTTCCTCTCCTGGAAGAGTGTCATTCCAACCAATTTTGTTTTTAATGAATTCATTTCTGTTCTGTGTTCAGATACTTTGGAAGTGTTATTATATGTTCTTATTATTTTTTATCTCTTTCTAACTGTCTAATGTTTTAAAATATTCCCGTGGTCTGTCTTTGTGGGACGTTTCTGTGCTTAGATGGCATGAGGAAACGCTCCACCAGAAGTAGCTTTTTGATCTTGCTATTAACAATAAATAAAAATGGATGAAAAGAAAAGAAAATAAATCCTTTTTCTGTCGGTTTTTGTACCTTCCTATTTGAAAGTCTCTCTGTGCTTCACTGTTAGTCCTTTTTATGTGTTTTGCACGGATGGTATCTAGTCAGCACAATTTTTGATACCTCCTGAACTAATCAGAAAGGTGGGTGCTGATGTGTTTTGTTCGACATCTGCAGGGAGTGCCTTGCCTGCGTTTGCCCAAGTTTCAATTTCTTCATATTATGCAGCTTCAGCTGCTTCACACTACTCAATTTTGCAGCTCACAAGGCGTGTTGAAGGCTTTACTACTCATAATCTTTCTAGTGATGAATTTAGCAAACAACGTGGTTCAGGACAATAATATGAAACTGATAATTCTCTTAATCCACACCATCAGAAAAGAAAAGAAATACATCATTGTTCATTATGAGGATTGTTACTCCTGCACTATTTTCTCTCTTATAAGATGTAAAGGTAATTTATGAGCAGGGCTTTTAGTTTATGATTTAAGGGATTTCCCTTTTATCTTGCTAAATTTTCATTTGTAACAATTTTGAAGATGATCATATAAATGGAATCAACTGGCAAGTGACGAAGTGTCTTCATCAACAGTGTCGTACGATGGAGTGGTGAGGGTTAGTTACTTATGTATATTATAAGGCCCTGGTTTCTTTCTTATGTATATATTGGTTCAGTTCTTGATCTTTTCAAGGTGACATGAGTGACTTGGTTTGTAGCTCATTCAAGATCCTGATCAACCAAGGGATCTAATTTTCCTAAGTAATTTGGATTCAGTGTGTCTATGCACCACCTTTTTTAATGTCCTACTCCTAATCAACAAAAGCTACAGTTTTTGTAATGATTTATTGCTTTGCTTGAAGAAGGCCATCTAGTATGCAATAGTTACTAGATTTCTATTCGCTCGAGTAAATTTGTGAATAAAAGTTTGAACAACACTGCAAGAGGATAACAAATGAGTTTGAAGTGTCTCAAAGTGTGTGATTATTTTATTAAAAATGTACTTATTAATTGCACTGTAGACAGAAAATCAATAAATCACATTAGGTCTGCTTGGGCATTGTGAAGGTATAAAATATCCTGGCTTGAAGAGTCTAAAATGACGGAATGTCACACTAAAATGATGATACCGTGAGATTGGGACTTTGGGTCAAGTTTTCCTTTTTCAGATTTGGCATGCACCAGGCTTTGGCAATATAATTTCAAATTGGGTATTCAAATATCACTAAAAACATATGGTAAGGATATATTAAAACATATCATCTTGCACTCCAAAAGAGAGTATGTGATTGCGTTTGTTTTCTTACATTAGTCTCTGATTAGTCAAAAGAACTTATATTACTGTTGGACTCTCACATATTTACCTAGCTTATCATTGATATTCATAACGGCTTGGGTATATATATATATATATAAACCGCTAGATTGAATGCCCAAACAAAAGGACTATTTATGTGTGTTATAACAGCTGGGATCTGCCTGCACTGTGCGAATCAACAGCTGGTGAGCTCTCCATACTGCCGCAAGTCCATTACAAATACTCTGGCCGTTGATCCTTTCCGCTGTTCATTTCCACAGAAATCGTTTCCTGCAGCTGTCTGATGGGTTGTTACGAGGAAGAGGTTTGTTTGCGTGGCGTTCTCTAGATGTAGGTTTTAATGCAAAGACAGACGGGCAAATGAGGGGAACTGTTCAGTGGGCTTGAGGGTTTACTGTGTCTCCTTTTACTGCTATGTTGTGTCACATAATTTATTAAGAGCTCTACATGCTGATGGTGGAGAGACATGCCACTGCATGTTGTGATTTAATACATTGTCCACCAAAAAATCAAATGCATTGTGTTGGAAGGTTCTCCCAGTTTTAAAAATACTGCTTCCTTATTTGCTTGTGAGCAAGTGAAAACAGAGTAATGCTATCGTATTCAACATGATTTGGGTGTGTTTTCTTGCAGAGAGCAAATATGGTTTGATGTTGGAAAACCAAAAACTATTTCTGTTAAGACTTGTTGTGCACCCTTCTTTGTTGGCGTTTGTTTAGTTTTGCAATGAGCCAAAAAAACAGAGGCTTTTTTTGGTGAGCTTCTAAGGGGATCTAGTGGGCTTGGCTTGTTTTAATGCAATACTTGAACACGTAATTCCCTAAAATGCATTCTAAATTTTTGCACTTACACGGGATGCCCAGCATGGTCGATCAACTCAACCATGTAACTATAATGCTCCATTGTTGTTGACAAGAAATAATCTTCATGGAGATCAATTCAACCATGTAACTATAATGCTCCATTGTTGGTGACAAGAAATAATCTTCATCCTGAAGTAATGATATCCCTCATTTACTAGGTCTACATGATTGCATATTGATAACGTGCAAACCAAGGTAATGTGGTCTAAACACGGGCCAAAGTTTTTCATATATTCAAAGATTTTGAGGGCTTCTTTGGTGTACCCATCCATAGCAATAACAATAATGGCTTTCCAGGAGACAACATCTCATTGATGCATTTTATGAAATACCACATGTGCCTCCTATAGACTCCTGCATTTGGCATATGTGTCTATTAGAGCATTCATTTCAATGACATCAAGTTGAAAGCCATTTGTGATAAATTTTTCATCAATCTCCATAATCCAAAGGATGGATGAAGCTTGATCCATGGTGTGTGGAGCAAACCATAACCACTACTGGCATTCACAGGCTGTACTGAATGCAAGCTAATGGCTCTCTGCTCTTCCCTGCTATTAATTTGAATGATTCTGTTACCAACAATAAGGTATCTATGTACATTTTCTTATCTATATGTTCACATTTGAATTTTGGGAGTAATTAATTTTGAATCGTGCATTTTTGGTTTATATTAATTGATGTTTATACTACTTAGTTGTGTGAATTTATTTTGAAAGTAGTCTAAACTATATTTGGATCATATTCAATATGATTTATTGACTTCGATTCATATCAGATTTAGGGGTCTATGGAAACATCTAGAGTTTGGAAGTGAGAGATCATTTCTTCTGTTGGGGTTTTATACTGCTCATTTCTATGAATTGGTATTGAAACATACAGGCGGCAGCCATTGCATGTGATAGCATGACTGTGTTTGCATGGAATGGAGAGATCCTTCAGGAGTACTGCTCATTGGAAACAACTACAGTTTGGAAGTGAGAGGTCATTTCTTCTGTTGGGGTTTTATACTGCTCATTTCTATGAATTGATATTGAAACATACAGGCGGCAGCCATTGCATGTGATAGCATGACTGTGTTTGCATGGAATGGAGAGACCCTTCAGGAGTACTGGTTTGAGAAAACAAGTTTCATCAAACAAGAGTGATTTTATGCTATTCCAGTTGATTTATTACTTAGGTTTTGTTATCTCAGTGCCTTTTTGTTTTCAACAGCACTTTCATGAGAGCCACCAACGTGATGATTTCCAGAAAGGAATACTGAGCAAACATGTCTTTTACAGAGCTACCAATGTGATGATTTCCGGAAAGGAATACTGAGCAAACATGTCTTTACATAACACATTGGTGCAGGAAAGGCTCTTTGGGATTGAGCCATAGGAGCTTTACAGGGATATCTGCGTCATTTATTACAGCAGCACCTATTGATTGTGTTTTTAAATACATATTAGAAAAGAATTCTGATTTTAAAAATTGTATGGAAGGCTTCTCCATTGTTTGGATTCTGTATGGCTGGAAATTTATAGCGGAAGCATAAAAATATCAAATATATATTTTTTGGTTGTTGACCCAAGCCCTTTTATCTTTACATCTCCGTATGGCTAATACTGCGAACAATTATATCTGGTAGGCAAGATAAGGATTTTGTAGAATCACAGAAAAGACTCCAGGGTAAGTCACTGTTATTTTATTCATTAAATGTAGCTGGGATTCAAGCTGGCGTCAGTTTGGATGAATTTCTTTGTAAAAGGTGATATATACAATTAATGTGCCTCTGTATTTCTCTCTGAGGTTGAATCCATTTTAGAACAATCATATCATTATTTTTTGGAAGAGCTATGCACCACTAGAAGGATATATAGAAAACCAAAGTGAGGTGATACCAACAAATTCCAAAGACTGTTCAATTGTGAGAGAAATAGAGAAATAGATCTAAGGAAGAGACCTGAAGTGACCTATTGCATTTTTTTGTAACTATTTCCAAAAATAAATATCTTCTTATCTGGTAGTTAATGTAGCACATGAAATAAGGATATGCCAAAGGGAGATTATCCCAGCAAAAACATAAATTACACCTATATATTGGATTTGCGTTAAAATCCCCAAGGCTTTATTAGATATCCCGTTTTATGCATTTCAGTCATGATTGGAGTCCAGAAGATTGCATTTCATTGAAACATTTTGTCAAACTAGCATAACTTAACCATGCTTTCACATTTTGTGTTCATGTCAAAATCATGGCAGTCACAGCTACATCCTATCAAAAGTATTTCTTTTCATTTATACTTTTGAATGCCCACACCCTGTTTCAAAGGTCTGATTTTATCGAACAATCAGTGAATGTTGGAAAACATTGTTGCCTTTTGCTGACTTCCATGGATGTTTGCATCATTGCCCAAACTCCCATTTTGTCACACAACAAATTAATGTTGTCAAACATTCATTGCTTTTTTGTTTATATCTTTTCTGTAATCAACTTTCAAATACGTATGATAGATTATTCTTCCCTTCTGCAACCTTTCTCCAACCCTCACCCTTTATGCCACACCAATTTCCCTTTAACAATTGCTTCCCAATGATTTTCTTCAAGCCATCAGCCTTGGCGACTTCTTCCATTGCCCTATCGGCGTGACCATTGGGTCTCGCGGTACAATTGCTAGTTATAGGACAAACTCACAAAATGTTACTAACATGATTATATAGATACCATGAAAAAATCACAACCACCTAATGTGTCTAACAACTGAAGCATAAATATTACGTCTATTATCAAACACTCAATAAAGGATAAGCACATATTATGGCGTTTTGGGTAAAGCATATTTACTCTTGCTTTTGCAGCTTAAAGGCACAAATGTTTTGTGCAACTTGTGATTGGGAGTTGAGAAATTTCTGATGAAGTGTTGGCGTGATAGGATGCAGTTTTTGCGATGAGTAATATTGTTTAGCAATTTGTCTCGACTAGGCTAGATACCCCATACCCATCTCAATGTTCCTTGGAGTAGGTTGCGTCGATAATTTACTAGTTTGTTTCTTCACCCTAATGACACCGTTGTCACTAATTTGTTTCTTCATTCTATTGACATCTCCATCAATGGTTAGTTGCTTTAGCTTTTTGACATCTCCATTCCTCTTATTGGAGATTTCTTAGACATCCCTCTCACCAACTTTTTGACATCTTCATCGTTTAAATCCCTCCCATAAAATGTTTCTTTGACATCCATCTTGTTGGGGATTTTGGCAATCAATATGTGATAAACTAAATAAAGAGAGAATTCAAGTAGAGATCATATAATTAACTTAATGACATGAACAAAATATTGACATTTACCATGGGAAAACCCTTTCAGGTTTAAAACTCAGTCACAACGTTGCTTCTGATATTAACTTAAATCAACTTACTTATATAATATGAATCAAGACTTACGTACACACTCCATCACGATCTAATATGCAACCTTCAAGTACAAATGTGCACTACCTCTTAATGTGTCAACTGGTTATTTACGGAACAATAACCTTGACAACTACAATCCTCTACTTTTTAGATTTAGATTGATCCTATGATTCTACGTTGTCACTTGTTGCACATGTCACAACGAAATCAAGTGCATTTATAACCAAAGCACATCCTAAAATTAACCCTTTTTTCCACACGACAAAAGCCTAAAATACAACTTTTAATTTGAGCCATTACTTTTTCCAAAAGACTCAAGTTGACCAATTAAAAATAGTTATACCACTAAAAATATTCGTAACACTAAAATAAATTCCACCACTAAAAAAGTGATGCTTGGAATGTATGAGACCTATATTTCAACAATTTTCCACTTGAATACTTTCCATCCAGAGAGACCATGAACCCACTCTTTAGAGGTCCCGGGTCGCGGCCCAGCTTTTCTCCGCACCAAATAACCTTCTTAGCACACACGCCTTTGTCAATAAAACCACTACCTTCAACTTTGTCTCCACCATCTCCACCATTTCCCTTGCAAAATGATATTGCACATCACTTTGCAATGTGTGAGGGTAATATTCCTTGACTTACACGAAGATCTTGTTGTAACAAGTACTCCCTTTGATAGTAAATAACATGGTCAATGGTTCCTTGCAAACCTCAAAAGATTTGGTTCACAATGTTCCAATCTTCCATGGCCATATTGGACATATATCGACTATCAATTCCCATTGCATGTGCAATGTGAGGGGTTATGTATGCCATTGCATACATCATGGTTCCCACCGCACTTTGATATGGAATATACATCAAGGTTCCCACCGCCTTGATATGGGACTTGACAATCTCAATCCTAGTGTTATTTGCCATAGCCAAGATTCTACAACCCATATCTACAATCTCACAACCATTTAGGGCAAACAACCAAAACCCTCATCGAGCGCAAACTTGCCTTTGATACCGGATGTTTGGGATTTTGGCAATCAATGTGCAATCAATTAAATAAAGAGAGAATTCAAGTAGAAATCTAATTAAATTAATGACATTAACATAATATTAACACAATATTTACCTTGGGAGAACCCTTTCGGGTTAAGAACCCAACAAGAACCTTGTTTCTTGTATTAGCTTAAACTAACTTACAAATACAATATGCAGGATTAAGGCTCTAAATCAAGACTTACACACTCCTTTGTGATCTACTATGCAACCTTCCAAGACAAATATGCACCAACCCTTATCGGTTAACCTATTTCATTGAACAATAACATTAACAATCTCCTCCAACACAAATATGCACCAACCCTTATCTGGTTAACCTATTTCATTGAACAATAACATTAACAACCTCCTCCTTTCCAAATATATAGTGATCATGGGATTCCACATTGTCACTTATTATACCTCTCACAATGAGAGCACGTACTTTAATAACCAAAGGCATCCTAAAAGTAAATTTGTTTTTTCTACAAGACAAACGTCTAAACTAAGACTTCTAATCTAAGCCCTTTCTTTTTCCACAAGACTCAAGGTGACCAATTGAAATTAGTTTTTCCACTAAAAATAGTTCCAACACTAAAATTAGTTCCAACACTAAAAGTAGTTCCGACACTAAAAATAGTGATGGATGGAAAATATGAGACATATTCCAACACCTCTCACCTCCTTTCCGTGAAGGGGATATTTATTTGGGTTTTGTTTAGTTCACATTCTAATTTCATGAGCCCATTGATGTCTTTTAGTCGATGATGACTATGAGCTAGTGATGCTTAGGTTGCTTCTACTCTCTTTGTGTCTCTCTTATAGCAATAGAGTTTCTACAAAAGGCCATATATTGACAATATATTTATGTCAAAGTTGGCCTCTCCCTTCTAGCCATATTAACTTAAGATGGTATTTTTTTCTTATCATTTTGTGGAGATTATTGATGGCACACTTGTTAGTCAAAACTATTTCCAACATCATTGGTTACACTTGTCTCATAATCACCCTTAGCTAGGAAAATACATAAATTTTCCAATTACATGTTTAAACAAATCACTTTATCGTGTGGGGTTGTAGGTTGTCTAAACTTTGTTCTCTCTAATGAGTGGAGATGGAGGAGCAATCAATTTTAAGGTATTGTATCTACTACCAGATAGGAAGAAGATATCAAATTGTTATTGACTTTAGGGGTCCTACATTACTTTTTTTGTTATCAAGACATGTTTGACCCTAATTCATAGAAATTAGTTTAATTCTCAAAACTTAAGTTATACGAGGGACTCAACTACAACTAGATTGATTACTTCCTTTTAGCCTATTTCAACCAATGATTATGTTATCTATAACTTGTTAGTTATGCCTAGTAATTGACATGGATGGTGATGGAAGGAAAACATCCTTTAGCGAGTGGCCATTGAGGCTCAAACCTTTTATTCTCACACCTAATGTAGAGAGTCAAATACTCCAAACCATTTGCGTTTAGGCTATATGGCTAGATCCACAACCATTATTCTTTACAAATTTGGAGGATCGTTGATGCACTAATTTTAGCAGGAACTTGAAAAGGTCATAACTTGTGCTCGGGTGTTTGTTTGAGTCTGTTTTTTTTTTTTTTAAACCACTTGTTTGGACGAGACGAACCCACCGATCATTCCGCCCTGTTGGGTGGAGCACATTTTGGCATATTTTTGGGCCCGAAATCGCCATCTAGGGGCCGAAAATTAGGATTTAAGTTGTAGTTCAATTTTTTTCCTATTTTAGGGCATTAGTTAATTTTAGTCTCTTGAGTGTATGGTAGGTTAAAAAGTTGGCAATTCCTCTAATTAAGGCATGTAGAAGATGCATGGCAATTTTTGTGCTCGTACGAATAAGCATGCGAACTTACTAAGAATAGCAGGTTCTTGTAAACTACTAAAAATAGTAAACTTCGCCATCTAGAGTAGATTTAGTCAAAGTTAGTTAGAGTTTGATGGGCAACTCGAGTTGTGAGTTGTTTTCCTATTTATGAAGCATTGTAATCCATGATTGAATAACGAAGAAGAAGATTTATTCTCTTTTAGTTCAAGATATTTGCAGAGTAATGAGTATGTGTTAAAGTTGGCTACATTAATCATTGGGTAAAGATGATGAGAGAGAGACCGAGGAGCACATTGCTTCCTCCTAAAATCGTTTAGTTGGACCTTATATTGGGTCAATTTTGAGGGCCATCAAAAAAATTATTCTCCCTTTTGTGGTGTTCAATGGAGATCTGTGGTGGTGTTCGATGATATGCTTACCCCTCTTATTATTTGGTTTTTCCACAAATTAAACTTTAAAATATTTTTAATAATTGGGTAGGTATTTTGTCTCCTTTTTAGTCTTGTTGACTTATTTTGATAATTTGTGGACAAATGTAGCTTTTATTTCTTTATTGAACATTTAAAGTTATTTTATGACATTTAAAGTTGGCTGAATTTTCTGTACAAAGATTGAGCTTGCACATTCAAATTATAAGTTCTTGACATTGTAATCATAAACATCAAAACAATTTAAAAAATTTGCTACATGAGACTAGGAAAAATTTATATAAACATTCTCTCTATCTATCTAAATCATGTTTACACTCTAAACCAATTGTGTCTTAAGTATGATAATTTTTGTTGCTTCAAAATTTTGACTCTTATCGTTGTGAGGTTGCACTTTATGATGATTTTTCGTTACTTTGAGATTTGGACTTTAATATTTGTGACGTTGTATTTTTGTATAGAAAGATATATTTGATTTTAGCTTGAATTAATGAATGCGATAAATTAAGAAACAAAAATTCAAATTGGTTTTTGAAAATCAACACGTCATTTAAGGCCTTATGGATGACATCCATGAAGAAATGATTTTTGGAGTGTGAATTTCACAAAAATCTAGTGAATACAAATTACGAACCTTATTTAGTTATAACTATTGTAGATACAACAACTATTTTGATTGAGGAGCAACATTATGATCTCTATTTCGGATGTTACTTTAACATATTGTCATTTAATGTGATTTCTTTAATTAAGATGTATTGTCCATATAATAGGTTCATTTACTCTAGCCAAAAGTTGTAACACTATCCTTTGATGGTTAATGGCTTCAAAGCTAACCTTGAAGAAGGTAGAGCAAATAAACGCCCTTTTATAGAAGATAACCCAAACACAATGTAATCGAATATTCTACATATTAACATGGGAAGATATAGTAAAATAATATTGAACAAGTGGTGATTGATATTAGGAATTTATTATAGAGCTACCAATATCAAACCAAATATTAATGTTTTGTCCATTGATTCGAGGGTAAGGGCGCCATAGACCACTAAGTAACTTCCATTGACAAGTGTTGGATATTAATACAGAAATGAAATATTTACTTATACGAAGAGCTTCTCAAGATTATTGATTATGTATTTCATGAGGTGCATTATTTGAGAGATGAGATGAAGTCTTAAATTTGACTTTCATGTGACTATACTTATGCTTTTTCAATGTAAAATACAATCAATTTTTATGAAGATTGTATGGGATGAAAGGTGAAATTTTTAGGGGCCATCGAAAATTCTAAATGATTGTAAGCAAAATATATTTAGTATTTGATGTTTTCTTTTGTCTACCATGAACTATTTTAGCTTTTGAAGGGAAATGTTGAATAAATACCCATCATAAATAATTTTACATGATGGGTAGGGTCGATTGTTGAATTTAAGTCGTGGATGAGATGTATTGAATTTGAGAATATATGTGAATACATTGATGCTCTTTGTGAGAATATATTCATTGTATCATGGAAAAAATTTCTTATAGCTCCCTCTAATACATGTCTAATACAAAATGCCCATTATGAATTTATTTCCTTAGTTATATTCATGTCATTTTATGCATGCAATTCTATTAATTGTGGTTTTCTTCATTATTGTGCTTTGTCACACTTTTCAACATGGTATCAAATTTAGGGTGGCATACTTTTGAAAGTAACATATTTTGGAGTAAATTTTTTCTCTTCCTCAATAATATCCTTGAAATATTTTGTGAGTACTTATATTGCTATAACCTACGGATGTTGGGCCAACATGAAGTTGGGATTATTAAGGAATGCTTAACATTGTGAAAAATAAGATATGATAAGAGCATGATCCAAAATTTTGAATCTTGTCTAGATCAATAATATTTTCCATATCTTTATGTGGGGACCTATATCATAATTAGGCTAGTCAAAATATCAAACACACGAAACACATGCTTGCAGGCGTGCGCACACACACACACACACACACACACATGCACACGCACGCACGCACGCACGGACACGCACGCACATGCACATGCACACGCACACGCACACGCACACGCACATGCACACACACATGCACACGCACACGCACACGCACATGCACACGCACACGCACATGCACACGCACACGCACACGCACACGCACACACACACGCACACACACACATACACCTATCTATATTTTTGGTGTGCCTATTATCTTTATCACACCTCTATATCATAATTGTGCACCGACCCTATCTAGTCTCGACTAGAGGGGGAACTTGATGCTTATCTCAAATAACCGTGCTTATTACAAATAACCGTGCTAGCCTATATATCCATGGGGAGATGGATAGTGAGAAATGGTGAGGAAGGTGGACAAGAAACTTTTGTATAACAAGATAGATGAGACCGTCTATTCTATTTGGATAGTTAGAGCCAAGTAGTTAAACTCAAGTAGTTGGATCGGTCTAATTTCATATTCTGTTTAGATGTAGGGCCATGTTTTATCCAAGATGTTCATGGCAATCTATTCTTGTTCCCACTTGTTTAGACACACCTTCAGGGTCTTAAGAAAGTGCTTTCAGTTCAATTTAGTCTACTAGAATATAGGTATCCAACATCCGATGTCGTGGGTTCAAATTATGTAGTGTGAAGCCTTCTATCTACTTGTTGATAATAGGTGGAGGAAAATCATGTATTTTAACCCATGTATTGAATACATTGGAGGTAAGCTAGGTATGTCGACCTTTCTATCAAATACATTGGAGGTAGGTAATGTATTTTGATCTCAACCTATCTATTTTATATATTGTAAAGTAGCGATGCAACTTCCATTTATCATTCTAATGAAATGTATTAGAGCAAAAAAACTTCATATTTAACAATGAGTCACAAGACTTATCAATTGATATTAGATCTAGGCACAACTCTAGGAGAGAGAGAGAGAGAGAGAGAGAGAGAGAGAGAGAGAGAGAGAGAGAGAGAGAGAGAGAGAGAGAGAGAGAGAGAGAGAGAGAGAGAGAGAGAGAGAGAGAGAGAGAGAGAGAGAGAGAGAGAGAGAGAGAGAGAGAGAGAGAGAGAGAGAGAGAGAGAGAGAGAGAGAGAGAGAGAGAGAGAGAGAGAGAGAGAGAGAGAGAGAGAGAGAGAGAGAGAGAGAGAGAGAGAGAGAGAGAGAGAGAGAGAGAGAGAGAGAGTTGTTCTCCATTTTCCAAGGTGGGTAGAGAACATAAAAACAAATCGAGATGAGAAAAATACAATTTGCATAGATTTGCAAGTGTGTTGTATTGGAAAATATTGAGGTGCAAAAGTGGACAACTGTGTAGGATTGAGGTGCAAAAGTGGACAACATCGGGTTACAATGTGTAGATGTGTGCAAAAGAGGTTGTGTGCGAAATGGGTGAGAAGTACACACTCTTGTTGGCTGAATTGGAAATGGTTATGTACGCAATACAAATTGAGGCAGAATTTAAAGCAAATATGTGGAGGAAGCGCATGTATATGACACTATACAATGTGAGGATGAAGATGAAGAGGAAGGTTACAAGAAATAAAAGAACCTTTTGGTTGATGAGAAAGGTCTCACAAAGAAAATAGCGAGAGGAAGAAGTTGTAACATGTATTTTAAAGGACATGGAGATAGATGTAGAAGACATGTGAGTGAATACACATAATGGGGGTGTAGAAGAAATTTTTCTATTTTCAGAAGATGAGAGCATATATGTGTTGATCGTGTGATAGTTGTTTGGAGCTTCCTTATTTGGCCAAGGAGAAGAAGAATACCCATCTATTACTTGTAGAAGAGGTGAAGATGATTGAGTGGATGTTTGAGCACTTGGATGTAGATAATGAAAGGAGCACAACAATTGATAGAATGTGGAGATGATGAAAATTTTGAAGTCACATTATGGGATTAAATAATTGAAGAGGATACTATTACACAAAAGTGATGGAGTTATTTGAGGTTGCGATGAGAGAGAAAAAAGAGAATGACATGAAGGCCATTCTAGATTTTATGATCGAAAAGATGGGTAATTATTGTAATGTCCATGGATGTAGTGAATTCCTTGGCACACAAGCTAAGGAGGAAGGGGTAAGCATAGTGGAAGATGTTGAAATTTGTGTAGTCAAAACAACAAGCATCGTGTAGTTTGAACATAAGGGAAGAAAATAAGACTTTGTTCTCCATTAAGTTTTTATGGGTAGATGATAGAACATAAAGGAAGAGTTGGAAAATAAAAATGTTAGAAAGAAGAGCGGACCAACATGTAGTTAAAAGGGGTGGGAGTACCTTACATAGTGAACGGTAGGCATTGAGGAAATAAAAATTGTATGGAGAGACGAGAGACGTCGCAAAGATGAAGAGTGATACCACACAAAGGAAAGTAAATAAATCACACACATTAGTGCAACACAAAGTGTGGTGTAGAGATATTGTGCAATATAATGAAAGGTGGAGAAGGAAGCAAATGATAGGAAGTTAGCCCAAGGAGAGGAAAATTAAGGGTATGAGTAAATAATCCACATTTTAATGGAGGAAGCTGGTTGTATACCCAAATTCCACTTACAATTGGAATACGAGGGGTACTCGATGGAGTAAAAACATGCCAATAATTTCTTAGGTCAAAAAGATAGCTCTACCACTTGGGCCACATGTGAGAACCTAGCTCAAATATTGTATTACAAAGGGTGTATGATACATGAGCATTCAAGATCACATGCAATCTTTCATCAACCAAAAATATGATCATAGCTAAAAACTAAGCTAAGTCTAGCATCACACACTTTTGTTTAACATAAAATATTTTAACATAGTTTTAAGCATTGTGCACATGTTATGATTTATTTTACATGTTCCTGTTAAAGGTGCTTACGTTGAGTTTATAAATATTTGTGTGCGGAATTTTTAGAATGATCTAGATAAATCAACGGTACTTCATTGGTCATAGAAAACTCTTTAGAAGTTGGTGCAAATATAGATCTTAAGGCATAAAGTAGAATAGATAATTTCATATCTAAAATTCCTTGCAAAAGAATTGGATGCATAACAAGTACCACAACATCTTTGTGTTATGTATACATGCTCCTTGGGATGGCACAAAGCTTTGAATCAAAACCATTATGTAGATGACTTAAGTATGACATGGAAACAATAAAACTTCAAAAATTGCACGTTAATGTAAGGTGTATTTTTAGAGGCTCGCCTTAGAAGGGGATATTCATCTTGATACCATGCATCCACATGTGAAATTGTGAAGTCATTGGACTATTGTGGAAGAATTTATTGAAATATGGGTGTGTGGAAATACTTCACAATAACATGCAAGATTATTTGATAGTGAAATTAGTAGGATCATACTATTGATAACCTTGATGTTAAAAATAATAGCTAACGATCATCCACCTACTTAACAATTGTATTGGTGGGTTGACTTATATTGCATTAAGTTCGACTATGTTATGGGTCCTTCGAGCCTTAACATCCATTAAATATTTATAACACATTTTATTGTTTATGGGTTAGGTTTATTTGATTAGACTATTATAATTGGTTGATCATGTGTCTATGTAAACATCAATTTGATTCCGTTTTTAGTTTGGGAAAGATAGTCTAAGTGCATTTTCAAGGAGTCCTACAAGTAGAGATATGTTCACATGTCTATGGTAGGACTATAGGGATGAATCACTGTGGAAATAATGTAGTGTTGCATTTTTAGGTGTTTTTACGCCTATAAGAATTTTGTGTGTAATAAGCCACTAGGTTGGAAAATGTATGTAAGAGTATATTATTGGTGATCAATATCAAGTATATGTAATTGCTTGTTGATAAATAAAATAATGGTTGTTTAATTCTACTACATATTCTAAGACATCCTTTCATGAGGAACCCTAACTAAAACTAGATAAGGTAGGCCAATAAGTTGCGGTGAAGGCATGAAGTTTGGATGATGGGTTGTTGGTGTAGGTGTAATTTATCCATATATTTATCTATAATTAGATTGATTAGTTATATGTGTAAGTGTGTTTCTATGAGGATAACAAATAAAACTAACTATATGTGTATGTTAGGTTGGGTTGGGATAGGATCTATGGACACAAGGGATTCCCCCATAGACAAAAGATTTCCCTATTATGAAGGCCTTGTAGCTATTCATGGAAAACCCCTCTAGGGTCTACCCGATCCACTTTATAAATAGATTGAGGGACACATGAGATCTACTATATAATACAGATTGGAGGGCATATACATACATATTTGTGTGTGTGTGTGTGTGTGTGTGTGTGTGTGTGTGACAATAATGGGTCTTGACATCCAAAAATGAATATGAGTCACTATGTCATTGAATATGATGAGTGCTCTGTTCCCTTTTCCTTGTATGTAGTAAAATTCCCTTGTTAGAACATTGGTCCCATCAAATTTTTAAAGAAAATATGGATGTGGAAAATGTTTTAAATCACATTCCCCTTTGTCCCCAATGTGTAATGAAAGTCCATTTTGTATGTCATACCATAGAAAAAGTATGACCATAAAATGTAATGGAGTATGAGATGCACACAATGCATAAATATAAAGGAAGAGTAATATACAAAAAGATAAACATGAAATAACATTTAAAAATATAGAAACATTCAAGGATCATGCATATAACCACTTAAAATGTATGTTGTTGATTAGGTATTTTAAAGTCTTTCCTTCTAGGGTAGAAAGATGATATTCCCGGATACGTGTGAATAAGGATTTTCCCTACGGGTAGTAAGAGGTAAACAATGTATGCTTTATTTTGTATATGTTTGTTGTCACGTGGTTTTGCAAGGGAAAAAGTCCACTTGAAAACATGACAACTATACCCTAGTGTCAAAATTTTTGATTGTAAACCTTCCCAAAACCCTTCTAGATCAGTTCATCCCCTATGTCAGGCCTATCCCCATCCTTTCAGTGTCCATATGTGTTGTCCCAAAATTTCCTAAGTATTAGAAAAAGAAAAACAAGTTCATAAGGTTATTTTGAGGTGGTGTCTCTTGAGGCAGATTTTTCAACAGGCTTAGAAATGGCTATTTTTAGCCTTTCTGAGGCGGGTGCACATCCTTCGGAGAAGAGTCAAGGCCTAATTTCATCAAGAAGTGGTATAAAGATCCAAGATCATATTGAAAGTGATTTAGGAAATATTTGTATGTTTTGGAGAAAGTTCAGCAAAAGCGGGATTTTGAGGGCAAAGGAGCTTGCATTGCAAAAAGACTTGAGCTTCAAAAGATGATTTTAGGAGCTCCGAGATGATTTGGAAGTCAAACAAGATATGGAAAGATAATTCAATTACCTACATGATGGTATTTTCATATTTGGCACAAGACCTAGGAGTTTCTCTCTACAATCTATTTTTGGCAGGCACACCTTACGGTCCCGAGAAACAAGGCTATTTTTTAGGGTGTTACTGGAAGAAATAGATCATTGGACCCATCCCATTCTTCTAAAAATTATGTTTTAAGAAAAAATCATATAAATAAGTTCCCAAAAAGACATCCGGGAGCTCTGACAACTTCGTTTTCAAGATCTCTCTCAAGGACGCTCTCATAGCTAGAAGATTTTTAGTGCCATGTGTCAGCATGAGGATGAGGCACACTTTTTTTTCCCTCTTGTCCCTTTTCCAAGGGTAAAAATGGCAAAAAAATTTCACCCCCACCTTTGAGCTCCTGGACCCACCACATGATCCTGGGAGGCCTCCATAAACACCTTTTGGCAATTTTCTAACCCCGCCTTGTGCACCGCATGTCCGCCACTTGTCACAATGAGGCTAGGGTACATTTTTGTGTCCCTTTCGTTCCTTTCTAAGGGGAAAAGAGGTAAAAAAATGTGCCCCCCACACCTTGCTCCCATTTTTTCCTCACATGACTTTAACTCAACCTTGGGTGCTAAAACTAAGCTCCTCCCTCTCTCTCCTAAACCAGTGCATGTTCGCGACTTGTCCTCCTAGGGTTGTGGCACTCATTTTCCCCCCTTATTCCCTTTCTAAGGGGACAAGGGGGAAAAATGTGCCCCCCATAGGCATAAAAACCAAGGAGTTAGTGTATTTTTCCATTTTCCCCATTTTGCTCAAAATCTACTCGTAACGCTTTCGCCTTCATTGTTCCTTCTCCATTCCTTCCTCCATGTTTCCATGATCTCAGAAAAGAATTTTTCATAAAATTTGTAAATTTTTAAAAGATCCATATGCATTTTCTTGCTAGAATGACTTCGTACCCGAGAAGGTGTAATTTTCATATCTCACAAACCGGTGCACAGATCGAGGTGGGATTTTTGCAATCTTCTCTATTTCCAAACACCATCAAGGAGCAAGTGACAACATATTGAATGATGCCCTAGATTTTCAATGGTGAAGAAACCCTCATTTTGTGCCCTAGATTTCATTCCTTCAATTTCCCATAATTCCAGTGGACAAACCGAACTAAAAACTCGAACACAAAGTCCAAATGAGAAACCTATTCCAGTGAAGTTGATTTCGTCGCAATACGGGGTGGGAAAGAAAATTTTCCTAAAAGATCGGGAATCTATTAATGATTTCCATGCCTCAGCTATGAAAAGGCAGCGAGGTACTTATTCACTTGCTTAGGGTTCGGTGGGCAAAATCACACAAAAATTAGAGCAGAGCTTTGAAAGGAATTATGTAAACTTATGCAAGTGGTTTCATTCAAATTTGACATCGGGAAGACCAATTTATATTTTTATTAATTCTATATGGGAGAACCTACTATAAATATTAAGTTCGAGAAAAATGTGCATTCACACTCCCTATTTCACCCCCTCATGATCGAGACACTCCAAAATTGACAAGATTGACAAAAATGGTAAAAAATTGGCTAAATGAGACCATAATGGCGAGATATTCTTGTTATCTCGTAAAATTGACAAGGGAAATTTTATAGGTAACCATACCAAAATTTTGTTTCGGTTTCCTGCCAAGGTCCCTTAGCGTTCGGAATGGCCTAAAATCCCTTTCCAGAGAATCTAGTTTTTCGAACTTAGTCATTTCGGTCCTTTTTGGCTAGGCATAGATTTTGTTCATGCAACATCAAATGTATATGTGCCCTCTTCTGCGCCTTTGGCGCACTCTCTATCATGTCAACAACAAAAATGTTGTGCCTCCCCATGTTGCGCCCTTCTAACTGCCTATGAGGTGCATGCGCCAACATGTCGACACTAAAAATGTTGCGACCCTTAAGCGGTGCGCCAAGGCGCTAAAAACCCCATGTTGACAGTCCTGAATTTGCGCAAAAGCGCAAATAATTTCATGTCGACAGATGATATAACCACGCCAAAGGCGCAAGTATTTTCATGTTGGCATTCTATTTTGTGTGCCCTTTGAAAAAGGTTGGTGGCACATTTATTGCACCTTTTGCTATAAATAGGCGCATCCGACCTGTCATTTTCACGATTGAAAAACACATGAAAATTTTATTCCTCTGCACCTGTCAGTGCTCCAGTCATCCCCGTGTCACTTTACGTCGCATTCGTGGGCCCCGCATCGTTTCTTCCAGTCTATATATCCCGGGTAGGTGGTCCTTACTTTTCTTATGGTTTTTGTTTTGGTTTGGTTGTTGGTGGAATAATAATAAAATGAATCTGAAGAAACCTAAACCCCTCCAACCTGTTTTACAATCTTCTTCCTCCCCCAAACCGGTTTTATCCTCCTTCCAGATCTGCTGGCTTGGAGGGCTTTGTCTCAAAAGTAGACCCAAGATCCTCTTCACTCTATTCCCCTTACGTTGAAAGAGCCACGAAAACCGCGTAAACCAATCGAAAAAGAAGAAATCCGGGTTATCACAATCCATAGCTGCGGTTTTCCCTTGGCGCAATCGCCATCATTGTTGCATAAAAAACAGTCGTGCCAAAGGGTGCACTGTCCCTACCTCCAACATGCAATCTTCTCGCGCCCTTTACAAACCCTTAAAACTCAAAACAAGGTGCGGGCGCAACTCCGGATACACCAACATGTATGACATGTAAACTTTTCCTGCACTGCGCCAAAGCCAAAAAGCCCCTTGGCACACCTAAATTCGGTGATACACCCTTTAATCCCATGCCCTTTGGCGCACCAAAATTGTTTACAACACGATCAATATCTGCGCCATGCAACACACAAAAATTATTTGCGCCAGTTTAAACCTACACAACGGCGCAGCGCAAACCCTTCTACATCAACACTAAATGTTGTCGTAGTATTCCCGCACCTTGTGCCCTTTGGCGTTGTTTTCTTCCCTGCAACACTCGCATCGTGCGCCTTGCTTTTATGAGCCTACAGTCTGTAGTATTCCCGCGCCTTGCGCCCAGAAGCTTTTAAATTGCTAACTCCTCATTCTGTAAAGCTTTGATGGAGGATCTAACGGCTAACGTGGATCTTCTGTGTTGGACCTCACTCCTTCTTCTTGCAGATCAGCAGTTGAGCTCGGAATTGCATATGTCTACATCAAGTAAGAGGCCAACCAAGTCAAAGGGTAAGGCCAAACTCACAGAGGAAGAAATGAAATATAAGTATCAAAGGGTCAGGATGCCCGAGTCCCATGCAGAATGTGACTTAGACATCAGGGATGCCGAACTTGGCCACATTGACATGGAAGATTTTTGGGTCAGAACCAGAAGGGTCATAGGCAGTCCTTGGATGGACAAATTGGTTGGCAGTGGTCTACACTTCGCTAGGGGAATCCCCGTTAGCGCGGTGAATAATGAGTTCATGATGGTGGTGGCCCGCTACTATAACAAAGACACAAGATGTGTCGAGAACAAGAAGGGTGAGGTTATATCAACCTCACTGCCCAGCACTTCGAGATCATGCTGGGTATCCCCCACCACCGGAACTTTGTGGCTGTGAGTCAGGAAGACTGCATAAAGGCATGGGAGGACAATGAAGACAAATTCATGTAATTGATGAACAAAGTGTACCTGAAAAATAAGAAGGTAATAACCAGGTGGCCCCAAGTTATTCATTGGAGTGACTTCTCAGAGGAGTTGAGCGATACCATTACCTTCCTGAGCAGGGTTTTTGGGCTTCTTGACGCCCATTACTTCCACAAATGGATGCTTAGGTATCTGGAAATGATGAACAAAAATGTACCTGATCAGCGTTTTGCGTGGGTAGAAATCATCAAGCAGCACCATCTCTGAGCAGCTCAACAACTCTCAACAACGGGGAGGTTCTACATGAACTCCTACGTGGTCTACGCTGCTGCCTCTAAGAGAGATTATCCGGCACTGAGCCGATGTGGGGTATGGCCCCAGGTGAAAATATATGAATATTATCTAGAATTGAAACTGGAGAACAACATTCCACAGTTCAGCAAGATCAATGATGCCTTCTTCTATGGCATCATCTACCTATTGAGGCCAAATATGACTCACGGTCAAACGACCAAGAGCATTGTGACCGCAACAGAGAAGTGGGGGCATTATTTACGCAATTCCCCACCTTTACTTATCTCAGAGCAGCTAACTTCTTGGGGATCCCACCAAGTTACCAAGATATGCAGCCCGAAGTTGATCCTATTGAGCCTGCCCAGATGACTCATCACATATCATGAGAAATGCCTAAAGAGAAAGAAGGTTGGAACACCATTCCCCTCACAAAGGTGGGCAGGTACACATGCACTTCTCACACCAAATCCCGAGAAATGTTTGCAGAACTAGAGCTGCTCAACCTAAAGCACAATTTCCCGGCAAGGCCGACCTTCGATCCACGAAATTACCTCCCAAAGGCAAAGCTCGATCCAATCCACGTCCCACAGATCGAGGATGTCTATATCAATCTCTATCACGAGGTCGAGCTTAGAAGAAAGGATCACTCCCGCCTGGCCTTGGCAGAGATCATCCAGTATGGTGTGGCCATTATTTCGAAAGGTTTCCAAACGACTGATCAAGAAGTTGATCAGGTGTATCTAGATACGGACGGGGACAACTGGCCATTTGCTGAGATTGACAGAATAAAGGTGCCTCAGACTATTGAGGAGAGGGTAAAAGGCACTTTATAGCACACATAATACTGGTGTAGGTTTAATGGTCTCATCTACCTTGGGGTAGACTTCACCACGTCTCCTTTAGCTAATGCACCTTCAGATCAAGTATTTTCCAAAAGGCAAAGGAAAAGACAAGGAATGGGAGTCAAGTGCCACTAAGGAGCAAGCTCCCGAGAGTCCTCCTTCTACCACCCAAGAATAGGTCAAAACCCTGATATCTCCAGAGAAAGAGCAGGCGGTAAGTGTTCCAATGAGCACATCCACTCAGGATGTTGCCATTGCTATAACCGTTGAAGTTCCCACCGTCCCTTCTCCCGCTCCTCCTTCCCCTCCTCAGGTCACTCAAGCAACCGTTCCTCTGGTTGCGTCTTCTCCCCCATCTTCTTCTGTTCCCCCTTCCTCTTCCTCCATCTTCTCTTCCCTCACAGAGCTGTCCCCCAGTATTTCTTCCCTCATCTCTCAGCTCCCTTCCGCCCCCATAGTTTCCTCTCCTACAGTAACTCCTACCCCGTGAGTGTTGGAGGTTCAATTTTTTTATCAATGCCATTGCAAGCGTCTCAACCCATTTCCTCGAGTACACTATAGTTGCTCCCTCTTCTCCCCGCTGGTCCCACTCCCTTAAGTCCAAAGATGGATATCCTAACACCCGAGCTGAACAAGAGGAAAGTCCCCATTGCGACTATGGACTTCTCCGTCATTTCGACAAAAGGTGCTAAGAAGCAAAAGCCAATAACCCACTTCTCTTAGAGCGCCTCAGGTGAAAGAGTAATGGAGATCGCGTATCCCGATCCCACCAAGGATAAAAAGGATTTGTCTCCTACAGATTATACAGTGACACAGGTCACAATGGGAATGTCCTCCGAGAGCCTACAAGGGGAGGCCCTATCTGCAATGGATGCCCTTTGCAAGAAGCTTCAGGAAGCAAAGGAAGAGAAGAGGATACTAAAAGAGCAAAATAAACATCTTCTCCAAGCCCTGCAAAAAATGGGTAGTGCACCTCCTACAACTGCCACTGAAACTCCTGAGGCCCTTATTCAGGATAAGATAAATGAATACGCCAAGATTGGTGAACAAGGCATGGCAATATCCGCCTGGAGAGACTAGATCCTCAAAGATAGTGAGGAAGTAATCGTGAAGTTCACCGAGCTATATCAGAATATTGGTCAGGTGAACAAGGAACTCCAGGAAATTGCAGGACCTATCTCTGAAGAGTTGGACCATGCTAGGTTACAGCATGAGACATTCCAGAAGATGCTCGTTTGCTTAGTCGGTGATTTAGTTAAATTCGGCATCTTCGATCACCCCAGAGCACCCAACAAATTCCTTGCTGCTTTGGACTACCGGGTCGATCAAATGGAATTTGTCCTGGAGAAGATTGACAAGGTCAAAGAGGAGGCCCTGGATGCAATGCATTAGATGGAGCAAATTGTCCTGAGAATGTCTCTAGGCTTGCTCACTCCATCATTCACCTTGAGGAAGGCAAATGAAACCATTCAGATCTTCAAAGAGATCATCTCGCAAGGGTTAGGGCCAGAAGCTACTTTTGACGCTGAATCCATCAACAACCTTCTGGCCTGCCACGAATTTGTGGGATACCTGATGGAGGCAGGTAATGAATACTTAAAACTCCCAAAAACTCAGAGATGAACGGGAGACTTGTGAAGTCATTGGTGATCACACCAAGGGTCCTACACAGGATCAACTCCAACCAATGATCAACAAATTCATGGAGTACCGGGCCCAATTCCACATTGCCTCTCCTGAGCTGAAGTAGGATACTCGCTTCCAGCAGCGAGACGACGACGAATAGCCTTCCTCTTCTTGGCTTTCTTTTTGCAATATTTAAAAGTATGTTGGCACAAATGATGACATCATCCATGTTGCACCATGGGATGTTGTTATCCACCAAGTTGCCCAAAGTCAACATTTGACTTTTAGATATTTTGTAATTAAGTGTTTGGTTTCTTTTTCCTTCTCTCTCCTTCTCCTTCTATATATACTTGAATACTTGTTGTATTCAAGTGGTGGACACTTTTTAGATGAAAAATAGAAGTGAGAAGAAAAGGCTTTGTACTTTTTGTAATAGAAGAAAACATTAATACAAATATTAAGACTTTGTGTTGAATATGTGTGTTATGGGCATCTGATCTTTCTTATGTCAGATCTATGCATTTATTTTGTTGGATCTATCTCTACTTTTTTGTCATTTGTTCATCAGTATTGCTTTGTTCGTTTATGCAAGTAGGTTTGGCTCTGTTTACTACCAACCCAAAACATAAACCCTCTGACTTTTCTGCTTTGGAATTCATTTCTTTTCTCCCTTCAGATCTATCCTATCTCCTCTCCCCACTTCATTCCCTTCTTTTCGCAGTCGGAAATACCCCAACTGGGACGAGATCCCAAACCCCTGAAGGTAGAATATTGTAGGACTTGCGTAGATTCCTGCTGGTAGAATAGCAATAAACCAGTTTCGCTTTGTTGTCTCAAAGAGGGGCTATGCCCTGCACACTGTTGGCTCGTCTATCCATAGATCTATCCACCCGATGATTTTTGGACCAACAGTTCTTGACGACTCCACTGGGATCGAAACAGATCTATGGTTGTGGTTTGTCAGAAAATCAATAAAACCGTAGAAACCACTACCTGTTTGCAAATTTTAACTTTTGCTCAAAATCCAAAATTTTTGCAAAAGTGCTCCAAACTAAAAATTTTCTTCAGAGATCCATAGATCTAGGCTAGTTAGAGATCTTTAGTTCGCTGAGTTTTTACAAAAACCTGTATTTTTCCGTAGATCTGAGATTCTGACAGTTTACAAAAATTTCAAAACCCTTGCAAAAAGTCAACTCTAAGATCCGAAAATCAGCTTGCTAAGTTTAACCATCATTTTATCCTCATTGATCTTTGTCATTAAACCACAATCGGTTTTCAAAAAGAAGGATAATATATTTAGAAAAGTTTATGCTCTTGATTTTTGTTAGAAAAGTCAGAAAATCTTCAAGTACAACCAAAAAGAGTTTTTAAATCCGCTCCAAAATATTGCAGATCGAAAGGTACACTCGGCGAGTGACTCATTTACCCGTAGCAAGAGAGCTCATGGTGAAGTTGATCCTATTTTTGATCTACTTCAAAGACACAACTTTAGTATTACACCAAGACGCTTTCTCATTTGGGTTCAATTTGTCGGTCGGCTAGAAGTGTCTCGCTTCCACAAAAGAACCGATTTTCACAAAGAACCTCCACATTCCTTTCGCAGGCTTTTTGCTCGGTGGAACCATGCCGGCTCGCATCCTTTTTCTAGCTTTTCGATGGCAAGCGTACCATGGGGAAATGTTATGGGCCCTCTTGCTTTGCCACATCCAGTTCACGCGCTCCCTCATGGAAACCGAAAGAATTTTCCCAAATTTGATGGGAGTGGAAATCAAAGCACAGATTCACATATATCTGCATTCATCATGTCATGCAGCATCCTGGACATGACTCATGAAGATGTATCGGTATGCCTTTTTCTAGAGACTTTGCAAGGACCCGCAGTAGAATGGTTCCAACATTTACCGGTCGGATCTATCACTAGTTGGGCCACGTTACGAATTGCATTTGAGGAAAGGTATAAGCCTTCAGAAGACGTGTTCGCGTTCTTGCAAAGTTCACTCACCTAAATAAGGAAGCCAATGAAACCATGCATGATTTTATCACACACTTCAATTCACTTATTAACCGTGTGCCACCTACCATGTTGCCAACGCCAGAAAATCAAAAGTGTTTCTTTATGAACGCCATGAGCTCAAGAGTGAGTTTCTTACTCTTACAAGAACAAATCACCACCCTGGTTCTAGCTTAGATCTGAGCCATTCGGATAGAGGACAACCTGCTTATATCTGGTGAATTAAAACGTGAGTCGTCCAAGCCTAAAGCTTCAACCCCTTCAAGTGCTTCATCATTCGGCATTCTAGAAGATGGCAAACAACTTGTTTGTGTTGAAGAAGCAATTAGCTCAAGCTTCTCCTAGCACTTCATATCGGGATATCCCACGGAGAAATTTCACTTCCAACAACGCCCCACCAAGGCCACGTTTACCTGTAATTGCTCCGCGGTTGGCACTTGAGGCCCCTCCGGTCAATGCCCTGGTCGAGATCGAGGAAGAGGAGCAAATCTACAAAGAACCTTCATCCCCAGGCGGAGATGATCAAGATGTCGGTGAACCGATTGGTGAATCTACAATTAGGTATATGGAATTTGAGGATGAAGAATTTGACGAAGAAGAGGGCACTCAAGGATACGCAAACGGGCAATCATATGCTGTTTTCACCCGCTCTCAAGGAAAAGAATCAGAAGTTGCTGCCAGGACACAAAAAGAAAAGGTTGCGTCTAGCACGCCTCCAACTATTGCTAAAAGAGGTAATCCTCTTCCTGCTCAACCTCTTATTAAGTCTTTTACGAAGAAATCTTTTTCCCTATCTCCCCTCCAAATCAGCCTTCCTCTATTCCCATAAAGACCGGTAATCCTACCCTACCATCGCGAAATGAGGGACTCATTCCTTCATCAATGCAACCCTTGGCTGCATTCGACATAATCGATCATGCTAAAAAGACCAAGATTCAAATGTCTGAAGCCGAGTATCTTTAGTCAAACCCTGAACAACTTGTAAGATTGATGAATATATTCAAAGCGAAGCTGTCAAAACTTCTCAGATCTCCCCAAAAGGAATCCTTTCCACTCCTCATGCATCTCACATAAATGTTGCCTCGACTTCGTGTCAGGAAAAATTGAACCTTTCTATCTCTCCCTCCTAATCAATGGTCACAAGTTAAGCAACTACATAATTGATTCTGGGGCTTCCGATAACGTCATGCTGGCAAAGGTCGCTCATGCTTTGGGGCTCAATCTTACCAAGCCTTTCGGCAGGTGTTACTCCATGTAAACCAAGCAAGTTCCATCGATCGGTCAAATAAAAGATGCACAGTTCACATTTGCAGCATTCCTAGAGAAAAGGGTAAAGATGACCATCCTCGTTGCTGATATGCCAACCGCATATGGAATCCCACCGGGAAGGAGCTTTTTGCAAAGAAGTCAATGGAGAGATTCATATGGGTGGTCCAAAGCCGAGAATCCTGTCCAAAGGTGTAATGCAGACATTGGAGCCTGAATCACAAAAGAAGTACTTGGTCACCAATTCTGACGACCCCAAAGCCCAAATTCTCTTCAAATCATCAGGGATGGGGAATTACTTCTTATCTACTGAGTCTAAAAAAATGGACGTCCTCGCCAGGAAGAAGACCTTAACAAGGTTTGGACATTGCAGTTTGATGGCAGTTGTGCAACTAGCGGATGCGGTGCTGGAGCCGTGCTAATATCTCCTGAGGAGGAGATTTTTCCTCTCTCTTTCAAGTTGCAGTTTTTCAACACGAATAATACTGTTGAGTATGAATCTTTGCTACTTGGTATGCAAGATGCAAAAGAAAGGGGAATCAAGAACCTACAAGTGCAAGGCGATGTCGAGCTGATCGTGAATCAAGTAAAAAGATATATCAAGTGAAGAACGAAAGGCTCGTGCATTACCGCAAATGCGTGGTATGGGACATCATTGAGGAGTTTGATGCTTTTTCAATTAAAGCCATTCGAGAGCTCGAACGATATGGCCGATTCATTGGCCATCTCAAAGATCCCTCATGTTCCCTTACCCGAGATTGAAGATAGACACATATACCATTGAGGTAGTCTTCCGCCCAAGCGTGCCAGATAATTCTCAGGACAGCGGTATTCAATGATGACAATCAACTTATTGCCTTTTTGGAGAAGGCGGAAAATTTTAGTGAGCTTCATTTTGAAGGATCTACTTCTGCATGCCGTGAATCCATCACTAATCAATCGGATGAATCAAAAGAAAGTGATGGCATATGTCAGCTCAAAGGAAATAAAATTCCAAAAGGTTTAGTCTCTCTGGAATGATTGTTTGACAAACATGATCGTTTTGTCAAGAAGAAGCGGCAAGATGATCCTAACTCCTCTCCAGAGACCAAGCCGGTCAATCTAGGTACTGTGGAGCGTCCGCAGTTTGTAAACATCGGGAAGTGTTGCACACCCGAAGAAAAGCGGAAGTTTTTCAAATTGCTGAAGAGATATATGGACGTATTGGCATGGTCTTATGCCGATCTAAAGTCTTTCAAGCCGAAGGACGTTCAAGCATGACATCCCATTAAAAGAAGATGTCAAACCCTTTCGCCAGAAACAGAGGCACTACAATCCCAAGATCTCGGGTACCATCCAGGCTGAAATACAAAAGATGTTGGATGCAAGGATCATTTTTCCTATCCATCATAGTACCTGGGTCGCAAACATTGTACCAATATGCAAGAAAAATGGTGAGATACGCATATGCGTAGATTTTCGCACCACTCGAACAGGTGCATCCTTGAAGGATAACTACCCACTTCCCATAATGGATCAGGTTCTGTAGGCAGTAACTAGTTCAGAAATGTTGTCCATGCTTGACGGTTTTCAGGCTACAATCAAATTGAAGTCTCACCTAAAGATCGATTCAAAACAAGCATTCACTACTCCCTGGGGCACATTCGCCTATAGCAGGATGCCTTTTGGCTTGACCAACGCTGGTGCCACCTTTCAACGAGCAATGGACTTCGCGTTCAAAGGTATGATGGGAAAGGTTATCATAGTTTATTTGGATGACTTGACTGTGTTCTCTAAACAGCAAAGTAATCATTGTGATCATTTGGAACAAGTATTGAATAGATGCCGAGAACACGGATTTCTCTAAACCCAAAAAAGTCTGTTTTCGGGGTCACTGAGGGAAAATTTTTAGGGCATGTTGTAAGCAAGGAGGGTACAAAGATAGATGCCAAAAGGGTTAGGGCTATTCAGAGCCTTACTTTACCCACAAGCAAGACCAGGCGTTCACTCCTTCGGAAAAGTGAATTTTCTCAGGCGCTTTATTCCCGACTTTGCTGAAAAGACTCGCCACATATCAAATATGATGAAAGGGTCGCAAACTTTCCGGTGGAATGAAGAAGGAAAGATGTCATTTGAGGATATAAAAGCCTCGTGGCCCATGCACCAGTTCTGGTATGTCCCGATTTCTCCAAGGATTTTATCATGTACAGCTATGCATCGAGCATATGTATCGTCCCGTCCTAATGCAAAAGAACTCGAGGATTTTGAATCTCCAATCGTGTTCATGAGTTCTCCTCTCAAGCCTCATGAATTGAAGATGTCTCAATTGGAAAAGCATGCCTTCGCCATTGTCAAAGTAGTTAAGAACTTCTAGTATTACATCCTAAACTCGCATACAGTAGTGTTGGTTCCTGACACGGCAGTCAAGTCAATCTTAACTCAACAGGAGTTAGGAAGCTTGCGAGGGAATTGGATCGCAAAGGTCCAAGAGTATGATCTAGATATAAAGCCAACCAAGCTGGTAAGAGGCAAGGGCCTATGTCAGCTTATGGCTGAAAACAAAGATTCAGAGGTTCCTGAAGAAAAGGATGACTGGATCGATGGAATGCAGGATCAACCGGAGAAAGTTGATTCTCTGCCTATGGTTCTATTTGTTGCAACTAGCGACGAGTGGTATTCCGATATCACTTTCTTTCTCACTTATGGTGAGTGCCCAGCTCATCTAACTTCAAAAGAGAAGTGTACTATAAAGCTCAGAGCAGCCAGGTATGTCATCTGGGATGATGGTTTATACAAGCATGGAATTGATGGCATCTTCTTGCGATGCGTCGACAAACCACAACAGGTAAAATTGCTAGAAAGTTTTCATGACTCAGCTTGCGGTGGTCATTTTTCCTCTTCCGTAACAGCACACAAGATCATCCGGGCCAGGTACTATTGGCCAATGCTATTTCGAGGATACAACCACCTGGGTAGCAAAATGTGAGCTCTGCCAACAATTTGTTGGCAAACCAAAATTGGTTGCTTTTCCCCTCAGGCTAGTCGTTATTGATGAGCCCTTCAAGCAATGGGGAATTGACTTTATCGGAGCACTACATCCATAATCGAGTGCTGGACATAGTTATGTCCTAATGGCAACATATTACTTCACCAAATGGGTGGAGGCCATACCTGTTAAGAATGCCACCTCTGAAGTTGTTTACAATTTCATCAAAGAAAATATCATTGTAAGGTTTGGCGTTCCAAACAAGATCATTGTTGATAATGCTTCCAACTTCTCCTCACGGGAAGTTATCGGTTTTCTTATGAATACGGGATAACCTTGGCCCACGCCCGATTATTACCCCAAGGAAATGGTGGTGGGTGAATTGATAATAAAAACTTAGTGACCATCATACGGAAGCTAGTTGATTAGAATCAATGGTCGTGGCACAAGTCATTGTATGATGCTTTGTGGGTAGACCGCATTACTCCAAAGAGGTCTTGTTATCCAAAATTCACCCCTCAAGGTAATTTTGATAACATGCATCAAATTCTTTAGTCCCAAGCAATTATATTGATTCAGGGTGAAAGGTCATGTTTCTAGGGTCCCCTCATATTTTTCTAACTCCCCTGTCCAAGTAGAAGAGAGCAAGTTCTGAGGAAATGTGAAAAAATTGCAAAAAACAAGCTCGGGCCAGAAAAATCATGAAAAATGGCTAAGTCCTAGTCCTTGCAATATTCGGGACATGAGGGACATAAGGGCGCGAACCGGCCGAAAGGCCGCCAGGTGGTCTGCGCAGCATTTGGGACAAAGGGACGCGCGGGACGCGAAAATCCGAAGTGGCCGAAGGAGAAGAAGAAAAGTCAACATTTGGTCCGGAAACTTCAAACGGCCATAACTTTTGACTCCGAGCTCCGATTTTCACAAAATTGGACTTTCTGGAACGAGCACGACGTCCTCTACGCCACAAAAACTGGATTTATTATTTTTGATGAGGGTAGATATATTTAAATAAGAGAAATATATTCGGCTCCAGTCAGTTAATGCTCATTCCCGTCAAATGACAGAAAACGCCTGCCAGGCCCAAAATAGCTGCCCGCACTCAGAAGGCCATAACTTTTGCATTTCTCAACGAAATTGCACAAAATTGGTACCGTTGGAATCGTGGTTCCAAGCCCGATGCATAGCAATCAAGAAATTATAGATTTGATTAGAAATTGATTGAGTTTTTTAAGAAAATGTGGCTGGGTTGAAACAATGTTTTATTTGGTAGCTGGAGTGCATTTAAGAGGCATGGTCATCCTTCTTTCTCTGCCGCAAAGCACATGGGACAGTATGGGAGCCTTTTTCAAGTAATGTATAATCATTTTACTCAATTTAATGCCTCTTATAGGTGGTTAAAGGACAGATTTGAGGATTTCCATTTTCCCTTCTCTTTTCCTTCTCTTTTTCTATAAATTGGAGTGTTGGGCTCATTGTAAAGGGGAGAGTTTTTGGGCAAAGCAAAGCTCGCCAAAATTAATTTGTGAAGCCGAGTGTGTTGCAGGCCCTTGTAGTGGACTCCTTGCATGGTGATCCATGCCCTTATCTTGTAATAGACTGAATCATGTGCATACCAGGAAGCAATAAAATACAAGTTTGTGGATGTATCTTCCCCTGCTGTGTTTTCTTGCATTCTTCTTGCCCTTTTATCTTTCCACAAGAATATTGTGTCTATTATTATGTTCTTGCAGGAATTCATTATCATTGTGTGTGCTTGGAATACTGCTGTGAATGCATTTTGCTAGATTATGGAGAACTGTCATCACCTCTTCTAGTGTGCACTTTGCCTTTGTATTTCACACATTTGGAGACTACTCTCACATCCTCCTTTTCTGGTGTATCACCGCTTTAGTGTAGGCTTTCATTTTATGTATTCTCTTTCCCTGGTCCCTTGGAAATTTAGATTAGAACAGTTAGCTTATCCTGCATTAGAGTAGATTGTGGCAGGTAGTTTAGGAGCAAGAACCAGCTTTCTCTGGAGGTCTATCTCAAGTAGCAAGTCCCACAACTTGGAGATAGTACCCATGTTATCCAATCACACTGTGAGTTCAGGTATATGCATAGGGGTGCTGTGATTCGGTGATAACAGGTCTCTCGGCATGTCACCTTTTCAAGTATTATATGGAATCGATGTTGAACTTCCCATTTCTGCTAAACTTCTCGCTCTGCGCAGCACAAGTGATTGAAGATGAAACTTTGCAAAGTTCTCTTGAAAAGAGGATCATGTATCTAGCAGAGCTTGAAGAAAGAAGGGTAAGAGTGGTCGACAAGATCACTGAACATCAGAATCAATTCAAGAGGTTGTTCGATAAAAAGGCCAAGCAAGGCATGATTTCCGGGTAGGGATCTCGTCCTTTTGTGGGACAAGCGAAGAGAGCCAAAGGGCATGCACGAGAAATTTGATTTTTACGTGGAGAGGACCTTTCAAGATCAAGCTACTCAATGGAGAGAATAGCTTCTATCTCTCGTATCTAGACGGGATCGATCTCCCGCTTCCCTATAGCGGGCAAAGCATCTCAAAATATTCAGGAAGTAGAGCTTGCTCTCTTCTTTGTACAGTTTTATTTATGTTGTGTGTTAGTTTTTCGTTGTGTGTTTGCTTTTGTCGGTTACGTGTTTTCCTTTTTCGTCGCCCTTGTTTTTGACTCTGTAACCCAATGGATAGGCACATGTTGATCTGGGATTCTCTACCTTTTGAGCTTTGTTCAAAGATAGTCCCCAGAAAGAGCCAGCTGTTATCCTGTAAAATTGACAAGGGCAATTTTATAGGTAACCATACCAAAATTTTGTTTCGGTTTCCCACCGAGGTCCCTTAGCGTTTGGAATGGCCTAAAATCCCTTTCCGGAGAATCTGGTTTTTCGAACTTAGTCATTTCGGTCCTTTTTTGGCTAGGCATGCATTTTGTTCATGCAACATCAAATGTATATGCACCCTCTTCTGCACCTTTGGCGCACTCTCTGTCGTGTCAACAACAAAATGTTGCGCCTCCCCATGTTGCACCCTTCTAACCTACGCCGAGGCGCATGCGCCAACATGTCGACACTAAAAATGTTGCGCCCTTAAGTATGCGCCAAGGCGCTAAAAACCCCATGTTGACAGTCCTGAATTTGCGCCAAAGGCGCAAATAATTTCATGCTGACAGACGCATAACCGCGCCAAAGGCACAAGTATTTTCATGTTGGCATTCTATTTTGTGCACCCTTTGAAAAAGGTTGGTGGCGCATTTATTGCACCTTTTGCTATAAATAGGCGCATCCGACCTATCATTTTCATGATTGAAAAACACGTGAAAAGTTTATTCCTCTGCACCTGTCAGCACTCCAGTCATCCGCATGTCACTTTACGTCACATTCGTGGGCACCACCAGTGTTTCTTCCAGTCTATATATCCCGGGTAGGTGGTCCTTACTTTTCTTATGGTTTTTGTTTTGGTTTGGTTGTTGGTGGAGTATAATAATAAAATGAATCTGAAGAAACCTAAACCCCTCCAGCCCATTTTGCAATCTTCTTTCTCCCCCAAACTAGTTTTACCCTCCTTCTAGATCTGCTGGCCTGGAGGGCTTTGTCTCAGAAATAGACCCAAGATCCTCTTCACTCTGTTCCCCTTATTGTCAAAATCCACGTTGAAAGAGCCCTGAAAACTGCGTAAACCAATTGAAAAAGAAGAAATCTGAAGTTATCACAATCCACATCTCGTGGTTTTCCTTCGACGCAATCGCCATCATTGTTGCATATAAAAACAGTCGTGCAAAGGGCGCACTGTCCCGCTGCAGCATGCAATCTTCTCGCGCCCTTTACAAACCCTTAAAACTCAAAACAAGGCGCGGGCACAACTTCAGATACACCAACATGTATGACATGTAAACTTTTCCTGTGCTGCGCGAAAGCCAAAAATCCCCTTGGCGCACCTAAAGTCAGTGATACACCGTTTAATCCCATGCCCTTTGGCACATCAAAACTATTTGTAACACGATCAATATCTGCGCCATTGGCGCATCCTACCGCCATGCAACACGAAATTATTTGCACCAGTTTAAACCTACAATGCGCGGCAGCGCAAACCCTTCTACATCAACACCGAATGTTGTCTCGTAGTATTCTACGCCTGCGCCCTTTGGCACCTTGTTTTCCCCTGCAACACTGCATTAGTGCGCCTTGCTTTTCTCGAGCCTCGCAGCTGTAGTATTCCCACAACCGCAACGAAGCTTTTAAATTGCTAACTCCTCATTCAGTAAATCTTTGATGGAGGATCTAATGGCTAATATGACTCTTCTGCGTTGGACCTCACTCCTTGCAAATCAGCGGTGAGCTTGGAATCACATATGTCTACATCAAGTAAGAGGCCAACCAAGTCAAAGGGTAAGGCCAAACTCACAGAGGAAGAAATGAAATATAAGTATCAAAGGGTCAGGATGCCTGAGTCCCATGCAGAATGTGACTTAGACATCAGGGATCGTTGAACTTGGCCACATTGACATGGAATATTTTTGGGTCAGAACCAGAAGGGTCACAGGCAGTCCTTGGATGGACAAATTGGTTGGCAGTGGTCTACACTTCACTGGGGGAATCCCGTTAGCGCGATGAATAAAGAGTTCATGATGGTGGTGGCCCACTGCTATAACAAAGACACAAGATGTGTCGAGAACAAGAAGGGTGAGGTTATAATCAACCTCACTCCCGGCACTTTGAGATCATGTTGGGTATCCCCACCACCGGCACTTTGTGGCCGTGAGTCAGGAAGACTGCATAAAGGCATGGGAGGACAATGAAGACAAATGCATACAATTGATGAACGAAGTGTATCTCGAAAAATAAGAAGGTAATAACCAGGTGACCCCTGAGTTATTCATCGGTGCGACTTCTCGCAGAGGAGCCGAGTGACACCATTACCTTCCTGAGCGGGGTTTTCGGCTTCCGACACCCATTACTTTTACAAATGGATGCTCAGGTATCTTGAAACGATGAACAAAAACGTACTTGATCGGCGTTTTACGTGGGCGTAAATCATCAACAAAGCACCATCTCTGAGCAGCTCCAACAACTCTCAACAACAGGGAGGTTCTACATGAGCTTCTACATGGTCTACGCCACTGCCTCTGAGAGATATTATCCGGCACTGAGCCAATGTGGGGTATGGCCCCAGGTGAAAATATATGAATATTATCCAGAATTGAAACTGGAGAACAACATTCTGCAGTTCAGCAAGATCAACGATGCCTTCTTCTATGGCATCATCTTCCTATTGAGGCCAAATATGACTCACGGTCGGACGACCAAGAGCATTGTGACTGCAACAGAGAAGTGGGGGGTGTTATTTACACAATTCCCCACCTTTACTTATCTCAGAGCAGCCAACTTCTTGGGGGAGCCCACCAAGTTACCAAGATATGCAGGCCCAAAGTTGATCCTATTGGAGCTGTCTAGACTGACTCATCACATATCATGAGAAGTGCCTAAAGAGAAAGAAGGGTGGAACTCCATTCCCCCTCACAGTGGGCAGGTACACATGCACTTCTCACACCAAAGCCCGGAAATGTTTGCAGAACTAGAGTTGCTCAACCTAAAGCACAATTTCTCGACAAGGTTGACCTTCGATCCACGAAATTGCCTCCCAAAGGAAAAGCTTGATCCAATCCACGTCCCACAGATCGAGGATGTCTATATCAATCTCTATCACGAGGTCAAGCTTAGAAGAAAGGATCACTCCCACCTGGCCTTGGTAGAGATCATCCAGTATGGTGTGGCCATTGTTCCGAAAGGTTTCCAAACGACTGATCAAGAAGTTGATCAGGTGTATCTAGATACAGACGGGGACAACTGGCCATTTGCTGAGATTGACGAACAAAGGCACCTCAGACTATTGAGGAGAGGGTAAAAGGCACTTTATAGCGCACGGAATACTGGTGCAGGTTTAATGGTCTCATCTACCTTGGGGTAGACTTCACCATGTCTCCCTTAGGTAATGCACCTGCCAGGCTGAAGCATTTGCCAAAGGGCAAAGGAAAAGACAAGGAAGGGGAGTCAAGTGCTACTCAGGAGCAAGCTCCCGAGAGTCCTCCTTCCGCCGCCCAGGAACAGGTTGAAACCCTGATATCTCCAGAGAAAGAGTAGGCGGTAAGTGTTCCAACGGGCACATCCACTCAGGATGTTGCCACTGCTACAACCGTTGAAGTTCCCACTGTCCCTTCTCCCACTCCTCCTTCCCCTCCTCAGGTTGCTCAAACAACCGTTCCTCTGGTTGCGTCTTCTCCCCCATCTTCTTAAGTTTCCCCTTCCTCTTCCTCCATCTTCTCTTCCCTCGCGGAGCTGTCCCCCAGTATTTCTTCCCTCATCTCTCAGCTCCCTTCCACCCCTATAGTTTCCTCTCCTACAGTAGCTCCTACCCCTGTGAGCGTTGGAGGTTCGATTTCTTTATCAATGCCGCCGCCAAGCGTCTCAACCCATTTCCTCGAGTACACTGCTGTAGTTACTCCCTCTTCTCCCGTTGGTCCCACTCCCTTAAGTCCAAAGCATGGATCTCCAAAACCCGAGCCAACACAAGAGGAAAGTCCCCATTGCAGCTATGGACTTCTCCGTCATTCCAACAAAAGGAGCTAAGAAGCAAAAGCCAATAACCCGCTTCTCTCAGAGTGCCTCAGGTGAAAGAGTAATGGAGATCGCGTATCCCGATCCCACAAAGGATAAAAAGGATCTGTCTCTACAGATTATACAAGTGACACAGGTCATAATGGGAACGTCCTCCGAGAGCCTACAAGGGGAGGCCCTATCTGCAGTGGATGCCCTTTGCAAGAAGCTTCAGGAAGCAAAGGAAGAGAAGAGGATACTAAAAGAGCAAAATAAACATCTTCTCCAAGCCCTGCAGAAAATGGGTAGTGCACCTCCTACAACTGCCACTGAAACTCCTGAGGCCCTTAGTCAGGATAAGATAAATGAATACGCCAAGATTGGTGAACAAGGCATGGTAGTATCCGCCTGGAGAGACTAGATCCTCAAAGATAGTGAGGAAGTAATCGTCAAGTTCACCGAGCTATATCAGAATATTGGTCAGGCGAACAAGGAACTCCAAGCAATTGCAGGACCTATCTCGAAGAGTTGGACCATGCTAGGTTGCAGCATGAGACATTCCAGAAGATGCTCGACTGCTCAGTCGATGATTTAGTTAAATTCGGCATCTTCGATCACCCCAGAGCACCCAACAAAGTCCTTGCTGCTTTGGACTACCGGGTCGATCAGATGGAATTTGTCCTGGAGAAGATTGACAAGGTCAAAGAGGAGGCCCTGGATGTAATGCATCAGATGGAGCAAATTGTCCTAAGAATGTCTCCAGGGATTTTTCACTCCATCATTCACCTTGAGGAAGGTAGATGAAACCATTTAGATCTTCAAAGAGATCATCTCACAAGGGTTAGGGCCAGAAGCTACTTTTGACGCTGAATCCATCAACAACCTTCTGGCCTGCCGCGACTTTGTGGGATACCTGATGGAGGCAGGTAATGAATACTTCAAACTCCCAGAAAAACTCAGAGATGAACGAGAGACTTGTGAAGTCATTGGCGATCACACCAAGGGTCCTGCACAGGATCAACTCCAGCCAATGATCAAGCAAATTCATGGAGTACCGGGCCCAATTCCACATTGCCTCTCCTGAGCAGAAGCGGGATACTCCCTTCCAGCCGCGAGACGATGACGAATAGCCTTCCTCTTCTTGGCTTTCTTTTTGTAATATTTAAAAGTATGTTGGCACAAATGATGACATCATCCATGTTGCACCATGGGATGTTGTTATCCACCAAGTTGCCCAAAGTCAACATTTGACTTTTAGATATTTTGTAAATATTTTGTAATTAAGTGTTTGGTTTCTTTTTGCCTTCTCTCTCCTTCTCCTTCTATATATACTTGAATACTTGTTGTATTCAAGTGGTGGAAACTTTTTAGATGAAAAATAGAAGTGAGAAGAAAAGGCTTTGTACTTTTTGTAACTGAAGAAAACATTAATACAAATATTAAGACTTTGTGCTGAATATGTGTGTTATGGGCATCTGATCTTTCTTATGTCGATCTATGCGTTTATCTCGTTGGATCTATCTCTACTTTTTGTCATTTTTGATCAAGTATTGCTTTGTTCGTTTATGCAAGTAGGTTTGGCTCTGTTTACTACCAAGCAAAACATAAACCCTCTGAATTTTCTACTTTGGAATTCATTTCTTTTCTCCCTTCATATTTATCCTATCTCCTCTCCCCGCTTCATTCCCTTCTTTTCACAGTCGGAAATACCCCAACTGGGACGAGATCTCAAACCCCTGAAGGCAGAATATTGTAGGACTTGCGCAGATTCCTGTTGGTAGAATAGCAATAAACCAGTTTCGCTTTGCTGTCTCAAAGAGGGGCTATGCCTTGCACACTGTTGGCTCGTCTATCCATAGATCTGTCCACCTGACAGATTTTCGGACCAACAATTCTATAAATAGAAAATGAGTGAAAAGAGCTAAACGCGGTCCCATTTCAGTCATTCACTCATCCTCCGATGGCCACAAGATCTCCTCTCTCAGTTTTCAAGTCAATTCCCACATTCCCCGATGCGGTGAGTAAAGAGTGCCAAAACAAGAAAATTGCCAATTTTGTACTAAAGACCCTTTCAGTTCGTTTCACATGCGAGGCATGATCAAATGGTGGATGAAATTGATTTTGGTCTCCTTCTACTTACTCGGAATCGAAGGATTTTTCCCATGCCTCGTTCATCATTGGTGTGTTTGCGGTGACATGATCAAGATCATGGCTAAGGGAACAAAGTGCATCCAATTTCTCCCATGTGAATGATTAATCATGAAGTTGTGATAGTGTCTAAAAGATCAGAAGGATTTGTCCAATGAGGGGAGTCATCTTCCAATGTTATCAGTGATATCCTTCTCAAGTGTTCATCATCCTTGTTCTCGATGTACCTAGACAATGTGTAGAAGTGCATTATTTCAAAGAACTTTTAAAAGGGGCAAAGTGTTCAAAAGTTTCCAAAAGAGCAACCTTCATCAATGGAGCATGACAGTGTTGCAGAGGGCCATCTTGGGACAAGTTTCAATCTTCAACATCAGTGGATCTGATCTTCATCGAAGGCAAAGGCATCCTCATCCAGGCTTTGGGGCATTCCTTTTCTTCTCTCTCCATTCTTTCTCCTCTTCTCTACCCCCTTTCTATTTCTCCTTTATAAGCAATCATGAATTCCGTATTATTCAATTAATGAGACTATAGTCAATATTGTAATAAGTCACCCTTAATTAATTAAAAGGGGACTTAATTTCATCCCTAGGGAATCGAAAAGTCACATGTTGTGGAGGGAAATCGAAAAGTCATGTGGGGGTAGGCGAAGAGCCCTCTTAAAATCTATAAATTGTAATGACCTCCCCATTCCAAAGGGTTGTCAATTTGGTATGCTCGGGAGTAGATAACTACTTGTGAAAAGAAAAAGAGATAGCTATTTTCTTCTATTCTCCTTCTTATATGTTCTTCCATTCCTCTTAATGTACAAATTTTCCAAAATGTTAATAAAGAAGAAAGGAGTTTATGCATTTTTATGAGGGAATGAATGAAACTTTGTGTTCATAATTCCATCTTGTCTTGGTGTTAGTAACAAGGTTGTTTTCTTTCTGATTATGTGTGATGATATGCTCTGATTAATATTTGCAAGTATCTGATTTTCTATCTGCAATATTAATCCCCTCTCCTTAATTTCCCACTCCTTTTTCCCACCTACTCAAAAAATTCCTCCCTTGCAAGAAATTGCAAACATTTTCCATAGGTTCAATGGAGTGTTCTATTGGATCCCCAGCCTCTAGGCCAACCTCAAATTTTCATTTTCATTCACACACAATAAATGGAGCTGCCCCATTCAAGCAGAGAGACCTAGTCCCGAGCATTGCGGAAATCCACCAATTTATCTAACCAACAAATTTTCTCTGCCAACAATATTACACATAGTTTTTGACGTATTTGTTCTTGAAAGAAGTAACCATTGACAAAAATATGTCTCTCTTAACCATTGACAAAAATATGTCTCTCTTTCTTTCAAAATAAAAGGGACCCTCTTGATATTTTCAAATTCTCATATGAGAGGTTAAGATTGTTTGACATAGTTTTCACAAAATAGAAGAATATAAATTTAAGTGATTTCCTTTCAAGTTTGTTTCACGAGAAGATTCACTAGGTATCAACAAGCTCGTTTTATGTTTTGACATAGTTCATACTTTGTTTTAGAATCAAAAGTTCCTTGAGGTTATCTATTTGACCCCTTGAAAAGAAATTTAATAAGACATATAATCATACACTTCACATTAAATCCATATGAGAATCCTTCATAAAGCCTCTTTATTAAACGAGCTTGGCCAAATATAGAGCATGAATGAGAAGCCCTTGAAAGAAATTTTGAACATAGTTGTACGCTCAAAATTTCCTCGTGACTTCAAGACAACGAAGGAATGCCACCTCGGCCACTCGGGGACTTCAAATCACATATGTTTTGAGGTCTCATCTTACCAGTTGTGTGCATTTTGCTTAACCCATTTGAAGTTTCTTTCGTAGGTATGTTTGCTAGATTCTTATGCATAGGTTACAGGAATCAGAGACCATTCACAAGCTTATGAGATGGTGCCATACATACCAATAGATACCAATACATAGCAATCATAGAGGCTCGTCTACTACATATTTTTGGAAGTGACTCCAAGATTTTTCCTAAACATTTCAGGATGGAAGGTTACGAGATGATGCCACACATATGGATCACATATTCTCATAATGCATTGGCACCGTGAAAGGAAAACAAGTTTGGATGAAGGATTGAAGACTACGAGGTTGCAAAATGCCAACACATGGTCCAACTCTCCATTTTGTATCTAATTTTCTAATGAAAATCCAAAATATCTAAAAGCTCTAGGGCCACAAATCACGAGATTATGCCACTTGTAGGGTTACGAAACCTCTAACCGACTTACAGCAAAAGAAAGAACATAACCATTGTTGAAAAGGCCTTCATGATGGGAGGATGTGGTATTGGCCACACGGATGACCCAAATTTATTGAAATTTGAAAAGCCGTGAATTAATAAAATTAGGATTCTGCAGGTATCTCGCCACACGCCATAAGCTCACTTAGGGTGGAATTTTTATGAAAGATCTTCTAAGTGATAAGTGATAATGAACAACCAAAGATTAAATTTGGATTCACAAAATAATGACATACATAAGCTTATATATTAATGGGTTCTCTTTCAAAAGAAAATATGACGACCATAATTGTTCACAATGTTTACTAATTTACAGAACTTGAGCATTAAAAAGTGATTTAGAGTTTGAAATTTATCTATATTTTTGTGTAAGATAGTGTTTTAGAGAATTCAAAATGGCTTTAAAAGCATCAACTTCTTCAAATCCCGTACAAGAAATCAGAGTCACTCTTCTTATAAAAGAGCTAATTCCCTCTTTTAAAGTAGAGAATGCGGAGTCACTCTACTTTGGGAGGAAGCTAACTTCAGTAGAAAATATTTATAAATATGATCTCAACTCAATCAAGGGCTTGAGATTGCATAAAGCTTATGCTAAACTAGAGGTATTCCCTTGTATGGATATGTTTGAATATGTTTTCAATAAGTGTGTGACGAGAGATGAACTTCGTTCTTCACGTTTCAATTCAGTATCTATTATTTTTGGAGGCATGTTTAAAGATTTATACAAGCTCATAGACCCTGAATGGGTCTATACTCAAGAAGTAGTAGACAGGTGGATGGATGAGTATGATTTGTTCGATGCTTTCAGAGATTGGTGTATTTGAATATGATAGATGGAAAAGGAGGACCAAGGTAGATTATCCACTGCACCATTTTAGGAAAGGGATAAGAATTGGGAGGGTTTTTCTCAATAGATTATATTGCCCAAACCCCATTGATGATAATATAAACCAACATTTAGTATCCTTTACTAGGAAACAATGTTCTTGATGATGAGAATCCTAAATTTGGACAACTTATTTCTTACAATTCACAATGAGAATGGGATTTAGCTCAATAGGGTGGGAGTTTTTATACAATGTCTTATGTGATGGATGCTTCTTGTTATCTCATTCATTTTAATCGCTCAGTGTTATTTTGTCCATATAAATGATTACTCATTCATTGCCACAAGGATCACATGAATATATGAGCAAACAAAAATGGGTGAATATGCAATTTTCAAGGGTTCATAAAGCAATTTTGGCCACTTGCAAGCACCATGAAAAATTCACCAATAGATTGAAAAGAGTTACCAATAAGATTATGAGAGGCAATTGGATTACATTCTTTCAAATTGAAGAAGACATTCTTTCCTTAACTAGGAAAAGGAATAGAAGGGGCATTTTTGAGGACATGAAACTAGAGGCGATTAACTATGTCAATTGTAAAGTTAGCTAATAGGATGTCAAAAGATGTAGTATAGAGGATGCAAAATAAATTTGGCACAAACACATGTCAAAATCATTGTTTCTTCATTTTTTTCCTCTTGAGGTACATTCAACGTTGAGACAATTATTCTAATCATTTGTTCAAGTATAGGAAACAAAGACCAAAAGTGACCAAACCCAACAAACTACACAAAATTATGTAAATGAAATTGTTGAGCTCAAAGGAAAAATGGTCATTCTTGACAATGTAGCTAAAATGGATCTTTTGCTCATTATGAATTTGATGAATGTAATGAAATCATTTATTGTGAGGATATTTTAGTGAAGGTCAAGAAACCTTTTGAAAACTCCACAAGTATGTCGGTTTCCTCCATTGATCACTTGGATATGTTTTTAGGAAGTATTGTTTCACTATTTGTTAATGCGGGATTTACACAACTTTATAGAGAGAATGAAACTATTTACATTATTAAATAAATTGGGGATATAATGAATAAATTCACGACTTCAATTTCTAGATAGGTGGCAACCATTGAGAACTAGCGAAATTAAAAATTGCATGATTTTCTATACACAATATTTTTATTCTTGTTAACCATTTCTTTTGTGCATGAGTTGTTGATGCATTCTCCTCTGACGGGTGCCTTAAGAGGTCGGTTGGGATTGGGGTATGATAGGACTTGGTCATGTGGGATAGACCGCGTCATTTGAGAGATGTCGTTATTATCCTTAGTCACCCCATGCATGCCTTGTTTCTTCCCCTTGTTCACACATTGCACTCATTATGTTAACTTGTTTCCTCGTGTTGCATGTTATTATCCCTATTTACGGTCACTTTATACCTTTGTCATTTACCCCATTCAAATTCTAGCCTCCACTCTTTTTGTAGTCTTTGACCTTAGATTTTTCCCCAAGGTCGATGCCATCACCCATGGGCAATGGTGCTTGTTTTAGTTTTTCCATGGTGACACCATCACCCATAGGTGATGATGTTGGGTATATATACCCCCATGTTTCCTTATTATTTTCACCAATTAAAAATCATTTGTTCACACCTATACTTACTTTTCTCGCACTACTTTGCACTTATTGATTGACTTTGGAGTCTTGGAGCTTGCCATTTTTGCATTTGGGCCATCATAATGAGTTAGGTTTGGAGGTCACCTTGTTGAGCTTTCCCCTTCTCCACCCATAATGATTCTCTCTTGGTGTTGTTGTCTCTAGGGAGGATTATGCATCAATAGTCACACACATGTTACAGGTAAGTATTTCTAACCCTCTTTAGTCTTTCATTTTGTATGTATATGCTGTTGTTATTGGTCATTCATTGTTATAGGCTAGAGTAGATGTGTGTTTTATTTAGTTTATTGCATTGTATTATTGTCACTATGCGCCTTGTTTTTTATCCAACCATTGGTTGTTTCCATCTCTATTTCAAAATCACGGTAGAATGTTTATCTTTATCTTAGTTGTAGGCCTTGAAATCTTATATCTATCCTAGGGCTATGACTACTATCCTTTAGATTTACGACTTTAGTGATCCTTGAACACATTTATATCTACACAATGTGGTTGGTCTTAAATTGGATTCCTATACTTGATAGTAGAGGTGGGAACCTCTCTTTTACCTATCATACACTTTGGTGAACCTGATGTGAATCTTACTTTGCCTCAAACTAGGTTAGATTCACTCTTTTTATTTTTCCTTCTTTTTTGAATGCCTTCGGCCTTATGTAGAACATTGTTGCATGGCCGATCTCGTTGGGACTGACATCACCTTATTCCTATACCATCGGCCCCTGTAAAATTTAGTTTTATGGCCAATCCAATTAGCTACTTGATTTGCATTAATGTTTAATTCCATTGTCCCCTGTGCTCCTATGTATAGTCGATCTTGTTCATATCCAGGCATATTTTTTTGAAAATCATTTGTTTCACTCTTCATCATGTCCCCCTTAGAATATTCTTGGCTAGTCTAAATCCCTTAATATTTCCTTTGGGTTTCTAATTCATTTTATCATCTTCTTCAGAAGCTTCCATTTTGTTTAACCCTTCTCTTCCTTCAAATATCAACACCGTTGTTTGTCCCGGCATTCTAGGGCCAATATTTCTTGAACCTTATCCTCTTCTATCTAATGTAGTCGACTCCTCTATTCCAACATGGTTGATTCTATCAAAAATATATCTCATAGTTGAATGCAAAGTAGTATAAATTACAAGGATTGGCCCTAAGGAGGTTATTAAGAATTTGAATAATAATGAGATTTATACACCTAGTAAAGGAGAATTGATCAAATTCTTCCAAGGTATGGGTGCTATGGAAGAAAAAAAGTTAAACCTCACTCTAAACCCATATATTATCACAAGCCTCTTGTAATTGGAATAATCGTCAATCAATCCCCAAAAACTCCTTTACAAAACAATAATACCAATTATGCCTCCTCTAGTGGCCTTAATCCATAATTTGATCTTAATCTCATTATTATAAATTTGTTGGATCAAATGGCCACTATGCAATCTTCTACCACTACTAACATGCTTCAAATGCAAATTGAGCTCTTGTAAATAACTTCCTAAATAGCTCATATCCTAATTAATCCCGATAATGCTTCAACATCTCCTTTTCCTTTGGATGTTAATAGGAACCCCATCCCTCTTCCTCCAATTCACAATAATGTTCTCCAAACATTACAAAATGAACTCCTAACTCCTTACATAAATTTTATGGATAAAGGGGAATATCTCCTACCATTTTTTATGATGAATCTATCGATCTAACCATCTATCTTAAGAACTTTGGAAACATCTATAAGGAATGGATTCAAATCAATACCTATGTTATGACCAAGATTCTTGCAAAAAAATTTGTAGGGAGGCTCTAGAATTGTATAATCAACTCCCTTCACATTATATTATTGATCTAGAAACTTTAGTTCAAGCTTTAGTGAAGGAGTTTCAACAACATGACCTTCTTGAAAATACCTTTCAAAACTTCATTAATTTGAAACAATCCTCCAATGAATTTTCCCATGACTTCGTCAAGTGATGGAAACTTTTAACCAATCAAGCCAACCATTTCGTTGATGACCAAAATATTTTTCAACTATTTCTTAAGGTGTTTGTTCCTAATCTCCAATATAATGTTCGAGTCCTTTTCTCCCACCACATTGGAAGAGGCTTTTTAGTAGGCCAAGCGGCATAAATACCTTATGTGAGAATTCAAACAACCACCTAAGTCTTCCAACACCCTCAAATCAATGTCTAATTCCATAAATTCTCAAGCCCTTTCTAAAGGCAAAACGATCCTACATTCCTCTTCAAATAATGATAACCAAAATTTCATTTCCCATAATCCACATCATCCATACTTGTCCCACGAGAGAGTTATTATAACTTCTCCCTACCCCTTGTATATTTTATCCAAACAAACAAACAATGACTTCCTATAATCCTAGCATTTTCTGTTGGTGACACACTACCATTGGTCTCTCCACAAAGATTGTAGGGATATTAAGAAGGATTCCCTTGATTTCTTCCTCAGACCTCGATTTGATACCAATCTATCATTTAGGAACCATATGAAAAATAATAATCCCTTCTCAAGCCCACGAAGTGCGCCGGTCTAAAGCAAACCACAATAAGGAACCCGTGAACCACTTTGTAGGCATAAACAAAGGGTATTATAATCATAACTACCTAAATTCACAATATCTCAATGCAACTAAGGTCAACTATTGATGCAAGCCCACAATAAAGACCATGTTCAATCGAGCCTCATCCAAATTTGGTTGAGGAAGACTCCCCATGGATCTTATCCCATTGACCTCTAATAAGGTTTCTCGGATGTATAAACCTCCTCCAAATAGCAGGCATATCACTTTTTATCACCCACCGATATACCATTATGACATTTATCCTATGTTGCAATGAAATTTTCTAGATGAGATTAATTCCATGACTTACTGATATCCCTTTGATGGAATTCATGAGTACTTCTCCACAACATCAAAAATTCCTTAGTACCAAATTTATCTCTTGGAGGATGAATTTTATGCTTTGCTTAACTCTCTTCTTACCCCACCCGATCTACGAGTCAAAACACCCATTCCTCCTTTGAACAACAAGGTCACTTTATTATTAAATTTCTGAAAAGTATATGATCAATTATGTAATATTATACCATGTTAACGACCCTCCACTCCTTATTAGTTTCATTTCATCATTCATGATGTTCAAGTAAAGAAAGTTTTAGTGGATGGAGGCTCTAGAATTAATGTCACTTCATTTTCTCTTATTCAAAACCTATGCTTCTCTGTTGGCAATCAAAAGCACACTTGAATCACTTGCCACAAAATCAATAAAACCCTTCAAAAACCCTTCGATTGTATTTTGGTTCCCTAAAAGTGGGCCCCAAAATGATACACACCAAGCTCATAATGCTTGATCATCCCCTCCATATAATCCCTTACTTGGTCGCCATTGAACACACAACATACGTGTAGTCGCATCATTAGGGTACTAATACATCAAATTCATCCATAATAATCAACGATATAGGCATAGTGCTAACCCTAATCCTTGGGAGATATCCATATCTTATCTTGACAAACCATTATATATTTCTATTGTATTGTGTGGCACCTAGAATTCCATATCCCGAGTTATATGATTATAAACCTAACATTCAAGTCACCTTACAAACTCATATGATGATGAACCTAACGACTTGCAAAATGTGATTAGTATAAAACCTCTTACCCAAAAATATCACAGTATGGCTTCCTCTATTCTATGAACTCAAGATCAATTTCCTCCCATCTTAGAATCTAATGAACCCCTTGCAACGCTTCCTCTTCTAGTCATCCACCCAAAAATTATGATCTTGAAATTGCACACCTCTTTGCGGATCCACCCTCCCCACGCTCTTTCATCGGAATGGGATTTACGACACTGGATGGTTCCATTGAACCCACCATGCCTAATAGTGATCTCATAATCCACTCCACTCCCACCTCTATTAGTGATGAATATTATATCTTGTCTCGATCATCTTGATGTCATTAATTACTAACATAGCTTAGTGCGAGCACATAATTTTCACCACGACATTCATATGATTTCCACATCTTACATTTTTACCCTCCTTGTTATGAAACTAGCAATAACAAGGATGAAGATCTATTACCCTATGTTCCTGATCAATCCCCATTGCTTTATACTCACTAGGAATTTAAACAACTCCTCAATTATACTTTCTAGATATCTAGATCGACACTTCCCAGCATAAATTTGTCCTATCTAACACAATTAGTCCTCCAATGAGTTGTATGGATGATCCAGTGCTTTCCAAATCACCTTCTAGCCTGCGACACCATCAACCCCTCTACTACTAGAAGAACCAATCCCGTATTAATTGTTTCACTTACACGATGCCATCACACCCTATGCTACCAACATAGCTAATCATGTCATGGAAAATACTTCTCCTTCACCTTTCCCTCTCAATATCACTCTAGATGTTAAGGTTTTGGATGTACACTAAATCAGTTCTCACTAGCATCATTCCCTTGAGATTGATATCGAATATAACAGTTCCCTACAAACTCTAGATAAAGATGAGGCCATTCTCAAACTACTACATGCTCATGAGGACGTCCTCCCTTTTCAAAATCATGGAAAAAGTCACCTCCATAAAAAATCTCCATTTTTGACAACTTTTTGTTAATGTTGACCTTGTCAATGAAGCATTGTAAATATTCTTGAGGTAAAGTTTAATTTTCAAGATGGCAATACCATCTTTGGCCAAAAATATCATTAATGTCCAACTTGATGACGATCCTTTTCATGTTATCATGTTAGGTGACCGTTTCCCCATCTACATTGTAGGCATATTGAAATCCTTTACAAAAACTAGGATGTCTTTTCTTGAGGATATTATAACATGCACGACATCGAGCTTGTTATTTTCATTCAAAACATTATATCCTGATTTCACTCCCGTTCGGAAAAAGATGAAAAATTTCCCTACTAAAATCAATAAATAATGCCATAAAGAACTTGTGAAGCTTCGATGCTAAATTTATTTGTCCTATCGACTATTTTGAATTCATCCCCAATATTGTCCCATTGGAAAGGATGTCATGCTCGACATTCAAATTTGCATCAACATTCATAACCTAAACCTCATTTGTCAAAGGATAATTTCCCCATACCTTCTATTGATGTCATCAATGATGCCACGACAACTTATGAGATGGTATCCCCCATGTATGTGTTATTAGGATATAATCAAAACAAAATAGCACACGAAGATCAACATAATACCACATTAACCATTAAATGGGGCACATGTTGCTATGTTAAAAGACCTTTTATACTTAAAAATGTTGGGGCAACATATCACCATGTTATGACCCACATATTCCATGATTTGATTCATAAGATAGTTGAAGTTTATGTAGATGACCTTCTTGTCAAATCTTGACGTGAAAGGATCATGCCCAAGACATCAACCTTTCCCTTCGATGGTTTCACAAATACAAATTTCACCTCGATCCAGGAAAATGCATCTTTTGTGTCACACAAGGAAAATGCCTTTGTTTCCTAATCTCCAAGTGTGGCATATATGTTGACCCTACAAAGATTAAGGCCATCCTTGACATGATTTTCCCTACATATACACAGCATACGTACTTTCCTAAGGAAGCTTAGGGCAATCAATAGTTTCTCCCGATTTTTCATATCATACTCGTCTATTAACAACCTCCTCAAAAAGGACACCACACTTGAATGGAAAAAAACTATCTAAAATCTTTTTAAAATATAAGAAACATCTCTTCTCATCATGCCTACATTACTGACCTTCATCCCTTGACCGACTTCTCATTCTCTATACCTCTTCCACATCCATCTCTATTGGGGAAATTTTTTTCTCAAGAGGTTGAAAAAGGAAAGGAGTGTGCTATCTAATACATTATTCATGTTCTTCTTGATAACGAGACTTGTTATACCTCTATTGAATGTGTTTGTTTTCCCATTTAATTTTCCACCTCCAAGCTTCATCATTATATGATCTACCAAACCACTTATGTCACAATTCACACCAACCCACTCCACCACTTATTCTCCCATGCCATTCTCCCAACACATCACATTGGAAATGGATGACACTCCTTATGGAATTTGAAATTTGAATCATTACGCAAAAGGTTGTCAAAGGTCAATTTATCATTGACCAACTTGCTCTTTGCTCAAATACCTACAACTCAACCCATATCTTATTCCTTTCTTGATGAGGAAATACTACTCATTGAGGGAAGGGATCAAACTCTTACAATTAAAGACTACGTTATAGCTTCACTATTGATCTAAAGGCATAGTCCCTTGCATCTAGTGAGAAAATCCTAAACCTAAACCAAGTAAAACCTATCATGCAAGATGAATAAATCATAATAGAGCTCCATGAAGACACTTGGAATCTCCATTTTGAAGGAGAAATTTTTGTAGGGATTTGGGGCAGGTTGTGTTTTTAATAATCCCTCGGGAAAGATGTTTCCCTTCTCCTTTCGAAATGAATTTGATGTCACCAACAACATGGATGAATATGAGGATCTTATTCTTGGCATGCAAGCTTACTCTCATTTCCAATATTACATATCTCTACACCATGAGTGACTTCCAACTTATATGCCAACAAGTTAGTGACACTTATCAATTCATGGTGTTAACCTCAAAGCTTATCACGAAAAGGTCCAAAATTTAGCACGAAAAATTCCCTTATTTCACCATTGAATCTATCCTTCATGAACACAATGCCTCGGACGGATGATTCTTTGGCCTCATATGTTACCCAATTTCAACCTCACCTTGAATCCACAACAAGATCAATACATGGTCCATATCTGCAAAGCACCTTCCACACAACCATCTCTCAAATCTCCTCTCATTTGTCACATGGATACCATGCCTACATCCCGAGTAGTTCATGGTATACCAATGTTACCAAATTCATCCAACACCAAACTTACTCTCAAACTCGATTTTCATAAATGCACTAAAATTTGTGGTATGCTCCTCATCCTCCTCATCCTTCTTCTTCATGCTCTAAATGTGTACTCCGCTCCTCATCCTTCTTTTCATCCTCCTCCAAATGTGTGCTCTACTCCTCATTGGACTCATGTACAGTATAACAGGGGATTCTTTTCGGGCTCACATTCTTCTTCCTCTCCTTCTAAATCTTCATGTTTCAAGCTTTCCATTTCCTCAAATTCGGGACTCGATCCACCCTTGGTTTCTTCTATACCAGGGACTTCTCTTTCACTTTGGAGCCTTCTTCCTTATTGTATAGGTACTTGCACCTATACCTATATCCTTTGTCCCTGTGTCCTGGCCCTCATGTGCACCCTGTGCTATGCTTGTTGAAGGAGTTTCTTCTCTATCTCACTTCTTGGTTTCTGCATTCTTTCTTCTTGCAGGGTCCTCAAGTATACTTTCATCATCCTCTACATACGTGCCCTTCTCAAAATTTGTTTGTAGATACATATACACCTTTGTAGCAGTTGCTCCAACAATAGGTATAGTAATAGGTTTGATCATACGTATGTCATGGGAAACATACCTTTCCACATATGCGCGCTTCTTCGGATAGATAAGTGTTTTACGCAACTCACGATGCTCCTGATCCACAGTACTTAGATCAAACATTAACTTCTTTTCCTCCTTAAATCTGTTCACCACGCTTTGGAAGTCTTTTGCACTATAAAGGCAAATGACAACTTGCACTACATGATTTTGGTGCCATCAATCAGATTAAATCATCAATGCGAGAATTGTTGGTAAATTACAAATTCAACCTCATCCTTCACCAAAGTTGGCAATTGCTCTGGGATCCTCCATTCTACGCCAAAGGCATTACGCATGCATTTGTACCATTTATCCAAGTGCACCTTGTATACTGAGGGTTTCATAATATCACATGTATATGTTGCAAACCTCTTAGCGGGGAGGGATCTTCTTCAAGGTACTCTCATATGTTAATGTTCAGCCAATCGAACACTCGTATCTTAGATAAAATAATCAAAAGTAAGATATTACCATACATTATCTTTTCTCCATTCCATGCGACATCAATAATATCTTCTGCAATGAAGGCCAAGATGTTGTAGATGGTCCCTTCTGCTATCTTTCTACATACATTCAACCATCTTTTGTTAACTTGGGTCCACCTTTCCTGTCCACTCAATTTTGTAAAGCATGGCCATCTTCATCATCGGGTTATTGATCTTTGAAATATCAAAGGTGCTCCTACCTTTCTTGTACTCATACTCCTTAGTTGTTTCTTTGACAACCTCATTTTCACCCAAGTCATCATCAAATGACTCCCCAGTGTAGATGAGTCTAGTGAACTTGGAGATTAACTATGGAGTTATGCACATTCTCCTTCTAGCGAAGTAAAAATAATCTTCGTGCATGCACGACACATAAGCCATTGGTATAATCTCTCAAGCTTGCTAAAAAATGGTAATTCATACAATTGTAAAAGTCTATCCTTCTCCAAAGTCTTCTACACGAATTATCATACACCGTTTATCATCTCTCGTCCTCTCACTGTGGGTCGAACTAGTTCCAATGTCATATCCTTCTCTGTCAAATTGGTTCGATGGTTATAATCACTTATAACCATTTTCACACATGGGACACCCACTCCATCCCCATCAATACCCATCTGGGTATTACATCTCTGAATACCATTCCTCATTGAAGTTTTTCACCACAATTGGTTTGCCCTTGCCCTTCTTCTTGGTGAAACGGTTGTTGCCCTTCTTGGTGTCATTCTTGGTCGAGTACTTGATAATTCTTCCTTGTGTTTTTTTTACTTAATGCCTCAATCCTTCGCCATAATTCTCTTACAAAACTCTCTGACCTATGCCCTAGTTTTTGAAACCCTAACCCGAAAACTTCCTTTCATTCAAGATACACCACTCAAACCCATAGAATTTCTTTCACACATGCACCTTGCACATGATCGTGTTCTTCTTCACAATCTGGTTTACAAATCTCTGCCTTCGCATGATCGATCGTTCACACAAATTCACAAGGATGCCCTAGCTCACACAAGCTCTTAGTAAATTATTAAGGTAAAACTAACTTACCCGACCCTCTATTTATATTTTTTATTTTTATAGCATTAATTACCATGCCACCTACCACTTTACTTCCACAATAAATTCATATTTTCTTACCTTTCAAAGCACGTTTCCTCCGCGCGTCCAATGTGCATAACCTCAACAACCTTTTGGTGGGTAGAACTATCCGACCAGTAGACCTCCTTGTGTGTGCTCTCAAGCCTTTGAAGTACATCAACCATTACATCCTATTCCAAGTAGTTCTCCACATGTCGTTGCCTACCTCACATTGCTCTAATTGTTTATTCCTGTAATTGGATTTTTCCTTTGGCATCGTCCTTATTATCATCATCTCAATTATGACACCTTATCCTCATCTTCCAACAACCGGCATCACCACCACTACATGTGCCCCTCTGGTTCTTAGAAATCTCATCACACGCTCTTATTTTCCTTTTATTCCTTCAATCCACTCCATAGTAAAGGTATGCACAGTCCTTTGCACATGAACTCAATAAGAGAGTAATCACTTACAGCGCGCAAGCACACTTATTACACAAAAGCAAGAAACTAAATTGATAAAGCATAACAATGATGAAAGGAAAAACATAAAAGGAAATACATGTAGGGAAACCTAATCTAATGACAATATTGCCTTATTACAAACACCAAGAATACTTATTTATAGTAGGGCTTCAGCCTACTCCCATTGAAGTAACCGGCAACCGTATTCCATCAATTCCCAGTAACTAGCATGTGCTTGAATCAAGTATATAAGTCACAACATACGGTCCCAACCAATGCACTTGGAACTTTCCAGGATGGCGCAAAAACTTAGAATCATAGTGTTGATCGTGGTTTCTTGCTTCTGTCTAGATGAGTGCACAATAAATCAAGAAACACAAAACAACGTCGAGTATACAAGGGCTTAGTACCTTGAAGATGACGATGGATAATACGGGTGCAAATTTGATGTTGAACTCCTTGGTGTGATCCCAGCAATCCTGCAATTCATATACACTAGAGAAAGATTGATTAGAGATTTTATGTGGGGGCTTCCTGACAAAGCAGATCCAGAAGTGTTAACTCCCTTGGTGGCTATCAACCCCGTGTGATAAGAATAATGATAAAATAGAGTCCAAATAGATAACATGCAAATTGATAAACAAAAGAACTTGAAAGATGTCGGTATGCAGATGGTGTTATTGATCAGATGTGTGCAACATGAATCTCACCACATGAACCAGATCATGAGCAGAGTACCATGGAAATTCCACATGTTATCACAAAGACAAAATAATAATGATATTATGATAAATGGCTAAAATTCCTTAGCATTCACCCAAATTTCCTAAACTTTTCTTTCTCTCTCAAATATGGGGAAAAACCCATATTTATAGCTTAATGGTGAGGTTAGACTGCAAGTTAAAAGATACTCAGGGTTGAGTAAAGTAACCCCAAGTTAAGAGACATGATGTGATCTAAGCGGGGCTCACAATTTGACTTAAAGTAAAGAAAAGGATAAGGATGTGATAAGAGGTGGGGATATTAGGTGAAATAAAGTATTCTCTTTTTGAATGATTAAGAGTGGGATGTCGGATGGGTGCATTATTGCCCATGTTTTGAATAATTTGTGAGAGATGGGGATAATGCCCAAAAATCTGAATTATCAAATGGGTCCACATGGAGCTCATTTGGTAATTAATTAAATAAGGTGAATAAATGGATGGGATTTTATTTAAATTTAAGAAAAGAGAAAGGTGAGAGGGGAAATTATATGAATGTGAGATATAGAGGGGTGCTATACCAAAAATTGGTATCTACATTTGCCCCTTTTTGTTGAGTGGTTTGCGATAGCAAGCCATGAGACAAAAACAAAAAGGGTTAGATGAGATATGTGTCTGAAGATGGATGAAGACATGACCAAAGGCAAGATGCCCCAAGAAAAAAAAAAGGATCGCAATAACAATAAAAAAATATGGCGGTGACTCCAATATCACATCGGTAGAGGACAATTGCGGTCTCAATGGAGATAAACGACAACGTTCTATAGACCAGTGAGTGGGTGAAGACCATTGTAGTATGGATGTAAACCAAAATGACCAATGGGTCATAGGAAGACATCAAAATATGTGCAATTGAATGTGAAAGATGCACAATCCTTTTTCTATGAGGAATCGTGAAAAATGAATCATGCATCCACAAAAGGGACGAGAATGAAGATAATTATGCCCCATCACAAGGCACGAGAGGGTCAAAAAGGTGAGTTATATGCATTGACAAGTACAAGGATGAAAAGGTGCCCCAACATAAGACATAGATGGATGTGGAAATAAGATATCCTAGGGGGAATAATCATAAATGTGCACATGATGAGCAGATAGGATAGAAAGGTGAGATAAAATTCCCTAAAAGGGTGATAAATATGATGGTAATCATGTTTCATAGGAAAGATGCATAAGTGTTAGCAAATTAGAAGATAAAAGCAGTCCTACTTGTTCGGTAAGTAGGATAAGAAGTCAAGATACTTTTGTGACAAAGCAACAGCAGAGAAAATATTCATGGAAGAGTACAAGATCAGATAGGTGTCATTTGTTATGGTATCCTCCAAAACAAAAATGTTCCAGGAAGATGGGATGAAAGATGTAGATGATAGATGATAGAGATAAGAGAAAGTAGACATGGTTGGGGTAGAAAGGACATGGTGGAGGAGAGGGATCAAATAGTAGAGAAGGACGATAAGAGAGGTGAGAAGATAGATGAAAGCACAAAAGAGAGAGAATGATAGTTAATAAGAAGGTAGTGGGAAAAGATAAGGGGGAAATAAATAGGTAAGGCACAAGGGACACGGAGAAAAGAAAACGAGAGAAAGAGAGTAGGAGAAGAAAGGAGGGAGTAAATCTAAACAAGAAGAAGACGAGATGAGAAGGGAAAAGAGATTAGAAGGGAAGGTGAATGTATAGGGATATATTATAGTAAAGAGACAAGTAGAGATAATAAAGAGGAGAAATGGTGGAAGAAAGAAATGATGAAGGACAAAGAAGAAGACAAGAAAATGACAGAAGAAAGGATGAAAGGGAGATGGAGATCAAAAAGAATGGGAGAGAAAGAATGGATCATGAAAGAGATGACATGGATGAGAAAGAGAAGATGTGAAGAATATGAGAGAAGGATGATTGGAGAGATGAATAGGAATAGTAGGATGGAAAGATAAGAAGGAGATGAAGAAGATGAAGAAGTTAAAGAAAATGGGGAAGAAGTAGAATAAAAAGAGAAAGAAAGGAACTATGAGGAGCTAAGAAGATAGGGGTGGTAGAGAAAGAAGTTCAGTAATGGGGAAATGGAAATAGGAAGGAAAGAAGAGATGATAGAGCCGAAACAGAAGGGAATTGAATCCCCGTGTTAGGGGTAAGATCTAGGTAAAGAATATGAAAAAGAATGCATGGAAATGCATGTGGATGGTGGGATGATTAAAAAGATGGGACAATGCTAGTGAGTCAGTTATTAATGGAGAAGTAGGAAAAAGCGTAAGGAGAAGAGGAGATGAAGATGATACGAGATGAAATAAAAGAAAACCAGGGTAGAAAGGAGGAGAGGACAACGAGAGAAAATGATGAAAAGACAATATGTGATGAGGACAATAGAGATGTTGAAGAAGGTGAAGGGAAGATGGAAAGGCAATATCAGCAGAGGGATGTTAGGAGAAATCCTTTGATAATGATCAGAGGGCACAAAAGAAAAAAGGAAGGAAGAGAAAATGGAGGAGGTAAAAAGAGTGAACCGGTATGTGTAGAATGGGGATAAATGAATTTTAGGAGATGTCCACTGATAATTCTTAGCACGGGAATGGAAGATGATGATGACATAACTTTAGATGAACAATGATAATGACGAGTAAGTATGGTGGTATATATAGGGAAGTATTCTAGAAAATGTACTGGAAAGAGTAAAGGAGGGATAACGATGTGTAGGAAGATGAAGGCGAGGAGAGAATGTAATGGATGAGGATGTGGATGAAGATGAAATAAGTAAAGATGAAGGAACGAGACATAGTAAGAAATGGTATGAAGTGGTTAAGTTAGATTTCTGAATGAGGGATGATGGAGATGATATTTGGGGAAGTTTGAGATATTTTGTGCGAGGAAAAAAGAGAAGGGAAGAGGATGTGTTTATGGGGAATGAAGAGAAAATACGGATGGTGGGAATGTGAAGTAAAGGGGAAAGGCAAGAAGACAGATAATTCTTAAGAGAGACTCTTAAGTAAGATCAACATGTTGTTGGAATGGTTAAGTAGGATCACCAAGCCGAAGAAGAAGAAGAATGATGAAAATATTGAGCGGTGTATATCAAAACAGAACAGGAAATGAAAGGAGGTGATAACAAGGAAACAAAGGAGTGTGACATGATTGGATGGAGGAATGCATGTTGTGTAAGATGGAGAGTGTAAGGGTAATTTGTGATTATGATGCCTATGTTTGGCGAGTGATGATGTCGGAGCGTTAAGCGAAGTTATGGGAAAATGTTTCTAGTGTTGAATGGAATAAAAACAATGGAGGAGTTTTTACAATGACAGGATCTTAAGAAAGAGATGTCTTGTGATTAAGAAGCTTTTTGTGCGAAATGGGTGGTTAAGTAGGATCGTCAATTTGAAAAGAAGAATGAAGGGGAAATGGAAGGATACAATATATGGTAGTAAAATGATATTAAGAGAAAAACACAAAAATAAAAGCCCGGGTGGAGGACATGTGAAGTATTGAAACAACGGAGAAGGACGAAGCGGGTGAGAAGAGCAAGCGGAGAATTAGATGAGGCAGATTTTAGGAGAAAATTGGGTTGTGAGAGGGAATAGGAGAAAGGAACGGTCAATGTGACCATGATCACGAATGAGACCTTGTTCAAAATGACATGTCTACCTCAAGTAGGGTTTATGTGTCTTTGCATGGGAAGTTATGCGAGTCTTCCAAGCTAGGGATGAAATGTCTGTGATGATGAAGAAGATGATGTCAGTGCTAGATGAAAAACAAAAATAAGAGCGATGGGAAAGAAAATTGGTGGATGATTGTAGAGAAGAGAAGGATGATGTGAGAGAATGGATGGAGAAAGATAACATTGGTCATGGTGGAGGATGAGAAGCTCCGGATAATGAATGCTACTTGAGAGATAATCTCAAGTAGAATTCACAAACTGCAATGGAGATCAAGTAGAATTCCCAAACCGAATAGTGTATTAAAGAGAGTGTGTAGAAATAGTAACAGACTTCATAGATTCATGGATGATATTGATAGGGGACATCCTTAAGAGTAAAAAAAAATATAGATGCAGATTTAATGATATAAAATTTGATTTAAACATAATTGTAATAAAATATGATTTTGAGGAGATGGGTGTCACATAACCATAGCAAGGGCCATGTAAGAAAGTTATGCTTTTAACCGGATAAGAGGTAAACAAGAAAAGGTACTACTCAAAGCATTACACTTGCAGCCGATAATAGGTGTTAGTACATAACTAATGAGATTTGATTATACCAAAAGACCAAGAGGGAGATATGGATGAAAGATTCTCATAATCTTAATATCGACATGACGAGGGATTTGAGATGTAACTTGTATGCGGGAAGAAGGTTCTCCAAAGGTGGTGTTCCTTAAGTCTATGCCCCAGCTCTAGGAAAGGGAAAGAACAATAATAGAAGAAAGTTGATCAATGCGGGAAGCTTTCTGAATGTCATAACAAAAGAGTAGCCATCCTTCAAGGGTATGGTCTACTATATATATAACATAGATGGCGAGAATGATAGTTGTCCTTCGAGGGATCGGTCTATTTCTTTTAATTTTGCTTTGATTTTGATTTGTATGCTTTTTTTTTGCATGAACAATTGTCCTTCGAGGGATCATTTTTGGATAACTTTTGACTTCTTTTTGCATGCATGGATGTTATCTTTACATGGGGGAGAGCTGGGGATAGCAAAGTAAACCACTTAGGAGGGGATAATGATGGTATAGGGACACCCCGATACCCTTTACATGACTATCATAGGAGAATGAGAGGGTGATGGATGTAATGATTATGGGGTTCTCACCGAATGGGAGAACTTATCCATATTGAATATGCTATAAGTAGAGTCGTGGTACTTATATTCAAGGTCATATCAAAGTAGTGATGGTAGACCACATAATTCATATCATTACCATGATAGATGGAAGTGGATAATGGTGGAGACATGGTCTAAAGATAAGACTATGCTCATAAGTGTGTGTACTAACAATAGAACGATCGTAAGTGTAATGCGTTAAGGGGTTTGATCTTTGGTTTACCATCAAGAGAAGCTAAACGATAAGCCCCAAACCCATACTTATGTGTGATAATATATGGTCCGATCCAGTTGGGAGCAAATTTTTCCTACCGACTCCTTGATTAATGTTGCGTCTGAGATAAGATAAGAATTTTGGGAGGATGAGTGAAGGTAGAATTATGCGCTACCCTTTCAGAAAAAAAATATGCGTCCCTAACAAGACGAATAGATGGTGCTCCAAAGGAGGGGAAATTATGACCACAATGGTGGATTTTGAATAAGATGGAATGGATTAAATAGAACACCACGAGATAGATGAGATGGAATCTATGTGTTGCTTTTAAAAGTGAATAAACAAGAGAAATATATGCATCCCATCGAGACAAAACATGGCCACAAGGGTGAACTTTGGTGAAAAATATGGTCCTTATTGGAAGGAAAAACATGGCCTCAACATAGGACTTTGATGACACAATCATGGCCACAAAGGTGGACTTCAAAGAAAAAGATAAATATAGTCTCTTAACGAAGAGACAAACATGGCCATCACAGTGGGCTTAAGATGAAAATAAATGGTCTTCTAAGGGATCAATGCAAATGGCCACAAAAAGTGGGCTTCCAATGAGATGAATATTTGGATGGGGTTGGTTTAGATTGAATGTATTTGGATGAGGTAAATAAAACAATGTCTAGGATTAAAGTCTCCCAGCGTGAAAGGAGAGTTGTTTAGATATGAAATGTATTAATCGGATAAGGACGAGGGGAGGTGACTCCCTAGCGAAAGAGATTGTATTACTATAGGAAAATTAGATGTGGATGATTAGGTAGATGTGTTGGGGATCATAGGAAAATGAAATATCCCTTATGGGATACCACTTAAAAATGCACCAAATATATGAAAAATTGTAGCAAAGTAAAATACTGATTTTTACTGAAAATGACCAGCTAGGACAGCGAATGGTATTTAATTGATATCTCACAAAATACTTGCCCAAAGTGCATGAAATTTTGAGGGAAGCTTGCAATAATAATAATAAACACTAGAACAACATTTTTGGAATTTTATATCACTACTAGAGAATTACAAAGTGCCCTAGGCGGCTGGTAAACTTCTAAAATCCATAAATCACCAAATACACGAGCATAAATTAAGGGTCTTTGGAAATACATTAACAGATACAAGAAATAATATTTCCACCTTCGATCGACAAACCATAGACCTGGAAAACCCCCAAATAAAGGCTACAATTTGCCACGCTTGGAAAGGGGTCGGAAAATGATGGAGGCACCTTCAACAAGCTATCACATCCTACCCAAATTCTTGCTGTCATGAATCTAATCTAGAAGCCCATTGATTATCTTCCTCAAATGCCTGAAAAACCTCAAAATTCATCCTCTCGAAACCTCGGATAAGATCTATGTAACACAGCCCGAAAATGGATCCAAAATGACAGAAGGTAGATATCTCACTACCGAAGAATGCCCCTGCTACCTGGGGACGGGTCTCTTACCACCGAAGCTAGGGTCCTTGTGGGATTTGAATCCACAAGCTATAGAAGCACAAAAATAGCTACACGTGAAGGAGGATAAAATGTATGTAAAAAAGTGCCTTCCCATTCTCACCCGACTCCTTATATACTTCTCCTTGGCAAACAGGCCCCCAACAACCCTAGGCACATTTCATTCCATGGAGGGGCCAATAAAATAAAAGTAACCATATTTACTTTTTCCTTTTTAGAGTCTCCATGGTCCAAAAGTGACCCCCAAATGCAAAACTTGGATATTAGAACCACGGCCCCCTTCCCAAAAGTTCCCAGCGTCCATAGCCCCTTGGGTATGACCACAGTTTGGACTTGACTTGACCCTTGGGCCTTTTGGCATAGTAAAAGGGACATTACAGAAAGGGGACATTTTAGTCCTCCCTTCCCAAATTTTGCTTGTCCTCAAGCAAATGCAAATTAGGATGCTGAAAAATCTGCTCTCCCTCCCAAGTTGCATCCTCAAGTGGCAGTCCCTTCCATCACACCAAATACTCGGTGATTACTCTGCTCCTGAGCCCCCTCTGTCTCTCTTCAATAATGGATTCTGGTTCCAAAGCACCAATTTCCTTTCCTCATCTAGTGGCGGTAACTCTGTAGATGGTACAATATGTGGTCCGAGTGCCTTCTTAAGGCATGAAACATGGAAGATATTATGTATCTTACTGTGCTCCAGTAGCTCTAGCTCATATGCAACTGCCCCAACTCGACGAACTACTCAGTACGGACCATAAAAATATGGTTTCAATTTCTCTGCACCCTTCTGCTTCAGTGAGGACTACCTATATGGCTATAAACGTAGGAATACTAGATCCCCAACCTCAAAAGACCTCTCTGTCTGTGTCGATCTGCATATACCTTCTGTTGATTTTGTGCCTTCTGAAGATTCTCTCTGAGAGCCTTCAGAATATCTTGGTTCTCCTGTAACCAATCTCGAGCTTTGGGAGCTCGGCTATCTGGTAATACCAAATCTACAAATGTCCTAGCGTCGTACCCATACAAGGCTCGAAAGGGGTCATACCTATGCTCATCTGGTAGGTGGTATTATAGCAATACTCACCCATGTGTAACCATTTAATCCATGCCCGTTGGTGTCCTGTCACATAACTTTACAAGTAGCCTTCTATCCACTTATTGACTATCTCTGTCTTGCCCATCTGTCTATGGGTGGTAGCTAGTGCTAGGAGTCAAATATGTCCCTGCTAGTTTGAAGATCTCCTACCAAAAGGTGCTCATGAAGATCTTGTCCTCATCACTTTGATGATAGTTTTAGGAAACCCATATAGCTTAAAAATACTGGTATAGAAGATCCGGGCCACATCCACTGCCTCATGCCCCTTGGGTAGAGAAAATAAATGAGCATACTTAGTTAACCGATCAACTACAACATAAATGAAACTATTCCCATGCACCAAGGGAAGCCCTGTGATAAATTCCATAGATATGCTTTCCCATTTCTGTTTAGGAATGGGGAGAGGTTGAAGTAATCTTGTTGGGAAAGAATGCTCGGATTTGGTTTGCTGGCAAACTATACACTCCCTGACATGATTAAGGACATCGTCCTTCATCCCCTTCCCTACAAATTTCTCCCTGATGAACCTGTTTGTTTTGAAATACCCATGATGTCCAACTAGTGGTGTATCATGTACTGCTCGAAGGATCTTCCCCTTCATTTTGGATCCTGGTACAAGGAAAATCCTATCCTTGTAGAAAATGAGATCATCCACTACTTTGTATCGGTCTTCTGTATAATACCATCCATGATATCATAGGAAAACTGATTTTGGAATAATCAACAAGTATATGAGCCTTCCAATCCGCTAAAATCTCGGACATAGAACTAAGCTTAGTAGTGAGGTAAGACCTCTAGATAAAGCATCAATAACAATATTATTCTTACCCCAAGTGTACTATATGTCAAATTCATATGTTTCCACCTTGTTCACCCATCTCTGTTGGTGATCGTTGATCTCTTTTTGTCCCAAGAAGAATCTCAAACTGTTGTGATCCGTACGAACCATGAATTTGCTGCCCACAAGGTACTGTCTGAATTTGGCCAAGGCATGCATAATGGCCAACATCTCCTTGTCATAGATTGAATACCCTCTCTCCACGTGTTTCAATTTCTGAATTTCATAGGAAATGGGATGCATATCCTACATGAGAACTACCCCAACACCCTCTCTTGATGCATCACACTCTATAATGAATGGGTGGGAGAAGTCTGGTAATGTGAGGACGAGACACGAACTCATTACCTCCTTGAGGTGATCAAAAACTTTGTTGTGTAGCATCGACCAAGAAAAAGCCCCTTCTTAGTCAAATCGGTCAATGGAGCGATTAATTGAGAGAAATTCCACACAAACATCCGGTAGTATGTGCACAACCCCACGAATCCTCTCAATTGTGTCAATGTCCTAGGTGGCAGCCAATCCAGGATTGCTTGTATCTTTTCTCTGTCCACCTTCATTGTACCCCCGCCAATTACATATCCAAGTATATAAGTTTGGTCATGTCGAAATCACACTTAGAGGCTTTCGCATATAAGGAATTAGCTTCTAATATCCCCAATATCTCACCCAGGTGCCTGATATGGTCCTCCCAAGTCATGTTGTAGACTAAAATATCATCAAAGAAAACCAATACAAACTTCTGCAAGTGGCGGTTGAACACATGATTCATGCAAGATTGGAATGTAGCTGGAGCATTAGACAATCCAAAAGGCATCACCAAGAACTCAAAGTGTTCGTAATGGCATCTGAAAGTTATCTTATACACATCCTGCTCCTTGACTTTGATCTGATGATATCCAGAACGCAAATCTATTTTTGAAAAATAGATTGCACCATGTAGCTCATCCAACAACTCATCAATGCGGGTATGAGATACTTGTTCTTTATTGTCTTCTTATTCAAGGCACGGTAGTCCATACACATCCGCAGGGTCCCATCCTTCTTCTTCACCAAAACCACCGAAGAAGCAAAAGGGCTGGAACTCGGTCTAATATGCCCCATATCCATGAGCTCATGTATAGTCTTCTCGATCTCATCCTTAAACCATTTGGGGTGATGTAAGGAGAAGTGACCACCGGTCTAGCATCCTCAAGCTCAATCACATGCTCAAATCCCCTATCTAGAGGTATGCCTAGAGGTATGTCACCAAACACAACATTGTGTCTATCCAATAGGCCATGTATATCCACATGGTACTGTTGTTGTCCATCCTCTAATTTCTTGGTCGAAACCAAATAGTGTACTACCCAATCCACCCCATCATGCCTATAGATCCTCTTGATCCTCTTGGTCAGTAACAACTCGGGGTGCCCCCGAAGATAGGCCCTCAAGATCACATTCCTCCCTTGGACTTAAACTTCAGCTCCATCGTCTAGAAGTTAGTCCGAAACTCACCAAGGAATGGAGCCCTTTGTACCCAAACACTATGTTGGTCTCTCTAATAACAACAATATATAAATCATTGGTTACCGTATAGTTACCCATCATGATGCTTAATTGGGGAACCCTTCGTATGCATCTCATAGAATCTCCATTGGCTATAACCACGTTGAAGCCCTCAAATTCCTGTCTGTAACCCCCGCCTCTCAACCAATGAGGCATCAATAAAGTTGTGGGTTGCCCCACTATCAATGAGTACCACCACTCGTTTTCCTGCAAAACTCCCCTAACTCTGAATGCCTTGTACCTCGGGGTACTAGACAAGGTGGCGATAGTCTCCTGGGGAAAGTCTCACTATCCTGCTCCACACCCGCACTATCTAATGCCTCATCATCATCATCCTCTAATGGTTGTGTGTATAACTCCTCGTCACCATCACTCTCCTCGAAGACCTATGTATTGGGCCCTCCCTCTACCCTTGCAATCGTGTTCGGAACCCCGAGGCGCGATAATCAAAATATAGTTTCTTTTGCCTCAATTCCTCCTTGTCCTCTCTAGCTCCGAATGGTCTCCAGGTTGTATCTTTCCTAGGTGGAGGTACCTTTAGCTGTGAACCCTCGGTTCTATAAGGGAAACCCTTAGGATACACTCGAGTTGGAAACCTTGAGTTGGGAGTGGATAACTCCAAGTCACGAGCTCTCCTAATAGCCTCATGCAATGAAGAAGGCTCGAATTCCCTCACAAATCCAATGAGAGCGTCTGTCAAACTTGCTATGAATAGGGAAATCAACCTCATCTTTGTAAAATTAGGTACCATGACTGATAGTCTCTGAAAATCTGTGATATATTGATCCACGAAACCGGTCTGCCTCAATTAAGTCAACTCCCTAAAATACTTGTCGGGGTCCCTCTTATCAAATTTGCTCACTAGCCTCTTTATGAACTCTGCATAAGTCGTGATGTATATGTGTCCCTGTGTAATCAACCCACGATGCCACCAATCATGAGTGTCTCCTTCTAGATGTAAGATTTCAAACTTGATTACATCTTCCTCTCGCATAGGATTCAAGTCGAAGTATGTCTTCAACTTCTACACCCAAGATTGTGCAATACACTTCTTAGAGCCGTCGAAATGTGGAACGAAAATCTATCCTAACCTCCTTTGCATCTCTAGTACTTGTACTTGGTTATCTCTCATAGGCTTGCTGCCAATCTTCATTTTGCAATATTCCTGGAATAACATGTTGTCACGAAAGCCATCACTTAAAGTCTGGTACCTTTCCCAACAAGACTCCTCATCTACAATATCCCCTGGCTGTCATACCTATGAAACTTCCGGATCCTTCAAGAAAGAAGGTTCGTGAAACCCCAAAGGCCTGGTAGAAGAATGGGGGACCGCTGTCTGAATGTCCACCCTCACCTCTTTGACCATGTTGTCCCCTATTGTTATTTTCACCTCTTTCCGCATGGGTATCAAACATGTCCTGTGTTAATATCTCAATGAGTTGGCTCAAATAGAGATTGGTAGTCTCCTGTTGCTTTACCATGTTGGTAAACAATTGTTTCATCAGATCTACCCCTATGTCCTCACTGTCTCTGTCCCCCATCTTTCAATCCCAACAAGCTGGAGAAAGCAACTACTCGATACCTGATTGAAATATCCCATGGGATAACACTTATGCACCAAATATATGAAAAATTGCAGCAAAGTAAAATACTGATTTTTACTGAAAATGACCAACTAGGACGGTGAATGGTATTTAATTGATATCTCACAAAATACTTGCCCAAAGTACATGAAATTTTGAGGGAAGCTTGCAATAATAATAATAAACACTAGAACAACATTTTTGGAATTTTATATTCTTTGCTAGAGAATTACAGAGTGCCCAGGCGGTGGTAAACTTCTAAATTCAGTAAATCACCAAATACATGAGCATAAATTAAGGGTCTTTGGAAATACATTAATGAGATACAAGAAATAATATTTCCACCTTGAGATCGACAACGATCGACTGGAAAACCCCAAATAAAGGTTAAGTTGCCACGCTTGGAAAGGGGTCAGAAAATGATGGAGGCGCCTTCAACGAGCTACCACATCCTACCCAAATGGTTGTTGTGAATTTGATCTAGAAGCCCACTGATTATCTTCCTCAAATGCCCCGAAAACCCTCAAAATCCATCCTCTTAAACCTCGGATAAGATCTTTGTAACACATCCTAGAAAGCGGCTCCAAAATGACAGACTAGGGTAGATCTCTCACTACCGAAGAATTCCCTACTAGCTAGGGATGGGTCTCTCACCACCAAAGCTAGGGTCCCTATGGGATTTGACTCCACAAGTTGTAGAAACACAACAACAAGTTGCATGTGAAGGAGGATAAAATGTATGCCAAAAATTGCCTTTCCATTCTCACCCAACTCCTTATATACTTCTCCTTGGAAAACGGGCCCCCAACAACCCTAGGCGCATTTCATTCCATGGAGGGGCCAATAAAATAAAAGTAACCATATTTACTTTTTCCTTTTTAGAGTCTCCATGGTCCAAAAGTGACCCCCAAATGCAAAACTTGGATATTAGAACCACGGCCCCCTTCCCAAAAGCTCGGTTTTCGCGTTCTTTATATCAATGGAAAGTGGTGAAATTCTCTACAAGATTCAAGGGTTATTTTTACATTTTTTTGGAGTTTGGAGGAGAAAATAAAAAAATGCCTCTAAAGACGTGGTCATGGATAGAAATGACGTTTCAACCACCATTTTTAATGAAGAATGGCTCGCATTCTCTCCCAACATGGCTAAAAATGTCATGAGATGGGTGCGTAAGGATGCCCATGCTTGTTTTGAATGCATTTTGGTCAATGGTTGAATCCCTTCCATGTTTTCCGCGTTTTTCTCCCTGGGCTCTCGTCCTTCTGACCGTAAAAGCGATTTGGCTCATTTTCAAAGGGTTGAACATTTTTTGTGTATTGCAGGTCCCCTTTCTCACCTTGGAAGTGATTTTGGTGGAATATTAGACCTTTTCTAAGAAGCTATGCAACTCGGTTTGCCTGCCTCAGAAGTGTTGTAATGCAAGTGATTTTGATGTTAAAATAACAATATAGGCCCTGTGATTAATTTTTCATCCTCTGTTGGTGTTGTTTGACTAATTTCTGATTCTTCATTACAATTATCAGTTTGTGCATGTTATTTTGTTGCATTTTATGAATTGTGTCAATCTGTAGAAGTGAGAAATGCTCACCACTCCTTTGGTGCATCACCTATTAGCATTAGTTTTAGTTTATCTGCATTCTCTATCTCTGTCTCCTTTGGAATTTAGGGTAGGATTAGGAATTTAAACCTCTGCAACTTGTAAGTGATAAATCGATCGGAGGAGTTGAGGAACCACCTCTAACTGGAGATTCCTTTCCCATTTTACAAGTCCCACACTTGGGGAGAGGATTCAATGTTGTGCAATCACACTTTGGATGTCTAAAATATCAAACTAGAAATCGATCAACATCCGGGGTGCTGCAGATTTGCAACAATAGTAACTCTTATGGGTTTTGATAGGATGTCTCGGCTTGGAGTTAGAAGAAAATGTGAATGTAGATTAGATGTGTGAATTTTTTGTTTTGGAGGACAAATCAAATTTAGTTGGAGGATTGTATTGTTTGGATGTGGATCGATTTTAGCAAGATGTCGTAGATGGAAAGATTGATCCCGACATGGATGTTGTGGCATTAGATTGTTGAGAAGAGGGAAAACCTGAATGTTTTCGAGGAGGCATAGGGGACTGTCAAGGATGTTTTCCCCAAGCCTTAGACTTCAACCGAGAAGATTTACCTCTAGCAAGGATGACAATAATTTCAACTAGAGGATCTGATAGTGGTGGTGTGGTTATTAATGGAGAAACTATCCTAAAACAAGACGAAGATGTTAATGAAGAGATATGTGTTTGTATGATGCGATTAATGATATCTATGTGAGATGTGGATTGTTTCAATTTTGGCATGGGAAGAGTTGATTTTTAAAGAGAGAAGGTAAAACATATTTCTTTGATTTAGGTGGATGTGTTGGTACAGTAGGTGATTCAAGGGGTATATTTGATAAGGTTGCAGATCGAGAGGATTTAGTTGGTGTGATAGAAGGATTAGGTAAAGAATATTAGGGTAGACTGGGTGATGTGGCCACGGGAAAGGTTGTCAAGGTAGAGCTAGGTTGACTTGTTGATATGTTAGGTATAAGGGTCGCTGGGATAGATAAAGATGTAGGCACTTTTGGAATATGTGAAGATGTGAGTGATGTGATAACTGATGGAGTAGACCTTATGGGTATGGGTAATGCAGAAAATGCGGGTGTATTCTCGGAGTGTAGAAGTAGAAGGACTGGTTGTTTCATAAATGTTTTGAGGGGTAAGAATGATATTTTTTTCTAAAGGGATTAATGTTGAATATGGGGTTCAAGGGTGCATGTTGTAGAACTGAGTTTAGTTGGGATGGTTGTGAGTAATGTAGGTGTAGTAATAGGTGTATTTGATGAGGATGATGGTGAATGAATAGGTGTGAGAGACGTAGGGTTATGTGTGGATATGAGTGGGGCTGAAATGGGTGCTAAAGATGAATCTAATGTGGTAGATTGGGGTGTATTTGAAGTGGCGGAAATGGATGGTATAGTTGAATTTGATGTGGATGTGATAAGGATAGGAGAAGGTGTAGGTTCAGGACATGTAGTGAAAGTTGATGTAGGTGTGATAGGTTCTGAATAAGAGGTGGGAATAATGTCCACTATGGGAACATGCGGAGTTGGTGATAAGATGGGATCTTGATTGACAATGTCAATCATACAAGCATTTGATAGTTGAGATGTAAAGGGGGTGGCTTGATTTGTTGGTGGTTGATTAGTTTGCGTAGTTGAGGTATCAATTTGGATATCCCCTTGATTTACAAGTTGTTGGACATGATCTTTGAAGGAATGACATCTCTCAATATCATGACCTTTGACTTGATGATATTTACAAAAGTGGGCCTCGTGATACCAAATAGTCTTGGCTTGCGAGTTGTCCATGGGTCGTACGGGAGGAAGTTGGATGGAGTTTACGCTCATCAACTTATCAAATATAGAACTGTATGATTCTCCTAAAGGAGTGTAGTTGGTTGTTGATTGAGGAGATCATTGTTGAGACCATGTGCTTGATGTAGATGGGGATGAGGGTCCAATGACCACAGTGTTGGTGACCTTGAACTCACCATTATGTGTGAATGGTTTAGTGGATTCAATTTTTGATTTAATTGAACTTAGTTTAAGATGACCCTACTTAATGGCATAGGTTTCGGGCTTGTGATGCATTATGAAAGCTTCATCAAAGGTTGGAATGATTGGATCTATAAAGTGGATGATATATGTTTGGCACATGAATGCGAGAATAAGTCGATGAGTTCGGTTTGTGGGATAGTGAAGGATAGTTGGTTTATAACATCATGCCATCATGCGACGAAGTTGGCGATGGGATCATTTTCATACTATCAAATGGTATATATATCAGCAATAGTGGTTTTACATGTGATATTAATACAACAGTGTTCTAAGAACAACTGTGCAAGTTGGGTAAAAGAGAATATAGAATGTCGTGGGATACTATTATACCGGTCCATCCGGGACGAGAGAAAAGACATGGGGAAAGTGCGAAGAAGTAGATCATGATCATGCACAATAAGACAACATGCGTGTTTAAATGTGAGGAGATGTTGTTGGTGATATTCTTTATTTTTGAACTTATTAAATGCAGGAAGTTTCTAAAGAGGGTAGGGTTTAATTGGAACCGATGGATGAATCAGTTCATTACAAATTTGTTCATAGGATAAGGTGTTCTTGGGTGGTAAAGTAAGGGTTTCTAAAATGGCCAACTGATTCATTAAGGTGTGAATTGAATCACTCGAGGTGTTATAAGGTTGAGATTGCATTGGTTGTGTAGTTTGAAAAGTAGTTTGATAAGAAGCGAATGATGTGTTTGTGGATAGGATGTTTGCGAAATGGTTCGATAAGACAGTTGATTAATTTGTGGATATGTAGGTGTTTGGGGAGCTACTTGGCAAACACTAACATGTGTACTGAGTTGGAATTTTTGATTAGGTTGATGTTGAGCAATAGGGGCATGACGATGAGTGGGGATATGTGTGTTAAGAGTTGGAGATGGTTGGGCAGGCCTATTAATGGAATTGTCAAAATGGGATGTGGGTGGAATGTGATCCACCAATTTTGGATATTGGGAGGATTGAGAGATTATAGGATATTTCTGGAGTAAGAAGTCATACATGGGGTTAGGAGGAGATTTGAGTGTATCTAGAGGAGTAGGAGATGGTGGTGCGATTGGTTTAGGAAGACTGGCTTGATGAGAGATATGAGGGTTGGTGTCAAGGTGGGGAGAATTTTGTATGACATGGTTCTCATGAGGTGAGACCATGGAGACTGGAGGTTGAGTGACTGAGGACGTGGTTTTGAGTTTAGAATCTTGTCGGGTGAGATCATTAGAAGAAGTAACTTTATTGGATAGAGCAGATTGTTGTTTTGTCTCGATTTGGGAGAGAGCGACAATAGGTGTGAAATAGAGAAACATTTGTTTATGTATGTTGTTGACAAACAAATCAAGCATAATATTTTTAGCATCATGATTAATTTAGAGGATGTGAATAGAAAAGAAAAGTAAGTAATGAAGGTGCCTAAAGGAGTCTAAGGCTGGTTTCAGGTAGTTATGGATTGGGAGATGTCTGAGATAGTTTCTGTTGGGTGTTTAGGTCCCAATTAGTTAACTAGGTGAGAGGAATGTTTTGATGTGTTAATTATGTTTGTGCAGTCTCAGGTAGTGTGTGATAAGTGAAATGTAGAGAGTTAAATTCTTTACTTAAGCTATGTGATCAGGTAGGATGTAGAAGGTTCATTTTAGACCAAAATGAAATGTGACGTTCGATGTATATAGACACTCAAGAAAGGGAAATTTTGATGCAGAAAAGAAAAAGAGAAAAATGAGAAATAGTTGGAGAATCATTTATTAGTGTTTATTTAATTGTACTTGATGATGGTGTTTTTAGAAGCACTGGTTAGTGACCTGAAATGCCTGGGTACCCTGAAATGGCACCGTTTAGAGTTGTAGATAAGGCCAATAAAAATGAGTGTGTTCCTTTTTTTTTGCAAAGCAAGTGATATCTGACGGCGTTGTTGGATGGTTGTGAATTTGTTGATTTCACCTGGAAAATAAGATAAATATAATTAGTTGATATGGTTAAGAAAGAAGATATAGATGTTGTCAAAAAGTTACTTCGTCAATCGAAAAAACAAGATAACAATAATGAAGCTAATTAATTAAGAAAAAGTTATAGACCGACATTCGTATACAATAAAAGGAAATAAGCTACGAAAGCTATTAATAGACTATAAACTAAGGGATAAACTAAGAACTGGTATTCTTATTAAAATAAATGATTATGAACTAATAAACATAGAAAACAAATGGTGAAATAAATGATTAAATGCTAAGATATACTATAAACTATCCGCAATAATAATAATAATAATAATAATAATCTATGCAAGAAGCTATGAAATGGATCTTACGAAAAGAATTTGGAGTAGATTAATTGATTCAAAATTGATTTGAGATGAGGAATGCATTTAGTTCTTTAAGTGGAACAGTCCACACACACAATGCGGGCATTTTATAGATTGTTGATGCGTGTCTATGCTACTAGTTGGATTATTTTCAGTCAGACATGCAAAAAGTGTCTCAACTTTACTCACCCACATGTGTGGGACCAACAAATTGACTTCCCACCACCACAAGCACCAAGGGGTCATTCTACATGGGGAAGAGTGTTTCCAAAAGGTAGATCAATTTACAAAGATGATGGATGGAAAATCAATTCAAAGTTTTCTTTAGAAAAAGGTGTTGTGAGCACTATTTGTGATGGTGCGGTAAAGAATTGTAAAGCAACTACTATAAAGATATTATACAGGCACTAAATTACACTTTAATACTAAATGACCGTGTTTCTAAACGATATTGTTTATAAATGTGTTCTAAAGAATGGGAAGCCACTCGCGATAGAGAAACTATACGATCACGACCACAACTTGCGTGAATTTGAAACCGGTTGGTCATACATGGACATGGATCTTCAGCTGTTGGATGACATAATGAGAATCAAACCTGTTTCTATGAGGGGACTGTACAGCCACTACCCACAAAGCAAAGTGTGAATTCAAAACTCGAGCTGTAAAGAATTGGAAGTAATTACATTACTGTTTAAAGAAGTGCAAGTAGCTTGCTACGAGGAAAGACTATAGCCACCTTTCCCACATATCTTCCATGAATTTAAGCTAAGATGGAAACTGTTGGAAGCGTCAGTATCGAATCATGTGAGTCTATATTAAATAGTTAATTCAATTCAATTACCATCTGAGGAGGCAGCTTGGGCGACATCTTAGGAGTCGAATAGGAAGGTGGAATAGCTCAATGTGAGAAGGGGTGTGGGAGGAGAGAGTCGGAGATCGGCCAAGGGGACTGTGGATGTAGCTCAACATTGAGGGGTGGAAGATCGGTGTAGGGTGTGAGCTTGTGGGATGGGAGATGGGATTGGAATTGCAAAGATGCAGATGCGGGAGTTGGATGGAGAGAAGGGACGTATGGGAGTTGAGAGGTATGCGGGAGTCGGGAATGGAGCTGTGCGGGAAGGACGGTGAGGATGGAGCTCGTAGGAGAGTTGAGTGGTGTGGGTAGATAGGTAGGGGAGGTGGTTGAGGTAGAGAAGAGCTCAAGATGGAGCTCGGGTGTGGAGTCGTGGAAAGGATATGTGTGGTGGAAGAAGGCGACAAGGAAGCTCGTGGGGAGGAGTCGTCGGGTGAGCCGAGTAGGATGTGAGCTCGGGTAAGCTCGGCGGGAGAGTGGAGTTAGGCCGAGTGGCTCATTCGGTGAGGGAGTGGGTGGAGGAAGTTGGGAGAGATGGTTAAGGAGTAAGGAGCTCGGGAAGATAGTTGGAAGAGGAGGTGGCCGAGTTAGGGATAATGAGAATGGCTGAGTAGCCGAGGAGAGAAGGAGGGTGGTGGGGATGGGAAGTAAGGTGGAAGGGAAATGAGTTGGTGAAGAGAGAGGGAAGGCGAGGTGTTGGGTAGAGAGAATAGCTTGGTGGGTAGTCGGAAGGGGAGGTGGCCGAGCTGGAGAGTTGGAGAGGTGAGGAAATAGTTAGGGGGATGGGTTGTATGGGGTAGCTTAGGATTTTTTTAAAATTTTTTAATTTTTTATCCTTTTTATTTATTTATTTATATACTTTCCTATTTTTCAATGAATATAACAATAAAATTTTATAACTATTATAAAAAATTAAATAATAACCTTATTCAAAATGACAAAAACCACTTACCTCATGGCGAAGACAAAAACGACTATATGTACAAAGGACACCACACTAGCGAAGATAATTAAATCCTACAAACAAGTGAGTTTCCAAACGAAATATTCACAAAATATATGTCAAGTAATGACAACAAAAACAAATAAGATAACCGTCATCTTTACGACACTGCACACAACAAGTAACGCAATAAAAATGACCAGATCTTGGGTCTAGTCCCACCGGCATGCCAAATGTTGATCTATATTTCCAGCTTCTGTCTAGATGAGTGTATGAGTAATCAAGAAACACTAAACAATGTTGATTATACAAGGGCTTAGTACCTTGGAGATGACGATGGATGATACAAGCACAAATAAGATAGATGCATGATATAAAGAAGCTAGATCTACAAAACTAAAACAGATAAGATTAGATCATAATATGCGGGGGTTGCCCAGATAGTGTCGGTTCCAAGAGGATTTTAACTCCCTTGGAGGATGTCAACCCCGTGTCAGACAAGATAATAATAGATCATGAAATGTATTAATTGTAGAAATAATGGAGTATAAAATGACAAGTAACTAAAATGACGAGAGAACTTAGCTTGTGCTGTTATGGAGATGAACCGGGCATCAAGATGGCAAGATAATGAACCATGGAAAATGTTTCTTCCTTAAACTATCAGAACTTAATTAAGATCTTTCTTCTCTTCTCTAGGCCTAGGTATCTCCTAGGTCTTGATCCATCTTTTTTTAGTCGGGTTCCTTGAAATATGGGGAAAACCCATATTTATAGATTGGATGTGAGGTTAAATTGTAGGTTAAATGATACCTGGGTTGAGTAAAGTAACTTGAGTTAAGAAATATGATGTGATCATGTGGGGACCACGACTTGAATTATTAGATGGAGTGGGGAGCATGATTGACATGGTGGGTGAGATAAAGATTCCATTTTAAAAAAAGGTGTCGGATGGGTGTATTAATACCCATGGATTGAATTTGTGAAGGATGGGGATATGCCAAAGTTGAATTATCAAATGGGTCTACATGGAGCCCATTTGATAATTAATCAAATAATGTGAGCAAATAAATAGGATTTCATTTAATTTAAGAAAAAGAGAAGCGAGGATGGAAATTGGATGAATGTGAGATGACGGAGGGGCGCTATACCAAAAATAGGTGTCTACACGGTATTTATGGGGGCCATGGGGAGAGACATGGAGGATGAAGCCACTATGATGCTTATCGGTTGAGATGAAGCATTATGTAAAGTGGAGTTGTGTTCCATTTTCCTCATACTAGATTGAGTGCTTACTGGCATGAAAGTTGTTATTATACGAGCCAAACAAGTGAGGCACACAATGATTTTTATTTTTTTTTTTGCTTTGTATTGATTATTATTAAAAAGGAAAAAGAAAAATGGTTGTAAGAGGACCTAGAAGGAGGTGAACTATGTTTGGTTTCGGGTAAGTTATGGCTGGGAAATGTCTGAAACGGTTCTCTGTTGGGTGATCAAATCCCAATCAGTGAACCAGGTACAAGGAAAGTTTCGGTGTGTAAATTAGTTTGTGAAATTTCAGGCAGTGTGTGATGATGTGTGTGATGTAAAAAGTTAAATCCCTAGTTACACTATGTGAGCAGGAAAAATGCACGAGTTCGTTTTACTCCAAATTCAAAAGATGGAATTCGATGCTGACAATCACCCAAAAAAATGACAGTACCATGCAAAAAAGAGGAAATGGGGAAACTGGAGAATACTTGTATATCACTTTTCCTTTTTATCTGACAACAAGTTGAGACAAACAAAGTGTATGTTGATAAGGATAGGTTTTGTAAGCGATCGCCAGTCAGCAGCCAAGGAACATCCGGGTACCCTTGAATTATACCATGCACAATTTCGATTGAGATCGGTGGATGAGATTTCAGGCGTGTTTACTTAGTGTAGTAATTGTCTTTGACGACGTTATTATGTACCTGCAGAAGCCAAGAAGACAATTAGTTGACGTAACGGACCAAATAAGCAAAACAATTTCTGAGTCGTGCCTCTTAGATGTTAACAACAAAGTCTACTGATGGAAAGAATAACAAATAATTATTCTAGTTAACAACTACAATAATCATAGAGAATATCTTAATATAAATGTGCCACGTAGGAATTTTAATTAACAAAGCTTAATTAAACTAATAAATTAGCCTCATCGAACTAGCTTAGGAATTATAGTTAACAAGTCGTAACTAATAAACTCATAATAAAACAATTATTCTAATAGTTGTAAGGAACAACATGTAACTAATTAACCTAGTAAATAAAATGATTATCCTATGAACAATTACCCTAAGAATTTTAATTAATCAATTGTAGCCAATTAACTAGTAAATAGAACAATTATCTATGGAATTTAACGAACAAATCGTAAATATTTAACTACCAATAAACAATTATTCTAAATTATCTACCTATACAAAATCTTAGCTAAATGACTAATAACTTAATAAATGGACGTGATGTGCTAGAAATATGATGTTTGTGTCGAAAATCCAATAATGTATGGTGTTTAGTTAAGTTCTGTGGTATCCCCATAGGTCATTGCACGTCAAAGGGAGATGCGAAAGGAAATGCACTCTGGATTGAGACATGAGAGGTTAGAGGTAGTCGATGTGGGAGATGGATGGAATCTCAGAGTAAAGGAGTTCGATAGGCCGTGGAGAGGGAGTTAACTCATAGCTCGTGCACACGCTAAGAGGAAAGCGTGGTCGGAAGCCCACCCAAAAATGACGTCACAGATCCTTTCCCCTAGTTTTGCACACATGACATGTTTTTAGAAAAGTGTTGCTCTGTATTCATAGTGTTACATGTCAATGTATGATTCAAAATTGTTATCAAAACATATTTTATTATCAATTTCTAGTGTTAGGTGCTAATATCTAATTTAAAATTTCTGTGAAAAGATCTTTTTGTGAGAAAACCATATACAAATAAACAAAGACACGGGTTGCGCTAATGTCTCAAGGGAAATCTGTATGCGGTGAGGGGACCGTGTGGCGAGTGGAGAAGATGTGTCTTCGTTGGGATGAAGGGAGAGTTTGAAGGCTTATAGACGGGGAAAGGGAGATGGGAACTCAAGAGAAATTTTGGTCTACGTGGAGACGGGGTGGAATGAGGTGGACAGGTGAGGTAAGTCAATGGGAGTGGTTGAGTGGAGGGGAGTCAGAATTGAGAGAGGAAGTGGATGGGTGGAATGGAGATCGAGTGGGAGGCAGGAAGGTGAAGGGGTTGAGTCATATGGAACTCACGTGGGTCGGTGCACGTATGGAGAAGGGAGGAGTAGATGTGAGTCATGGAGGGGTGTGTGGATGGGAGAGCTCGGGTAAGGGAGAGATGGTAGGCTGAACGGGTCTGTGGGAAGCGAGCGGAGGAGGTGTGGTAGTGGTGTGGGAGATGAGCAGAGGGCTAGTAGAGAGGTGGTGGAGAGGGAAGCGTGGAGGGATGAGTGGTGTCGAGGGGTGAGAGTGGTTTTGAGAGTGGGTCATGAAGAATTGGGAAAGGGAATGGATTGGTGAGGAGAGGAAGTAAGTGGCTCGGTGGAGTAAAGTTAAAAGGAGATGGGGTCGGGAAGAAGGAAATGGTAGTTGGGTAGAAAGTTGAATGGGGTATTAGGTAGGGTGGGGTAGTTTAGGATAATGAGGATTCTAATTATTATTTTTATTTCTTTTTTAATAATTTAATTCATTTTTTTAATTTTAATTTTTAACTGTTATTTATTTATTTGATTAATATTAATAGTATTATTAATATTTTTAATTAAGAGTGATAAGAATAAAAGTTTACGCTTTTTATAACCAAATCAATAACAGATCTTTTCAAACAATAAATTGACGTACCTTAATGGTGACATAAACGACTACCTGTACGCATCACAACACATGGACAAAAATAGTACCAAAGAGCCTGCAAGTGGGTGAGTCTACAAACGACAACTGTAGAACACATATCTAGATTGACATGATGTCATACTTTCAATAATATAAAATACAATAATTGTTATACATACGACACCTATACAAAGTGAGCAAGCAAAAACATGACCAGAACTTGGATCTGGTCCCACCAGTGTGCCAAATGTTGATCGGGGTTTCTGCTTCTGCCAGATGAGTGTACGAGAAATCAAGAAACACAAAACAACGTCGAGTATACAAGGGCTTAGTACCTTGGAGATGGCGATGGATAATACAAGCGCAAAGTTGATGTCGAACTCCTTGGTGTGATCCCAACAATCTTGCAGTTCACATACACTAGAGAAAGATTGATTAGAGATTTTATGCGGGGATGCCTAACAAAGCAAATCTGGGAAGCGTTAACTCCCTCGGTGGTTTTCAACCCCTGTGTGATAAGAATAATGATAAAATAGAGTCCAAACAGATAACATGCAAATTGATAAACAAAAGAACCTGAAAGATGTTGGTATGCAGATGGTGTTATTGATCAGATGCGTGCAACATGAATCTCACCACATGAACCAGATCACGAGTAGAGTACCATGGAAATTCCACATGTTATCACAAAGACAAAATAATAATGATATTATGATAAATGGCTAAAATTCCTCAGCATTCACCCAAATTTCCTAACCTTTTCTTCCCCTCTCAAATATGGGGAAAAACCCATATTTATAGCTTAATGGTAAGGTTAAACTGCAGGTTAAAAGATACTCAGGGGTTGAGTAAAGTAACCCCGAGTTAAGAAACATGATGTGATCCAACAGGGCTCACAATTTGACTTAAAGTAAAGAAAAGGATAAGGATGTGATAAGAGGTGGGGATATTAGGTGAAATAAAGTATTCTCTTTTTGAATGATTAAGAGTGGGATGTCAGATGGGTGCATTATTGCTCATATTTTGAATAATTTGTGAGAGATGGGGGATAATGCCCAAAAATCTGAATTATTAAATGGGTCCACATGGATCTCATTTGGTAATTAATTAAATAAGGTGGATAAATGAATGGGATTTTATTTAAATTTAAGAAAAGAGAAAGGTGGGAGGGGAAATTATATGAATGTGAGATACAAAGGGCGTTGTACTAAAATTGGTATCTACACATAGAGAAGAACCATCTTCCTGACCTCAATCTTCTTGTTCTTAATATGTCGATCATGCCATGCCTTTTGTCTAGCCTTTTCTGTCTTTTGGCTCTAATGATTTATAGCGTGCCTTTCATCCAACTGCATTAGTTTTTCTATGCACTCTTTAAGTGCCTGCTCATCAGCCAATCCACCTGTGCATGTCATACGTAGGGAGGGTAACATGAATTCTATGGGAAAAATAGCTTTAGCGCCAAACACGAATTGAAAAGGTGTGACCTTGTTCAATATTTTATAAGTTGTCATGTATGCCCAAAGTACAACAAAGACTTTATCATCCTAGTTCTTCCTTCCAACATCACAAATCTTTGTCAATGTATGGTTCAATATCTTGTTAAAAGCCTCAACAATGTCATTGGCTTGTGGATGATAGGGGGTTTTCTTGTGATGTGCCACCATAAACTCAACTAACAAGATCCTGATAGTCTCATTCAAAAAGTGTGTGCCCCTATCACTTGTTAGACTCAACGGACATCCATATCTATTGATAATGTTCTCCCATAAGAACCTTGTTGTTGTAGTTGGTGTGCAATCCTTTGTGGGTCTTTGCTTGACCCACCTTGTAAGATAATCTGTATAAGTTATAATGTAACACGATCTAGTCCTACGCGTGGGTGGGGAAATAGGACCCACAAAGTCAATTGCCCACTTTTCAAAAGGTTTTGCACTAGCAATAGGCCTCAAAGGCATTTCATCTCTATGCTCAGGATTTCCAAGGCGCTGTAAGTGGTCACAGGCCTTGCAATACTCTATACAATCTTTGTAAATTGTTTCCCACCAAAGGCTTGCCAATAGAATCTTACACGCGGTGGCATTTCCTGCATAGTGACCACCTACAATCCCACCATGAGCTTCCTCCATAATAGCATTGTGCTCATGCTCTAGTACACACCGACACAAAACCTCATCATGACCTAACTTGTAAAGATCTCCACCTATCAGCATATAGGGTGCGACACATATAGCAAGTTGTTTCTTCTCTAAGGCCTTCATACCTTCAGGCGCCACACCAATATGCAAAAAGACAACAATACCTTCCAAGTATGAGGGCACATGATTCAATATGAATAGTTGTGCATCCAACATGGTATCCTCAATGCTCTGTGCATCCTCACTCGAAGTAATCCTTGATAGATGATCTGGTCCATAATTGCACTTGCCTACTGGTTTAACCACCACTGTGAAGTCAAATTCCTCAAACAACAAAATCCATCGACATATACGCCCCGTAGAATGAGATTATTGACTAGATACTTTAATGTCATGTGATTTGTATAGAATATGAATGGGGTTGCCAAAAATACGACTAAACTTATGCAACGCATTAATCATGACATAACGCTTCGCACTCCATAATTGTATAGTTTCGTTTAGCCGTGGTCAACTTCCTACTTGCAAAGCAGATAGGATGATCAACAATACCTTCTCCGGGTTGGGCTAATACTACGCCAATGGCCATGCTAGAGGCATCCGCATGCACATGAAAAGGCTTGGTCTAAGAAGGAAAGTGCAGAATAGGCGCAGTAAGCCTTTCCTTTAGTGTCTCAAACGCGCGTTGTTGCACGTCACCCCAATGGAACTTGCCTTTACCCTTCAATAATTCTTCCAATGGTATGACGATCTTAGCATAACCTTTGGTAAACATTCTGTAATATCCTGTGTGCCCTAAAAATCCATGCACTTCACTTTGGTTAGTAGGTTACTCTAAGCCCAAAATAACAACAACCTTAGCATGATCCACTAACAAGCCTTCGTTACAAATAATATGCCACAACAATGTCCCAAAAGGTGTAACAAAACACACTTCTTAATGTTTAGGAGATGCTCAATCACAAGCACCTCTCAAACATAAAACTTAGATTATCACAATGATCTTTCACCAACCCATACATTGTCAATCATCTAATTAAAACTAGAAGAACTTATGAAAAAGTCCTGGAATGCTTGCACAACAATGTGCGAAAAGCGTAGGCGCATTCTTCAATCCAAATGGCATAACTTTGTATACAAAACTTCCCCACTCAGTGGTGAAAGTTGTCTTTTTTTTATCCTCTTTAGCTATCCTTACCTGATGATATCTAAAAATCCATCAGTGAAGGAGTAGATCTTGGCCTGCAACGCCTTCCAAGATTTCTTCAGTAAATGGTGTGGGAAAGGGATCTATTACACATGCATCATTCAACTCCCTATAATCCACACAAATTTTTATCTTGCCATCTTTCTTGATACTTATCACCATTGGGCTAACCCATTTTGATTCCTCTATGGGCTCAATGATTCCAGAGTTCAACATCTTGTCAATCTTCTCTTTAACTTTGACTCATGCAGTTAGGATTCATCATGTAAGGCCTCTTCCTAACTGGGCATGCACATTCCTTTAGCTTGATTCTCATCTCACCCAAAGAGTCATGCACTCCTTTCAACTCATGATAGCCAACCTTTAGGGAATAAATCTTAGAAGTCATGCAGTAGCTCAATAATCTTAGCAACCTCTGAATTAGACCAATAATCACTAATAATAGCCTCTTTAGGTTCAACTTCTGTTCTAATGTTGACCTTCTTTGTTTTCATAGGCTCATGGTATGTGCGCGCTCATTCATCGCACTATCCATGACCTCGCGTGTACCCACAATATGATCAACATCCAAGTTATCTACCTCCTCATCATCTATCATATAAACCATCTTTCCTTTTTCCTTTGCCAACCTAGGCGCACCCAATTTGTTCTTCATCAGTCTCCTCCTCTTCAAAGCGCACCTTGAGGTCTGATTCTCCCAACAACTCCTAAATGAGTTCCTCAACCTTTGCACTATCTCCCATAGTCAAGCGCTTCATTATTTGTAATGCCTCATTCTCCGGTGGTTTAGTAGAAAAGTAATCAAAGGTATGAACTATACCTGCAATCAACTCTGTCCAATTTCATGTCGCTCTATTTAACTCAAAGCATAGACATACCACACACGTGTGCAACCTCGCAAGGTGGAATAGAACTTATGCACCCACAATGATGGTGGTAAAGCTTCCTACCCCTCTGTTCAGAGTCTCTCACACTTCTGAATGTGGTGCTGAACAAGATCCTTCCTGTGAAATTCACAAATTTGAGAGGGTACATTGCTCCTTAGAAATCTAGCAGAGAGGACAATTCTCATTTCACAACACTCCCCAAGATTATCCCTGTGTGTAATGCACTGTGTCACGATTGTCCCACGCAGTGTTTAAACTAGCATATTTCTTCTTTCTATTTAATTTGTCCACTGGGCCTCTATAGCAAGCAAAAACACCTCAGGATTGCCCTTGGTAGTGTACCTTGGCACAGTTCTTGCCCGAATGCCTAATAGAGCATGACCTCCGACACACGTAACTGCACTCTTCGTTTCATGTCCAACTATCTCACAAGTCCTATGCGCCCGGTTATCACAAACAACACTTGTTGTATCACTCATGGATTGTGAATCATCCCACTGAATTACCCATTCCTTCGATGGCTCCAACACCGGTGCATACATAAATTTTGATTACATCCTCTTCACTCAAAGGTTATACATAAGGTGCAACCTTTCCATCTGTCAAAGGGATGATCATGTGCTCCTTATTTTCAAAATTGATATAACCCTTATTGCAAGCGCAAATCATCGTTATTTGCATAACACCAGGGGCCCCAAGTAATGCTGGAAAACTATCTGCTTCTGCGAGTGCTAAGACCTCAAAATCACCAGTAAACTCAGCCCCCTGAATTGTAATAGTGACATCTTTCAAAACTCCAATAGGCATGGCTTTAGTCTGATTTGCCATAAACAACACAATCAAAGATGTCTGTAATGGTGGTCTCCCCATTTGTAGCCATGCGTCCAAAGTAAGCACATTTACTTCCGCACATGTATCAATCAAGATGTTACTTAAAAGCCACCCATCAACAATTGCATTCAATGTGATCTCTTTATCATAATCAATACTATGAGGAGGCAAGTTGGCATGCAAGATCTATCTCCCACGCTCAAACTCAACGCGTGATACCTTTTCTCTTATCCATTCCCCTAATAACATAATGACGTTCTCTTGACGTAGCAAATTAGAAACCTCCTTAATGTCATCCACATCTGTCTGTGGTAATGTGACTGCATTTGCTTGTTCTAACTTCCGTGATCGATCCTTTAAGCATTGTATCTCACCTTGCAAGCTCCTGATAACCTCCATAGATTCTTGATACACTTCCTTCTGATGTGCAGGGTCTGGATACTTTGCATTAATAACCTCCTACTTTGTAATAACAAACTTCTATTTGGGAACCTCACGGGCGCGCACAACTTCAACGTGAGTAATCACTAACATAGGTATCATATCAGAATCAGGTGCTAACGTGGGAATCCACTAATCTTCCACCATGCCTTGTACTTTGATCATCCCCACACCCTTATCTTGCTTGTTTTGCTTACACATATGCTCATATAATTTCATGCACTCTTCATACTTATGATTCTTTCCTCACCAGGAGCAAACTGGATTATGGGGGCATTCGCGCCTATAGTGATCGGGTGATCCGCAATTGTAGCATGTCCCACGAGGAAAATCACTTCTTCCTCCACTGCATCTATGGCCTCGAAAACCTCCATGTTATCCTCAAACTCGATTGCCCCCATCAGAGCGCCCTTCATTATTATTTTAATTTTGACCACGATTATCACTTTGCTCCTTGGAATTGTTTGCAACACCGGTTTGTCGCACACCCATATCAATTGCTTCATGAATTTGATCAATCAACCTACAATTCTTTGTATCATGAGTGTGTGATTTACAAATTTCTGACCACCTTTGGATACGTTCTTCCTAATAGCGCACTGCAACAAAGGACACTTGCATGAATCGTGATCCAAATGAAATATTTTGCAATCCAACAGAATAATGTGCATCGACCTACGTGGGCAATTATCCTTGGTATGACCCTCTACTTCGTAATTTGTACACCACAAGCCACCGCGCGCGTCTCATGTGTTGAAGCAAGCTAACAATTTCTCCAATCGCTTCGCCATAGAAGTAATCTGTGCCTCCAGAAAGGGCCTTACTCTAGTGTCCACACTCCCAATGACCTCAACGTGCAGAGCTACCTCAAGAGCTTCACAAAAACCTATAAAAGTATTGTGTGAGAGTGCCCTCTTGAAAGGTGTTATTAATCCTCCAACAAACCATTGAGCATGCTGACTAGGATGAATATCATAGGATAACAAAGTCTTAAAACAAGCATCATATTCCCTATACTTTCAACCATGCCCTACTTGATATCCTTCAACGAGTGATACTTTTCTACTCAAATTCTAGAATATGCAACTATGCCAAAAAGGCATCACACAATGCCTCATAATTTACACAAGTTTGATTCGGATCAAACTTCCTATACCAACTATGTGTGCACCCTGCAACGTAGTTACAAATTGACTTGCTTTGCACTTTGGAGTTGTAATCCCCTTGGCGCGCCATAGTATTTCACACATATGAACGTGCTTCGTGACATATTCAATACCTCTATATTTTGGGAGATAAAGGGACATCTCATAATACACTTGCTAGGATTGGTGTAGATCATGCCCACCAGATCCAGATCTGTATTACCTCTTGTGTTCCCTCCACCTCCAGAACCACTAGATCCGCTAGACCCCGAACCTCTAGATCCTCCTCATGTGGCGAGCATTAGACTAAAAGATGTGTTACTTTGTGTACCCATTGTTGTACTAAACCGAACTCCCATGGTCTATGAAGTTGTGTTACTTTCAGGAGTAATACCAATGTTCTGCGTACCTACGTTATGCGCCGATGACGCCTTGAGAAAATAAACCTCCAACCAGACCTCCAAATAACACGAGATGACATTTGTGTCGCCATAGATGAATATACTACCTAGTTAAATCCACGAACTTGAATGTAAATTAAATCTATCTATCACTACTCTACTGCCCACACTAGCTTGCTTACTATTGATCATTGTAGAAATTGGAAAACCAAGTGCAAGGGCTAGGTTGTTATGAGGGATCAAATGCGCGCCGCGGTCCCCGAAATCTCTACCAACTCACTCTCATTAGAGGTCGAAGAGGGTTCTCTGTCATGCTTACCCAAATGGGGAGTTCCAGATGCTTCGGCTCCACGTCCTCTGTGTGAGCTCCAAATCCTTCACGAGCCATCTCTCTCCACAACATCATTCATTCCGCAATTTCATGCTACTTCTCTAAATCCCTCTCATGCACCTCATTAAACTTAAGCCGCCTTTCTTCTCTCTTCCCTTTTGCTACAAAGTCCACCATATTTCACCACACTTGCTCCCGCCCCGCGTGTGGTGGGGTTTTAGCTAGCCATAGGTTTCTCTTCAAAAGCCAATGTTACCATCAAGATCTTAATCACTAAGGGGATAACACGTAGAAAAGATCATACGGGTTCACACAAGAACCGGTACTTAGCTACCTCGGACGGGAATAAGTAGACACATCATACTCCAATATATAGCTATTTAGGACACCATTCCACCATGCGAGTCCAAGTCAAATTAGCATCATGTAAATTCTGATAATCTTCTTGCGTCCAAACAAGAGTTCTATACCTCCAATTCCTTTTTAATGCATATCCTACCAACCATTCATACAACTCTATGGGAAAATAGGAAAAGAACGTCCCATAAAGCTTATGATATAGATTCTACTCAACCCACACGCAAACATTAAATTCAGGTCCAATGTTGTATCTTTGTGCGAACTCGTCCTCCAAATTCTCTACCCAACTTTCAACAATATCCAAATTTTTTTCGATATGTTTCCATCACATACCATCTTTGCAACAACTTCGAAAAGAGGTCCCAGTAATAGAACCAAAATATAGTCTCATTTTACCCATAAAAGCCCAAGACACGGCGACACATCACCTAGGCAGGCTTGAGCGCTCACCCGAAGCACGCAAGGGTACCAAGTTCCTCTTTTATGTGAGCTCTAACAAGGAGTTAACATGATGGACAAACATATATTCTAGTTCCATGACAAACATTCAAGTATATTGCATAACATAAACCAAATCTAGATCTCAACTATTATGCATGAAGAATTAAACAAGAACCATAATCAAATTTACCATACAAGATCCTTGCTCAGTTATGTCAATCAACAATATCCAACCACAAAGATCCATTATATTAAATATTGTTAAACACAAAAGCTGGTTACATATATAAGAGTGTCACCATGAGTCACGCACGCACATAATCCAGTAGCATAACTTTATTACAAAAGTGATCTCCCAATACTATATATAGGGGTGGAGAACTCGCCCTTCACTTTGTCTATGCATCCTCAAAATAGGCTGCGCATGTTAAGGATAGCCATGCGCGCTACAAGATAACTACAAAAACATGCAAGCTTTCCTAATAATAGATCTACTACAATTAACTCTTAGTTCAGATCCTATTATTAGCTCTAGACTATGCATGTCGCTTGGTCTTCCTTATATTCCAAAATAGCCTTTGCTTGAACCACAAGTCTTCATGTTTCAATCTTATCTTCAAAACCTTGTTTGGCCGCTACTCCAAGTCTATATTTAGATCCGCATCCCAAAACTAGCTAAGTGTTGTCTCCTTTTAAGAGCAATCCTTTTCTCGTTTGTCTTCATCACACAAACTCTGTTCTCCTGGCGCGCGTGTCTTTATGTGCCTTTCTCCCCTGCGCTAACTTTTCTTTGGTACTTGGTCATTTTCCATGCTCAACAATATGTTGTTTTGAAGCGCTTTGTTATATACGTTTTTTTTTTTAATTGCTTCCAAACCTTTTTATGCCGATCCATATGTATGTTAGACTTTGGGTCGTGATTCCATTCCACTTGTTTTTATTGTGAATATTTTGTATTATTACGCCAAAGGCGTTCCCCTTATGGGAAAGGCACCTACGGACGTTTCTACGATTGTGTTAAATTTGACGGTTTGATGGCCGTCTTGATGTTTGTGCTTTTCCTCCCTATTTTAGTTTTTCTCTATTATTTTTAATAATTTTGTTTCTAATAATTAACAATTTTAGCTTTTGTTTTTAATTAACAACAATTTTAGCTTTTATTTTTAATTAACAATTTTAGCTTTTGTTTTTACTTAGGTCATTTGTCTTGAAAATAGAAATCTCTCGATATCGTAGCGTATTCATTTAATTGACAGACATGAATTTGAGTTGTATTATCAACATTGCGAGATCATGTAATTGACAGACATGAATCTGAGTTGTATTATCAACATTGCGAGAGCATGTTTCACCAAGCACTGGTTGGCAACTTGGTGTTTCATATGTAAAGTTGCTTTTGAATTTTGCATGAGATAGTCAACCACATATCTGATCAACGATACTCTCTCTTGTGATCTGAATGATTGCCTATAAGCAAAGTTGTGTTTCCATCCCAAATATCCCTGGTTTAAAATTAAATAAGTAAATGAAAATTACGATAATCAACTCATAAACAAACAAATGGTTGATTTGCGGGCTTGATACTGATTGATGAAATTGGTTATACAACAAATATGGATGTGAATTAGTTTATCTCAATTATTTCTATTTTATAGGGAATAATTAGCTTATCTTATTATTTCTATTTACTAGGTGCTCTTAGGCATTTAATAGTGCTCAATCTAAAAAATAACTTGCTTTTTGGACAAATTCCCAATTCTCTAAATAACTGCACAAAATTGCATCACTTGTCGTTGTCTAATAATACGCTTGAGGGACCAATTCCATCTAAGATATTAACAACATTGACCAGATTAGAACATCTGCTTCTAAATTCCAACAAACTCAATGGTAGTATCCCGGAAGAGATTGGTCAATTATGGAAACTGAGAGAGCTCAAGTTGAAGAACAATATCCTTACAGGTGCCATTCCCAAGGTCTAGGAAACTATTCTTTCATGGAGGAGTTAAATATATCTTCTAATTCCTTGTATGGCTATATTCCACAAGAATTGGGTTCACTTTCCCAACTACGAGAACTGTCAGTTGGATAATAACAACCTAGGAGGGTCCATTCTATATTCTCTCATGAACTGTACAGAATTGAAAAAGTTGAACCTATATCACAACAAGTTTGTGGGGACAATTCTAGAGGATGTAGGCCATAAGCTAGCCAAATTGCGACTGGTGGACCTGTCCATCAATCAGCTAAATGACAACATCCCAAAATCCATAGGAAATATTTCGGCACTTAATTTTCTTCAAATAGAAGACAACCAATTAAGCAAAATGGTACCCTAGGAATTGGGAATGTTGGGCTGCCTACAACAACTGACGTTTGGCAATAACAATCTGAAGGGAGATGTTTTTTCCATTCTCTTGAACTGTACAAAGTTGTAAACCATTGGGTTGGAATTCAACCAATTTTGGGCTCTGTTAAATGAGAAATTGGTACGTAAGCTCACCAAGCTACAAGAACTTGCTACAACACGTAATCGATTTAGTGGGAGGACCCCACATTTTAGATACTGCATTTGTCCTCCCATTCTCAACACTGGTGCCCAACATCGTGTTGACTTCATTCTCAACTAATTTCTTGATGTCTTTGCCTCTACCTTTTAGTTTCTTTATAGCCACATCTTTATCTTTCGAATTATCTTGATACACTCTTCAAAAGCTTCTTTGCCCAATTTCGTAACACTGGTTGCAAATCTATGGGTTGACGCAGGCCTCGTGAATGGTGCCACAGGAAAAATCACCGACATTGTCTACGAAGCATCAATGCAACCACCAACATTACCTTTATTTGTTGTTATCAAATTTGATAGATACAATGGCCCATGTTGGGATCCCTCCAACCCGTTACATATTCCCATACCCCATATTTCAAGAGGGAATCGAAGACAATTGCCGATTAAAATGGCCTGGGGATTAACTATCCACAAGTGGCAGGGACTTACTTTGCATAGAGCAACCGTCGACATTGGAACCACTGAAAGGCAGGGTCTGACATTCACAACTTTCTCCAGAGTTCCCTCACTTGCAAATCTACGTATTTCACCTACTTTTTCATTCAAGAGATACTCAAAAATGGTGTACGTAACAACACTTGGAGCAAGAAGAAAGGAGGAGTCAAGACTACTATCACTCAACCTGTCGTAAAAGCTACCCTCTGCTTTGATAGCACCTCCACCACTACTATACTCAACACTTCTTCTATCCAAAGCGACACTATTGTTCAAGGGGTATCAAATGTAATCATGTTTATTGAAACTAAAGCGCCACTAAAGGTTACCATTCATGATATAAATCGCAAATGTATACATGTCTCATTATGTGCACACAGATCTACATTTATTTGATGTTTTGAAATATGATATGCAACTTTAATTGTATGAATTTGTAATGAGTTAAATTTACACATACAACCTTCAATGTAATGTTTCAACTAAATTCCTACACTATAACTATCAATCACACACATTATCAACTCTGCATACAATAAATATTTTTCCAACAAAACACCAACCGAACAACCGATGCACAACTAATAAACACGAATTAAATACATACAACATCAACTATAAAATAAATTGACTATCGAAAATGGTATCAAATGTATTCATGTATGAATTTTCAACAAGTTTGAAATGTAAAAACAACCTTCAAATTAAGTGGCCCATCTATATTTCTACACTTACAAAATCAATCACACCCCTAATCAACATCAACTACAAAAGTAATAATTATACCTCTAAAAAAATAACATATACCGTTTGGCGTTCACATCTCATGAAACACATGCGATTGCTAGTATTTATTATCTTCTTAGAAGGCGGGTATATTGTCTTCACCTCACTCATTAATCTATTTCTTTTCCTCAATCAAATGTTGCCATGTGGATTATTTTGGTATGGGACTATAGTTAGTTAATTTATTTATTTTTTAATAATTTTAAAACATCATTTATCTCTCAATCTCATTCGCCAGTTAACTTTTCTCTTTATTTGTGGCAGTTTTCGAGGAAGAGAAATTGTCCAACCTTGCATTTAATGGCGTAATTGTGTATGACAGGTTTTAGCATTGTTGAGGGGCTCGAGAATGGCCCTGTCTTTGTTTTGTTTGATCGGATGTCATCTCTGAGCGAATCCATTATTTGCAGAGTCGTAAGCTTTGTTAGATAGATTGGACAGAAGACTGGAGGTCGTGGAACTAAAATTCTCTGTATTGCTCGTGAGTTCATTCGCATTGGCGAGAAGAAGCATGTCGGTATCTAGTGTCCATATGAAATTAGAATTTAGAATTGTCATAGCGCAAGGAGCAGTATTTCATGGCAGGGAGAATGAGGTTGAATACAGACAAGGGGAGGTTGGAGATTGAGTGTAATAGAGTTGGGGCCTTGTTTGTAGCTGCTTCATGTGACCAAACTCTTTCTGAACTGGGGGATGTAACACACCCAAATCCAGCTTTTAGAAGCCTGGTTCTCCAACCCAGCAATGCTAAAAAGTTTGGGGACACGCCTCTGCTCATGATGCAGGTAATTGTGTTAGATATGTTCTTAAGAGGAAGTTGTTTGTTCTAAATTGTCATTAGTATTTGAAATGTTTATATTTGTTTTGTGGGGTAACAGGTAACTAGATTAAAATGCGGCAGTATAGTGCTGGGAATGTCTATGAACCACTCATTATTTGATGGGTTTGGAGCGATGGAATTCATGATGAACTTCTCTTCTGTAGCAAGGGGTCAGGGAGTGATCACTCACCCACTTCCAGACCGGACATGTTTGAAAGCCAGAGATGTTCCAGAGATCAAATATGAGCATTTGGAGGCCATGAAATTGAGTGACATCCCAGAAGAGATGAGAAATTCCTTCACAACTGCAGATGTAGCAGATTCTGACGTCTCCAGTGTCTCTCTTCCACCTGATTATAGCTATAAGGTGTTTCCTTTTACCATAGACAAGCTCGAGAGACTAAAGAAGAAAGCCATGGACGATGGTAATCTAAAGAAGTGCTCCTCATTCGATGCCATTGCAGCTCTAGTATGGCAGGCTTGAACCAAGGCCATTGATATGCCTCCAGATCAGCCTTCTAAGATGTTTTTCGCCGTGGACATTCGTTCAAAAATGGATCCTCCATTGCCAAAAGGATTTGCAGGTATGCCTATAGTATATACCATAGGATAGGTTCTCTGATATTAGTACCAGATTCTTTATTGATTTATTCTACGGTGAATTATCTTTGTGGATAACTGTAAGCAGGTAGAAATAAATGGAATTACGGGCAGAAATCAATAGATTGCAATTCTTCACAATGTTGACATTCTTTAAGATATGTTGTAACTCCGACATGCAATACGGGTGTCTTTGAAATATTGCTTTTACCTTGTTTTAGGTCTCTAACAAGTGATCCTCCCGATTCGCTTTGTCCCTTAATTCCTTATGAAGGTTTAAAGCCCTCTTTTCATCCTTAAGCCATTTACATGCCCTGGCTTTGGATTTCAACTTTGCAGACAAGTAAGATACTTTTGGTCCTGGTTTATTCATTATTTTAATCCTGAATTGACTGATTAAGTTGCAGGCGTGATTTAGAATTTGATTTCCAATTTTGTAATTCATTCCAATCTGAAGTATTGGGTAACCATTATTGTTCCACAAATCTGAAAAACCAAGCTGATCATTGTTAGTGCCAAAGTTTTCTTGTTCAGGTAAATAAAATTACTATTAAAATTACCCAAATGAATGGGAATTCAGCTATAAAACTTGTGATTTTGTTTTTCATCAATATAAACCCACCAAGCCAATTGCTTTGGTCACCCAATTCATTATTTTAAAATCTAGAAGTACCTAGTTAATCCATTGGCCTAAATTCTGACATTCTTTAAGATATGTTGTAACTATGTAACTCTTGAATTTATTGCTTGCAAGTTGATTTTTGATTATTTATATCATCAAGCTGATATTGTCACCATCATAACTTCCATATTTGCCTTAATTTTCGTTGGTTGTTGCATCAGGCAATGCTATTTTCTGTGCATATTGCATAGAACCAGCAGGTGCAGTGAAAGAGAAACCATTATCCTTTTGTGCAGAGAAAGTTCAGGAAGGCATATCCAGAGTCACAGACGATTATGTTCGGTCATCCATGGATTTCAGCGAGACATACAAATCAATTCCAGCATTACCAGGAGGCATATTTCTATCTGCATGGTGGAAAATTCCATTTCATCTTGCTGATTTTGGATATAACAAGACAGAGTATGAAGCTTCTCGTTTCTCTCCCTAATAACCTATGTTATGCAATGCAGGATTCTCCACATTTGTAATTGGTTTCAACTTTCAACTCGTAAATAAATGTTACATTTTGTCTGCCAAGGGATATCAGAACTACACATAAATAGATTTCCTTAGAAAATAAGCGAAGGCATTGAAGGTAATTTCTTAAGTTACCGCCAAGGATGACAAATTTGGTGTACCAGGCTCTCTTTGTACAAGCCATCTTAGGAAGAAATACAATTTTGGCTACTTGGGGTATTCAAGTTATAAGCCCATATTTTTTCCAATTTCTATTTTATGTTTAAATAATTTAAAATTGTAAGGAAATGAAATACTCATTTAATTTTAAAATAAACAATTTTTTACATTGCACACCTTTTCTTCCATTTCCTTACATTGCACACCTTTTCCCTCCAATTTTACCTTGAAGTTATACTCATATTGTTTTCACCTTTTATACTCTTTTCTCACACCCTCTAATTTATGAATCAACATCCTTCCTTTCCATTTAAGTTATACACTCTTTCTGAAATTTCAAAACTAAACAAAATTTATATTATAAAAAGATTAAAAAATACGAGCATCTTCTCACATTACATTTTCTTCTCCACACACACACACACATCCACTGTCACTGCACATAATGGAAAAATAAATGCTCCTCCTTACCTTTATAAGATACACACTAAATGGAACAAGACAAATGTAAATGGAGCCAATCTCATTACGGTCAGGTCTCCACAGGGATTCCAATCTGCCCACTGAATACATTGAGAAGCTTAAACAGCCCCCAGGAACAAATGTGCCATCACATAGTCTTATCAAATCTGCATAATTTCCTTCAAGAAAGTTTTGTTCAAATTGACGTAACATCGTCTGAGGTATTTTATTTTTTTCCTCCACCCGCTACATTAAGATTCATGTTTGAAATACTTACTAACAAATCTTTTGTTACCTTCAAACAGTTATTTTTCGCATTGGATTCAAAATTATTATGCTTCACCAAAGAGAATGTCGAATTTTGTTAAAGCCATTATCTGTCATCCTTAAAACATTAATGCTTCAGGGTCAAAACATTAATTAAAATTTGTTTGAGTGTGCTTTTCTCTAGCAAATAAACTTTCGAATACTTCAGTAGGTGATAAAATAATTGTGTTCATAGGTAAAGTATCCAAAAAAAAGAAGAATTAAAGGCTTCATTTTGTTGGCGTTGACATCCATGTTAATGATCAAATTTTCATTTCTAAACATTGACGCATTAATTACATCAACTCCAAGAATGTCACATACAAGCACACTATATATCGATGTGATCTCGGGCACCGAAAAAAAATCTACTACAAAATTTAGGCATGTATTTGTTTAACTTATTTGTTGGAAATAGACACATTGTCTATGATAATTTCATCCACACCAATCTCACCCGCACCTAGTCCAATCATATTATATATGTTGTTTCCGTTTCCATAATAATTTTAGATACTATCAAGCAGGTCAATATAATGAATACATTCCTATAGAACTCCTAAACACTAAACAAATACCCAGTTTCTTTACTATTACACAATATTCAAATTGGAACAAAATAAAATTACATAGTCACCTATACACCCTCTCCCAACAATGCACCTTCCATCATCGACCCTAGCGGCGTAGACTTTCTCCTCGAGGAGAAACCCCTACTTATTCTTTAATTGCGGCAAAGGCATTTGCAAGTTGGGTCGAACCCTCGCCCCTATGACAACAGACAAGATGTGGACGGCCAAGATTAACAACCTAACATCATTGACATATGTATATATCCTACATGGTCAAGAATGTCAACCATGCATACAATGAGCTATTGTGGGCATAGTGTAATAAGAACCACTCATGGCATTCAAGTATTTGCAACCTTCATCTACTAAATCTATATGGTTCGATGTTAATAAAACACTAGCAAAACTTACATGGTTGAGGTAAATTCCTAATTGCTTCATTGCTTTAAAGAGATTGAGAGCATTCTTGTAAAAGCCATTTTGTGCATATCCTGTAATAGTTACATTCCATGAGAACATATTTTCCCGAGGATTTATTGTCAAACAGGTCACACACCTTGTGTACGCTTCCACATTCTGCATACATATTTACTAGAGCACTTGTCATAAATTTGTAACAAAATTGGTTGTGGACTCAAGATTGCATATTATGTTATTTTTTCAATATCTCAACATCTCTTTCGCTTAGACTGTGCAGGTACATTGCATAATTGATAAATAACACTACACTTCAACATTATTTTATTTACTCTTCTCGCATAACAAAAAACATCATCTTCGGCAGGATTTGCCATATCATGGCCTTGTTTTAAATACTAGATCTCTATTTCATTTAAAAATTAATTTTCAAAGAGAGTTGAGCAAACGGAACACATTACAAAAGCAAAAGCATTTCTCATTCCAGAAATAGCTGAGCAAACTGCGAAAAGAGCACATTTCAAAGGTACGAGCTATTTTCCTTGTAGTCGCTGCAGTCTGTTACTTGCAAATTTCTGATAAATCAAAGCAAAATATGCTGCTTATCAATCAACAAATTTTCTGATCACTCAATTTTTCAATAACTTGTAAAGAAAATGTCTAGAGATAAATCATTAATTTTTCTGGTCTTTAAGTTCTGTTTTTATCACTAGTTTATGGGAGAAAGTTTACGATTCGAAGCAACAAACTCTAAATTCTTATAGAATCCTTCCAAATGTTTTTCATCCACGCAGAATAGCACAAAACCCTAATAAATTCGGGCAACGAAAAGCTTTACAGGGGGCGGAAGGGTTTTGGTGACAACAACCTGTTAAATTCAGGGTTTAAAACCGTTTTGTAAATCCTTAGCCATGGTTTGCATTCGACAAGCCACAATAGACGACCTGCTTGCTATGCAGACATGTAATTTGATGTGTCTCCCCGAGAATTACCAGATGAAGTATTATTTCTACCACATTCTTTCGTGGCCGCAATTTCTCTACGTGGCAGAGGATTACAACAAGAAAATTGTGGGCTACGTGCTTGCGAAGATGGAAGAGGAGTCCACTGAATGCCACGGGCATATAACTTCTCTGGCCGTTCTTCGCACTCACCGAAAGCTGGGAATTGCCACAAAGCTCATGAGTGCGGCTCAGAGGGCTATGCATGAGGTCTTTGGGGCAGAATATGTTTCTCTTCATGTCCGCAAGAGCAATCGGGCGGCATTTCATCTGTATACGGAGACTTTGGGGTATAGAATTAATGACGTGGAGGCTAAGTACTATGCTGATGGTGAAGATGCATATGACATGCGCAAGCAGTTGAAGGTGAAGGACGATAAGCATCAGCATTGCGGAGGGTGTTGCGGTGCCAGCGAAGGCGAGGTGAAGGTTCAGACTGGTATTTCTATGGGTGGGGATAGAAAGGAAAAAGAAGGAACCTAGTGCTGCAAATATGGTTGTTTGTCTTTTAAGCGAAACAGATGCTTTTGGTATTTAGATTCTTGAACTTTTTCTTTTGCAGACACTTGGGCACCGCAAATGCTAATAGTAATCTCTCATTATTTGAGGGTAGTTTTCTAGGTCTTGTTTTAAGGCTTTAAATTTTTCGTACCTTTGAGATGTGATGATGGTGGAGCATTTTAAATCAGTGTCGTGATAAGTCTAGAATCTTAATTGTTAGAAAGTAAAGAGCAGAGGACAAAATTTCTATCTATTGTTATGTTTGTTTATGCAAAATTAATTATGGAAACGGATATAAATCTATTCTAGACACTGAGATGTAATTTTCTGGACAGACAGAGATAGTGTAACCTGGTATTTAAGAAGTGGAAGATGGGTATGAATTCCGTCTCTTCAGAAATTTGTGGATGTATTTATTTTCTTCATTGTTTATTTTATTGCGGACACCCTTGTTGGCTGTGCTGGGAATTTTACGTCATGAACATCATTGTATCATTGGTATTGGTAAGTTTTGTTGTACATTGAGTCCAGAATATCATTAATGGTCAGTAGAATCACAACAGTTTCCTTTTTTAGTTGAAATGAACAAGTTATTATTTAATGGAAATGAAGCTTATCAAATGATGTTTTGTTGTGTTTTTTCAATTTTAGTTTCTGACTTTTTGACTTACCTTGCATGAGCCATCTTTTGAGCAACAAAAAGTTAAGTTAGGAAGTCCTACACCATAATCAAAACTCTGTCATGGCCACTGCCTGATGTTGAAGGCTTGTGTACTCCATGGAGGATGCACACGTCTGAATCTGGAGAGAGATAGGGGTATGCGCACCTTGTTGAACAATAGGTAAGATAAATGAGAAAAAAACCCCTTGTGGGCTTTGATCAACAACGCGGTGGGGGGATGGGGGTTTCTTGCTCACCAAATTAGTGTCTCACTTGGCAGTGACCTAAAACTATCTCTACCTTTACCTTTACTTCCAACACCAGAAACTGAAAAGATACTCCTTGATGGGCACTTGCAACACTTTAAACTGTAAATATACTCCTCTATGGCCACTTGCAACACCTGAAACTGGAAAGGTTTATCCTTCATCTTTCCTGTCAGTTGATTCAAGAGATAAAGTTTTAAGCAATCACGGATAGATGTTCAGTTGAATAACTTCCTTTTCCTTGCAGCCATTGACCCATCTCCACTCAAAAACATACAAATTTCTGGTTTTGAAGACAATTGAGATTGTTTCATCCTCAACATGAACTCACAACAGACTTGCCAACAGTAACACTATTAATCTCAATGTATTGACGCTCAAGTCAAAATTTAGATAACAGACACTATGACAAGAAGTCACCCACAAATTCTTATGCTTTACAACATATTGCATGTCATGAATCACTTTCAGAGTTTATTCATTTCAATGTCGGATCACAAACAACACAAATAACCCTTATTCGACTGCAATTTCAGTCCACGAAGATTATCTTCACTTACTCTCCCTTCCTGGAATCACTCTTGAGCTACAACGAACTCAAGTCCTCTCTGGATTCATGAATCTTCTCACCTTCTCTACGGAGCTGATCTCTCTTACTCTTCTTCCCAATTCAATCTCTTGAGCTCTGAACCCCATAAATGGAAGATGAAACTAACTTATAGATTGGTTTTCATGTCTTTTCCGCTTCCCTTGCCTGCTGGATCACCCGTTCGAGTCTCTTCGCCTTCTATGTCAATTCATATCCCACGGGAGTCATTTATGCCAGGCAGGTGTTGCTTCTTTGGCCAGCGGGATGCTATTCTGTGTTTAGCTGCTGCCAATTGGTGTATGGAGAGGATGGAACATGCAGTTTCACACAATAGGCATGATATGGTGATCCATCTTCACCTTCCAAAGGGGCTGGCCCTACAAGAGCCTTTAAACAAATACAAGAAAGGCTATCTCCTTATTAAATCAACTATATATTCCTGCCCTTTTCTGCATTGCTGGATTAGGTTTCATGGCAAAATCTATGGTCTGCTGGTGTCAGTTCCATGTCAGGTGTTTGTGGCCTGAATTCCATGGGTTTATTTCAAACGGCATTGGATCAGAGGGTGTGAAAGCCCTTATGATGTCACACAGTCTTTGTTCAGTTAAGGACTCTATATTATAAGTCCACAGGCTGTATTTAATTGGTTTTATGCCTTTAAAGTTTCCTCGGAGATCAATGGTCTATGGGTCACATTAGATTTTAATCCAACAGTCTGTGGAGCATATTGACATTATCAAATCTCTGTCAGTTCCCATGCTCCGTTCTTCGTCCATTTTACCGAGTCGGATTTGAGATTGATGCTGCAGAAGTAGCAGCCATTTATAAAATAAGATTTAGCCTGTGGGCATAAGCCCTTCTTTTGGCGACAAGAGCTAAATTTTTGAGCCAAGCCTGTGGGCACTTGCATTTATATCTTAGTGCCTTATTATTTCAAAACTCCATATTGCTTGCGGGCAATATTACATTTGAGGGAAAATGGCTTGACAGGATGCATGCGGGCAATAAATATGATACAAGGCCATTAAAACATAGAAAACAAAGCCTGCAGGAAATATTCAAAGGTGAAGCCTATCAAAAGCATAAAGCGTAAGCTTTCAGGCGTCGAGTTGCACCGGGCTGATGAGATCATATAATAAAAATTAAAATCAAACCTCACAGGCAGTATTCATATTGAAGGGACTTGCTTTGCAAGGTTTTGGGAATATATAAGCAGCCATGCTTGCAGAGAAATGCCACCAGAAAAGAAACAAATGCAACAGGAAACCAAAAGAAAGGATTTTATTTTATTTATTTATTTTTTGATTGATGCGAGATTACTAGCAACCAGGGATGCATTTGCATCATGGTTCAACTAAGAAGTGGCAATTATGTTAAACAATCGATGATAATTAGTACTTGTCAATCTGTCCGTTACAATCTAGCATGTAGTCACAAAAGTCTGCTTTGGGTTATCCATTTTTTCCCTCTATTTTGGTTAGCTCTATATCAAATATTGTGTTCCCTTTTTGTGGTTATACCTGGGGTATAGCTGACAGCCAGACAATGGTTACTTTCTTGAACATATCCTTGAAACAAGCAGAACAAGTGGCATTTATAATAATGATATCAGCCATAAAAATTCTGTAATTCTATCTTTGGCTTCTCCTTGGAGTTGTGCATTGTACACATCTATTATTGCTGGCCCAGAGGGTTTACATTGCCTCCACTGGGAGACCTCATTACATGCACATTTTTTTAAAACCGTCTGGTCATAGCCCCTTCAATTATTTATTAGTTAAGAGTTGGAAAAGTCTTTTAAGTGCGGGGATGCTGGATAAGGAAATTAGGTGCATAAATTACTTAGCTCTTATGAGATGCCTAATATATTTTGTTTTACCTTTTGTATGAGGCTACATTTTGTATCTTAACCCCATCTTATTTCACAAAGAAATGCTTGTGTATACCTTGAAGACTTCACAAAAATTGTGTTTCTGTCCTGTTGGGGTCACCAGTGTTCTAGTTTGTGCCCACTAAGTGTTTGAAACAATTTGTAGCAAGGTTTTCTTAGGGTTAGAATTTCCGATTTCATTGGTTTGTGGCATCCGTAATAGATTTAAGGATATAGTTATGACTGCCTGATTGAATTGGACACTGATGTTGGGTAAGGCAATCTGCCACTTTGGCTCAGACTTTGTGGGATCTGACCTTCAGATTATCTCGTACCTAATGAATTTGGACACTGATATTTGCAAAGGCAATCTGTGATGTGGTTTAGGATTTGTGGGATTTAACCTAAATATTATATTATACTTATCATAGTTGAAAACTCGTACTTAAACATGACTCGGGAGCCTAAAATTTTGACTCGTATTGGGGAGTTACTTGACAACCTTATCACTACTTTAGAAAGCATATAGATGCATAAAATAAACTTTAATAACATGTAAATACTGTTAATTGACTATCAATGGCATGCAAATTGATCACATTCACTGTATTCACAGAGGAAAACACAGAAAAGGCAGGCTTTAGATATAAAAATGACATTTTTGTTTTAACTGGATGTTATAATGCATTGTTGACCAAGTCAACAGAGAATACTTGGTGAGTTTCACGAGTAATGACAAAATTACTTGGAAAAACTTGCCAAGTTTTCGCTGCTGACTCGACTCACCAAGTTTCGGATGATTTTCGTCTGTTCTTTGCTCCACGAGTACTCGCAATTGTTAAAATTTAACACATTATATAGCATGTAAAACAGTTATGTAGTTGTCCGGTTGGTAACTGTACAACCACCTCTCTCTTTAATAAATAAACCTCTGCCTGTATCATTTGTACAGTGCAGTTTTTGCCTTCTGTCTTCTTTCTTCTCTTTGCATATTCCAACATTGGTATCAGAGCCCCAAAGGTTGTAGTTCGAGGAAGCCGTCAAGAGGCACGAACAGCAAACTTGAGGAAGCCCTAACAAGGCACGAGTTTGGCAAAACGGTTCGAGGGCATCGTGGTTCGCTGGAGGAAATCGCGGTCGCACGGGCAGGATGCAGGCAGGAGGGACAGACGAGGGCGCGGGACGCTGGGCAGCTTAAAAAAAAAAAAACGTGAACAGTGAAACGCGAACAGTAAAACGTGACGTGAACAGTGAAACGTGAACAGTAAAACGTGACGTGAACAGTGAAACGTGAACAGTAAAACGTGGAGAAGGGCAGAGGTAAACCGAGCAAGGCAAAAGATTTTATAAAACTATTTAGTGTTTTTAATATTTCCTTGCCTATTCATAAAAATATTTGCATAAAATATTTTCCCACAGCCACGTATATTGCTGGAGTAATTCATTTAATATTATTTGCTGGAAAAGGATATTTTTAAGTGTGAGGCAAATTATTATTTTATTATTTTCCGTTACTTTGGAATAATAAAATGGCAAATATATCACACTTGACGTTGCCGGAGACGCAAAAATTAACAGGCACTAATTTTAATGTATGGAGTCATAAGATTTTAACAGTCGCGGAGTTTCGTGATTGTGATAAAATAATCAAGGGTGATGAAAGTCGACCAACGCAATGAACTTCGAGGATTATGACAAACGTCATAAGGAAGCGTTATTGCTTCTCAAGTTATCGGTGTCGGATGATTTGATACCGGAAGTGCGGAATGCCATTGTGGCAAGCACGTTGTGGACCAGTCTGAGGGATAAATATCAGACGTCAGAGAAGAGTCGGGTTTTATACCTGAAAAATATGCTCTTTTCCGTAAAGTTACAAGAAGGTGGATCATTGTCTGAGCACCTACTTCGGATGAAAGACCTCCAAGACCAGTTATCTTCCATCAACAAAAAGGTTGGCGGCGATGATATGGTGGCTCGGTTTTGAACAACTTACCTTCTTCGTATGAGTCATTTGTAGAGGCACTCCATTTAATGGTGAAAGTCAAATACTCACGTTTGACAAGGTGAGTTCTACCATTGCGTGCAAAAGGAGCGGAGACAACTTGTGCAAAATCTAATTGTGACCATGCAGAGAGTGCTCTTGTCACTCAGCCAAAGGGAAGGTGGAAACGTCAATCTGGTGAATCTTCCACTCGGTATCAGGTCACATGCTATTACTGTCACAAGGTTGGGCACCTCAAGAGGGATTGCCGGAAGCGGATGTATGATCTTTCGACGCAGAACAAAAAGCCATGTAATGAGAAACATGTGGCAGCAGTTGCAGAAGAACGGGATTCGGATGACGAGTATGCTCTTTATTGTCTTACGACATCATGCTCAAATGATAGTGGTACCGATTCTTTGGATCATTGACTCTCGTGTGTCCGCACACTTTTCATGTCGTAGGATTTGGTATGTTTCATTTACTGCAAATATTTGTTTTGAATCAGTAGTACTAGCTGATGGAGAATTGCTTGCAATAGAAGGGATAGGAGATATATGCATTGTATTGAATAATGCTCATAAATTGTTGGTACGGAATGTTAGATATGTACCTTCTTTACAAAAGAATCTTCTATCTATTTGTCAATTGATTGAAAATCCCAATATTTCTGTGGATTTATGTGGAAAGAAGTGTGTTGTCTTTGATGTGAAACAGAGACGGATAATTGCCCTTGGTATTGGGGTAGGTGGTCAGTATTGGCTTGTTGATCCGGCTGCGATCAACATGAATGCACGTGTGGAGGATAGCTCCACCATTCAGGATGTGCAGGAGGCTGCAATGCCTTGGGAGGAAGCCATTCCTCACAAATCTGTTGACTTGGATACAGTCAACCTACATGCACCTATTGTGGAGGGAATATCCACTATACTAGGTGTACGGGAGGCGGACATGCCTTGGGAGGATGGATTTCCTCATTCTGAAGAACAATTTGTTGTGGACGGAGACTCCACTATTCCAGATGCATTGACGGTGCATGGTGAGATGGCATGCCCAGCCACTCACTCAGAGGTTCTTGCTCGAAGGACAATAGAGCATGAACAGGTTGCTCATTGTGTTGTGAAGGATCTTTCCCAACAGAGGGGGATAGATGAGCAGATAGATAAAACGGAGATGGTTATTTCTCCTGTTGAGACGGAGATGGTTATTTCTCCTACTATTGAGGAGTTGGTTCTAACTCTTGCACAGATGGTCACATTCTTCTTCTTGAAAAAGTCGGATGAGCACTACATGGTGGTGCAAGGACGTGATCGAGGTGACTTTGATCACAGGATAATTGAGTCTTTGTACAGACTCCAGCAGGCTACACAAGCCTGGAATAGATTTTTCAATCCACATCTTCGAGGTTCTGATTTCAGCACTCTGGAGATGGGGCTGACACTCTCAGCCATTGGTGATTCATCACTGGTCAATGAATCATGAAACAGAGAACCAGTGGACCACTTGCCATATCTTTTGTTCATGGGACCAGATTTTTGTGTCATGTTCGTCTTCATTCGACAACTGCATCACAGTTAAGGACTGCTGATTTTAAAGTACAACTTATGGCACAGTCTGTAAATGTAATGACTAAACATATGGGCTTTAGGAAATTTGTAAAATTTCGGGACAAACTTTGTCTTGTTTCCGGTTTAGTCATTAAGAGGGGGTGTTAAAATATAACACATTATATAGCATGTAAAACAGTTATGTAGTTGTTCGGTTGGTAACTGTACAACCACCTCTCTCTTCAATAAATAAACCTCTGCCTGTATCATTTGTACAGCGCAGTTTTTGCCTTCTGTCTTCTTTCTTCTCTTTGCATATTCCAACAGCAATTTGTCGGCAAGTTTCGCGGAGTTTTGATTCAGAGATACCTATAACAAATTTTGCAACCTCTAGTGAATCCTGTTGGATTTGATGGCTTTTTGTAATGAAATGAACAGTATCTGCAAGACATCTTTAAGAATTGCCTGGCTTATATGCAGACTAGCAAGCAAACAATGATCACAGTGGTGTTTAGGAGTTAGGCTGCATTGTTTGGAGAATGACCTGCATCAAATGAACACATCAGGAGGATCTGATGTCGATAGTCTCCTAGGATACCTCCATTTGCAGCTTGTATGAGGTTTTCTCAAGGCTTCATTATAGTTGAACTTAATGTATCCAGGAGTCGGTGGTTGCCAGCTAGATTGAGAGTTCATACTCTGTGTAGAAATATGTATAGGAGACGTAAATGTTGTGCACATAGCAACATGTCCTCTCTTAAAATTGATGTTAGAATATTCTTATCCAATCAATGTTCAGAAAGTGGTTCCCTTAGATTGGCCCGTACTTGATTCATAAATCATTCCAAATCCTTAGCTAAATAGTCCCCTATTTCACAACTCTGGTCTAGTTGGCATAAGTATTCTTCTATCGCAAGACATCTTTAAGAATTGCCTGGCTCATATGCAGACTAGCAAGCAAACAATGATCGCAGTGGTGTTTAGGAGTTAGGCTGCATTGTTTGGAGAATGACCTGCATCAAATGAACATATCAGGAGGATCTGATGTCGATGGTCTCCTAGGATATCTCCATTTGCAGCTTGTATGAGGTTTTCTCAAGGCTTCATTATAGTTGAACTTGATGTATCCAGGAGTCGGTGGTTGGCAGCTAGATTGAGAGTTCATACTCTGTGTAGAAATATGTAGAGGAGAAGTAAATGTTGTGCACATAGCAACACGTCCTCTCTTAAAATTGATGTTAGAATATTCTTATCCAATCAGTGTTCAGAAAGTGGTTCCCTTAGATTGGCCCGTACTTGATTCATAAAGCATTCCAAATCCTTAGCTAAATAGTCCCCTATTTCCCAACTCTGGTCTAGTTTGCATAAGTATTCTTCTATTTCTAAAATCTAGTCTAGTCAGCTTGAAGGGTTCTGTATTTCAGAAATCTAGTGTAATTGAAGTAAGATAATACCAGCTACTTTTTCTTTACAAGCCTTTTCTAGTATTGGGACAAAGGAGAAATAGGTGATTAATGCCTTTGTTATGTTGTAGAAAAAAATGCACAAGGATTGGCCAAGCTAGCCTCTGTGCTGTATAACTTCATATGTGAGGTTATTTGCTGAATGATTAAACACATGAATGTCCTAATCTTAGAGCATACTGGTTTAGTCTAGATTTTACGTATAATCTGCACAATACTTATTTGCTGTATTATATAGATATATCCTTATTTCACTGTGTGCCTATATCTTGGGTATCATCCCAGAGTACTTCGTTAGGTTTGATGATACAATGGAAATGAGGCTGTTGATGTTTCTGCATAATTGCTATTCTTGTTCTTGTCCTGGTCTTTTCGTCAGGAATCAATGGTGTATTGGCAGCAATGTAGCCCTGTACTGTAATAAGTCTTGGCTGCCACAGCTTGTGTTTTTCCTATTGTTGAGTATTAATGGTGTATGCCTCTGCAATGCATCCCCTGAGAATCTCATTAGTAGCCTGTCGCTTATATGCCACAAAAGTTAAGATTCAACATATAGGATATTTTGTGTAAGCTAAGCCCATATTATGATTCCAGGCTGTTGATGTCTGATTTTGTCCTGTTTGGAGTGCACCCTCATTCAGACACAACTGCTACTGCAAGAGAACCTCTAGAGACAGCTGTCTCTGTTTCTTACTCTACTGCTACTGACATCACTACCTACCTAATCTAATGCTAATCTAACAGCTTACAGGGGAAAAGGGAAGAGAGAAACTAAAGCAAAGGTGGTGATGCACCAAGATTAGAAACGACGATGAGTGGCTACTTTCCCTGCCTGATTTCAATTCAGTGCCCATGAACATGCAAGAAGGGTTGACAACACAATTTGTGAGTTAGAGGAAAAGGTAATAACAATAACACAGGTGAGAGGGTAGACAAGAACAAACCACAATAGCTTATATCAGTGCTGGAATATACATAGTCACACATAACCACACAGAGGTAGAATTTTACAAATAGAGAGCAGGGGTCAAAACAACATGAAACAAAATGTGGCCCAAGTGTGTCCAAGCAAGTATGCCAATCCAACCTCTTTGTGTAGAGAGACTTTCTGTACTTATACATTTGAGAACATAGAAAGAGGAGGGAAAGAAGGGACCCAAAATTAAATTCAGCCACTACCACGAGAATGTTGCGCATACTTCTCTGCAAATCTACATTCCAAAGCACTCAACCGCACTATGATGTGATCAAGGGGACAAACAGCCGCTTAGAGAGCGCAAAGTCTTCACTGTGCACTCAATGTCCATTGCAAGCCTTAGAAGAGCTTGATTCATTAAAAACGAGCCTCTGAGTTGTTGGGAATCGTTTAAATCCACTTGCAGAGGGGAAAACGGCTCGCAGGGACTTTAACTAGGAGTTCTGGCCTTAACAAGCACCTAATCGATTTAAAAGTGGTCTAAATTGAGAACTCTCCTCAAGGGCTTTCCAACGAGACTAAGACGCAGCAATTGGAGATTTTTCGCAGAAGATGTAGCCAGAATGTGATTCTGCAGGCAACCCTTTACAAGTGGGTCCCATGGGACCGTGGCAGTTTTTTTCTTGAGCTTCTTGTAGGTGAACATGTGGTCCAATCACATTCTGTCATAGTTCTGTGGTCTCTCACACGCTCTTTAGTCTTTGCGGCCCTGTGAAAAGAGTCTATAGGAGTGTGCCACCTGGCACAATCTCGTAGCCTCGCACAATCCTTTAACTTGGCTATTTTATAAACTTTTGACGTGCAACCTCCATGACCTGAGTTCATGTGATTGGTCCATGCGGACCAATCACCTAGTCTCTACTGCTTTATCCTTAGCCCATTTTCACGTTTAATTCACTGTGAGCCTGGTATTGATAAACTTGCTTTGCCTTTGAGGCCTCCTTTGACTGTGAAGCTGTGAAGACTCGCTCACCTGTCTGTGAGATGAATTAGGGCCTCAGCTGGCAGTATTTGGTTCTTGGGGACCTGTGTAAACACTTGGGGACTGCCATGAAGCACTGCAACTCTGGGAAGGCCACGGTTCAAGCCCAGTGACCAATGAGATCATAGTGAATGAAAAAATAGAAGGCAGAAGTCTTTAAGAGGCAAAAATGCAACGAAGAGTGAATTATAGAGCACTAGTTAATAAAAATAGGCCAGAGGGCTCATTTTATTAACACAGGCTGAGAACAATGAGTCAGACAGTTTTGGATGATGGGTTGATGTTAAAAATATTTGTTTGTGACCATGGCATTCCAAAGAGATGTCGGATTAGTTGTAATCCTCTAGACAAGTTTACCTGCAAGGGCCTGATTTATAATATCTAGCTTGCAAGTTGCTCAGCTAAATTGGATCGAGAAGGTTAGCTTGTTCAGTTGTTCCATGAAAATAAATTAAGTTTTCAGTTTTCTTTTGAATGCTCAGCCACAATTTTTTTCTAAGAGTGCAGTTAAAACTTAGCTCTGTTGAAGCTGCAACCTTGATTGTTGATGCTTTATATAAAGAGGAATTGATCGTTCAATTGACTTGATCAGTTTTCCCTTGCTAAGTAAGTCAGTGATGATCCATTTCTGTATTTTGAATTTAATATTTCCATTAAGTGTTTCTTAGTTTGTAGCTTTGTGCGACCTCTTGTCCTTCACCCTTTCAAGATATTTCATGCATGTAAATGTGGTTGTTTTGTATCCTTTGGGTTAGGTTCTATAACTTGAACTGTGTTCTTCTGTATTTTCGTAGCTTCTAGTTTTTAAGATTTGAATCCACCTTTTAGCTATTTTAAAAGTCTTATTATTTATATTATTGCTATATCTTTTCTTTCTTGCATAGTCTCCAGGAAACTTGTGTTCAGGGATGGGGATTGTCCCACATCTTCTGGCAACTATATTTAAATATATTATAGGTGCACCTTATTCGTTATATTCTTGGTTCCTATTCTTAAAATGACATTCTTGCCTGTGTTCTGATACCTGTATCCTATGTCTCCAGGTGATTGCTTTTTTAGGTGGTGTTTTTTCTGGTGACATCCCCTTGTTTTTGGATTTTGACTTGGTCATCTGTGGAAGTTAATATAATTTCTTTCTTTCTTTCTTTTTATGTTTTCAATTTCAAGGGAGCATAGTTTGCAGACCCTGTCCACTCAAGGGATGTAATGATCAGCTTCCACATGTAAGTGGTGTGAGCGAGCTCTGAGCTGGTTTAGGGAGTACCTGGGCCCATGTGTACACTAATGCTTTATTGAAAAGGAGTGTTTGAGTTCTATGCTTTATTTTTACTTGGGTTGAGCTTAGACACAGACTGGCACTGTTATTGGCATTACTGGTTTATTTTGCTAATGTTTGATAGTAAAACCAGCAGAAAGATTCTTGTGTGTATATGTCATCTGAACCTACAGGGTCACTGCTTGAGATAACCATTCATTCTATTCATTTTGCAGCTAACCATTGATGCAGACAACCATGAGTTCTCAGTGTGACCACAGCACTTGAAGCACGTATAAAGCGATGGACAACAACATTTGTTGGCCGAGCAATTGAATACTATGTCAATTTTCTTTTGCGATTAGGTTTGGCTGTTGAACTGTGTTGTGTTGTTAATGCAAGCAGTCAGAAGATTTCCTGATTTCTTGTTTTGTCATTTGGTCTGAATGTAATGTATTTGACTCCTGTCCAGTATCACTTGAAGCAGTAATGTGTACAAGCTCACCAGGGTTATACCATTGTTTTCCTATCTGCCTGCAAATCGTTTTCTTTCCTGGGTTCTGTTTCCTTCTTTCTCCAGTGTTCTTGAACAACACTAGTTGCCTGTACTCCCTTATGCAATAATGTCTAGTACTCCATTATCCATCCCCGCAATTTTGTCTACTACATTAGTTATGCATCCTTGGCTAAGTCACCACCGAATCTGAAGGCAGAAATTTGAAATTTGGTGGATTTAACAGGCCATGAAGAAATTCGTCTAAAATCACGAATAAATTCGTACCGATGGCAGACGTCTGATTTTTATGAAATCCGCTTTAAATTCTTGTCTAAAACTCATTTCAAAAGGTTTTAAATTCGTTTTAGCCTGATTTTCACTTAATATTTTAGGGTTTCTTGCCCTAAACGCTTTCATTTTGGGTATTTTACCCTTGCCGCGTCCCTCAGTGTGTATACCCCTGCAAACGTTAAGCTTAAAAAACGTGAGCTGGTGCTATCAGGAGCTGGAAGAAGGTTGATGTCTGGTTTGGCGTCTGGACACAGGATATGAGTCTATGACTATATACCTAATATTCCTTAGCTTACGTCACCAATATTACTGAAGGCCGACTATATAATATTCCTTAAGGCTATTTGAGTTCGTGTCACTTATATAATATAACAAAATATGGCGGATTTAATAGAATATGTCACTTATATATAATATACATGCAATTAAATGTATTGCTTACTATTAGTACTATATATATATATATATATTAGTAAGTATATATTTGTCAATAAATTAATATCTAATAATTATGAATTGATGATAGTAATAATATACTAATTCATAACAGTAATAATATATTAGTATAGAATAGTATGTAAATTAGAAAAGTAATTCATCATTACTATAGTAAATTAATAATTTAAATTACTTGATACAATTTGTATTACTAGAGCAAATTAATAAATTAAATTAGTTAATAATACTAAATTAGTAAAAAAATTAATCAAATTTAATCACGAATTTTATCTTGATTTTTTTAATAACAAATTTCTTACAAATTTTATACTCCCGAATTCGAACACGAAGTCAAATGCGGTGACTTAGATCCTTGGAGTGGTGCAGGTTAAGGATAAGAAGAAAAATTTAATTGAGTGTACTGAGTTGGGAAAAAGAAAATGTTTTCGATGTAAGTGTTCATAGAATCATGAGATATGGTTCTGAAATTTGCTCTCACAATTTGTATACCTCCATGGTTGAGACAAAAGAACAAATCAGAAATTCCTTTCTTCGGACTGAACATAGGTTTGAGAACTGTTTTCTTTTGTTGGAAACATTTTTGACCTTGTTTATTTTTAAAAGATAAATATATATAAGCAGTGTTACAAAATTTTCAACTTTAACTTATGTTACAACTTGTGATAAGTTGGAACTACCATGACCTAGAGAGACAAAAAAAAGTTGAAGTCCCTTGGCAGACGAAAAACATTTATTACCCAAGACAGAGAAAAGAAACAGCTAGAAAAATTTGAACAAAACCAGGTAAGAGACATCCCCATTACTTAGAAATTTGTTTGAGGAGTCTAAATAATAAAGAACCTATGACTACCATACGTAAAAAGCTGGGACATCTTTATAACCTTTTTACAAAAATTGGACACAAGAAAGACGGCGCTTGACAGCTTGTAAAAAACTGGTCCGATCTGAACTTCAACTCTATACTCGTGCTTTGTTCTTTCAGAAGCTGGACACAAGAAAACTGTTTTCTTTTGTTGGAAACATTTTTTGCCCCTGTTGTTTGAGCGGCAAGAATGGCACCAAATTATTTGCAACTTCAAGGTGTGGAGTACTACTTTGTCAATCTGTTGTGTCGTTGAAGGAGCCAAAAGAAATGCCAGAAGAAACATTGGAAGTGATGACCTCAAATGTAAATATTACCTTAGTCATGCTACCATTATATTGCCAATAATCAAGAGGAAATCGTGCATCACAAATTTGATGGAAAATGAAATGGATTTTGATTTTTGATGTAAGAAAAGTTTTAAATCAGCAGTGATAAAGAGAAGGTATTGTGTTCAATACCTGCTAGGTCCGTCCTTATGTTGAAATTGGTTCAAGTTTTGCTACCAACTTCTGTACATTGACAAGCAAGTCTTTCCCTAAATTGAGACATTACAAGACTCAATATTCCCAGGTCCATTACACTCAAAAGTATTAGGGCCAAATTCTATGTCAAACATATTCTGTTCTTTGGCCATAATTGGATCAAGCACTTACAGACTTCAAGACACTCTTATTACATTTTGCTTTATCAGGCCACATCCTCAATAAGAAAAATCACTTGGGGCTACAGCTTCTAAATATTTATCTGCTGAGTGATGGCTCAAATTCGGTCCTCATCTATAATATGCATATGAGTTGATGACTCTGTTGTTCGTTCCTACCTCAGTCTTGTCTGAGACCAATTTGTTTTTGTAAAGGGTCCTTCATTTGATGTGATCGCACATTTTGCCAAGGTCCCTTGATTTTATTGGGCTACTTGTTTTGTAGTGTTTTTTTGAAAGCCTACTCTTGATGTTATATCCCTTTTATGACAGGCAATTAAAGAAGGAAAGCTAATTTTACCACGAGGTGAAAAATTCCTTAAGGCATGCAACTTTGTTACTTGGTACAGGCCTTGCTAATTTTGTAATATCCTTGTTATGGCCTTGCTTTTTATGGGCAAAATCTATCAAGTGCTAACTATTTGCCCTTTCTTATGGTAGAAGGTCTTTAAGCATTTTAAATGTCACTCTCTCAAGGCATGATTAAGAAGGGTTTAGGGGCTTGCGTCGCTTCTTTGAAGAAAGGGCCACTTCATTTTGTAAAGGAACTCAATTAGTTTGGAAAAGATCAGTTTCATTTTTGACTCGCAAATCGTAAAAAGGAGATCTTATTCCTTTCCTCATTATTTGAATGTAAGGCTTATTAAATAAGGACTTTATTAGTTATTTGATTGATGAGATGGTTGTAACCGGTTGTAACTATATCAACTGTTTTGTAACTACTTCATTCATAATATATTGACAGACACACTATCTCCATAGTGTGCAATCCGCCTTCTCTTTATTTCTTCCTTGTGCACGTCTTCCAACATTGGTATCAGAGCGAGACAAGCGAGGAAAGAGAGAAGGGAAGAAGATCAGTCCCATTAGGGCACGCACGCAGTTGAATCGTGAATGAAATCAAGTGCACATTCGAAATCAAGGGCGAGTCGGAAATCAAGGGCTCATTCGTGAAGATTTTCATTTTGATTTTTCGAGTTCACATTTTCGTGAGGGCAGAAAACAAGTAGTCGCGAGTACCAGTTAGGGCACGAAATACAATCACGAGTCTCAGAGTCTACAAGCGGTCGAAAGGGCAAGCAAGATTGTGTAAAATTTGCGAGTTATGAGGACGCATAAATCAATCACAAGGAGAAAAACCAAGTTTAAAGTTGCGAATCAGGAGCAAACAAAGTCACGAAAGGGCCTGCAATGCGTTAAATTGAGGTCACGTTTTTCTTTCAAAGGAAAATAAACTCCACAAGCCATTCATTTACAGTCGGGTTTCACTGTTCGTTTTTCTTTCAAAAGAAAATACACTCGCAAGCCATTTTCTGCCCATTTCGTTGAAATTTCACAAGCATTTCCGCCATTAAAACAGAGCCAAAGTCGTGGACATGAACCTAGGAAGATTATAGTCACATTCGTGAATCAAATCGAGGGCACAACAAAGTTTCAGATTGTTTGTGCTAGGGCACGGAACTGTGCACATCACAGTTGCAGTAAAGAACTAGTATTTTATTCTCTGTTTACTCATTTCGGTAAAATACGCAGTTGTATTTATTTTATTTTATTAAAATGGAAATTCCCGTAGAAAAATATTCTGGTCTAAATTTTCATACATGGAAAGTGAAAATACAAATGCAACTTATGAATAAAAATTTGTGGGGCATTGTAAACGGGAAAGAGACAACACCCACCGATGCATCGAAATTGTTAGATTGGCAAAGCAAAGATGATAGAGCGAAAGCTATTATTGGCCTTGCTCTCTTCGACTCGAACTTCATCATGTAGACCTAGACAAATCATCCAAGGAAATTTGGGATGCTCTAAATAAATTATTTGGAGCGAAAGCAGTTAATGCCAAAATTTCCCTAAAACTTCAGTTATATAGGTTCAAAATGGATGATGGAGTCTCTATGTCAAGCCACATCAATAATTTGAGGTCCCTGATCAGACAACTAGTAGAAGTCAAAGCTGCTGATTGAGGATGAGGATGCCAAAGCTATCCTATTAAATAGTTTGTCTTCAAAATACAACAATGTAGTTTTTACCCTCAGTCAAATTCAATCTCAATCTCTAGATGATATGATTGCAACTCTTCTAGCTGAAGAAAAATGAACTACAAAAGATGCGAAGGTCATTCTCAGCAAGAAAGTGCATTCTATTCCAGAACAGAAACTCTCGTAGAAGATCAGATAAAGATAACCAGGAGATTGAATGTCATTATTGTAAGAAAAGAGGTCACACAACATGGGATTGTCGTGTTCGAGCCAATGATGTGCTCAAGGGTAAAGGCATATCAAATACAACCAATATAGCCATGGTTGAAGACCCACCAGATGCAGAAGGTAGTGAGGACAGTGACAAATACGCAATATAAAGATGCTCTAAACTTTGAAGGCAAGAAATGATACAGGGTTGATGAAGCTCGGTATGGATGGTTGCTCAGCTAATTCGGGAGACCGTGGATCTCGGGAATTATACCCTCACGAGGGTCATGAGACAACTTGATGGAGTTTGTGGATGGCTCAAGTATGGATGGTTGTCCAATAATTCGGGAGATTTGTGATTCGGGAGTTCGGGGAGGTGGAATCGGGAACTTGGGAATTCAGCTTGGGAGCTACACCTTTACGAAGGTCACGAAGCAACTTGATGGAGCCCTACCTAGTCATAGCATTGCTTTCAAAGTGAAAGCCTCTGAAGATTACGTAGTTCTGTTTTGTTAGAATGTTTGTTTTTGCTTTATGTAGGATAAGCCTTAAGAGGGGGTATTAGAATGTAAGGCTTATTAAATAAGGACTTCATTAGTTATTTAACTGATGAGATGGTTGTAACCGGTTGTAACTATATCAATTGTTTTGTAACTACTTCATTCATAATATATTGACGGACACACTATCTCCATAGTGTGCAATCCGCCCTCTCTTTATTTCTTCCTCATGCACGTCTTCCAACACTCATTGGCAAATATTCTCCCTTTTTAGCAATTGCTTTTTGAATGGCATCCATATCTGGAGGATTGGTTTATAATTTTATTAACAGTTTTTCCATAGTTTCGGGAAAGAGGGCAGCATCAATCTAAGATTATGGTTTCTCATTCTGAAACAGCATGGTGTTCCTCCACAAACAACATAGTTTCCCTGGTGGGAAGATGTGTGGTTATATGGCCCTACACAGTGCATATTTGCAACAGAGGACCCCACCTTCATTTTCATTTTTTGGCTCACAAATCATAAAAAAGGTGAACTCATTCCTCTCCTCATTGGCAAATATGCTTCCTTTTTGCAATTGCTTTTTGAATGGGATTCATATCTGGAGGATTGGTTTATAACTTTATTGACAGTTTTTCCGTAGTTTTTGGGAAGGAGGGCAGCATCAATCCAAGATTATGGTTTCTCATTCTGAAGCAGCATGGTGTTCCTCCACAAACAACATAATTTCCATGGTGGGAAGATGTGTGATTATATGGCGCTATGCAGTGCATATTTGCAAAAAGTATCCCGCCTTCTTTTGGGAAGTGTTTGAAGAGGTGTTCTTGGCCAACATGGGAAAGTGCTCAAGCAAGGGAGAAGGATTGTGTGAAGGATGCCACCTAGGTGCATGTGAACAAGGAAAACATTGTCCATCCTCTGAATAGAAGCAAAAGAAACATATTGAGCAACACCAAGAAACAAGTGGTCGATATCATGGACCACTACTGCAAGTGTCTCTAGGTGAGCTATGGGAGGGTCAAACACAAGAAGAGGGATTCCAACTTAGAACCCAAGACCCAATGACCCAAGGTTAATGAAGATTGCATGGGTGCATTTAGTGGTGTGATTTTTCTACATTTCAAAAGTGAAATAACATAGATTCAATGATAAAACATAATTAATCCACACAATGATAGCAGAAGAGACTAGAAACACATTCAGTTTGACACACAGTCAATTTGCTGAAATATTGTACTAAATGAGAGAGCAGAACCACTCTTGAGGTTGTGACTTCTAAATACATACTAAATTAGGGTAGGAAGATCCTTAAGCCCCTAATTAGGCATACTAATCATAAATAGAATATAAGAAGCTACTAGAAAACTAGTGGAAGGTTGTGCAAGCCACAGTTTGGCCATTCTATAACCTGATTATGTTGTGACATGTGAAGGATAAGAGGCTCAAGCTGCAACTCTTAGACTGAAATGTTATATGAACATGGTTGCAACTTCTTCGAGCTTGAAAACATCTTGTGCTGGATTGACCGTGCTACTTCTGCAATGCTCCTTGTATGCTGCACCCCATGTGCCATCATGTGACATTTTGGAAAAGCATTAGCAGTTTGGGCCATTTCCTGCTTGGGTAACATGTTCATCAAACCAAGAAGTGGGAGAGGATGAAGATGCATGTAAGAGCATCTGTTTGGTCTTCAAGATGGGGACAAACTTGACAAAAGGGGAGTGCATGTTGTGTGCCTGTATAATATTTTGGCCTATGTAGTCAATTTTTTTGTAGGGACATATCCTCTTAGCATCAAATGGTAGGCTACTTTACAATCAGCCTAATGCCACAGTATAGGGTTCATTTCTCACACACAACTTTTCTTTTATATGGATAGCAAGTTAGCAACCTTCTGTGATTCATCAATATATTTTTGCAATATCATTATAATCCAATTTTTAGAGAATTACCTGAAATGTCTTCCTTCAAAGTGTCGGTGTGTAGGTGCTACCCCTTTGCCAATTGGTCAAGCATCTTCACTATGCTACTAATAAAAATACACTTAGTTACCCAATTAGTAAAATACCAACCAATTTTTTTCTTTTAAAAATGCGCTTCGATTGTTACATGGTGTGCACACATACCAACATCAAGCCTAACATTGTTTGGTAACAACAATCCAATTGCACAATTACGATAATTTGTTGTGTTTCAACAACCTTTTCTGCTGCCGCTTTTAACCACTTGACTACTTGGGTTTCTCAATGACCCTTATATCATAGTGCCAATGGTTACTTGAACTCGCAAAATATAACATCACCCACTATTAGAATATTTCCGTAAACCCTGATTTCACAAATAATGATTATCGTTTAAGAATGCGTCTTAATGCCATGAAGATCCTATTTACCCAATTCAAAATCCAAATTAGCAACATACATACAATCTACATTGCCAAGATACGAATACGATACATGGATACATCAATTTAAAAAAACCCTTGGATATGATACGTCTTGGATACGTCCGTACATATATATTAATTTTTTTAATATATATATATATATATATATATATATATGTATATATATTTTTATATACATCTACTCATTTTACTCATTTTTTAGCCCATAAAAAACTGAAATAGTAATACAAAACTTGAATCAATGTTCAAAACATTCAATATACTTAAGACTTTGCATTTTTATTGATCACGTGGCTACCATACATATGATATACGAATATCATGTCAACATGAATACGAACAAAACTTGAAATTTGAAAAATATACTAGGATCCATGTTCAAATTTTCAAAACATACAATATACTTAAGATTTTACATTTCATTGTTCATGGTGCTTTTTATAACTTTTTGTGGGGGTGAGGGTGTGTTATTTTATTCATTTAGTATTTAGGGTTCGATTTTAGGGAATAGAAAAGTCAACAAATAAAAAAATGAATTAAAACTTTAAAAAGACGTTTTCATCTTTGGATATGTAATGGATACCCAGGATACGTCTCGCACGTATCCGTGATGTATCTTAGAGTATCCGGGACGTATCTGTACGTATCCGAGACGTATCTGTATCCGTATCTCAACGTATCCGTATCTGATATGTATCAGAGGGGATTCATCTGGGTGGGGCGTATCCCGACAATGTAGCATACAATAAGACAAACCATCTAAACCACTTAGCATATATATATATATATATATATATATATATATATATATATTTATTGTTTGTTTGTTTGTTTGAAGCTCACCAAGGTATATATATGCCATCATCCTTTTGACACAATGCAAGGTGGCTATTTCTAGTTAAAAGAGTAATAGTGATGCCCTATACAATTGTTTTTACATTATAAAGGTTTAAAATTAAGAAACCGATTCCTCACCCGTTGCACAAGGACCTACCCAGTACATCCTGTATGGGTATGGGTCCGATATCAAAAAAAGATTGATTTGCCTTGCAACCTTGATTTGCCTAGGTTCTTATATAGAAATCGGTGAATCGGGTTGCCTAGGTGAATCCGAGTAGAACCCAAGGTAAAAAGAAGTTTTTAAAGTTTTTCTCATTTATTCTAAAAAAGTAGACAGAATCGAAACAATTTTTTTTTCATTGTCGTTAGGGCTTGAAAGTGCTATAAAACATAGTTAAATCCTTGATATTATTGACAAGTTACAATTACAAAGCCATCAGTTGAATGTGAACGTGAACAACTTGGAGTGTGAATGGCCTAGAGCATGAATGTGAAAGGAGGAAGTGAAACTATGGAAGAGAGTTGAGACAACAACCATACAGCTCTGTCGATCCCCCATCTGCAATCGTTGATTTTGCCGTGTTTAAACTTTAGCCTTTAGGTTATGTTTAATATTTTTTAATGTCATTTTTGCTTAAAATTTAATGATAGTTTAGAATTTAATACGTAGTATTAGGAGCAATTTTGTTAGAGGGATATTTAGTTTTTATTGAATTTAAATATATTTTAAAATTTTAAATTAATTTTTACCAAGGATTTACTATTTTTAATTAGATTTTATTGGTTTTAATAAAATTTATCTATTTTGACATTCTTGGACATTTTTATATTTTATTTTGTTACTATTTTGTTTTTATATGCATATTATGTGGTTAATGCCACTAATTTCTTATTTTTAGGCTAGAACGGAACCCCAAACCATACCCATGGGGGGGGGCGGCGGGGTGCTAGCTCTATTGTCGACATTGTTTACGACAAATCGTTCCGTCCACTCGGTTTGTCTTTACTTGTCGTCAACAACTTTGATCAATACACAGTGCTTCATTGTCTGCTTCAATTTCCTTTTCAGCTCACCATTATTTCTCTTTCGTAGCGTTAACATCACACACCTCACGTGCGATTGCTAGTTTATTTTTGTTGAAGCTTTGAAAGGGAATGGAATTACCACCTTTTTCTTATTCTTTTTCAATTATGTTATATTGTTCTTTTGAACAATCCTTGTAGTTATTTTTTTGGGTATGTGCGATTAATTATCCTCATTTTATATTCAACGGGTAAACCATTTAAGAAACAACTTTTTTATCTATTTACGTTGTGTAAATGTAATTGTTTATCAAGCTTTATCTATGTTGCCAGGATACGGGTACGGGTATGGGTTCGATACGTGGATACGTCGATTTTAAAAACCCTTGGGTACGATACGTCTTGGATACGTCCGTACACACACACACACAAGCACACACATATATATTATATACATATACTCATTTTACTCATTTTTTAGTCCATAAGAAATACAAAACTTGAAAAATATAGTACGATCAATGTTCAAAACATTCAATATACTTAAGATTTTACATTTTCTATGATATACGAATATTGTATTCCTTTGTGTTTCATCCATTTCCTTTGAGATTAATTTTTGTGTTGCGATGGTGGCCATAAAAGATGTATATAGGGAGCTCCTAAAGGACCTATTTAATGAGATTGACTCTAACCTGCCAATGATAACTAAAAAGATCAGTCCAATGGTTGGTTCTTGCATTCATATTATCAAAAATCACCTTCTAATCCTCCTTAAGGATGCGGGAAGGAGTCAATGTTGTGCCTTGGTAGTTTCTGGGAAAGGATGCTCTTTGAAACTTTAAGCTATGCAATTTGCGGTTCCAATTTTTTCTATTAGTATTGAAGATCACCTGAGATTTGATCTCATAAATAACTTGTACAGAGGCTCAGATATATGTCCAAATTTCTATGAATAGCTTCTTTCCTTGGCCAATTGCGATGATCCCAAATAATTACCTCAAACATTCCTGATATCCTTTGAATATTTTCTCTTCAATAAATTAGAGGTATTTTAAACAATCTTCAGGTTTCCTTGTGGTTGCCATGCCCTCCTAGTCTAGTCCTTGATAAAACTGAAGTTTGTGAGTTAATTTTTTTCTAAAAACAATTAGAGCCCCCTGCCCAACCCTGCAGGTACGTCCCAAGTACATCCAGGTACGTCCGTGCACGTCACGGGCGTCGCCAAAACGTACCGGTATGTACCTAGACATACCCTGGATGTATCAGTACCGTACACGGGATGTATCCATACCGTACGTATCCAGGCGGGTACGGGAGGGTGGGGGACAAACCTTGGCAACAGAGAGCTTTATAAAGTATAATCTGATGTTATTAATTTTTTAATGTATGTCTTTTTATGAACCCAAATCAAAATGCAAAAGTGATCCACAAGCTGGGAAGCTGATCATTCTTTCATACACTACTCTATTTGTTTGGAGATTCAGTTCCATATTATTGGGGTTGGAAGTTGCATTCATTCCATGTTTTTCTTATGATTACTGACCACTATCTGACTTGAGCGCTCTTTTGAGGCTTTTACTTTATTGATTTTAAAATGGTCTACTATGGAAATCAAATAGTCGTGCCCCTGATTGGACATGGGTAATCCACCTATGTAATCCACAGAGATGTTCTCCGGGACAGGTCTACTTAGAATCAGTAATATCATGTACAATCCAAGCTTCCTATTGCTAGTCTTCTTTCTTCTACATAGTAACATCCATGAAAAAATTGTGATGTATTCTCTTGCATCTTTGGCCAATGAATATATCATTGCAAATTTGCAACTATTTTCCCTGCTACAAAGTGCTCTATTACTTTTGAAATGAATGCTTCTCTCATGAGCTGAATTCTTCCTTCTTTAGGTGTGTAGCTTGCTCAATTTGTAGGCTAGCCCTTGAGGTAGAAATCCATTTTTCCTTCATAATTTAGGTTTTTGGCACCTTGCAAATGTTGATTTACACCCCCAAAATTCATAAATTTGGCGTTCTCGTCTCCATATACCTAATTTTTTAAGCTCAATTATTGTGCCCATTGTTGTCATCTCGATAGCATTTGTGGCCTAGATAACATATCTGCCAGTTTGTGTGTTGTGCCATTCTTGTATTTGATCACCCATTGAAATTGTTTTCTCAATTCCATTCACCAGAAATTCCTTGCTCCAATCTATTGTGTTTGTAAGCATTATAGAGGTTGATGAGCAGTATGTATGATATAGTTTTCTCACCGACTAACAGTTCTTCCATTTCTTGGCAGCTTGGAATAGAGTATACAACTCTCTGTCATATGTTGGGTGGTTTAAGACTACCGCATTAAATAATTTGAAATGATAACATACCAGTCTTTTCCTTGCATCAAAACTGCTTCTGCTCTATTCCACTTTCCTTGCATCAAAACTGCTTCTGCTCTATTCTACTTGCATTCATTTCAATCTCAAATGGTTATTTAAGTTTAGGTAAAGCCAAACCTGATGCGTTGCTAAGGCATTGCTTCACGTTTGGACATGTTTTTGTCTACATTTGTAGACCCTGTCATTAAAAGGGCATTTAGTGGTTGGTAAAATTATCTTGGTTCATTGCATGCAGTTGCATGTACTACGAATAAATTTGTCAACTAAATTTTATGTACAAACTTTGAATAAGGTTGTTAACCAACCAATTTTATATTTAAAGGCTTTGAAGATGTTTCCGATGATTCACCCAATGTTACCCCTCAAAGTCTATGTATTGAAGGCATGGGTAGTATATGGATATGTCATAGTTGCGATGGTTTTGTTGGAGTGCACTTTGTTGTGATTCTTGGGATGTACTTTAAGATGCTATACCTAATATCTTTTTTTCAGTATTATCTTTCTACATTTCAATGCTTGTGATGATTCGTGGGGTCTTTACATTTGTGATGCATGGTAATATTCCTCTTGCCTTTGTACCCCCATTTCCATCTTTCTTACCTCTTGGAAGCATATTGTTGATTGGAATCGGATTGACCCCCATTTTGTCCTTATCCATCTCAATATATTGTGCTTGTACACACTTTTTCTACTCTCTCTGGCTTGAAGAGTAACAGCTAGTCTCCTGATATGGGTATGACGTCCACCAAGGTGCTTGATCATCCACATCTTCATCTTTTGGAGAAATCCCTACCCACATCTTCATCTTGCTGGATACTTCTATTGGCTGGATGTACTCATACATAATTATTGTAAAATATCATGGCGAACAACTTAAGTTAGCATCGAGCCATTAAGGGCGGAGTGGCCGTACAAGTTAGGTGTATTTCAATGTATCTTTGAATTAAAACCATTATTGTAGCCCATTGCCACCACCAATATTTACAGTAAAATTTAGAACATAGCATCTCAAAACGCTAGAACTTAGCATCTCAAAACAAATACTCTCCCAGGACTTTGAATACATCCGGATTCAATACAATTTGTTGCATTTTGCTTTAATTATAGAGTTATTTTCTGAATATTTGTTTCGCTTCAACATCACCATTATAACCAACCTCTTTTCCATCAACCATAGTTGTGATAGTTTTCTTGGAATGCACTTTATTGTTATTCTTGGGATGTACTTTAAGCTGCAATATTTAACATCACTTTTAGTTTTTGGTATTGTTGTTCTACATTTCAATGCTTGCAATGATTCTTGGGGTGTTAACATTTGTGAGGCATGGTAATATTTCTCTTGCCTTTGTACCCCCATTTCGATCTTCCTCTCCTCTTGGAAGTTTATTGTTGATAGGAATTGAAATGAACCGCCACCCCCCGTTTTGTCCTTATTCTGATCTATCTCAATACATTGTGCTTGTACACAAACTTTGTCTACCTTCTTTGGCTTGAAGAGTGGAACAGCTTATCTTCTAATATGGATATGAAGTCCGCTGCGGTACTTGAGAAATCCCTACTCATATCTTCATCTGGCTGATTACTTCTACTGGCTGGATGTACTCATTTATAATTATTGTACAATTATCATGGCAACCGACTTAGATTAGCATCAAGCCGTTAAGGGTGGAGTGGCTGTAAAAGCTAGGCGTACTTCAATCTATCTTTGAATTAAAAGCATTGTTATGGCCCATTGCAGCCACCAAAACTCAAGTAAAATTTGGAACTTAGCATCTCAAAACGGAATCCATCCACATTCAGTACAACTTGTTGCATTTTGCTTTTAGTTCTAGGGATATTTTCCGAGTACGGTGTAACACTGAATCAATTGCCGCAGGAAAAACTTGCCCTTGCTGCAAATATAGATTGTTTACTTGCTGGAATGAGCTTATTCTTGGTGGTGAACACCTTTCTTCCTGTTGGACTGTTGGCACCAGGGGTAGGGGCCACCTGATGATATCTGCTCTCCCTGCTACACCATTGCAGTGATAAATATACAAACTATATGAACCATATCGTAAATAAACTACCCAAGCTTTGTGCATGTCATAAGTCCAAGGGTTGGCATTTCATGAAAAATGTCTCTGAAGTGATATGGAGAAGAAGTGAGGTGGACTGCTGCACGGTTGTTCAACTGTCCTCTCAATCAGGATGGCTGTTGCTCTTCCATCAAGGTTAAAATGGTTGCTCTCTCTCCTCTAGGCACTTTGGATTTGTGGTACCTGTTTGGGATTCCTGTCCTCCCAATTTGAGTGAAATGCTTCGTATTTGTCATTTATTGATTGCAAGGCTAATTAAGAGGCTGGTGTAGAAGAGAGAGGCCTTTTCCTGGAAACGGAGTTGCAGCATTGGCTGCAGGTGATTGGTGTGCAATGCCCCTCTCTACACTAAGTAGAAATTAATCAAAGGGGTACTGCAAATGCATATGCCTCTATTTAGCATGTGCCTCCTTTAGCTTTAATTCCAGGGTATTTTGATATATTTGAGTGATTGGAACATTTACTTTATTTGCCCACAATTCATACAGGCTTGGTTCCCATTCTGTTTGTATGGCTAATCTTGGTCGTTGTATCCATGTGTGCATTGTGTGGGATGTTTATGGTTGCACTGTTTGTAATGTTTGCTTTCATGTTTTATTCTCTGCACCTTTGAAATGATTTCCTTAATCTACTACTATTTCTCCCATCTGTAACTTTAAAACCTATTTCTCCGATTCTTTTTACTCTTTTTGGTATAAGCCACACGATATTGTATGTGAATGAGAGAATTTAAGAATTGTGACATTTGTATACCAGGTATTCTATTTTACTGTTATTTGCTCCTTGTCAATCAATTTCTGCCAGTAACATGTTTGAATATTCAATTTTCTTTTGAGAGACAATAAAGTGAAAGAATTGAATAACTGTTTTTAAAGGATTATTTGAAGGCATATTTGGTAATTTTCACTATTTTACTGGATAAGACGCCAATCAGCCTTTTCTGCCAATGGTAGCTATCCTATTTTTTAGAAATCATTATTGTATAGTAGTCATACATCATATCAAAACTAAAAGAGATGTGGTAAGATATGTGAGAGGTGTCAAAATCTGTTTTTCAAGTCTCGAAAGGCCATGCACATAATACAAGGTTATATATGCCATTTCTTGTTCCCAAAGGGTTATGGACAAATTTGAGTATGGATTTTGTTTTGGGATTACCAAAAACACAATGAGTTGGTAATGACTTGATTGTTGAAAGGTTTTTGTGGTTGTTGATAGGTTTTCTAAGATGCTTCATTTTATTGCTTGCAGAGAAATATTAAAAAACTAGTGATGTGACAAGAGTCGAAAGGCCATGCACATAATACAAGGTTTGCCATTTTTTCCAAAGGGTTATGGACAAATTTGAGTAGGTGTTTGCTTGCATGGTGTTCCAAAAACCATTACTTCAGATAGGGACACAAGGTTCTTAAGTCATTTCTGGAGGACTTTATGGAAGAAGTTGGGAACTAAACTACAGTTCAATAGTGCTTATCATCCTCAGACTGATGGGCAAGCAAAGGTGACAAATAAGAGTTTTGGGAAATCTGTTAAGATGCGTAGTTGGGGAAAAGCCAAAATAATGAGATTTAACATTACCACAAGTCGAGTTTGCTTATAATAGCTCAATAAATAGATATCCCCATGAAAGTCTCCATTTTATATTGTGTACGGGAGTAATCCAAACAAGGTGTTAGATTTGGTGCAACTACCAATTGACGACATAGTCAATGATGATGCATAAGCATTTGCCGAACATATACAACAATTGCAAGAAGAAGTGTGAAAGAAGTTGCAAACTAGTAATGATCGGGAGATGGAAATACAGATATGCACAAGAGGAGGAAAGTGTTTATAGTGGGTGAGTTGGATATGGTATACCTTAGGAAGGAAAAGTTTCCAAAAGGAACCTATAACAAGCTGAAGTACAAAAAGATTGGCCCCTGCAAAATCGTGAAGAAGATAAATGATAATGCTTATGAGGTAGAATTGCTAGGAAATTTTGATATCTCTCCAATGTTTAATGTTTCAAACTTATATTCTTTTCATGGGGATAGTGACGAAGGGGATTTTATTGATGAAGTAGTAGATTGGAGGCAATCTGGTTCCAAAGTGAAAAAAAAGAAGTGGATCAAATTTTGGACAAAAAAACAGTGACCATGTGACATGGACAATACAACAAATATTTGGTACATTGGAAAGGATTGGCACAAGAGGACAACACATGGGTCACAAAGTGGGAGATTAAGAAGTTGGATAAAGATAAATGACAGAAATTTGAAGAAGACAACTTGCAGGAGTTGTGTTTTTTTCAAGCAGGGGAGAATGATGCACTATTTTTAGCAGGAATTTGAAAAGGTCATAACTTGTGCTTCGGGTGTCTGTTTGAGTATGTTTTTTTAAACCACTTGTTTCAACGAGACGAATGCATTGGTCAATTGACCCTACTGATTGGAGCACGTTTTGACACATTTTTGGGCCTAAAATCTGCGATTTGAAAGTCGAAAATTAGTAAATTTTAGTCTCTTGAATACATAGTAGGTTAGAAAGTTGGCAATTCCTCTAATATAGGCATGTAGAAGATGTGTGGCAATTTTTGTGCCCGTACGAATAAGCATGCGGACTTACTTAGAATAACAGGCTCTAGTAAACTGCTAAAAATAGTAAATTTCGCCACCTAGAGTAGATTTAGTCAAAGTTAGAGTTTGCTTGGAAACTCGAGTTGGGAGTTGTTTTCCTATTTATGAAGCATTGTAATTCATGATTCAATAACGAAGAAGAAGATTTATTTTCTTTGAGTTCAAGATATTTGCAATGTATTGAGTTTTTGTTAATAAGTGTATGATTCTACATACCATTAAAACATGAATTCTGATTATGAGACTGATTACATGGATAACACCACTCATAATCTCGGATCAGATTATTTTGAACTGGAACAATTGCTTTGGATGTGCTAGCAACATTGAGATTAATTATTTGAATAGGATTTGGATTAGCAAATTGATTTGAGCCTTGCGAATTTGGTTGGAAAGGGGGTCTATTCTTTTGATTTGGAGGATAGTAAGGTCTAAAACTCAAACTTTGTTACCTTTTGAGAGCAACTATCTCATTCCCATAATCTTTTAAAAGTCCTTTTATCTCTTGCAAATCACTTGATTGGACAAGGGTTACACTAGTTTGGATCAAACGCCGAGAATTAGATATCGAAATTAGGGTTATTGTAGGTACTGATGAGAAGTGGAAGGGAAATCTCTAGAAAGATGGGCATAGAAGGCTTTAGAGATATCTTCCTTGCTATATCATAAGCATCAAGGAGTGTCTCTCCACCCATTGATTGTATCATTATTGAAATATCATAATTCAAAGCCCTTAAATAATACAAGAAAGTGTTATGAGGAGTAGGCCTTACCACTTGTGGAATTTTGTCCCAAGTCCATTGAATCCATAATTGAAATCAGTCATGAACTCTTGTGGTGCTCTATTGATAGTAGTCAATTGCTCAACCAACGAAAGATGATTTGATTTATCTTAAAGTGCTTGCAAAATACTTCTCCCAACTGATCCCAAGTAGTAATAGAATTTAGTGCAAGTCCTCTATACCATTGCAATGCTTTTCCCTTGAAAGAAGCTACTAATAATTTGATTGCAACATCATCCTGAGTTATGTGATAAATAGAGCATATATTGACAACATCCTTTACATGTTCTATGCGTGTAATTTAATTTTCACTAGAAAATGGAATGCTCTTAATGACATTAACTGGAATGTCATTATGTTGGGCTAGTAACAATGGGCTACTAACATTGAAAGGAACAAAAACTTGATTTCTTGGAAGGGCCATATTTAGAATGAAACTGGCTATGGAAACATTGAGAGATAATATTGGCTTTTGTGGAGTGGGAGGAGATTTAAGATATGGTTTGGAACTTAAAAATCTGCTCCTCTTAGCTGAATTCAAAGGTAATTCAATGAAATCAAAAGGAATACCTTTGTAGATGATTTGGTTGTAATCTTTGACATGAAATATTTGTTGATTTGCTACCGGGATTCACTTAACTAATGAAGTCGCAAAATGCTAGATGACAATGTCTCGAAACATTGATTTTTGTCAAGAATAACATCAAATTATTTAAAAATTTTGTGTTGTCCCATCGGGTGTGTCAAAAATTGTTGTCACTTTGAAATGCACCTTTTGGAGATTGTGTGATAACTCTTCTTTCAATTGACAAAATGGAAACACTTCTAGGTTGTGGGTGACTTGTATGTTGGAGCAAATCTCCAGAGAGGGTGGATCCCATAGTGCAACACCTAAACTGATTCCATCTCCTAAGGCTAACTCTATTCTACCAAAATTGACTAGGAAAAGGGAGAGGAAGGAAAAAGAAAAACTAAAAAGGCGGTTATACACCAGAATGTTTTGAGAACTTCAAATTTATTTGGATCACACAGATGAAGCAAGGAAGCCACACACACCATACACTAACTACAAGTAATTGCGTCAAAATGATAATAATGCATAGAAGGGTTCTGGAATGAATTGTTATGGAACAAGAAGGGGCAACAGATGGCTCCACAACAAGAGTCTGCAAACAATCTGTCAAACACAATATAAGACTAGAAAATTGACACAAAGATCGTATAAAGGCATGAGATTTTAAAATGATAAGATAAGGATAGATATGCATCACAAAATAAAATCACTTTAAAAATAAGCATGCACTAAATATAGATAGTAGAAGTTAATAACAACTCCTTTATTGCTTGAAGAGGTGGAATAAACACAAAGTCACTCATGACCCTTTTTAACTCACTTAGAAAGACTTAATTTCTCCAGAAATATGAATGAAGAAGCCTGAATATTTTACAATATGTTTTGAAGCTTTTATAGAAATCGAGAGCGAAGAAAGATACAAAAGCTTAGACATGCAAGAGACTTATAAATAGAATAAACAATGCATTTTGTTTCCTTCGAGTAAAAAGCATGCATCCTGTTTTATTTTATCCTTTCTTGCTAAAAAAAAACCACTACATGTCTTCAACAAATTTTCTTTGCTTTGCATGATTTGCTATGCTTTTAAAACTTCTAGCGACGAAACAAGATTTTTTTGCATGTTTTCATCTATTTTTAGTCTTTCTTACATGACCCTTTCCTTTTGTTGCATGGATTTTCCTATGAATGCATTCAATCCATAAAGAAAATGATGCCAAATTGTAGAGCTTGGTGAGAGCTTTCCAACGAGACTAATTTTATAAAATTTGGAGCTGTAGAACACAAGTTATGGCCCTCAAGTTCTGCTTGTCATGATGCACAAGAAATTGACATGTCCGACTTTTAATTGGCTCGGGAATAGATCTTTGTTGACATGTCTACGAATTCAATCTTTCAAAATGCGAGCCAATGAAAAGACACCACATATGCTTCGGGTTTTGTAGTGTCGGGCTCAATGAAGCTTTAATTATGAAGTACAAACGACTCGAGCACTCCACACGTTTTCGCAATGTCAGAGTCCTTTGATTTACTTTGTCTAAGCTTTGCAAAATTCGAACCAATAGGAGAACACCACGTATCTCTCGCCATTTGCTTGACCGATCATCGCTGAAATTTTGACCAATAGAAAAACACCACGTATCTTTGGCGTTAGCCCAATCGAAGTTTTGTGAAAGCCGAGCCAATAAAAATGTGCTCCACAAACGTATCCTTGGTGTTAGCTTACCTAAGCCCTACCGATAAGAACGAAACACGATAAACAGAGAATATCCAAACATTTACAACGTCAAGTATTTTCTAAAGGAACCTTGTCAATTTGCGAGGCGCGAACCAATAAAAATATCCCATGCTTCGCACGATGTCGGTCTCTTTTGATTGTTGGCTCCATGGGATGCCGCCATGTGTCCTCTCGACTTGCCGACTTGCGCGTCGAAAGCTTATAAATTGCAGCTCATTCCACGGATTTGACATCCATGAGGGTCCATCGCTATGAAAATAGCCGAAATCCTGCCACACGTCTCTGTCTCCTTCATAGATCTACCAACACGTGGCCCCTGTCTTTCAGACGCTGAAATTTGACGGCCATTTGAACGCTGTCGACTTTTATAGAACCCACTAATGATTTAAACTTGGTTTCTTATTGATTTTTAAAATTCTAACAACTTGTGTTGTTGAGAGATGGAAATTGATTACTGTTTGAACATACTTTTCTCTTTAAAAATGGCTAAGTCCATTTCAAAAGATTGATTTGTGCTCTGTCAAAAGATGCTTATGTTCTCGATGTTTTCTAACATGACCTTTACAATTGTAGCCTTTAGCTCGTGCAATCCATCCGTATAAGTCATTCCCAGGAACTCGTTCTTCCATTAACGGTCTCGTATGTCTTTCCAAAAGCTCTGTCCATCTGAGAAAAAAAGTTTCGAGTTGCCTTCTTGCACATGTGCAAGAAATGTCAACACTAGCAATGTATGATCATCTCGCATAGTCAAGACATGCCACCGAAAATAGTGGAGGTGCTCTTGAGGGTCACAATGGCCATATCAAGGTGGACAACTTAGGGGTGACGGGTTAGGAGGTGGATAAGCGAAATGGCGGGAACGAAAGGGGTATAAAGGAGCAATGAGGAATAAAGAGATGAAGATGAGTGTGAAGTTGCTTGTTGTAATTGACGGGGTTGAACTTGTAGGTCTTGGTATAAGGAAGCTAGGCCTTGAGTTTTGGAAGAGAAGAGTTAACATGTGTGAGAAATAAGAGGTGGAGTGAAATGGTTGGTAGGAGTAGGAATGGAAATGGGAACAATAGAGGTAGGTGGAAGGGTAGAATTGAGAGGTTGTGTTGCAATAGGAATGGAAGTAGTATTAGAGGTAGGAGGGTTGAGCTCAACTAGGTTGGTGGCTTCCTCATGAACAACAAATAAAAGATCTAAGTCTTATGGATGTTCAACAATATGAGCTTGGAGATCATGAAGGTCTTCATCGGTAAAGGGTTCATAGGTTTCAGCCATGGTAGAAAGATGACAAAAATGCCTAGAAGCAAGGTTGGGTTCGAGTGATGCATTCACCAAATGATTTAATTAAATCTAATATTACAGAGTAACTATTATAATAAATGATGTACAAATGCTAAAATACAGTATGAGACAAGCGAAATAGTATGTAAAGTATGAAACCCTAAGCAAGAGAGGGAGTTAGGAATACTTATTTGATTTCCAAGTGAACATGAAGTGATTTGGGCAAGGTAAAGTGCTAAACAAACTAAAAACAACGTTAATCGCTCATTGTAAATTCAAATTCAGAACATAGTCAAACAGGGGCGCCTAGACTAGGGCAAAGGCGTTGGTGACTAGGAGTGGATGTTGGTGATGTGTGTAGAGCTCAAGATCTATTTTTAGTGTCACAAGGCCTTCATTGTTGATTCGTGTTGATCACCTAATATTTTTCTCCGATCATTTGAAGGTACCTCTAAGTTGAAAAAGAGAAGTTCCCTTGTACATACCCACAAACCACATCAAACCTAAGAAAGAGAAATGTAGGATGGGGAGTCGATTGACCCCGGCGGTCGCCCGAGAGTGAAATTATCATCGAGTGCCGCAATACATCTCGAGACTCCATGTAATTCTTGTGTGTGTGTCAGAATGATGCCCTAAGATGCCATTGTGCAAGTCGCACTCGATAGCAGACTGTAGCTAGAATGCAACTATGTAATAATATGTGTGGATGGAATAAAATAGGATTCCCCTTCCTATGTTGTGTATGTAGAAGCATGCAACCCTTGTCCCTTGAATGAATGCTAGATGGATGCCTTAGAAGTGTTTTAGCGCCTTTGGAATGCAAGCTTAGGTGATGATAGTAATACTTGGTGTTTGGTCTCTTATTTTGAAAACATAATTGTGTATTTATATGATTCCCTTGTTTGAATTTCGTAGTTGACAATTGAAAGGCCGATCCAAAGTAGTAAAAAGTAATTAAGAAGCGAAAGGGATCCAAAAGGATAAGAAAAGGGTAAAGGGGGACATGAGTGTTTGGTGCTAGTTTCCTAGCTGGACGCTAGTGCCTAAGGCCATAGAAAGATAAAATAGTCAAATATCGGCAGGAGTACAAGATGTGTAAAGTTAATAAAAGTACAAAAGACAGGTAAAATGCTATAGGTAGTTTGTCAATTACTAGTTTTCTTACTTAGGAATCATGTAAATGCTAACATGTTTTTAGGACCTAGAAATGTACCCAAGTGCATAGATTTTGTGACTACACTTAGAATAAAAATGCATTGATATAAAACCTTAATTTTATATCATATCCTTATCTCAGAATTAATGGTAGTTTTAGGTTTTCTTGCAAATAACTTTCATTTAATTTCTATTTTTCTTTTTGCAAAGTTCCTTATGTACGTTGGAACCCTCTGTTCCTTTTATCTTTTAATTTCATAACATTCTTAATGATGATTGTTGTTGTTTGCTAAATTGTCAAGGGACTGGTACAAAGTTGCCAAGCTACACTGATTTGCTTGATGTTGTGTGAACCACTTTCCTTTCCAGTAGAAACTTTCAAGTCTTTGGTGAGTTTTTTTATATGTTGATATAATGTCTATATACTTTTAAGTGTTTGTTAGAGTCCATTGACTTACTGGTTTTCAATTTGGATGCATTTATTGTGTCTTTACACAATGTACCATCAATTCTGGAGATTTTGTGCTCATACCTTATGCACTTCAAATGAACTAAAGCATTTTGAACTTTGGTTGGTTCACTTTCATGTTGGGCTTCATAATTCAAAACTCCTATTCTAGGTTTAAGTGAATGATTTCATTGTTTAATCAATCCGCATAATCTTTCTTTCATAAATGTCACATTATTTTGTAATAATGTAGGTGCAAAATATTTCTCTAAAGGACAATTAAAACCTTATCATTTTCCCTATTCTCATTCGACCTCAACTCTACAAAGATCAATCAACTCAATTTATTTTACCATAACTAACTATATAAAATAGCACAAAGAGGATACCTACTTTTGTTAAAACCAATGGAGGAATAGCTATGGAAACATCATCTCAGATGTTATTGCAATCCTCCTTGGGAGTGCAAAAGAGGATTGAAGGTGTCCATGAGTTGATGTCTGTCCATTGGATGAACAAGCTATCCACACACAAACCAGGTACTTACAACTCGGGAGATTCATCTTACTTTCCTTGATTAATGTACTCATGCACTCCATCACCTCTTCACCATCATCACATTTATTCCCACAAGACTCACTCTCATTATTCATCAGCTCATAATCATGGTGGCTCCAATCAAGTAAATTTAGGGATCCTTCTCCTTCTCCTTCTCCTTCTGCCATGGCTCGCTGCTCCAACGCCTTCTACCAAGTTGCTTTTTGTATATGTGACACAATGCCACTTCCTTCGCATTTGCAATACATACAACACTAGTAACATGTTTTTCTTGCTACTAAAGTGTAGGTAGTTAAAGTGTATTTGTTGTTCATGTATGTCCCTTTTTTATATGCATTTACCTTTTGCATAGCCATATAATGCCTGTTTAATATAATTTCTACAAGAAAATGAGCTAGTAGAAGGAGAGGATGGCCAAAGAATTACAATACCAATATATTTATGCTTCCTTTTCTACGAATATGCAATATAAAAACACTTACCAAGAGACTGGAAAAAACAAGAGTGCAAGAGAATAGGAAAAAGGGATTCACTATGATATGTGTGGTCCTATGAAATGTGATATGTTTATGCATGTAATTTTAGATATAGTTTTCCATGGGTGAGGAATGAGGTTGTGCATACTCAAATGTTTTGATGGCTTTGTTGTTCATAGATGACATTTCCTTTCCTCTATATGGCATTGTGTTGTATGTTCTATCCAAATATTGGAAAATTATATCTCCATAGACATCAAACATCTTCCAAAGGTATGAAAACATTTCACAAGTATCGTATACCAATTCCTTCAATCTAAGTTTTATGTTTGTAATGTCTTCCTTTTTTTTTAGATTTACGATGGATGACCTAGAAGGAGTCCTAGAAGAAATCTTTGCTGAGTTAGAGCACATTGTAAGCAATATTATTTTTAGCAATGAATGGGAATTTCATAGCTCGGTTCAATTTGTTTTCTACTAATGATTTTTAAATCAATTTGTATAGGAGAAAGAAATCGGTAGCCAATCATCATTACGTGCATGCCCTGAGTTTGGATGTTTTCCTCGGTGTAACCAAGTTCCTGAGAGGCTATCGACGGTGCAGACGTCTACCAAGAGGGGTGGGATTCACATTGGGTCTAGACATGTAATTTTATTGTGGTTTTCTCTCTCTTGCATATGGAAAATGTTAATTTGCTCATTTCTTTCTTAAAATCATACACATTTGACCATGTCAGATCTATTTGATGTAGATATCATACACATTCAACAAAACAAGTTAGAAATTAACCAAAACTTTGCAAAATTGTCCTATACTTGGAGAAGGAAACACTTTCCTTGGCCTAGATGGCTTTCAAATGGATTTTTGTCTTTTTAGTTAAGTGACCTATTTCTATCAAGGCACTATGTCTATAAGTCCTATTCCATGCAAAATCACTATTCACATTGATGAAAAACTAAGAGAAATTCAATCTTCTTTACTTCCTCCAAACTGCCCTTCCTAGTTCTCAAGAACAATGCTCTTCAAGGGTTCATGTTTGGAAACATCTACAAACACCCAAAAAAATGAAACCACTTCCAGATACCCTTTTTGCCTCTTAAGGTGTGTGCCACATTTCTTGACCCAAATCCCAAGCTATCACCCCTTTCCACCATCTTGTTTTTTAGGACAGGTTTCTTCCCTTATAGCCGTGATGGACTGGTTTTTCTGACTTATATTTTGTTATAGTGAGTTTTCAAATTGAATGAGGGTATTTTTGAGTACCCTTTATCCCAATACAAGGTTTGACATAGTTTGGATCCACAACTTTACTCCTAAGTGTCCTTTCTCAACTCTCTCTCTCTCTCATTAGGCCTAATTATGCTTCTAAGTCTCCATGTCTTATTGTTTAGACAAAAGTAGAGAGAGTTGTAATGAAATGGGAATTTTTACAACCACCCTTTTACTTATTCAAGCTTCACACAAAAATTGAAGGTCCAGATATCCCTTTAAGCCCTTCAACGTTGGTGGTATTTTGCACCTAGGTCTCAAATCACTCCCTACAGGCATACAATCCCACTCTCAAGAAAATAGAGAGTTTTAATAATTTTCCAAACTCACAATATTAAAAATATGTTTATATAAACTATTTAGATGGTGGCTATAAAGTTTCAAGCTTTGGAAATAAGTGTGTGGCCTTTAAATGACAATCTCATTACAAACCCTTGGTAGGGTTTCCTCAAGCCCGATAGAGAAGAAAAAGAGTTTTTAGGATGTTTCAACAAATTTCAAGCCCTAGAATATTTGGTAAAGGTCTGCACCACTCCTTAACACCTTTCAAAACAAACTTAGCCATGAAATAGATCCTCAAATGCCTGAAACTAAAGAATCTTAGTCACAAAACAAAGTTCACTACAAATTTTGGACTGTGCAAGAATTAGGAACTATGAGTGACTTGGATTTTAATTTCCAAAGCTTGAAATTAAGTAAAACAATCTTGCACTCATTCTAAAATAACAATCATACCAGAGATTTAATGAAATCAATATATACTTGATATTCTCATTTAGAGTTTCCTTCCTTCACTGTGGTCATTCAAAACAGTCTTCTCTAAGATCAAAATAAAGAATTTTTTTCCGGTTTTCTTCATAAAAAAACTCTTTTTCATGTGTTTCTCCCCTTCAACTACCTTCTCCCACGAGTTATTAACCCTAACTGCTTGGTAAGTGACTCCTCCCTAACTAAACCATAACTCAAGTCATCTTCACTTGGAGTCAACTACCATTGGTGTTCTCATGACTAATTAATTCAAACCATGAGATTAGGATCCTCAAGAGGATGTTACACATTAGCCAAGTATTCCCACAACACCCTCGACTCTAAAACCTACCTTAACAGCCAAAATGGCTTCATACCTTGTTCAAAAATTCAAATTTGCAAAATGGTGGGAAAACCAAAATTTTGAATTTGTGAATGACTAAACTCAACTTAACATCACCAAATGAGTCCTAATGCCCCACTGAGGACTTCTAGATCTTATACACCATATTTCAAACCAAAAATTTAACTTGACACATGACAATTATGATTAGGAGAGATGCTCCTGCATCACTATTTTTTATTTTTCACACGTACAAAATACTTATGCTTGCTTACATTGATTATTTTAGGATAAACAATGTTCTATGTCGCCACCATTCATTTCTCGACATCCCATAAAGGAATGTGGGTGGGCGTTTGATTATTTCCCAAACACGGTTACAGGTGAGGGGTCAACACAAGTAAGCTTTGGCAAAACTCCTTCTTTGTTCAATTGTCATGCTCATATGCGCTTCTTGTTTTATATTTGTTTTTGGTTGACATGTATTTTTTGACCACTTTGGTAGGATGTGGAAGAGCTAAAAACACAGAGGAGGGTGGGAATGCTGGTCAAGATGAGTTTGTACCCACAAATGTATGTTTTGGTTGTACTTATTTTTTGTTCCATTCTCATGTATCCATACGTTATTCATTTTATATAATTTTACATTCACATGGTTACTTTGACCACCGTGGTAGGAGGAAACAAGGATGAGGATGACATTAAAAATTATGCTTTCGATGTTGACGTTGACATGGATGATGAAGATGATGTTGATGGCTTCCACATACCTCACATTTCGATCCCAAGGAGGAGGGGCGGAAACCGGTAAAACGCACTTTGATATTTTCACAAATGATTGTGTATTCTAGTTGATTTAATGACATTTTTAAGGCTTCTAACCTCGTGATTCCTTCTTTGATGACAATTTGTGGGTGAGTACAAGATTTTTGACATGGGTATTGGTAAACGAGATACCCACAACTATTTTTTTTACACATGCACCACATTTTCTAATGATGGTAATCGTTTGTTTGGGTCACTAGACAAACTCTAACTATCACCAACATAAGATTCATGGTAGACCACTTGTTCTAAGGAGACCTGCAGCAGTCATCTATGCAATGGGAAAATAAAGCCAAGAGGAAGGGCCTACACATCAAAATAAACACAATAGAGGACAATGGACCGGATTGTAAAAAATCGAGTATTAACAAGAGACATATGTTAGAAGGAGCATGGATGACCAAAGAAAATGTCTCAAAAGTTTCTCATATGAGTAAGAAAGCCTTAAAGGCCATCAATCAATAGATGCGTGCATATGATTCTCTTTAAAACATTGTTCGGAGAAGGGAAGTGTCAATAAAGAGGTGAGCATATTGTCATAAAATGGAAGAAGAGAGGAGGGTGGAAGGAGGTGGTATAGGCAACTACAAACATAAGGTGAGATGCAAAGTGTTGAAATTTTCACAGGTCCTAAAATATAAGGTCATTTTTATGAGTAATAACTTAATTGTATCCACAACAACCATAATTGGAACATGATATACACGATCCTAACACCCATTATAGTGAGGACGATAAACTTACATTGAAGGAGTACCTTTCATGGAAGGGGAATAAGGTTTGTCATGGGAAAAAAAGAAAAAAGGTGGGAATGAGATGCTTTAGGTAAGCAAGATTAATTAATACGTCTTGACATATTGCTAATGTACTTCTTCTTAATGTCCCCTGTCATATTGGTTATCATTCCTATGTAGGGGAATTTTGTGTATGAAACACCATAGCCATAGGTTATTGTAGAGTCGACTAACGATGCTGGAAATGATGACGATGGTTCATGCACACGTACAGATATCTAACGATGATTATTTCTCTCAATCCACATAGGCCTATGATTTTCATATCAGTGACAATGCTCGGTTGCACACCAATGGTTATATGGTTGTCAAAGGATGTATTATCTCTCTTGAGTGAGGATTCCTTTCCCAAGGTGTGCCAACCTCAAAGAATTGTTGTGTGGTGAAAATTTGAAGGGCTATGTATCTAGAATGGTTGGAGCGGTTGCCCTTTGGTAAGAGTAAGACAAATGCACTATAACACAATTTATAAAAAGATACATTATGGTTCGAGGAGTATATGAGCGTTGATTCCTTCACAACCAATGTACAAGACTCATCAAAGGTGTGCATATCATTTTTAATTAGCTTCGTATTTTCATAAACTCTTCCATATTTTCATCTAATTATGTTATATATCTTGTAATTTCCTTTTAGGATCGTGATGAATAAGTAGGTGACATCGTAAAAGTAGTGTGACCTATTTCTTGGCAGTATGAGGTACTTTGTATGTAGCGAACTAAAATGTTCTTTCTTGATGTATGTGTCATATATATTTTTTATGTTTGACCACTTTGCTAACATTGAAAATTTTAAATGCAGATGTCTTCATGGGAGGTCAAGGAATCCCCACATTCATTGCTTAGTCAAATTCATGTTCTTCTCCTTCATAAGGAGTTTCCTTGCCATGCCTTGAACATGGATATTACTTGGCCATGATGTTTCAATATGTACTCGGACATGATATTTATGATATAAAACGAAACAAAAAAATTTGCACATGATGTTTGAAAATATGTAATGATACAAATTACTTGCACATGATGGTTCAATATATACTTGCATATATTATTTATGATGTGTAATGATAGATTTAACTTTTACATGATGTTCCCATGTATGTGCTTCATTTACACACTATATTCCTAACAAGTGTTTTATTTATGCACATTGTAAGTAATGTTACGGTGTTCAATCCCTTACAATTAATGAGGTTGCCTAAGGCTTTTGATGATTAAATGATGCATAGATGTTGACATGTATGTAGTTTTTCATGATGTAATGTATGAGATGTTATGTTGTTGACATGTAATGGTTTCCACATGCAATCAATCATGTTGACATATTTAAGTTTTATTTATTACATATTACAAATGTTCAATGATCGTGTTCACATGTTCCCTATTTTTTTGTGACAATATTTTGTGGGGAATGGTGCATCATGTGACTGGTTTGTTTTCCCTCCACTTCTCTCACTTTTTGTCTTTATGTATTCAAGAAGCTCACTCATCACTTCAAAGGATCAATGATGACTACTGACCATGCATTGAGAAATAAGAAGAGGGTGGCCGAGGAGGTATGCAACAATTCCACAAACCCAACGGAGATTGATGGAGGTAGGGAGTCATGCTTTTGTGTCTTATTCTTCTACATGATGTACATATAGTATTTTGATTTGAATGCATGGATTATGCAATAGTTCACCATCTCCTAATTCATGTTTCCTTGTATATTTTTAGGGGTGGCTGTGAATGTTGATGAGAAGGAAATTGGTGAAAACATGTGTGAAATGGAAGAGCTTCTTGTGAGGATGAGATTTGAGCACAATGTGCCGGAGGTGGAACATTTGGCTTTGAGACTCTCATTGGCACGTGTACAAATTGGATCACTCACTAGGGAGAAGGAGTTTTTGTCCAACATTATTGAAATTGTAAGGACAACCAAAGGACAAGTTGGAAACTGTCATAGATGAGAAGAACAATGTCTTGGAGACTCTCACTGTGGAGAACAATGAGTTACATAATACAATTCGTGCACTTAGGGGTGAGAAGTTGGAACTTGAAAAAAGTGTGTTGCCCTACAAACTTCCAATGCGTACACAAAATCACTCCGTGATTGTAGGGGAGACATAGTGAAGGCCCTAAATATCAAGTACAATGGCATGAGTGGTGTCTATGAAGAAGAGATGCAACAATGGAAGACAAAATTTGAGAAGCTATGGGAAATTCCGATGACTGACTATGGGTGGTTGTGGCATTTCTGAGAGGACACATCATGTTTAGTGAATTGCTTAGTTGGTTGAAGTGAAACCAAAATGTATTGGGATGTATGAAATAAAAATTTTATACTGCTGGAACATAATAAAGTTTATATGCTTTTATGAAAGCATGTAATATCAAACGTAACACAATTTTCTATACTTCTATGTGTTTGCTTCTATTTTCAATAAAAATAAAGTGTGGACTAAATGTTTGTTGTATTTATTTGTTATTGTCATTGTCTTTGTGGTGGAATTGGATAGAATAACAATAGACATTTCTTTTCCTAGTTGAACATTGTACCATGTCCGTTATCTACTTTCCCTATTTCATGCACTTATATGTGTGAAAAATGAATATGTTATCTGTTTGCCATGTTTCATGCACTTTTCAGTGGCTGAAGGTTGTTGTATTTATAAGCCATTGTCTCAATTTGAGTCTTCATATGCATTACATGCCTTCTCTAGCACTACTACAATTCTCATGATACATTATGGGCTTTCTCCTACAATTTACAATGCTCCACTAGCTTTCCTTATTATGGATTACTTTCTTAATTGACATGTTTAATTGCTGCATTAGTTGTATAGTCATCTCGTTTATTGGCATTCCAAATATTTCTATTCCTAATTAGTTATGGGTCATATACTCTCTCCAATTTTTTTCTTTTCTTAGGTACATTCTTGCATCTAGGGTCCTTTGACATTCCAAGTCCCCATCTAGCTATATAATTCTACATGTTTGATTCTATTTTCAATAAAAAATAAAGCGTGGGCTAAATGTTTGTTGTATTTATTTGTTATTATCCTTTTATTTGTGGTGGAAGTGGATAGAATAACAATAGACAATGCTTTTCCTTGTTGAACACTGTACCATGTCCGTTATCTACTTTCTCTATTTCATGCACTTATATGGGTGAAAAATGAAGATGCTATCTGTTTTCCCTATTTCTCTTTAAACAACTACAATCCTTATCTAGAATGCATGTTTCTCAATCTTCAACTTCCCCCTCCAAAGAACATAAATAATCACACATACACAACTAACAAGAATAGACATTAAAGCTACTTATTTTGTTTATGTCAAAGGAGCGCAATGAAAGTCAAGAAGGGACATTAACGTAGGTAAGTTAGTTCTTTTGCCAAAATTTCCTATAAACCTAGAACCTCTGAACTTCCATTATCCTTGAAGATTTATATTTGAAGTTCTAATATCGACATATATACTGATCAAAAATAGTATTTCAATTTTATAGATACATATATGAACCGTGACTTAAAGGAGGATAGCTATATCTAGGAATAGAGGAATTGATTTGTAAGATCTGAGGCGTATGCATAAGATTATAGTGCTTCATGATATTCCAATGACAATATTATTTTTCTTAAATTTCCCACACGAGCTTTGGATTTTGTACTTTCCCTTAAAAATGTAAACCCCAAAGCAACTTCAACCATTAGCTTGTCAATACAAGAATATATTTGTATGTACAAATGCAATGAGGAAAAAAACAAAAGCAAGGATACTCGTTTATTGATAAGTGCTTATAATCTCCAGATTGAGAAGAAATAATATATAGTTGAATCAAACATCATATTGAGAGGAGTCCTGTGTAAGTTTCAGTTGTCTTCTCCACGATGAACAAAAGACCATAAAACATGATGGTAGAAACTTGTCCACCATAAATTATGATAAAATAAGACCTTATCTATTATACATAGTACATACACAAAATGTGGCATTGATGCATTCAACAACCAATTTTTCCTTTCTACATAATGAGCTAATTTACAATTTAACAAATCTATATTTGAAGGTCCACCTACTTCCCATCAGATCAAAAGAACCATGAACATCATCCTCGTCATCATCAAGCCCAATAAGCTCAGCTGAATGGGAAAACAACAAACTAGAAAGTCACTGAAGGTCATCCAACCCACCACTCTCAGCTTCAAAGATAACTCATTCCAATTACTCAAAATCTGTTAACAACAATATTAATTAATACAAACATCATGACATTTAAGCTTTCATTAGATTACAACACATGATTGTGTATACTTATTTTTGAAAATTGGCGTGTTTGTATGGTTTGTTATCTCTTTTTTAGTATAATAATTATGTAGCTATAATGTTTTTACTTTTTAGGATATTGGATTTGGGTTCTAGAACTTCTATAGTTGATTTTCCTTGTAGATAAGGATTGTAGTTGCTTAAAGAGAAAACATTGGCTTCTTTATATGCTTCATAAAAAGTTTTTTGGTCTTAGAAGCGTCATATTTACTTCTTACCAGTCTTGTAGAACATCATTTGATTTGATTTAGCAAAGTGCCATTATTAGCAACAATCATAAAATCTTTGAACACCCACAACAACTAATCATGTACACAAGTACACACGCACCAATTATACGGAGTTCATATAGAAAACGAAGAAAACAAAGAAGGTGAATTTTTAGTCTCAATTGAAAATTGCCTTAACATAAATATATATGCCTCAACAGAAATATGCACTCATCAACATAAATATGCACTAATTCTCATTGGATGTTACATATACAAAATCCAAGTTGCAAGACAAGTGAATGGATTCAATGGATTAGCATCATAGGGACACATTTAAGATGTAGTATCTCCATTCTTTATGTCTCTGTCATGTTTGACTGCCCTATGTAGATCCTCATTCCACATTTTTCATTTGTGATTCTTAGGGGGATTTGGAAACATGGAAACATGGCATGTTGTCTTCTTTGATTCATTGAAAAGGTTGTAATAAGTTTACAAAGTAATATCACACCGAATAATATTATTCATACCATTATACACTTATATAAGAGATTCATCTCATAAATAATAGGATGGTTATTGTTTCACCGTTTTCTTTATGTTTTGAATGATGAAACAGATAAGGGTAAGGGCTGAGGAGGAATACCTGTTATTGTTGGTCGGGTTGAGGATTGTTGCACGCGTTTTGAATTCTTGACACAATGCCGATTGTGAGAGCTTCCTTTTGGATAGGAGGAACTACCATTATAGAAAACAAGACCCCAAAAGAGAAGTTAAATGATATATGACAGTGGACCTGCCTAGAGTATGCTAGTTCGGGAAGTGTGATACTTCCTAGATGGTGTCAATCCACTGTTTAAAACAAACTAATGCGAGAAATAAATAAAGTCCTTTGTAGTTGATATGATTTAGGTATCTCATTCAATCACAATAAGACAATATAATATAATGCGCTAGGCTATAGTCATATTTGAAGGGTCAGAAGTAGTTGTCAGGTCTTTGGAACCGGTCAGTGGGGAGTCGGAGTTCTAGGTTGTTTAGGTTATTTGGTAAAAGTTTGTTTGGTTCTATTATTGACACAGGGTATGAAACACAAAGACCGATATCGGTTGGGTATAACCAACGACAGCAGTTGGAGACCGACGATGGTTATGGGTAACCGCGTCGGTATAGTAGGGTGACAGTAATTCAATGAAAACCTTATTGTAGAGTCTAGGTGAGGTTAGATGGGGCTAAAGAAGGAGATGGCGGGTCTGTGGGAATACTGAGAACACTCAGAGAGGTGGAAGGGCTAGGATAGGTGATTTGATAAATGGGTGGGTGAGGTTTTTGAGTTTTTCAGAAAGAAGGCTATGGAGTGATGGGAATGTTAATAGAAGAATGATAACATAAATGGTAACAACTCTATGAGTAAAATAAGAATGGAAATGATTAATGATAAAAACACTTACCAATGTTGCAGGTCCAATGGTTGGGTGGTGGTGATGATCGGTTGATGGAATGGAGCTTGGTGCAATAGTGACACTTCCCGAAATGTTACCATGAGTGCCAATGCTTCTAGATCTGTCTGGTCTGGCTATGGATGTTTGGATGTGTGAAAAGACTCTGGTTCTGCTTGCATGCAACTCTCTTCTCGTCTTCTTTCTCTCAGAATGTGCCAACCCAAAAACAAGGTTGCTTAGGTGAATAAATGGTAACCGACGACAATTCCGTCTTGACCGAGTTGTCGGTTTAGGGGTGACCTAAGCGTCGATTAAGGCGGTAATTCCTAGGTTTACTAAAAGGGACAAATCTTTCTAATTTATTGGGCTAAGTTGGTTTTTTTGTTGTGGATTAGAACGGAAACTTCCCTTCTAATGGGAAGGAATGTGGTTAGAGAGATTTTAGGGATTGATTTTAGGGTTAGACCAAATCTTAGCTCATTAAGGCAAGTAAGACTTAGTTATTGTTAGTTATGGAAACATGCCAAGAATAGGTCTAGGGTGAGGTGGTTGGATGAGGTGTCTAGGTGAGGTGGAAATTAGGTCAATTAAGATAATAAAATAATGGATATTGTGAGGATGAGTATTTAATTTAATTAAAATAATTAAATAATTATTAATGTGGGTTGAAAGGGGGCCATGGTTAGGTGCCCATGTTTAATTTGGTTATCCAATTAGGGGCTAAGGGGAATGTAACCAAATTTAGGTGTCTGATTATATGCCAACTACGTGAGTTGTTATAACACCCAAACAACTTCACATATATAACCCACTATAATTATATGGTTACACAACCATACAACAACTTAACAAATTATATGTGAAGCACTAATTTATATATTCCTAGCATTCCCCTCTTTATTGCGAACATGGGGAAAAACACCATTTTCAACCAAGCAACATGCCGCTCTCAGTAACTCCGCACAAGGTCTCGATACTCAACACCGATGTGGGAACTACATCATCCATGAATAAGGGACCATCAACATATCTAGGTGAATACATGAATTAGGACCCATCAACCATCAAGTCAATCTGATCAAGAACAATTCATGTAATAGTATCAATGGTTCAAATCTCCACATCATCATCATAACAGGAAACACAAACACAATTGCACACAAGAACAAGGATGCTCATATGTTCTTATTCATCACACATAGAAAAATGTGTCACTAAAGCAATTTTGCGGTCCCGAGGTAGTGATGAACTCGAGGACGCTGATTGTCATCCTGCCTCCATTGCCTCCATCCTCCAATGTACGTGTTGCTAACTCAACAGGATGCAAACATAAAACATATTTGTTACCACATTGAGATTACTCTTTTCTTCCCTCTCACAATGTGAAACACTTTATTTTTCTGGACATTGGGTAACACCGAAAATGTGTCCGTGAGGCAATTTATTTTTTATTTTTTATTTTCACAACTTCTGACTCACAAAAAAAAAATGGTTTGATTAACCATATGACACTTTTAGACTTGATGGACATACTTTTGATGACATGACAATTTTTTTGACTCTTTTGATAGACACTATAAATAAATAGACTTATACTTGATTTGTAACACAATTACAAATTCATACACTCTTAATAATATAAGTGCGACTCAATATGATTCTTTTGACCCAAACAACTAAATCATAACTTTGATTTTCAATATATGACTTATCGACGCAAACACCCCCTATATGAGTTTACATTAACTAACTTTAATAACAAGTTTATGTTGAACTTGACTAGAATAGATTCAATTAATAATTGAATAATTTAACTCGCACATTGGCTCATAGGACTACAAATTCACTTAGATTAAATTCTAAATACTCGAATTAATTTAAAACAAAAACTCTATATAACCTAAAACTTAAAAAGACACTAACTATAAAAAAATCATTACCAATGCATACATTGGACTGCACATTATCTGGAATATGAATAATGGAATACGAATCTAACATCATAAATGAAAGAAACTTTGGTATTTGAGCTACTTATGGAAATAAATGTGAAGCTCAGGTGCATGCGTGCCAAATTTTGGATGCCAAGTTGTATACATGTTTATCTAAAGCATAAAATTTGCTTGGACGACGATTTGAAGCATAGGTGGAGCACATCTAGTCACCTCATAGATTTGGTTGTTGGATCAAATGTAGCCACAACCAAGGTATACATCGAATAGGAGCCACGAGCCAAACATGAACTGACCGATAAAAAAGGAGCTTGTAGCAGGGATTCATAAAAAATAAGAGAATTTTCAAACCACGTCTTAACAAGATCATATGCAGATGTAACGAGTCAGTCTAATTCTTGGTGGAAAAGAAAAGGATCCTTCACTATTGCATCGACACACACATCACCATGGTGTTGTATGGTCTGAACTGTATGAAATGCAAATAGACCACATTTCAAAAAGATCCCACATGTTTTTTTAATCACATAATCATACCTCGAAACAACTTATGAGGAGGTCAATATTTACACACATTCTATGAATAAGTCATGCTATCTACACCTTAAGATGCATGCAAGGAGCCCACAAATTGATCTCGCTATGGTACCAAATGAAAAGGCTGCAGCAAGTTTACATAACAATATCACACTAAATAATATTATTCATACCATTATACACTTATATAGGAGATTCATCTCCTAAATAATAGGATGGTTATATGCCAATTACGTGAGTTGTTATAACACCCAAACAATTTCACGTATACAACCCAATATAATTCTATGGTTACACAACCATACAACAACTTAACAACTTATATGTGAAGCACTAATGTATATATTTCTGACATTAATCAATTCTATGAAGTCCTTTTCTCTATGAAGGGTGTTTCCGCGACCATCTTGCACTTGTTGGAAAGGTTGAGCCATTGGGTGTTGCAACCCAAGTGTATTTGATAATTCCCTACTCTTGACCTTGTTGTAAACATCTTCCATACACTTCTCCAAGAAATATAGTGTCCCACTTTGTTGTTTGTTGTTGTGAGGCAATTCTCAAATACCTCATGAGATCTCCTTCTAGATGCTTCTAGTTCATCCTCTATCCCATCAAGCATGATATATTAATACAAGACAAACATCATGTTACAAATTCCTGACAAGTAAAATGGAAAATGATTACAAGTGGAATGATGACTTACATTATCATCTATATGTATATCTGGTGAGTCTCCAATATCCATTTGAGCTTCGATTTCATTTGCATTTTCCGGTCCATTTTCCATGTCCTGTGTTATTAAAATAAATGATGTCATATTCCAGTAACAATAATTGATTCATACATAGAAATACATCCTATGACAAAGGCCGATAAGTATAAATGAAACTACTTGTGATCAAGTTCTACCTTACATTAATAGCATCGAAAAATCTTTGATGTCCATAATAACATCACTTTCATTTTCATTTGTCGGACCACTTTGCACAACCTGTGTATTGAAAACAAATCAACCACTTGAGATTGGGAATAAAAAACAATTAAAATTGAAGAGAAAAAATATACATTCACATCTGAATCATTGTTGTCGATGGAGTAGCTAACACCATCCCTCGTGTCGTGAATTCCACTGACTCCTCATCTCTCTCGCATCATCCCCACCTTAATTACATGTTTACATGTGTAGGCTTGGATTGAAAAAATATAGCTGCACATTGACATTAGTGGCATTGCACTATACACCTAATAATGCAATGTATCATCTTTTTGGCTTTGCACCCATGCAATACGATTATCATTGTCATGTGAAAGGTGACATGATAGTTTGGAATTTGCAAAGCCTTAACCCATGAAATATTTTAATTTTTTCAACTTTAAAGTTCCTGTAAAAACCATTGTCTTTGCTCATTTTTAGCCACCAATAGTATATGTAAACACTTGTGGTTAGTTGGTGTACTAACCAATCCACCCTTTGATGTGCAACAATGCGAATTGTACTCAAGAAACAATTTTTAGATGTGAATGATATGATTTTATGGATGTGTTGGTTTCTTTCCTGACATGTTTGAGGGTATGAAAACACCTCAACCACATTGCAACCCTATGGAGCCAATGCTCCTCCCAATATTCAACAAATTTGGGCTACGTGCAACAATACTTCTCTATGAACTTTATGGCCTCCCTATTATCCATATCTTCATCAATAAAACTGTGCATAATGTATCCAAGTTCACTAAACATCTCTCACCTCACATAATCTTCTCTCATTTTGGCTATCAAATTCTTCAACCATGCACGTTGTACATGTTAGCTGCATAAGTACACCTCATAGTCAAATGTTTCCCTGCATAAGACAAACTAGTAAGACTTTGCAACATAATCATTATAATTGTGTTGTGCCTATGCAACGTAATCAAAACCTACCTTATTGCTTTGATCTCCACTCTTGCTTCATCTACCATGAAGGAATTTATTTTCCATTCAATATTTTTCAAGTGTACTCTTTTCCGAAGTAATTGCATCCATTGGGTGATGTCACTAGCACACAACCTAGACATAATTACCCATGCCATGGGAAGCCCTTGGTGTTTGGAATCAAACACCAATAACATGTACAATTGAAAAAAATATGTAACAAAAGTCAACTTCTATGTTCGATAAATGAAGTATCAACTACTAGTATTGCTAGTATTCAAAGCATACCTTCATTCCATTTGTTCCAAACGTTGAATCCATGGCTAATAAACTATCGTTTCCATATCTCAACAACCAATCCAACTAAAGTGGGAGTTGGATGCCCAATATGAATGGTATTTTCCCATCCTCATTAGTACCTTCATTATTATATCCCGATAGAAAAACCACTTCTCAAGATTTGCTAGAGTCCACTCCTGAACACTTTCTACATCATTTGGGTTAAACACATATGTAGCTCCTTAATTCAGTGTTCTCTATTAAATATGTCATCTCTACATAAGAAATCATCCCATTTTGTTTCACCATTCAACAATGTGAGATTCTCATGCACCATCTCACAGTGCTTAAGGTGGATAGCATCGGAAGACATTCCTAATAAAATCAACCTATGAACCTACTCATTAAGCTGCAGACTAATAAAAGGGGTGAAAAAATATTTTTCCCTTTGAACATTTCATATTCCTGGTAGTGACAATGATTTACTTCACTATTAACATGTTATACATGATTTGAGTGCTTAAATGACACTAACAACTACACATAATAAGATTTCTTCCTGGTCGGCTTCCTTTTCCCTTCTTTCGTGATAAGGACTTGTCTTGTGGCAAGGCATCAATTTTCCGAAAGTCCTCAGGCCCATACGAACACCAATATCTACGCATTAGTATGAAACTTATTAGCACATGCATAATCAAACACACAATACATGAGGATCCATGCATAGAATATTTAAAATGAAATCGTACATACATCACATATTCCAAAGTGCTATTAATTCTTGTATTGTTTTTAGGAATAGGTGATGAACATTTTTTCCAATGCAAAACACGAAATTCAGTTGGGTACAAATTTCTATTTGATTTTCCTTTCACGAAGTCCTCCACTCTATCAATCTTAATCCATGCAACCCACATATCATCTTCATTGATGTCGAGAAAGTTTTTCCAATGTAAATCGTTGCATGTAAATAAACCCTTGGTTGGGTTCTCAATTGGGAGATGTAGAATGGTATCCCACATGCCTACTCCTACCTACTAGAAAAATGTGTCATTACATTAGTAAAAATGTATACGAAGATGGTGTAATAAATCCAACCTCATTAATCATAAATTCAATTTAGAGAAAAAAATGGACATCTATGAACATAAAAAATACTCAAACTATTTTGATAAAAAACAACATCAATTATAATTAATGTGGTAGTCTCCCTACAATTTTTTTATTGACATTTATTTTTTCCCTTCCCCATTAATCCTATTCATGCCGAACAGACACACTTATCCATTAAAAATGTAATGCAATTATAAATTTAATTTTCCTTCATGTGTCGATTGACAGTCTATGATGGCAAATTATATCCTTTTACGAACACAAATGCAACAAATAATATACCCATTGAAATCATTATTTCTATTTGCATTGCTTATATCACCAACATTAGTAGCTATAAGCCGAGATATAGAGGAATGATAACGATGAATTAACATGGGTACTTGATGCTACTACTAACATTAAAGAGATATTCACTTGTACAAAATATATCAAACAAAAGTGGGGAATACATTTTCAGATGCATTTTCTTCCACTTGTACAAAAAATATATGGAATGGTAGGTGACAAATTCCGGTTGTGCATCCCCACTATAGTCACTTTCACACTCATCAAAGTCACGATGTGTTTCTTTCCACTCTTCATACCTCCACTTTTCAAGTTCTTCTAGCTGACGGTCAACATCATCCCACCATGTAAGAACATTTTTAGATAAATTGGGAAAGCGCCATCTAGAGGTGGGTGTACAACAAGGGTGAACTCGTGGTACATTCCAAGGTAGTCTCTCCATGGAATTATAGGAAGATTTTCTTCGATCGATATTCTGTGACAACATCTCTGACGTGTGAGCTATGATTCCATGATAAGAAGAACTACCATGCCGATGTTGTTAGGAATTTAGTGTTCACATGTGGTTTGAATTTACCGTATGGTAAATATATTTTACTTTGGTATGGTTAGTATTTTGGTTATATTGTTATTTAGTATAATATATTGTTTTAACAACAATATATTAGTAGAGGTTTGTTGCACCCATAAAACCTTTAACAAGTTATTTGTTTGTATCACTTCCTATTTCATAGGAAGTTATTTTCCTATTGCTATGGCTATATAATAGCCTTTGTAATGTTCTCTATATACATCCGAATATATTACTTTTATATTGTGTTCATTCGACTCTCTAGCATAGACTCTGACCAAATTTAATATTTGGTATCAAAGTAGGGATTTTCAGTGCAAGAGGTTCGTTTGATGGAGTACTGATTTCTTTGTAGGGGCACACCTTTATTGCCCCATGTTATGATATCCATTAATTAATATGTAGTAATGTCTACTTCCAGTCAAATCTCATCCTGGGATGATTTGTATGATCTACATTGACGCCTTATAACCTGATCTACGTGCCTACATATCCTCGTTACTGTCACGTACTTTGTTGTTTCACTAATTAGGTCATCTTCCCACCATCTTAATAAGAGTTCTTTTTTCATACATGCATGTGTAGATCATGTCTGTTCCATGCCTCCATCAACGTCGTGCTTGATCCAGATCCTACCTGCAGCTTTAGAGATTATTTGTACAAGTCCACATGCACTCCTATTGGTCGTGATCCAATTACATTCATAAAAATTACACTTTCAAGGAAGAAGACCAACGATTTTACACTCAGATTGTATTAACGTGTATCTCCATCTTGGTCTACTTATTATTCATTTCAACGCAGATCCAAATCCTTGTCCAGATAGATTGATTTCCACGTATATTTTGTTTGGTCGAGTGCCTTCTAATTCTACGCAAATATTTCATTGTATCATTTGTGCACCCAATTTCTTTGTTGGTCGATGATCTCTATGCTCATATGGCTCTCAACGTTTGATCTGCATTTTGTCGATTTGATTTTCAGTTTGACAGTCATTTATGCACCTGATTTTGAGTGGTGGTTCCATGATCCTCGTGGACAGTCTATCTATAGGTAGATTTGTGAGTTGATATTCAGCAGACCCAACATCTTTCTATAGATTTGTGAGTAATATTATATGTTCTAAAAAATAAGCATCTATTTGTCTTCCACGAGATGTGCCACGTCTTTTGAAGATTGAGATGACCGAATCTCTTCGGCATTGCAGATTGGTTGATGAAGTCATGCTCTATCCTATGTTCCTGGCATTTTGCATTGGGGTATTCACTCTCCATCAGGGATGTGAGTTGAAGATAGCTGTGTCGGTTATATTCAATGCATCTTTGGTTTAGTATATGTCATTTTTATCTTCCTTGCATTGTTATTCCATCAACACCTTTGTGATTTGTCTTGTTCGGTCATTAGTTCTGTTCAATAAATAGGTCATAAAAAGTCCCCTATTGTCAATTAATATTATTGGTGATTTTTTAATCAATGAGTCAAAATAATTGAGTCAGTTACCTAACATAGGTATAGTGTTAAAAGTATTTTATTTATTTATTTATTTTGGGATCTTTTTAAATGTATAAAGTGTCATTTTGTAAAAGCCATATAGTCAAGTTCATAAATCATTATAAAAATGTCAAAAGAGTCATTTTTAAAAGTGTATCGAAATTATCAAAGTCAAATAGGTGATTTTAGAATTTGTGTCAACTTTGTCCAGTCAAGTCTCAAGAGCGAAAAATTGTAAAAATAATTTTTTTGCCTCACGGATGCATTTTCGGTGTTACCCGACGTTTGGAAAATAAAGTGTTTCACATTGTGGGGGAGAGCAAAGAATAATCTCAATGTGGAAACAAATGTGCTTCATGTTCACATTTTGCTTTGAGCTAGCAACATGACACTAGAGGATGGAGGCAATGGAGGAAGGAGGTCAAATAACGACCTCTCGTCAGTCATCAACAACGGGATGCACTTTTGGTATGATGACATTTATTGTGTTGTGTGGATTTTGGTTTTTTAGTGTGGCATGAAAAATAAGAACAAATGATGTAAATTCCTGTTCACTTGTGAGTATTCCTCATGTAACCCCTTTTGTAGAAACATTGTAGAATATTGATCAAAATGTATTGTAGCAATCATGATGTGAAGGTTTTTGGTAAACCAGGAAAACCAATTGTGTAAGGTTTTGGTGAACCTGTAAAACCAATTTGTAAGGTTTTTGGTGAACCTGTAAAACCAATTTTGTAAGGTTTTTGGTGAACTTGTAAAACCAATTATGAAAGGTTATTGGTACACTTGCAAAACCAATTAGGTAAGGTTGTTGGTAGAATCCAGAGAAAACCATTAGTGGAAGAAATGTGCGTTGGCACATGTGCGAGTTTTGTGCAAGCTTGATGCTGCATAATTGAGGAGTTGATCATGAGCACACAGAGGTGGCATGCTACAATCAAAGAACGAGATATGTTTTACCATGTAAACACAAAGGGGGAATGTTAGGAATTTAGTGTTCACATGTGGTTTGAATTTACCGTATGGTAAATATCTTTTACTTTGGTATGGTTAGTATTTTTGTTATATTTCTATTTAGTATAATATATTGTTTTAACAACAATATATTAGTAGAGGTTTGTTGCACCCGTAAAACCTTTAACGGGTTATTTGTTTGTATCACTTCCTATTTTATAGGAAGTTATTTTCCTATTGATATGGATATATAATAGCCTCTGTAATGTTCTCTATATACATCCTGAATATATTACTTTTATATTGTGTTCATTCGACTCTCTGGCATAGACTTTGACCAAATTTAATAGACGTAAAAAACATATTTGTATCTTCCATATTTCTTCGTGACCATTCACCATTGAAGATTCACAATGTCAACCAGTTTTCTCTATTTGGTGCAAGTGAGAATGATGGTGAGGGCCTCGCAAAATTTTTGATTGTAATGCATGCATTGTGAAGATGATCGAATTCCATTATTGGGATGTTGTGTAATAGTGTCCACATTTGTCGTTTCCAATCATCCATCTGCATAATATTAAAATAATATTGTAGAAAAATAACATATTCATAATATATCTTGATGTAGAAGCTAATTTTCTTCAACGAGAGCCAATGGAAATTTTAAAAAACATGGATTTAAAAATGTGGTTATCTATGCACAACATAGATGTAAACTACAATTTTTTAAACAACTATTTATACAAATTCCTGATATTGAATCCCCACGATTTAATTCCTAATACAAATTCATGATACAAATTCATAGATGTAAACATTGTAATGTAAAACAAAAGGGGTTTTGAAAACAAAGTTTACCCACAAATTACCTTTGATTTTTTGGTGAAGTGTTGGTACTAGTGCTAGTGATGGATTATATGAAATCAATAGCCATTGTCATCGTTCCCTTTGCTCTCTTTAAAATTTCTCTTATATGATGCCCGCATAAGGATTTAAAAATTGTAACAAACGATTCAAATTTTGAACTCCTCCTCTATTATGTGTGTTGGGTGTAGGGATATATTTCATTTTATAAAGTCATGACAAAGTAGAAGAGTGGTATAAAACATTAATTTGTTTAGACTTTTAAAAGTGAACCCTCCAATGTGGAAAAAATTGTGGCTTTCATGGATCTACGTTTCACTAGGATGTGGGGCCTAGGGATGATGCGGAAAATGAGTTAAACACAAATGCACAAATCTCGTTTAGTGGAAGTCAAAGGGAAGTTTGAAAAAAATGATGTCATCGAGGTTTGTGCATGCTAGAGTTATTTTTGCTAATGTATGCGTTCATTTTGGTTTTCCTAATTTTATTGTGTTAGATAGGGACTCGCGATTTGGAAAATTTTGGTATACTTTGTGGGAGAAGATGGATACGAAGCTAAAGAGGTATATTGCTTTTCATCCATAGACAAATGGGTAAACAGAAGTGGTAAATCGTACCTTGGTCAAACTCTTGAGGGGGTATAACAAGAAACATCCGAGGGCTTGAGATGAGAACTTGGTGTATATCCAACATTCTTATAATAGGGAAGTTCATGCTTCAACTAGTAAAACTCCTTTTGAAACATGTTTTTGTTATTTTCCTAAGAGTGCTTTTGATGTTGTTTTGATATTACTATGTAAAGATAAAAAAGGTGGAATTGGAGGTCCAAAAGTCGAGAAATTTATTGAGAAAATAGCGAGATACACCTCTAGGTATAGGAGAGGTTGATAAAATAACATGCCAAGTACAAAACACAACATGATCAACACATGACTGAGCATTTCTTTCTTGTTAGAGACAAGGTATGGTTGTACTTGAGAAGAGAAAGGCTATATGTTGTACATGAAACCTCGATCTCGCCGGGTGAATGACGATCACTGGAATCCACCAACAATTCAAATGATGGAGGGCTTAGGACCTCAGATGTAGATATGGATCTACGGGCGTAGAGAAGATAGATATGTGATAAAAGAATATAGATCTGCAAAACTGAAACAGATGTGATTAGATAACAATATGCGGGGGTTTCCTGGATGATGCTATTTCTTAGTGGCTATGAAATCCCTTGGACGATGTCAACCCCTATGTGATAAAGAATAATGATAAAATACAAGACAAATAGATAACATGCAAGATGATGAACAAAGGAACTTGAAGATGATAGTATGTATATGGTACTACTGATCTGATCCAAACACGATGTGCAACATGAACTATGTTACGCGAACCAATAAATCAGGAGTAGAGTATTGTGGGGATTCTAGTGCAATTACAAGGACATTATGAGGGTACTATGGTAAACAAGAGGCTAAAAATTCAAAACAATATTTTCCCAAAATTTTCCCCTTATTCTTCCCCTTTGCAAAGAGGAGGAAAACCCATATTTATAGCTTGGAGGGGAGGTTAGATTGGGGTTAATGGGTAACCGGGTTTTGATAAATTAATCTGGTTAAGAGACATGATGTGATCATGCGAGGCTCACGATTTGAATTATGAGGTTAAAGAGATAAGGATGTGATAAGGAGTGGGGAGTATGATTGACATGGTTAGGTGCAATAATGCATCCCATTTTTGAATTTAGGAGTGGGGTGTCAAATGGGTATATTATTGCCCATGAATTGAATAAATTTAGGATATGTGAGATAATGCCAAATTCTAATTATCAAATGGGTCCACATGGAGCCCATTTGATGATTAATTAATTAAGGGCGAGTAAATAGATGGAATTTACTCAAATTTAAGAAAAAGAAAAGTGAGAGGGAAAGTGAATGGAGGAGAATGATTGCGGGGTGAAGGATAGGAGTTACATAAAAATTGGTGTCTACACTACGGGAAAAGCTAAGAAATTCAAGCCTCTTCGGTATGGCCCATTTGAGATTCAAGAACAAGTGTGTAAGAATGCATTTTTCTTGGATTTACCTCCTTATATGAGCATCTACTTAGTTGTGAATGTTGAAAATATATGCCTCTTTCAAGATTCCATGTTGGATGAAGAGGAAGAGGGATGATTAGGTTGAAAGGCAAGTTACCTACCAAGGCCAAGTGGTATTCCAGAGAAGATGTGGGGAATAAATTTACTCACCTCATCAATGTGTGAAGATTTTAGGGACTTAAAATCCTCAAATCTGGGAGGTATGATCCAAGAATGGATCTGAAAATACCTAATTCTATGTATTCTCCATATTTGATACTTGTAGTGTAGATTCTCAACATATTCTTTATTCAGGAGATGGTCTAGTCAGTGAGGGTCATCCGAAACCTTTGAATGATGTTTGAAGGCAATTGTTGTTATATTCGGGAAGTTTGTAGGTGATGGTTACGTAACCACCGCCATTCTGAGGACCAGAGATTACGCAACCTCCATCCTGTCTTTACCGAAGGTCCTGTCGCTAATGACGCCAAAATTTGGGAAACTCAATAGTTATAATTTTTGGGCTTCCAAACAGTTCAATTTATCTTTCCATCCATCCTTGGGCAGAGTAACTATAAATACAAGTTTGATTCTTCATTCTAGCAAGTGATTTTAAGTGAATTCAAGTGTGAGAAAAGAAGAGGAGTTGGAGTTCTTTCTTGTTTTGTTCATTGAGAGTGATTTTTTCATTGTTGAGAAGTTGTGAGAAAGAAAATACAATTAAAAGGAGTGTGAATCCTTCTTGAAGGCCAATTATTGGTAGTACTTTGTATTTTTGGAGAATTACATAGTGAGAGGGAAGTAATTTTCTTACCCATTGGAGTTTTTCCCACCTTGGGTTTCTCTAGGATAAATTCTTGTGTCTCCTTTGCATTCTATTTCTCAATTTGCAGTATAGTTGTGATTGTTTCATGCACATTATATTGGTTAAAAGGAACTTAGTCAATTTCCATTCAATTATCACTAAACAAGATCTGTTAATTGTTAAAAATAGGCAATTTACGGATCATAATGGGTAACATTATCTTAAGTCATGAAAAAATTTAGAAGTTGAAGAACACAAAAATAAATAAGACTCAATCAAGGGTGGAAGAAGATTCAAGTCAAGTTCACCGTAATGTGTGTTATCTAAGATGGTCGATGTAATTTTCCTCTTTATATCTCTTTAATAATATTTATTAGGATATGAGTAGAACTTATTAGGTCAAACACACACAAGTCAAAGAGAGAGCCTAGAGACACAATAGTCATGGATCTTGAAGAGAGTAATCCACACTTGTATCAAAGGTGTATGGTTCCAAAGCCTATGTATAAGATATATGAGCGAGGTATTTATATAATCATAAGGGTGGTTTTTTCAATCCTAAATTAATTAAATTTATTTTATCTAATTAATTTAGATAGAGTTAAATATGTTACATGAAATAAATCAATTCAGATTACTTAGATTGCATTTGCATAATGGAAACTAGGGAATTACAAGCATGCTAAATTGATAAAACAATTAAGAGTGCAATTAGGGTTTGAGAGATGAATTAACTAGTGAAAAGTGGCTTTTTTCTCGTGTCATTGGTAAACTGAATAAATATTGAGCTTGAAATGTGTCTAAATACTTCACTACCTACATAAATGTGAAGAGCAAGGACCATACAAGTTTGTTTGGGATAATACTCCACTATGGCCTTTGGCTATAATATTTTGGCTTATGATTGGTGTAATTATGGTTTATTCTGTGTCACTTCAATTTCATATGTGTCACACTTTGATATCTTTAGATTCACTGAAACCCTCATATTTGCACTAGTACCTATGAATAACCCTAACTTCCTACAAAAACTTCAAGAACATATTAGATAATAAAAAATATGAAGTGCTTGAGTTGGAATGACCTTATAGGTCACCCTGTTTGTGATTCACAAAGAGTTGCATTACATTTTAAACATTGTTTAGTTCTCCTAGTGCTTTATGCAAGTGGGCATGCAATTTAACACTTGACCTAGATTTACCCTCATGCTTCCACCGTCGATAGTGGGTTAAATAATTTTCTCAATTGAAACTCTTATATGAAGATGTAGAAATTGGAACATTTCCCCTTGTGTTGTGATATGCGGTATGGTGTAATAGCTCTTTCTTTTCATATGTGACAAATAGTAGATAAATAGGTTCTTTCTAGATGATAAATGCTTAGAGGTAAGTTTTATAAATAGGAGTCATTTACTTTTAAATTAGAATCCTTTTGGCATGCAAGGTTGACCTAATACATAAGGTGCAAAAGTAAAAATATAACAGATGGGCCCAAAGAAAAACTAGACCCAAAAACAAAAGGGGATGTGACCATATGGCTCGAGACTAGACCATGTAACCATTTAGACATAGTTGTATGGTATCATACCAAATTCAATAAAATTAAAGTAGTTATTTACAAAATATAGACATCTCGTGACATGACACAAAAACACATGGAAGAGTAAAACAAGTAAAAATCTAGAAGAAAATCAAGCAATATAAATTTAAAACAATAAGAACTTGCATGACAAAAATCTAGTTTCATTTTTCAAGACTCATGTATATAAAGTTTTCCAAAAGCATGATGTAATAATGATTTTGTGCCAATTTTGGTGTTTATAGTGGTAAGATTTATGATAATAAGCAAGAACTAATCGTCAAAAATGACTATAATGCTATTTGGTTGTTAACATGTGTTGTAAAGAGAGCAATAATATAATAAATAAAGTTTTGTTACACTATCTTAGTCTAACATGTGACACACCAACATAATTAATTAATCAACATAAAGGAAAGAGTTATGGTTAAGAATACTCAACTTTGTGAAGAGACTTTTGAGACATTAACCCCTCCGGGTAGAAGTACTTGCAAGAGATCCGCCATGGTTGGATCACAAGACAAATAGTTCGAAGAACTAAGTTGACCGAATTTAGGGAATCCAAAGACTAAGGTAGACCTCACTAGTACAACTCCTACTTTTAATACTCTTAGAAACTTAATGCTACAACAATGACCTCAAAATATAAGCTCCATTAAAACCCTAAACCTATTAAACTTATGAAGAAAGAAACATAAGTAGAATAAACAATTGAATAAGGTATGGAAGTGATTCAAAGGTTCTACATGAAGGCAATGTGATGGTGGTACTACTAAGGGTGTCAAAGCGACCTAACAAGAAGGCTTAGTAGGCCATGTGTCATGATAATATTTCAAAAGGTAGTGTTAACAACCAAAAATCCACTCCTAGTGCACCCCTTAAGGCACATACTCGAGGATATTAAAGCCCTAACAACCTGCAAAGTGATATCATAAGTGTGAAACCCAAGGTTTATAAAGATACATACATACACACACACACACACACACACACACACACACACACACACACACACACACACACACACATACATACATACATACATACATATATCTATCTATCTATCTATCTATCTATCTATCTATCTATCTATCTATATATATACATAGACACACACATATATACATACACACATACATACACATACACATATACATATACATATATCTTAACAATGAATATAGTTGTGGGATAAGTGTGTTTAGTTGCTCGACATTTTACTTCTTCATTACATCTTTGAATTGGTTCTATTATCAATGCATCCAACCATGAATAGTTGTGTCATGTGTATGTTTCCTTTCTTGAACTTATTCTCTCCTCATTTGTAGCTTAATAATCTCCACAAACATTGTTTGAAATTTTCTCTAAATACATGCATTAATACCCCAATTAGTAATTTAGAGTATCTTGTTGAATGGAACATGTTTTGTTTTTTAATTACCAACCCATAACTTTTGATTTTGCAAGAATAATTAATTTAAGGTACATATTTTATTTTACTTATAAAATTGACTACTTATTGAAATAATTAGATTTTTTTTTCTTATTATTTTTGGTAGAAATTTAATCACCATGACGAAATTCTTGGACAAAGTTTAGAGTTTGTTAAATGGACAGTTTTCGTTTATTATTAAAGATAAAATTAAAAGTTCATTAACTATACCTTCATGTATACAATTTGTTGTTAATGATGATACTATAAAGGATGATTCCCAAATTAAATCAATTATGGTATTATTTTCTCAAATAACATGACCAAATAATGTATCTTATGTATTATGAAACTATAATAAAATAATACATGTTACAAATCATTTTTTCATGATTTTGGACACTTCTAAAGTATTATAAATAATATTGAAGAATACATAATAACATATGTTATGAAACAATTTTTCAAAATATTAATAGATTTTTAAAAGTTCAAGTTGTAATTTTTATTGCACACAATAATGACACAATTTAAATTTAATATCGATGGAATTTAATAAAATCTAGAAAAATATATTGATGACTTGAAAGACGTTTGTTGGATCCAGTTATAATTGAAATCCATAATATGAAGGCTACCTTAGTTGAGAAAAACACGTAGTTTTAATATTTTCTAAACTTTTATTACTATTAAACAAATTTCTATAGTACTAAATGAAAACGTTACCAATTGAAAACATTTATAACAATTTTGATCATAGCTACAATGTAGGTAATGAGGTCCATGCATCACAACTTATGATAAGTGCAACATAATGAGAAAATATGATTATATAGAAGAATTACATGAGAAAATACATAAAAAAACATTGTGAACGATAATATAGAACGTAGGTGCACCATTGTTTACTCCATCTAAATAGAAGACCACCTTTACATAATGTTGCATTTCAAAATAGAACATGGGTTGAAACCACTGTCGGACAACAAGTCCTTCCTCTTTAATGGGAGAGGTTCCCTTATTGAAAGCAGGAAAAAAATGTACGAGATATACAACTCTCAATGTTAGGACCCCGATATTCGGAATGTTTTCATACTTAAAAGATTATCAATAAGAAGGAATGGAAGAATATAGAGATGGGGAGAAGAAAAAAAAACAGCTTTTTTTTGGGAAATATAGATAGTAGAGTATCTCCCTACTCACATTGAATAAAGAAAGCGTAGAAAGGATCAATTACTTCACCACCTGCACAAATTTGTAGACACAAAGTTCTAAAGATTTACACAAACCAGAACACAAAGTTTCTATTGAATGCAAAATAAAAGATGTATTGAATCGGACAAGGAGAGAGAAAGGTACAACAAAGGAAAATAAGAAAGAAAAAACTTCTGTATTGAATTACTTCAAAATTTACAACTTTCCCAGAAAAAATAGAATCCCCTTTTCCCGTGGCCAAAGCCATATATTTATAACAATTTGTTTACATCCATACTTTGTCCCCAAGAAAAGAATATCCGAAAGGGATAATGTTTGTTGCAGATCCTCTTTTGGAAAGTGACATGAAACAAACACTCATGAAAACAGGAGGTTCCAAAAGGTGAATATCTCATCAGTTTGAGCATGATTATTTTAGCAGGGGACATCTCATGATTTTCTCCTTCACATGGTTATGCCATTTTCACCTTTTAACCACTTTCATAGCACTCAAGTGCTTACTGATAAGTTTTATCCCATTTTATCATGTATGCCTGATAAAATCTATTTTCTGATGATTTAAACTTTGCACCTCTTTAAACTTATCAATTTGGCTCCAAAACCAATCCAAAACACATCTCATGAAGAAACGACAAGGAATAGAGGAAAATAATGAATAATGAGCCATTTTCCATTTTTTGCGAGCTCTAGTTCGTTAATGGCAATAAAAATCGAGAAGAAGGCATTTGGCTATTTTTCCCCTTTTACCTTCAAATTTGGACCCTACACGTGGCAAGATCCAAGCAACGATGGCCCTGGGGAAGAAAAATGCATTTCCTGATGTTTGGGAGAAAAAGCGCATTTTCTCAATTTGCTCCGCCCCGTAGCTCCACTAAAGGCCGAACACGTGGCATCATCTCGAGTGGTGAGGAAATACAGGTTTAAAATGCCATTTGAAACTTTTTTAACAAAAAGGCTCAAATTCTCAAAAATCTCTACCGACTCACTTTGAATTTTCAACGTAGACACCGACACCATATGATTGATTGCGAGGATGCACTTCGCTTTAGAATTTATCTATTTTTTAAGAAAAGGGAAGAAATCCCACTTTCTCTCGAAGGTCCGCATTGCCATTGAATTTTCAACATGAACATGTGTCCTTCACGCTTGGTGTGGGCCTATTATCGCCAAATCACAGCACCCTTTTGTTTATACAAGCACATATATTTGAAATCACATGCCGTGATTGGATAACATGGGTACTATCTCCAAGTTGTGGGACTTGTTACTTGAGATAGACCTCCAGAGAAAGTTGGTTCTTGCTCCTAAACTACTTGCCACAATCTACTCTAATGCAGGGAAACTAACTATTCTAATCTAAATTTCCAAGGGACCAGGGAGAGAGAATGCATAAAATGAAATCCTACACTAAAGCGGTGATACACCAGAAAAGGAGGGTGTGAGAGTAGTCTCCAAATGCGTGAAATACAGAAGCAAAGTGCACACTAGAAGAGGTGATGACAGTTCTCCATAATCTAGCAAAACACATTCACAACAATATTTCAAAAATACACAATGATAATGGAGCCCTGCATGAACATAATAATAGACACAATATTCTTGTAAAGAAGGGTTGAAGGGGTAAGAAGAATGCAAGAAAACATAGCAGGGGAAGATACATCCACAAACTTATATTTTATTGCTTCATAATATGCATAGTTCAATTTATTACAAGATAAGGGCCTGGATCACCATGCAAGGAGTCCACAACAAGGGCCTATAACACATTGGCTTCACAAACAAATTTTGACAGAGCTTTGCTACAAAAACTACCTCTCCTTACAATGAGCCCAACACTCCAATTTATAGAAAAATGAGAAGAGAAAGAGAAGGGAAAATGGAAATCCTGAAATCTGTCCTTCAACCACTTGTAAGAGGCATTAAATGGAGTAAAATGATTATATATTACTTGCAAAAGTCTCCCCATACTGTCCCAGGATCGTGCAGAGAAAGAATGATGACCATGCCTCTTAATTGCACTCCCAACCACTAAAATAAAATAAAACAAATGATGTTATGAACCCGGCCACATTTTCTTAAAAATATTGATAAATATCTCATCAAATCTGGAATTTCTTGATTTTTAAGGCGTGAATAGGCTCAGAGCCACGATTCCAACGGTACCAATTTTGTGTGATTTCGTTGAAAAATGAAAAAGTTATGGCCTTCGAGTAGGGAGGCTAGACTATTTTAGGTCTGGGCGTTTTAGATCATTTGATGGGAATGAGCATTAACTGAATGGAGCCGAATATGTTTCTTTTATTTAAATATATCTACCCTCATTAAAAATAATAAATCCAGTTTTTATGGTGTAGAGGACGTCGTGCTCGTTCCATAAAGTCCAATTTTGTGAAAATCGGAGCTCGAAGTCAAAAGTTATGGCCGTTTGAAGTTTCACGGGTCAAACGTTGACTTTTCTTCTTTGCCTTCGGCCGCTTCAGCTTTTTGCATCCCACGCGTCCCTCGTGTACTTTTGTCCCAACTGTCCCGGATGAAAATCTCCTGCTTCGGCCGATTCGGGCTTCCTTGTTCTTGTTTGCGGCCTTTTCGCCTTTTCGCGTCCCTCGTGTCCTCGCGTACTTTTGTCCTAAGCTGCCCCATCGCTCGGGACAAATATTTCGAACCGCCGAAATGGATGCTGTCTGGTGAAATGGCTGGTTTGCATCCCCTACGTACTTTTGCTCTGGATGTCCCAAACCGCGCGAAAACAAAACTTTGACGATTTTCCCACTACCGGCCGTTTTGCTGATGATCAAGAACCCGAGCGTCCCAACTGTCCCATGCACACTGGCACAAAAATGTCTGACTTCGCCAATATTCTTTATATTTCAGCCCCAAGCTTGCTACGATGAACCTTGGTACGACCCGAACCCTTTAGACCCGAAATGCTTGAAAACAATCCTGCAACCTTATTTTTTGCATTTTTTCCATTTTCTCAACTCGTTGGGATTTCTTCTTGGATGAGAGAGTTAGAGAGAAGCCGAGGGGGCCCCAAAAACATGATTTCGGGCCTTGAATCAATCTACTTGCTCGGGACTGAATAATTTGATGCATGTTATCAAAATTACCTTGAGGGGTGAATTTTGGATAACAGGCCTCAACTTGAAAATTTATCCTTTCGCTCGGGTGGGCTCGGGCCATTTAGAATTCTTCGCCTTTTGTGGAAACAAGGATAAAATTCTCAAAGTCCCTCCGGTGCCTAAGGTGCCTACGAATTGATCGCCATGTGTCCTTCTCTCGATTGGTTACACGTGGAGCCACCGAAGTTGCGGGGATGTACTTGCTTTTTGTCTATTTTGGAAAAGGGAAAATTCCAACTTTTCCCCGAAGTCTATGTCCCCGCCATTGACTATTCAATATAGACACGTGTCCTCAATCATTGACTATTCAACATAGACACGTGTCCTTCTCTGATTGGTTGCGGGCCTCAACTTAGAAAATTTACTTTTGCTATAATGCCTTGGAAAATTAAAAAAGGATCCGTTGCCCCGAACCTCCGCCAATACTGCTCTAACCAATCAGGGACCGACTGGGGATGCGGAAAAAACTTGGCATTTTTTCCAAAATTGCCAAAATTCATAAGTTCACAAAGAAACACGTTCGACCGCATCCAATGTGAAACAATGCGTGTAGCCTCACCTTCCCAGAAATAATTTGACGGGGAAAAGAATGTAGAAAGTTACAGAAACAAAAAATGCCATTCTCGCTCCCGATGAAGGATTTCTTTCTCTGCAAAAGGTTAGAAACAAAAGATGCAAGGTCTCATGCATTCCAACTCATCAAAGGAGAACCAAAATCATTTCCCACCTACTAAAAATAGGTAAAATGTTTTAACGACAACAGAATGAGGAAGATGATTAAAAACCCATGGGAAATGAGAACAAGAGTCATGAGGAGTTTAAAACACGAATTTCTTCCATGGCAAGGCTCCAATTTTCATGAATTTTAGATTTGAAAAGGTGGGGAAAATTGGGAGGACAACAACTGGCTCCTTCTGGGGATGATTTGGCAGAGGAAAGAGGCAAAATCAAGAAACTTAGAGAATTCTGGGTAATTAGATTGGATCAGTGTCTTAGCCATTGGGCAATGGAGTCAAAAAGAAGCAAAACCAACACAGAAGAGAACACAGAAAGGGAAACAACCAAAACAAAAACAAGGAAAGCAAAAACACTATACAGAATGTACAAAGGACCGCCAAAACTACTATGTTTTGAACAACTTCAGAAATTTCCCACTATAAGGAAGTGGGAGAGGAGATCCATCCATGTAGTCAGGTAAAAAGAATTCTCACCAGCAAAATGTCTGATTTTGAAAGGACCGAGCCAAAGGGAATCAAATTTACCATGGCTGCCTCGAGGTTCATGTCTTTTGTCCCAAAGAAGAACACCTCCCACTTGAAAAGTTTTGGGTTTATCCTTTTTATCAAACAGAGCCTTTACCTTGAGTTGATGGGCATATATTCTGACAACCACTTGCAATCTATCTTCATTCAACTTCTAAAGGCACATAATCATTTTGTCTAATGAATTGGTAAAGCTGGCATCCTCAATGTCCTTCATCAAATGTAAGGCTGGAAGTTCCAATGTCACCGATATTTGAGCTTCAACTCCATATACCACTTGAAAAGGAGACATTTCAATGGCTCTCTTAGGTGTAATCCTATCTCGCCCATAAAGCATCATATAGTTTCTTGTGCCAATTTCTCCGAGAGTGATTAAAATTTTCCGAACGATGGAGACCACGTTCTTGTTAGTTGATTTTGCTTTCCCATTCCCTTGGGGATAGTAATTTGAAGAGTGAGGAAGAGAAATTCCATAGCCATATCATAAATCCATCATCTCGGTAGAGAAGAGAAATTGGAAGCATTGTCGGTGAAAATCTTATTTGGTATCCCAAACCTTATTAAGATGTGCTCCTTGATGAAGTTGCATACTACTTCATAAGTAGTAATTTTAACTGGAATGGCTTCCACCCACTTGGTGAAATAATCAGTGGTAGTCAAAACATGAGTATGCCCATGCACTTGAAGGTGGATTGAGTGTCCCAATGAAGTCTAAACCCCATTGTTGAAAAGGTTTCTCAATCACTACTAGTTTGAGAGGTAAAGCAGCCAATTTGGGTCTTCCAACAAAGGTTTGACATGCTTCACACTTGCTTACCCACTTTGATGCATCTTTGAACAAGGTAGGCCAATAATATCTAGCACGGAGGATTTTGTGGGCTGTGACAAAGAAGAGAAATGACCTCCACGGGCCCTGGTCATGAAAAAGCGAGAATAAATTCTTTTGCTTCTCTTTGTCAACACATTTAAAAAACTTTCCATCTATGCCTCGTTTGAACAATGCATTTTCCCACAACACATATTGGGTAGACCTTAAGGATCTCTTCTCCTTGGCACTCAAATGGGATGGACATTCTCCATAAGTAAGAAAGTGTGCAATGCTAGCATACCATTCATCGGTTGAGTGAGGAAAATAACAATAAGGATATCAACTTCCTCTTTAGACAATTTGGCATCAGCTCTCCCTCAGTAATAAGTTCACATAAGCCTTTTCCTTGAACTAGCTTGGTGGGTTTGATGTAAAGATCATACTCTTGAACTTTGGCTACCCAATTGCTTCTCTTGGTTCCAAATTCTTGTTGTGTAAGAATGGATTTAATATTTGTATCAGTGTACAAGCACAATAGAATGAGAGTTGAGGATGTAAAAATGAAATTATTTCACGAATTTGACCACCTTTGCAAAATCATGTTTCTCCATCATGGTGTACTTCATCTCATGGGATTTTAAAATATAACTCATGAATGCTATGGGGAGTTCATGACCTTCGGCATTCTCCCGAGTTAACATAGCAGCTAGAGTACTTTGTTAGCATAGAAATAGATAATGAAGTCTTTGCTATAATCAGGGCATGCCAATATTGGAGTCTTTGCTATATCTCTCTTGATGTCTTCAAATGTAACCTTCCCTTCTAAGGACCAACCAAAATTATTCTTCCCTTTCATCATGTGAGATATGTTCAAAGTAAGTTTAGCAAAATTAGGTATGAATCTTCTTAAGAAGTTGATCTTGCCAAAGAAAGAGTGTACACCCTTCTTGCTTGTGGGGAGAGGGATTTGTTGAATCATCTGGACTCTTTCTGGATCAATCTTGATTCCCTCCTTGGAGACAATGTGTCCCAATAATTTTCCCTCGGTGACACAAAAGATAGATTTCTTGGGATTCAAGGAGATGCCATGCTCTCTACACTTTTGGAGAATAGTTTCAAGGTGTTGGAAATGATCAACTCTGGTTTTTGAAAACACAATCAGATCATCAATATATACAACTATTCATTTTTCCTTGAGACCGTGAAAGGCCAGGTCCATTGCCCTTTGAAAGGTGGCACTAACGTTGATGAGGCCAAAAGGCATTCTCTTATAAGCAAAGGTGCCCCAAAGAGTGGTAAAGGAAGTCTTATGTTGGTCTGCAGTACTTACTTCTACTTGATTATATCCAGAGAATCCATCAAGCATGGACAACATTTCTGAACCTGTAACAACCAGCAACACTTGATCCATCATAGGGAGAGGATAATTATCCTTCAAAGAGGCTTGATTCAAGTTCCTAAAATCAACACAAATCGGATCTCACCATTCTTCTTCCTGACAGGCACAATATTTGCAATCCACGTTGAATGGTGAATGGGGAAAATGATCTTAGCCTTCAATAACTTTTGGATCTCTTGAAAATTGTATCAACAATTTTAGGGTTATACTACCTTTGCTTTTTCCGGAAGGGCTTGATCCCAGGATTTAGAGGAATGAAATGTTGCATCTCTTTTGGTTGAAAAGCTTTAAGATCATCATAAGAATATGCAAGAACATCAACATACCTTTTCAACAGATTCTCTTGCTTTCTTCCTCTCCTCTTGTGTGCAACATTTTCCAATGTTTACCAGCATAGGTTTGTTAGGACTTCCTATGTTTATATTTTCATAGTCAGCAGACTATTGAGCTCCTTTGGAAGCTTTGGACTTGATGTACCCATCATGTTTATCAAATAAATCTTCCAAACTTACCAGTCCTTTAGGTATCTTGTTACCTTTTAGTTTTATACAACCATCATGATCCATTTCTTCTTTGATATCTCCTTCATTTGGAGGCACACACTCTCTAGGAAGATTCCCACCTCCTTCAAAGTACAAGCTGGTCAAAATTATCTTTGAGTTCAAGGAAGGAAAGCAAGTATTGATCATCATTAAAGACCGTAAGTTGTTTGCATTTGTCGGGCACACTAGGCCTATGAATCATCTCAATGGTGAATTTATCTTGGGAGAAATCTAGACAAGGGATCAATAGAGACCCCGAGCATGCCCAAGCAATCAGCCTTGGTGTTCCTTTCCCTTGGCATGGATTCGATCGAAAAGGCATCAATGAACTCAATGGAATCCCAAACCAGGTTCCTGTAATGCTTCAACCTTCTATTCTTCACCTGGTAGAGATCTCTGACCTATTTTACAATCAGCTTAGCATCTCCATGAGCAAGGAGATTCTTTATCCCCATCTCTTTTTCCATGCTTAAACCGAGGATGAGAGCTTCATACTCAACTTTATTATTTGTGTTTTCAAATTGGAGATTGAAAGAGAAAGGGTGGATTTTCCCTTCAGGAGAAATAAGCACCACACCAGCTCCAGAACCAGCTAAGGACCAGCTTCCATCATATTCCAAGGTCCAAATGCCATTAGGATCAAGAAACACTTCCTTAGGATGGTTAGCCTCATCTTGTGAAATGATCATGTAGTTACCATGACCAATGTCTACATAGAGTATTTGTGCCTTTGGGCCATCTATTTTTTGCACAATATATTCAGGTTGTTTCTCAGGCAGTAGCTTCTTCATTTTCCCATTCACTGGAATAAGAGCATGTGACCAATCCATCATGATTTCTCCTCCCACATTTTTACAAAAATTTCTACTCAACAGCATGCCGTAAGAAGGGGGAATATCAACTACCAAGATGGTGGCTAAAAATATCTTCTCTGGAAAAGCAAGAAAGGCTACTTGTGCATCCTTGATCCTTCCAACCAATGGCACTTCTCTACTTTCCATTGAGTAACATGAGCCAAAAGCACGGGTTAGGGTTAAGCCTAGGGCATGAGCTACCTTAGCAGGCATCACATTATCTGAAGCACCGAATCAATAACACAATTCGTTGAGTTTGTGGCCAACCTGTGAGGAGGGTGACATAAAATGGTTCGATCTTCCCATCGATGAAGTGACTGCACCACAAGGCCGGGTTAAGGTGAAGGAGATGGAGAGGGCAAGAGACCTTTGAAACTAGAGGATGAAGGATTGGATTTGGAGTTCAAAAAGTCTATCATCTTAGTAAAGGCCTTGGGATGGGTTTGGTAGAATTCAACCTCCGAGATCTCGGATCTTAGTTTTCTTGAGATGGTCAATAATTTCAAAAGAACCAGAGGTAGATGGAGCATCATTGACAGGAGTAGATGAAACTTTTGACTTATCAACTCTATCATTTGAAGGTGAAGAATATTTAGGAGAAGAAATAGAGGAAGGAACGGAAAAACTTACCTTGGATGTGGAAGAAGTTGGAATAGGAGCTCCTCTCTTTACGATAATTGAAATAACTCGTAGGAGGATCCATAGATATTTTAGCAGGCTGCATCACTTTCTCCTTCTTGTTGGCTTGTTCACGAGTCATGGCAGCATATGATTCATTGTTCATCTCCATGACTCTTTCTTCATAATCATCCTCTTCATCTAGACCTTTAGTGGTGAGAAAATGGACATGAGATCCATTCATCTCTTCTAATTATTCATCAACTTCCTCTTCATGTTCTTCACATATTACATCCTCTTCCTCATCATCGCTCAAGCACTTCACATGTTGCATTGATGGTACTTTAACATGTGGATCCTCAATTGCGTTTGGTCTCGAGTAGAGGGAAACCGATTTTGGGTTGAAAATTCTTCCTAGGAACATTCGATAAGGAGTATCTTTGGGTGAATCGCTTCTTGAGGGAAATAAGATCATTAGCAAGTTTTTGTACCAACTGATCTACACTAGCCCCAGGAGAGGATGTGGAAGAAGTGGATGCTTTGGATTTGGATGAATCTCTTCTTAGCTTGCCAAACATGATCAGATCATCTTCAACACTAAAAACAAATCTCTGATCAACATCCAAGGTGGCAAGATTGGCTCTCCTAAGTGCATAGCTCACTTCAGGTAATTGGGCATTAAGGAAGAAACATCTTTGAATCTGATCCACATGGCGTGTGTTTAGTGGGATCTTGTGAGCCAACCTATTGAATTTGGCCACAAATTCACTCATGGGCTCTGTGACTCTTTCTTGATTTGAGAAATCTGGGCCAAGAGGGCATGCACATCCTCAACATGTTTGAATTGCTACTCAAACTGGGTTGTTAAGGTATCCCAATTAGTGATAGATCCAGCAGGGAAATGATAAAACCAATTAGCAGCATTATCTTGTAATGTCTCCACAAAAATTCTAATAGAGATATCCTCATGTTCAAGCCCGAGAACACCACAAGTAACAATGAAGGCTGCAATATGTTCATTTGGATGAACCTTCCCATCACCTCTGAATTTAGGGAAATTCTTTTTGTTGCCTCTAGGCAATTCATGTAATGGTTGGGGAAGAGCAAGAGGCCCAACCCTTTGGCCCCAAGGAAGATGAGCTGCCATCCTTGGAAATATTGTTTGGAGAGGGACTGAAACACTAGCGAGCGTCAAAGCATGCAAAGTAGGACTGATTTGATCTTGAGGGATGCCACTCCTAGAAGTTTTGTCTCTAGCAGGAGGAGTGCTTACAGATCTTGTTTCTCTTCTTTTTCTTGATGAAGCAGAAGGGAGAAACCTTCATGAAGAAGGGAGGGAGAAACCTTGATGATCCAAAAGTTGGAAATGAGGGTCTTCTTCCCCAAGGGTTCTTCTACCCCGAGTGTATCTTGGAGTCGCCAGATCAAAGATGATCAAGAAGTTGTTATTAAAACTTGGAATCCATTTGCAATGAATTCCCCAGTGGAGTCACCAAAAACTGTTGGGTTTCAGAATAGAACATGGGTTGAAACCACAGTCAAGGGACAACAAGTCCCTCCTCTTTAATGGGAGAGGTTCCCTTATTGAAAGTAGGAAAAAAATGTACAGATATACAACTCTCAATGTTAGGAAACCGATATTCGGAATGTTTTCATACTTAAAAGATTATCAATAAGAAGGAATGGAAGAATATAGAGATGGGAGAAGAAAAAAACAACAATGCTTTTGGGAAATATAGATAGCATAGTATCTCCCTATTCACATTGAACCAAGAAACTGTAGAAAGGATCAATTACTTCACCACCGCACAAATTTGTAGACACAAAGTTCTAAAGATTTACACAAACCAGAACACAAAGTTTCTATTGAATGCAAAATAAAAGATCCATCAATCGGGCAAGGAGAGAGAAACATACAATAAAGGAAAATAAGAAAGAAAGAAATTCTGTATTGAATTACTTCAGAATTTACAACTTTCCCAGAAAAACTAGAATCCCCTTTTCTCGTGGCCAAAGCCATATATTTATAACAATTTGTTTACATCCATACTTTGTCCCCAAGAAAAGAATATCTGAAAGGGACAATGTTTGTTGCAGATCCTCTTTTAGAAAGTGACATGAAACAAACACTCATGAAAATAGGAGGTTCCAAAAGGCGAATATCTCGTCAGTTTGAGCATGATTATTTTAGCAGGGGACATCTCATGATTTTCTCCTTCACATGGTTCTGCCATTTTCACCTTTTAACCACTTTCATAGCACTCAAGTGCTTATTGATAAGTTTTATCCCATTTTATCACGTATGCCCGATAAAATCTATTTTCTGATGATTTAAACTTTGCACCTCTTTAAACTTATCAATTTGACTCCAAAACCAATCCAAAACACATCTCATGAAGAAACGACAAGGAATGCAATGAAAAGAATGAAGAATGAGCCATTTTCCATGTTTTGCAGAGCTTTGGTTCGTTAATGGCGAAAAAAATCAGAAGAATGCATTTGGCTATTTTTTCCCCCTTTTACCTTCAAATTTGGACCCTGCACGTGGCAAGATCCAAGCAACGATGACCATGTGGAAGAAAAATGCATTTCCTGACGTTTGGGAGAAAAAGCTCATTTTCTCGATTTGCTCCACCCCCGCAGCTCCGCTAAAGGCCAAACACGTGGCATCATCTGAGTGGCTAAGGAAATGCGGTTCGAACTGCCATTTGAACTTTTTTAACAAAAAGGGTCAAATTCTCAAAAATCTCTACTGCCCGCTTTAACTTTTCAACGTAGACACTTAAAGCACCATATGATTGATTGCGGGGATGCGTCTGCTTTAGACTTTATCTATTTTTTAAGAAAAGGGAAGAAATCCCACTTTTCCTGAAGGTCCGCACCCGCCATTGAATTTTCAACATGAACACGTGTCCTTCTCTGATTGGTGCTAGCCTCAAAGATGAAAATTTATCCTTTCGCTTAGCAGGCAGCACGCGAGCCATTTTAGAATTCTTTGCCTTTTGTGGAAACAAGGCTAAAATTCTCAAAGTCTCCCGCCGGTCTGCCAAGGCACCTATGAACTGAGAAACTACCACGTGTCCTTCTCTGATTGGTTACACGTGGAGCCACCTGATTGGTTGCGGGGATGTACCTTGCTTTTTGTCTGTTTTGGAAAAGGGAAAAATTCCAACTTTTCCCCAAGTCCATGTCCCCGCCATTGACTATTCAACATAGACACGTGTCCTCGCCATTGACTATTCAACATAGACACGTGTCCTTCTTTGATTGGTTGCGGGCCTCAACTTAGAAATTTTCCTTTTGCCATAATGCCTTAGAAAATAAAAAGGATCCGCCAGCCCGAACCTCCGCCAATACTGCTCTAGCCAATCAGGGACTAGGGGGATGCGGAAAAAACTTGGCATTTTTTCCAAAATCACCAAAAGTCATAAGTTCACAAAGAAACACGCCCGACCGCATCCAATGGGAAACAAACGCGTAGCCTCGCCTTCCCGAGCAAGAATTTGATGGGGAAAAGAACGTAGAAAGTTGCAGAAACGGAAAACGCCATTTTTGCTCCCGATGAAGGATTTCTTTCTCTGCAAAAGGTTAGAAACAAAATATGCAAGGTCCCACACATTCCAACTCATCAAAGGAGAACCAAAATCATTTCCCACCTACTGAAAATAAGTAAAATGTTTTAATGGCAACAGAACGAGGAAGATGATTAAAAACCCGTGGGAAATGAGAACAAGATTCATGAGGAGTTTAAAACACGAATTTCTTCCATGGTAGGGCTCCAATTTTCATGAATTTTAGATTGGAAAAGGTGGGGAAAATTGGGAGGACAACACATAAGATCCCCCGAAACATCGCTGATTATTTTTAAAAATGTTGGAGGTGACAAACTTGTAGAAGAGGAAGTTGGAGATAACTTAGACATCTCCAATAGAAATAGCAACACAGGTACATAATAATCTATTGTAAATTATGATTTATTATAAATGATACTTATTTCATCATGTATTTAAACTCCTATTTGGACATAATGGTTTTAATATAATTTTGATATTTCCAAGAACAAGAGATTGGAATTTGTCTTGTTCTAGTGCTTGTCAAGAAACAAGTCAACTCGATTTTGAAAGTGTCTAGGCAACTATACTAATTCTGGTCACTTGTGAGGATAAGCATGAAGCATATGCAAATGTTATCATAACAATCCAGTAATCCCAAATTTAGACCATGCACCTTTACATAAAAAGATGAATAACATATATAATTTTTAAATATGCGAATTAAATGGCAATGGACCATTTTGAGTAAATTCAAATCTGCTTGGAAATTCTGAAAAACGATATTAAAGTTAACAATTGTGATATATATACAGGCGAAGACCCTTCTATTTGAAATACTGAAATTGGAGAAACGAAAACATGAGTAGGCTCTCTTGTAATTTTTCTTTCCTTTTGGTCTGGTGGTTTTTTGTGCGTACCTGTTATGGTTTAAAATTCGAAAGCAGTAATATCTAATATCCGAGGACACAAGTTTGCTTTGCACCTCTATTTCCATATTTATATATTAAAATATCTATGCTTTCGACACTAATACGTATGGCCGTCTTAGCTCAGCTGGTAGAGCGCGTGGCTTTTAACCACGTGGTCGTGGGTTCGATTCCCACAGACGGCGAGTTTTTTTCGTTAAGATCGATGGAACCTTGTTTCATGTGTAAGTAGGTTTTTTCTAAAACAGATTTTTACCTATTGCAATTACTCTTAATAAACAAATTTTAATATGTTTTTCTATTGCAACTAGCAATCGCATGTGTTTCATGAGATGTGAACGCGGAATGGTACATGTTATTTGATTTAGAGACATAGTAATTACTTTTGTACTTGATGTTGTTAAGGGGTTTGAGTGATGTTGTAATTGTAGAAATATAGTTGATCCACTTAATTTGAAGGTTGTTTCTACATTTCAAACTTGTTATAAATTCACACATGATTACTTGTGATACCATTTTCGATAGTTAATTAATTTTATAGTTGATGTTGTTAGTTGTGCATTGGTTGTTCAGTTGGTGTTTTGTTGGAGAAACATTTATTATACAATTGATAATGTGTGTGATTGATAGTTGTAGTGTAGGACTTTATTTGAAACATTACATTGAAATGTTGTATGTGTACATTTAATTATGTTATAGATTCGTACATTTAAAGTTGCATATCATATTTGGAAACATCAAATAAATGAAGGTATACGTACACGTAATGAGACATGTATACGTTTGCAGTATTTATATCATGAGTGGTAGCCTTTAGTGGGCAATTTTAGTTTCAATAAACTTGATTACATTTGATATCCTTTGAACAATCATGTGCTACTATGGATAGAAGAACCGTTGAGTATAGTGGTAGCGGAGGTGCTATATGAAAGCAGAGGGTAGTATTTACGATGGGTTGAGTGACATGTAGTCTTGCTTCCTCCTTTCTTCTTGCTCCGAGTGCTAGTACGTGTGCCATATTTGAGTATCTCTCGAATGAAAAAGGTGAAATGCGCAGATTTGCAAGTGCGAGGGAACTCGGAGAAAGTGTGAAAGTCGACCGCCTTTCAAAGTGGTTCCAATGTCGGCGGTTGTTTTGTGCAAAGTAAGTCCTTGCGACTTGTGGATAGTTAATCCCTAGGGCATTTTAATCGGAAATTGTCTTCGATTCCCTCTCGAAACAGGGGTATGAGAATATGTAACGGGTGGAGGGATCCCAACATGGGCCGTAGGAATTACTTGCGTAAAGAGGGTTGTCCAAAATCGGCGGTAATTTCCCGAGGTCACCGAGGAGGATGATTGATTTGTTCCCAAATTCAGATGTTCTTGAGTGTGGGAAAGCTTCGTGGAGCCTACTGTCAATTTTGCTTAGCAACTTTGGCCCGATGAAACTCATTTCATCAATAAGAACATATTCTATATGTTTCAGAGACTCTTGAAAAGACAATAATGCACTACCTTCAAGGGGTTTTAATTCTTTGATTGGAATACGCATGGCTACGTGGATTGTGGATGCAGAGATGTTGAATTCTGAAACACCGGTAGGGGGGAGCATAGGTAGAGGTGAGGGAGATGTGGTTGATGCTGTGAATGAATTCTGGATTTTATTTATCATAAATGATTTTCCTGTGCCATTCCTTGAATTATCAATCTTAGTGGAGGTAGAAGGGTTTTGTTTGTTGAATGGTGTAGTATGGTATCAAGAGCTATTTGTTGTTTGCGCAGATAAAGGAAGTATGGATGATGGTGGTGTGGCATGTATGTTGTTAATTGTGTCTGCCTTTCTCTCTCGATGAATGATGAACCAGATTATCTGTAAATCATGGGGAACGTCGTGTATGGTCCAATTATTGTGTATGTCGAAATCTCGTTTTCCCAACATTTCAAGAAGATCTAGACCCGTGTTGTTTCCGAGGCGAAGTTGTGCAAAGACCTGTCATTCTTGCAATGGTTCTTGTTGAATACTGCATTCGGGCTCAAAGTCAGAACTAACATCTGTAGCAATTCCTGTGTCTACGGTAGTGCGTAGAACATGCCACGGTCTGTAGTTGTGCTTGTACATGTCCCAAGTTCCGTTGATGTCATGTGGGGTTGAGCCAAATTCAGACATAATATTTCTAAAAGGCTTGTATAATAGGAGTTCTGACCAACTGAAAAGGTCATATGACGTTGATTCTTTAGAAGGGACTTCCACAAATCTCGGGTGGATCCGAACAATTGTTGGTGTTGGTCACTTTTTCCATTTATCACCTTTACGGTTCTTGTTGTAGCTCCAATCTTGAGCAACTTGAATAAGTGGTAGGTGTTCCATGGTTGTTGGACGAACTTTATATGCATATAAGAAAGCGGTTGTTTGTTGTGCATCGGCGTCACTTTCAACGACACGTCTTAGAATCTTTTTTCCAACATTTAAAGATACAAATAGACGGCTGCACATAACAAGTGGCATTTTTTGCAGCATGTGGCATGTTTCTTGTGTGCTTATGTCATGTTCAACAAAGCTTTCTGTGAGGATTTTACGGATCGTGATATGTGCTGGAGAATTTGCGTCTGCGTCTCTTGAAAATTTGGATAGCATTTGGTGATATGTTTATGAACATTGCTCGGCTTTTGTAGCATATTTTGCAATATACTTAAGAACGGCATGGCGTGAAAGTATCATTGGCAATCGACATTTGCTCTCCATATGTATATCATTGTTTGATTGTGGATGTTCAATTTGTCATCATTTCTAGAAGGGAGGTACTTTATTTTCCCATCACTTTCAATGTACAAGGAAGAAGTAGGTTGCGTGGCCCAGGGAGCGTTGTACCTGCACTACAGCTGTGATTGCTTTCTACGCAGACATGTCTGCTCTGAGGTTAACCTTCACTTGTAGGAATGTAAGACACGATACAAGTAATTAAGAGATTGCCGTACAGTTTTTGCAGTGCACGTTGAAAGCTCAACCTTGTTAAACAAGTAACAAAAGCTGAAAGGCTGAGAAGAAATGAAATGTGGACTATATTGAATAAAGAAGGTAGTATGTAAAGTAAACAAAAACTTAATTTCATGCCCTGAAAGCCTTATGCTTGACTGAAATATTTGATTTGTGAATTGCTCATTATTTGTTTGGATGTGTAGCTGCACTTGCGATGGGTTGGAGTGGAAGGGTGACCTGATTTAGTAAAAAGGTCCAACACGAAGGGACAAGACTGGAAATCTAGGATAGGAAAATGCTCCATCAGAGGACTCTGGTGATTCATTCGAAAACAATGGAAGTGCTTTCAGGAAAGTTGAAGATGGCTCACTTCCAAGTAAAATTGTGGGGTCCTCTGATGACGTCAGTGAACATCTTTAACACAGTGCAAATGAATCTATTAATAGTGAAACACTCACAACGGCTATGCATCTACCTAGAAAAATATGGGACATATACTTACCCTACTTTGCTAAATGGACTTTTCATGGAATTAATCAAATACATAATCATTGCTACTGCACGCCTGATGGAAGTTATAGCTCATGAATGTTCATTAGCTACCTGTTGTTCTTCTTGTGTTGTTGAATTGTATGGTCTTGGAACCAAGACCTCTCAATTTGTAAGAAGTTTTGGTTTACCATAATGTATGTGAATAAAAATGTATATAGCATATTCCTGGACAGAGTACATTATGTTATTCTTTCCTCCCTCTCCTTAATCATAATCCAACAAGTATATATATTTATCCTTTGTTTTAAAGTCATCTCCTCATGTTCAAGTATACTTGAAGAGTGTCTTTCGCAAAAATCTATTTTAATTTGGCTCAATCTCTACAGATCTGTTAAATCATCGAGTACCATGAAACATAGAATAATGCTATATGACATACGAGACACTCTTATGGCAACAATGAAACTGACTCAAGTCTTTAATGGTGCATCAATGTATCTGTTGCATATTTTGATACAACTTGATTATAGAAGTTCAGTCCTTTTATAATGACATGATTATTGTTGGGGGAATGGTATTATATATCTCATAGAATAGGTAAATCTCCTTCCGTGTTAGGGTCCTTCATAACATCTAAAACTTGCACTGCTCACCATACATCAGAAAATCAAATAGTAATCAAGACCATCTAACATCTAATGGAATTGCACCATTAGTTTGAATATCACTGAAACCAATAAAGACTGAATAAATAGATTTTATAATAATATGCATCATAATTTACATATAACTCAGAAGAAGACAACAAACAATACATAGCTTGAGCATCTTCCATTATCATAAGAAAAAATGCAAAACACAAAACACGACTCTTTTCTTTTTCAGATAGATAAGCGTACTAATCTGGCCTGCCCTAAAGCTGTTATTGTTGCTAGTTCCTCCCACTCAGAAGCACTATTGATGTCCTAATACTTTGCAAGTCTTCCATCCATCTTATGTTTTAAAATCATGTAAGCCTCAACTCACTTGGAACCCTTGCCGTTAAATGACCCATTTTAGCTTTAATTGCACTCCCTTTCTGCTTTAATTGTTATGGCTTTGTTTACTTGTTTAGGAGTTTGTCATTATTTATGTAGGCTTCCTTCACATCGTGAAAAATTAGTTGTATTTTAGTTTGCCTTTTATAATATGATAGGAATTGCAATTATTATGGTTGAAATATAAACTGCACGAGTTACAACAAGAATTTTCCCACCAAATCAGAATACCTTCTCAGTTAGGGTAGTCCATTCCTTCTATAGAATTTGGAACCCAATAATATCTGGAACGCTTTCAAATTAGAAATCACTTCTCAATCCAAAAAAATAAAATCGAGGGTTAGAAAAAGCCAATGGAAAATTTCTGAAAATAAAACCAGCAGAATTTTTTTAAAAAATCAGCGATGAATTACAGAGCTGTTGAAATCATTGGGATTTAGATTAAAAAATTCAAACAAGGAGGGACGTGAAGTAAACCCACATCCAGCATGAAAAAACGAAAAATCAAAACTGGTAAAAATAGCCGTAAAAAACGAAAATGTCAAACAAGCCGTCAGAATCACAAAACCGGCGCACAAATGAATCACCTTAAAAATGTCGAAGCGGCGGCCAAATTTAACTTAGTCAGAGAAACGTCCGAAGGTCCTTTACCATAGGGGGAACGCCTTCGGCGTAATTACTCTTAAACGGATTTTAATATTTTTTTCTATTGCAATTACTCTTAAACAGATTTTAATATTTTTTTCTATTGTAATTACTCTTAAACAAATATTTTTATGTTAAGATATTTTTTTATTGTACACTATAAGTTAAGATTAATTAAGCGGCGGCAAGAGATATTGAAATGTTCAATAGAGTTAAGATTTATTGAAATGTTCAATAAAATTAAGATTTATTGAAAATCATGAAAACCATTGTACACTATAAGCTAAGATTAATTAAGCAGCACATGATGACAAAAGGAGGTGGAGGTGGACTATCAGACTTTTCCCCCCAACTAGAGCCACCACGAGGCTCCAAATTGGGAACACCGGACCCCCGCCTTGTTCTTCGAATTCTCTTCTCGATGCGGGGAAACGACTAAGGCCAATCTAGGAACCTTCTTGGAAGAGCCCCAAATACTATGGGAGCCACCACTAGTACTCATGCGGGAATCCATCCATCACGAGCAAGGGGAGAGGATTCCATCCATCATGAGCAAGGGGAGAGGATTCCAACCATCAATCTTTAGGGCTCGAGCACCAAAAGAGCCAACAAATTGATCCGAATATCTTTTGCCACCCCTTCCTCCTAGGTGAAGGAGGTGGAGGTTGTGGGTCTGCGACTCTTGTGTTTCAGCTACGTGAATGGTGATGCAACTGAGCTGGACCATAGGCCCGAGGAGGGAAATGCGGCTGAGCTTGCATTGGAGGCTCTTGACTAACGATATAAGGAGCATTCCCCCAATGGTCGATGATGGTTTTTAAATGCTCCACTTTGAAACAAAATTTCTTCGTTTGGACTTGAATCAAGTGGGACATCAACAAGAACAATAACTTGATTATAAATAGAAAAATTTCTTTCTAGTTGTTGATTGAAAAACTATCTTTCTAAACTTGAAAAATAATATCATCTTTGAACAATTGCTAAATCTGGTTGTATTTTGCAGGGAGATAGGTTGAGTCCACAAGAAGGATAATTTTCTAGGTAAAGGGTTCTAACATGAAAGGTTGGAAAAGAAAGTGAATCAATGCCAACCCGATTGGGCTAAAGGACAAAACCAAAATAAGTGCTTGGGGTCTCTAGCTGGTGGTAGAAGGGGCATAATGGGTTGGAAACACCCATGTGATTGAGTATATCTCCAATAGGAAGGCCTTGATAAAGAATACACTAGAGGAAGTGAGATTTCTTTGATTCAAGAGGGATTTGCTAGAGCTTAGCGAATCTCCTAGACTAGACATGGGAAAAAGTGTTGAGATGCCATATGTGATTGAGAGTTTTCAACAAGATAAAACTCTCCACTAGAAGGTGGTAACCAACCCAAGGTTTGTATCAGAGCAACGGGGTGGCCACCGACCAATTCCAATCTCACCACCATAAAACATGGGGTGATACCCCAATTTTGTGAAGAACATTCTCTAATATAATAGAGGTGATGGAGGTGATAGTGACACATCCAAGTTTGCGAGATGAAACTTTTGCTTCATAGCAAGTTAGGGAAGCCAATATTTGGATTTGTTGCAAAATAAAGTAGAGAGATGACTCCCTTTTTGAATAATCACAACCCTTTAAATCCATAAGAGAGAGCTAAATGACCATTATGATGTTGAATTATTGGATACCATTATATAAAATGGGAGTTGATGGACAACTTGTTTCTAAAGCCATTCACAACCCATAAGAATTGAGATTTGAGCATCTCCCATGCTCTTCAAATGCTCTTGGCAACAAAAGTGCCACAAATCTTAAGCTCGGATGGAGTGAGCAAAAGAGTTTGAAAATCAAGCCCTCTCCAGGGTCTTACGCAAGTGCCCGCCTGGAGAATGCAATGTCTAAGAAATTTTTCCATACTTTAGATCCTTATAGACCACGAATGACTCGTTTGGCAATGAGAGCATGACCTCGAAGCTTAATGTCAAGAAGTCCCAATCCTCCCACTTCTTTAGGTCGATAGTAAATGTGCCACGCCACCCTGTGAAACCTCGTAGACCCTTCAAATTTAGCCCAAAGAAAGTCCAGAAGAAGTTTTTCGAGTTTACCATAGGAAACGTTAGAAAGGGCCCAAGAAGAGGAATAATATACATGCGTGACTGCAAGAACCTTAGAGAAAATATGAAATTTCCCTTCAAGAGAAAGTGGCTTAGAAATCCGAAAGACAATTTTTTCCACCCACTAAACAACATAGGTATATTTTAGATTTCTTCTAAAAAAACCTCATTTCTCCTTTGTCGTGAATATTTGTGTGTTTATTATTAATTATTAGTATGCGACTAGCTAATCACTATAATATTAAAGTATTTATTAATTATTGATAGTGCTAATTAATTGTTATGGTATTAATGTATTAATATGTTTGTTAATCTTTGTAGCACTAATGTATTTATGTGTTTATTAATATTAATGGGACTAGTTTATTCATATGGTATTTGTGTATTTATTAGTTATTGATCGGACTATTATAAAATTTTGACATTAAAAATATAATTATGTATAATATGACCATATACATATACATATGTATGTATATAAATATAAGGTATGTAAAAATATCCATTAATAAATTTCATATTTTTAATGATTAAAATATTTGTTTTAAAATTGATTCATGGAATGCAAGGCCATGTTTGACAAGATAGTGAAGAAGGAAACATGATAATACATTGATATTTCCTATACTAATTTCTTGTAGAAGAGCAAGATTTGGGATTCCAAAAAATTATAACTTATGGGGTCCGTTAGTAGATGAAAGTGAGTTTTTTTAATAAAAATATCAAATTTTTATAAGATTTCAAAATTACCTCTAGAATATGTTCATATTCTTCAAGCTACCATCTCTAAAATAATAGCAACGATATATTCAAACTATTATTTATCATTTGAATGTCATTTTTACTATGTGACATTTTGTTTTCTAAATTGTTTTTCCTAATATGACAAGTGGGGAAATGATGCCCTATGATGAGAGATGAACTTCATAAAGAGAAATCTCATTGAGATATTTCCATGAGCAGAGTGGAAAACTAGTGGTAGGTAACTAATTTTTCCTATTTTTTTCTTTATTTAATTAAATTTAATATTCTTGCAAGTATAACTAATTAATTTTTAAAAATGATGTATATTTTATAATTTCATGTTTTTCAATTTTAAAAAATGTAGTACTCATCAATTTTTTAAAACTGTTTGCATGTCCACTTGTTATATGAATGATTTATGGAAGAGCTTGATTGAGTATTATTATAAAATTGATCATGATGGTGACACATCCCATAGAAAAAAGTGACACAAACTTGAATCTAAATGAAGAAGGTCGCCAATCCCATGGGGCCCATTGGCTTTGAAGGGGCATAGACTCAATTCGTAAGTATAATACTTTTTATTATTTTCCATTAATTAATGTTTTAATTTGGTTTTAATTAACATGTTTTCAATTTTTGTACTGTATTCTCGCAACAAGAAGTATATTATGAAGAAGTTATCCAACTATGGCATAAGGAGCATATTTGTCATTTTGGACGTGCTTATATAAAAAGGAAAGTGGCAATAGGAGGATTACAACCAAAATGAGTAAATTATGTTGTGATGTGACATACATATCTTATTCATACACATGCATCACATCACAATCTCCAAGCAATGTGCATTTTTGTGTTTAACAAATATTTAAAAATAAATTTTACATAGGTTTATATCTAAAATATACAATATAAATAATATCAGCTAATAATTATAATATATATATATTGAGGGAGAAAATCGCAATAAAATATTATTTAAATACTATTTGAGTTCTAGGCATGAGTATAATATTAGAAAGATTCGAATTCAGGCCATAGAGGAATAGGCATGACTCTTTGGGAGCATAGTGATTTAAAAGAACCGAGAGGAAAAAAATGCCGCTCATATCCGGGTATGTCTGCTTGGAAAAAAGTAAAAAAGTCAAACTATAATCAACCTATAGTTTGTTTCTAGGCTTGGTGTTATACTTTTGTGCTTTGATCTATATTCAAATGCTACACAAGGGTATAGTCCCTTTCAAAAACTATTTACCAATATTAAAAAAATTATAATATATATTAAACAATAAAATATTATTTAAATACTCTGAGTTCATAATAGTGATTTAAAAAAAAAAAATTCTCTAAAAAAGTCAAACTATAAATTAAAGGATCATCTATATATGCCTATCTATCAAAAGTGAAAGTAAAATTAAAGGCATCATACATACTATAAATCACATTAGAGTCAACAAATAGTCAAGATAAAATTCTAATTAAAGTCACAATTAACTCATCCTACAATCACAACTAAATTCACCATATAGTCGTAATTAACATCTTATTAAAGTCGGTACATAGGCAACCTATAGTTAAGATAAAATTCAAATTAAAATCATGCATTAAAAGTCATCTTTAAGTCATGCCAAAGTAAACTCAACATCATCCCATAGTGAATAAATTTTGGATGATGTATTCGACCTTCTATTCCATAATGTTGGGCTAATGGAATCCCATTTTTGTAAAACATTGCCATTAGATACAATAATAGTGACAACCAAGAGATATCTGCCGTCCCTATTTTCAACTTTAAATATGATATTTTTCCAAAACATTCTTTCATTTTATGCCTATGATCTAACACTAAAATGAATATTATTGAATTTAAATCCATCACTTAACACTCCAAATGTTATATTGTAAGCAACAACCCAATCAACTTTACTTTTTTAAGCCCAATGTGCAAGACATTTCAAATTTCTAGCTTCAAGCAATAAAGAGGATTTTTCAACTTGAAAAATAAATCCTCCTTTCCATTCACCTTAAATCTTTTAGTTGCATCACATAGATTTCCTTCTCAAGATCACCATGTACAAAATTTGTCTAAACATCCATCTGTTTTGTTTCAAGATTAAAAATAGAAGAAATAGCTAGAAGAAATATTTTTAATGTAACATAGCAACATGAGAAAAATTATCACTAAAATCAATTCCCCCGCCTAAGAAAATCCCTTCGCTACTAGGTGAACTTTGTACTTATCCATTTTCCCTTATGCATTATGCTTTTTCTTATATACCCATTTGAAACCAATTGTTTTTTTTTCCGGGAGGTAATTTTTCATGAATCCCATATTTAGTTTTTATCAAAGGAATCCATTTATTCCTCCATAACCTTTTTAGGGTTTAGTTTCTTTTTATCCAAAATGTCTCCATTCTAGTCTCGAGGTATTCATTAGTAATAGATACAATTAATAACAAAAATTAGAATAGAAATTGAGAGGATTATTACTAGATCACGTGTTCTTCTCACCCGATATGAATTTCTAAATACTAGAGATCCTAATTCTACATCAGATTTATATTTATTCTCTTTAGCTTCATCTAGACATTTCTCTTGCAATTATATTTTTAGTTCATCTTCTCGTAGTTTCTTCAAATTCAAACTCAAATTCTCTCTCTCTCTCTCTCTCTCTCTCTCTCCCTAGTTCAAGATGAACATGTTCATGATCCTCTTTTAGTTTTTCTTTATATTGTGGGATCCCCTCAACCTCTCCAAATATTACATTACAATTGTAAAGATTCTTCTATGTTTCTAGGTTCCATAACTTATATCTTTGTAGACATTAATATATTCAATTTATATGCTCTTAGCTGTAAATTTATTATCCATTTTGTCTTTTTCTCTTGAAATGTGCATCTTTAAGAAACATAACCAAATACCCTTAAATGTCAAATAGAGGGTTTTTATTAGTCCACACTTCTTGTGAATTTTTATTTTCAAAATTTGACATGGGTGGTCTATTGATTAGGTAACATGTAGTTGTTACTAATTCTACCTAGAGTTTATTTTCCAAGTCTATACCATTGGGAAAACTTTGACATTATCCACAAGAGTCCTATTCAATGTTTCTACAACTCCATTTTGTTGTGGTGTATATGGAGTTGTCTTCTACCTCTCTACTCCACTTTTTTCTAACATATATTATCATCTTATGCATGCATGGTTAATTTCACTACTATGCTTATAGTTATTATATTCAAGCCCATATGGGAAACGTTTCTATTTATATACATGATTTTACAAATGTATTTTACTATTTTTATATCAATGCTTTATTTTCCTCTAATATGAATGGTGCATGTAATCCTTTTTTGTTAAGATATGGGATTCACATATTCATCCCACAATTTAAAAGTCGGTATATATTTTTCATTTTTATCTCTAGGGGTCACATACTCTATCTTTCTCCCCTATATGGAAGCAATCGAAACATGGGGCTTCTCCTAAAAATACACAAAATTCTCTGCTTGATCTCTCTACAAGACATAACAAGATATATTTAGATACAACAAAAATTACAAGATATGAAATTTATACGGGATTCCTTATAGTTTTTAGTGTAACCATGTGTATTCAACCACACAATCATTTTTATATTTCAACAATTCCTTGAATATGAATTTATACTTCCATATATTAGACATGGAAGTATATATATGTTAATTCTAGAATTTTCCTAGCTCTGCTATGGAGGTTGTGAAATCTCACTATTTGTTTCAATTTTAACTCATCGTTATTCATATATAGTAAGTTTTAGAAACATCGATGACGTGGTGAGGCGAGAACATCAACATTTATATAAATATTTAATTGGTTTTAGTTTTATATGCACATATGCACACAATGAAAGTGGGGCATTATGTAGAAAACTAATTTTAGTGTGGGACTAGTTAATTGTAATTGTTCTTTGTAATGAAATTACTAGTATAATTCAGATTATGAGCAGCAATATAACACCAAATAACACAATATTTGAGAATAATGATCTCAATATGCAATTGTAATAGCTTCGCCACTTCGAGGCCAACCTCCAAACCATGTAATGAGACTCAAATGCTCAAATGATAATGAACTACTACCTACAATCCTCTATATATACTATTCATATGTTATGGACATCACCTGAGTTGACCTATTAAGCATGAGAAAGTATAAATGATATGGTAAGCCACAAGTCGGCTACTCATATCCTAATACAAGCAATAGGTTAAGGGCGTAGCATGCCCTTCCCCTTCAAACCAATGTTGTCCTCAATGTTGAATAATCCTAGATTTTGCTGCAGAAAACCTTCATCCTCCCAGGTGGCATCTTCTATGCTCAGATTCTTCCACTTGATCGATATAACTTAATGTCTCTCGGTTCTCGCCTCTCGGTACATGTTTCGCAGAATCTTCTTTGGCTCCAAAATGATTCTTCCTTCCTCGTCAAGTTCTGGTAACTTTTTCTAGGCTTCAAATTTATGTCCAATAACCTTCTTTAGGCATGAAACATGGAATACTGAGTGTATGTGTGAAGATGGAGGCAACTCTAGTTTATAAGCAACATTGCCAATTTTCTGTAGAACCCGGTAAGGGCCATAGTATTTAGGAGCAAGTTTGTTGTCCTTTTTTACATTGCGGGATAAAATATCTTAGCACCCCCGCCGATGCCCAAAGTGCCATGTGTCAACACGTGGTTGGACGAGGTTCGGCGGGTCACGGGGAAAAATTTGTGATTTTTCCCGAAGTCAAAAATTCAATTTTCTGAAGGAAAATTTTCCTCCATGCCTCCATGCTTGTTCAAATGGCCATGTGGCATCTTGTGATTGGCCGTGGGCCGAGTGGAGAAGATTTGGATTTTTTGCCAAAGGGATAAAAAGGTTAAAAAAGACGTGCAGCCCGTGCCTCCAAGGGGACACGTGTCAACACCCTATTGGCTGCGGGGTGCGGGTCCGCGGGGAAAATGTGAAAATTTTCCCAAAGGCCAAAAATGGTTAAGTTTTCAATTTTAACCCACGCACCCTCCCTGCCACGTGTCAGCACATGATTGGTTCGGGGACGCGGGGTTGCGAGAAAATTTGGAAAATTTTCCCGAGACCAAATTTTCAAAATGTTTAAGTTTTTCCAAAAGCTCTACCCTCAGGATGCCACGTGGCATCATCTGATTGGATAAGAGGGTGGCGGGGCCACGAAACTTTTAGGAAATTTTTCTAAAGTTCAAAATTTAAATTTTTCTAAGGTTGAATTATTTCATTTTTGGTTTGGGATGGCCATTTTAAAGTAAAACTTCAAATGGCCATAACTTTTGATAGGAAGCTCCATTTTAAGAAAACAAGGACTTTCCTGAAATCTCTCGGAGTCCTCTTTACACAAGAATCATAAAATTTGATTTTTGATAAAGCTTTCAAAGGCTAATTTTGAATAAATGATTTGTAGGGTTTTAATTTCAAAACTCGCAGTTTTTCTAACTTTTAAGTTTGGTTCAATTTGATTTATTTTCTCCTCAACATGCAAACTGAACATGGAGGGGTGATCATGGATAAGTTTAGGTATATTTTCAAAGTCCAATTTAGAGATTGAGTTGAAATTGATATAACTTTACAACTTTTGACAGGGAGTTGGGTTGTGAAGTTAAAATTGAATTTGATAAAGTTTTAGAGATGTTTTCTTAAATGTGGAGTTCAATGTAGGTTCAATAGGACCTAATACATCTAAAATGATTTGTATCCTTTATTAATTTTATTCATAAATCTGAACTGTACATTAATTACATTATTTTCAAATGCCAGAATTATACAAATAAAAAAATTCTCCCTTCCACGAGTTTGCAAAATTAATGTGCAACGTTCAAATATGGAAAAAGTGCCAAATTCCTTTCTCAAACATTTCATTGATTCTACAAACACATATATACAGTATGAAATGTTAATTTCTAATCTTTAACAACTCTTTTCAAAAGATCAAATTTCTGTCATTTCCTTTAAACGGGTTCTCTTTCCAAAACAAAATTCCTAAGATATAACAATCATTAAATTTCTAATACAACAATGCAATTGAGGAAAGAACATAATTATTTCATTGATCTCCAATAACAATATACAACTTAACTCTTTCTTTACATTCCAATTTGAAACTTACAAACTGTATGATGTTCTTTTTCCAAAACAGAGGAAGGAAAGTAACTCTTCACATTTCAAAATACAAAATATAGGATATCATTTACATTTCTCAATTCATATACAACTTCCAAATTACAATATAAACACTTCACATTTCAATATCAATACACTCATCCACTAAAAGTGGGAAATGTTACAATGACATTTGTTCAAGAAAGGAAGACTGTCAAAACTGATTTCTCCAAGCTCCAAACAACAACATGCTGATTTCTTCATTTTATCTTTTAATCACAACAAGGAAGGGGGAAAGGCAACGCTCTCCACCCAACCAAGATACCCAATGGGAAAAGAGAAGCCATATTTCCCCATTGGCCCCCGAGCCCCAACCATATCGAAATGGAGCATGATGAAACAACAAATGGTAACAAAGCTTCTTTCACATACAAGAAACACTCATATTTCACAAAGACACACAAGCAATAAGATGTAGCTCTCACTACAACAAAAAATTTCCAATCAAAACAAAGGATTCTTCCAAGAAGCCAAGCCAAACAAGAGTAAGATCTATGGAGGTCTCCTTATGCCTCCCATGTTGGATTTGGGCATCCACCAAAACAAACCGCCAAAAAGAAACATAACCATCCCATAAACCTTATCCCTCCTCAACCCCTCATTATCCCTCCTCAACCCCTCCTTATCCCTCCTCTAAATTTATCCCTTATGCCCCCCCCCCCCAAAGTAAGAAATGCAAGCATATTCTTTTCCTAGGTGGATCCCAAACCAACCTTCCCTCCACAAGAAACAAGTGCCAATGGCAAATCCCTTATCCCTCCTCTGATTAAACCTCATAGTCTCCTCTCTACACCATGCCCTAAGCATTCTACCCATCCATCTAAGAATGCAAACACAAACCATTCAATATTTTGCATGCAAGAAAGAGGGAAAAATAGCAAATAAAAAGGCAAGAGCCTACCTCTCCATTATGGAGATTTGTTTCCAAAACAACAGATTCTTTGTTGTACAAAAACCAGTCCCAAATCAGCAAGAGGAATGCATGCACAAGTAAATCCACTTCTTCCACCAAGTAAGCTCCAAAATGCAAGAGAAATTCGACCCAAGAGTGAAATCACAAACTTTCAACAACCTCAAAATGAGGAGGAATTCAAATTTTAAAGGAGAGGGTGGAAGAGGATGATGTGGATTCCAAGTGGGATGCCACCTCATTTTTCTCATCCCAAAATGCAATCAACATCAAATACATTAAAATCCCAATAAATGTGAATGAAAAAATTACTTACATACACAAACTCAACCCATACTCAAAAAGGGAATGCATTTAAAATTTGTAAGACAAGTGCAATCAATTCTTACACAAAATTATGTCAAAATACAATAAAATAGATTGATTTTGACTTCAAAACTATAATCATGGTTGGTGGAATTTTTGAGAGGTGTGGGACAAGTTTAACTTGTCCCACAAGCCTCCAAATTTGTCCTCCAAGATCAAATTCGAATTTCAAGAGAGATGGAGTGTTTGACCTTCCAAAATCTTCCTTACAACCTCTTACAAATTCTTACACATCCTTACATGGTAACTTACACAATCATTCAAAATGTATTAATATCTATGACATTCATTTATTACAATCTTTTGACATAAGGTTTATTTATTTATCTCATGGTTATACTATATATAAATCAAATTTAATTATTACTCAAGACAATAACATTAATTCCTTACATCCCTCATCCCAATTATTTAATTAAAATTTAACTATATGACTTCTCACATTAAACTATCACATTTGAATACTTAAAATAAGAAGCACATTACAAATAAAACACATACAACAATAAATAAAAAGGAACACATAATTAAAACACATATATCCCATGGTCACAATAATGGAAATCCCCCCCATGGGGAGTCCTAACATAACACAACACACAAATCAAACACAGTTGCCATGGTGACCTTGTTGATCTCACACTAGAATTCCAATATGGTTAGTCTCCAGTCCCCAACATTGTTGTGATTTTTACCTGCAAAATAACAATACCTCCTTCGGCCTCGTGGCCACATCAGAACATCCAAATGATATAAGCAACATATAAAGATTAAATCCAAATCACGACAATATCAAGGATTTAACATCATCATTTGAATTCCATTTGTAACTATATCATTATCCAATGAATCTCTATACTAGAGCTATTCATAACATCAAATGTCACATGTCTAAAATCAATCATTAATAACCTATCCATGTCAACCAGTATATCATCATCCACATAATAATAGTAATGTCTCAATGATCATCAAGCATAATAATTGAATCTAGATCAATACTAATCCATAGTCTAACATCTAACCATCATGCTAAACAAAACATAATAATGTCCATAATAACCCATGATCTAGCATATACACATCATACTACATCAAAACATAATAATGTCCCAAAATATGATCAATAGTGTCAAAATCAGTATCTAAACAGTGTCAAAGGAAGTGGGCACTACATCCCCCTCCCCTTAGACTCGACTTCCTCCTGGAAGTCATTGGAACAAATGTGGAAACTGCACTTGTAAAATAGTAGCATCCTCCCAAGTGGCTGTAGTCTCATCATATCTGTCCCACTGCACCCGTACCTGATCAATCTCTCTACCTCGAAGGCCTAGGGTCCTACGATCTATGATACGGATGGGCTCCACCATCACCTACCCCTGATCCTGTACCTGCAATGATGTCCAATCCAACACATGAGAAGGATTTGTGATGTATCTCCTAAGAACAGAAACATGAAACACATCATGTATGCGAGACAAGCTAGGTGGCAATGCTAGATGGTAGGCCAACGGGCCGATACACTCCAAGATCTCAAAAGGTCCAACGAATCGAGGAGCTAACTTAGAACCTTTTCCATAACAGATCGGGCTCTTATGTGGCCTAACATGAAGGAAAACCTTCATGCCCACATCAAAGTTACGCTCGGTTCTATGTTGATCAGCGTACTTCTTTTGTCTATCCTGTGCCTCCTGTAATCTCTGCCTGATCAACACTACCTATTGCTCCATGTCCTGCAAAAGAGCTGGTCCAAGAGATACTCTATCCTCCAACCTATCCTAGCTAAGGGGTGTCCTGCACTCCCTACCATACAAGGCCTGAAAAGGAGCCATGCCTATAGAACTCTGGAAGCTATTATTGTAGGAAAACTCCACAAGGTATAGATACTCCTCCCATCTCGCCTGGTGATCCATCACATACATCCTGAGCATGTCCTCCAAAATCTGATTCACCCTCTCAATCTGTCCATCTATCTTAGGGTGATAAGCTTGTGCTAAAGTTAATCTTCATCCCAGAGAACATACTGCATGGTAGTCTAGAAATGGGAAGTGTACAAAGGATCGTGGTCACAAATGATCTTCCACGGAATCCCGTGTAACCTGACAATCTCATCTAAGTAGACACATGCCACTGCACTAGTTGTATATGTGGTATTCACCAGAGAAAAGTGAGCTACTTTTGTCAATTTATCAACCGTGACCATGATGGCGTCATGGTGATATCTCGACATCGGTAACCCAACAATGAAATCCATGGAAATGGTGTCCCATTTCCACTCCGGTATAACATGAGGAAAGAGAAGGTCAACTGGATGATGATGCTCGGCCTTCACTTTCTAGCACTCTAAGCAATGTGACACAAACTGAGCCACATCCATGAAGTCCTCTCCAGTGATATAACTATCTCAAGGTAGCGTGCATCTTCTTCACCCCAGGATGGGCTGAATAGGGTGCACGATGTGCCTCTATCAAGATGTCCTACCTCAAGCCTCCATCTCTGGGAACATAAATCTGACCTCTATGCCTAAGAAGACCATCTACCTCTAGTGAGAAACCATCAAACTTCCCTCAAGGGGTCTCTGGGACTCAATCTCTGCTCGAGCTGCAATGTAGAAGCTGTCTGAAGGATCCTGCTCCACAAATCCATGCTCACTGAAGTAGCCATAATCACATGTCTCCATCTACTGAGAGCGTCTGCAACCACATTCTCCTTCCCCTTCACATGCTCTATCTCCATGTCATACTCACAAAGCAACTCCATCCAACGCCTCTGACGAGCGTTTAGATTGGGCTGCGTGAAGAGGTGGCGAAGACTCAAATGATCTGTCTTGAGTGTGAATCTCCAACCAAGAAGAAAGTGTCTCCATCAAACTAAAGCATGCATAACTACCTGCAAGCTCAAGGTCATGAGTCGGATAATTAAGCTCATGATCTTTGAGTTTTGAGACTCAAAGGCAACTACTCTTCCCTCCTGCATCAGAACACCTCCAAGGCCTGCTAACGAAGCATCTGTGCAAACAAAGAACTCACCATGTGGATCTAGTACTACAAGAATGGGTGCTGTGGTGAGACATTCCTTTAGTGTCCTAAAGGCCTGCTCACACCTATCTGTCCAAACAAACTTCTTCCCTTTCGCTGAAGGGAAGTGATGGGGTGTGCTATCCGAGAGAAGTCCTACACAAATCTCCTGTAGTAACCTGCTAACCCCATGAAGCTGCGCACCCTTTTCCTATAGTGGGTATTGGCCAATCCATAATGGCTCTAATCTTGGAAGGATTGACTATGATACCTTCCCTAGAGATGATATGACCCAAGTACTATATCTCTGACTGAAAGAAAGCACACTTCTCCAAGTTCTCGTAAAGTTGCTGCTCATAAAGACACTGAAGAACTTGTTGAAGGTGCCCCTCGTGCTCCTCATGCGTACGTGAGTAAATTAGAATGTCATCAAGAAAGATGAGCATGAAGTGATCTAGAAAGGTCCTAAATACCCCATTCATCAAACTCATGAATATTGCGGGGCATTCGTCAAACCAAAGGGCACCACTGTGAACTCATAGTGCCCATACCTTTACGAAAAGCAGTCTTATGAATGTATGCCTCCATAATCCTCAACTGATGGTACCCTGACTTGAGATCAATCTTAGAGAACATCATGGCTCCCTTCATTTGATCAAACAAGTCATCAATGCGAGAGGGGATAATGATTCTTGATCGTTACCTTATTCAACTGGTGGTAGTCGATACACAACCACAATGATCCATCCTTCTTCTTCACAAAAATGACCGGTGCACCCCAAGGGGATACACTAGGATGGATAAGGCCTTTCTCTAGAAGGCCCTCCAGCTGCAACTTGAGCTCATAGAGCTCTGGGGTGGTCATCCGATAAGGAGCTCGTGAGATAGGCTCTGCTCATGGAACCATATCAATATGGAAATCAATCTCACGTGGGGGTGGCATCCTTGGTAGCTCCCTTGGAAAACATCTGCATGCTCTCTCAGAATGGGATGGTCATCTAGCGATGGCCCACTAGACCCATCCTCTATCCTGTCACTGAATATCACTACATACATCTAGAAACCCCATCACACACACCGCTTGAGTTGCATAGCGGAGATAGTGCGAATAGAAATGGGTCTCCTGACCCCTATCGAAATCACCGACTCAACTCCGAGATCATCTACACAAGATATAGTCTTGTGATAGCAATCCATCTTGGCCCTATGTGCAGCTAACCAGTCCATGCCTAATATGACTCCATACGAGCCCAAAGGAAGTATGCGGAGATCTGAAGTGGTGGTGAAAGGTCCCAAATTAACAACACACTCCTTTACTAAGGAGTCTACAGAGACCTTGGCTCCCAAAGCCATCTCGACATCCCAACTATGACCCTGTCTAATAGCCACCAGCCTGCATCACTCTACTAAGGATGGTGTAATAAATGAATCAAAAGAACTAGAGTCAAACAATATAGAAGTGGGAATACCTCCAATACTACCTATGGTCTCTATGAATGTGCTCGATGCTTAGCCTGAGCGGTTCTCGACCACCTTTGCATAGATCCTGTGACTTCATCCCATGTCTTTGACTGTAGGCTCTGAGATGGGTGCCTTACCCTTATTAGGGTTTTGGGGCAATCTCTCCAAAAGTGTCCCGCTACTCCACACTGAAACAACCACCTAAAACTCTCTCCAAGCAGAAGCACCTCTAGAAGGTTCCCTAGAGGTAGGTGTCATGGATCCGATGATCCAACTATAGTCTGTTGTGGCCTCTGTGGTCGAGCTCCTACCGACTGAGCTCTAGCTCCACCCTGTGTCCTGGTGGGTCCCCTAGGAGGAGGCCCCATACCTGTCCCTCTTGTGCATCAGCTCTCTGAGGAGGCCTAAAAGGTGGGCGGGACTGCTACTAGCTAATGATGTGGTCTCGAAAGATGGATGCAAAGAATGATGACCACCATAAGGAGGAGGAGTTGATCCCCTCGATTTGCTATCCTCAGAATCGCTGAATACGGCTCCCGACTGGTCTCTAGCTCGTTGGGTTTTACCTCGAGTCTCCTCTGCAATGTAGGCCTTCTCAACGGCCTCTGTTAAAGTCTGAGGATAGTGGATCCGAACTGCACCTCCAATGTCTATATTAAGGCCCCAGATGAACTGTGGATCCACACCTGCTCATCCTGCATGTAATCAATGTACTGAAGTAGGTCCAGGAACCTACTCTCATACTCTACCACTGAAAGGGATGCCTGACGAAGATCATGGAACTCATCAATCCTCTATTGTATGAATCTCCGTGACAAGTACCTGCTCCTAAATCTCTCCTCGAACAGCTCCCAAGTGACTGTCTCTGAATCTATATGGAGCTTCTGCTCCTCTGTCCTCCACCAAACACCAGCTCCATCCTTCAGTAGATGGATCGCAACATGAGCTTTTATGTTGCTAGAACAAGGAAAAAGCTTGAAGCAACCACTCAAGCTAACCAGCCAGGCCTCTACCTAGAATCCCCCTGTGTCACCTGAATAATGTGATGGCCTAAGCTTCAGGATCTCCTTGATGTGATCCATAGCTGTGGTCTGATGGCCTTGGGCCTCTCTGCCTACCTGTCCCCAAGCCTAGGGCTCGAGACCTCTCTCTCGTCCTGAAATATGGTCACCATGTCCCCTCGAAGGAGACTCTACTCTATCTGACTCTCCATGAAATTCTCTCCTCCATGCTCCTCACCGAGTGAAGGAGGAGCATGCCCCTCATAGGAAGTAGCTCTGTCATGCCTGTCTGAATGTCCTCCTATTGATCCTCCATGTAGGGCAGCATTAACATCCTGGAGGGTCTACAAAATCTGTGGTAGGATAGCTACTAAACCCTGATCTGGTGGTGGTGGTGGTGGAGGTGATGGTGATGGTGGTGGCGGTGGTGGAGGTGGTGGTGACTTGAGTCTCTGTGAATGTTCCTCTCACTCCGTCTGAGCCTCCTGCACAGACCAAAGTGAGAGTTAGTTCATTACTTCAAGCCTTCTTTAGTTTTCTAAGTTTACTATCATGAACAATTTTCAAACAGTTTTGTTTTCTAATTTACAGTTTGCTAGTTTTAAAAGTCTCAAGTCTCAATCTTCTAGTGTGCCCAATGGTCCAAGATTTTGAACCACTACTCTGATACCAAGTGTAATGCCCGCTTCAAACTACCACTTGAGACCAAGAAACAAACTAGGATTAGCTGGGAAAATTATGGAATAATTTTTTTTTGATTAGGAGAGTCCACAACTAAGTTGCAAGACATCAGTTTACACTAACAGGTTCGGATAAAGGTCTAATTACCAAATACATTTTTCCCATTTTAAACTTATAGCAAGTTCACAGGGTTTCAATTTTAGGGTTACATATTTTACTTAGGTTCAGGGAGAAATTTACCCCCATGCCTGCTCTCTTAACAGTCCCGAACTTCAACTAGATTTTTCTCACATTTAGAGTCATCAAAACTTTCCTAAATTATGCTCATTGGATAGGAAATTCTCTCACCTTTCCAACCATATAAAGAATTCCTCCTAACTCCTTGTAGAACTCCAAGTTATGGCTGGGTGGAGTTTTAGGGGGAAATTTTCCCTAGGGAGGTCCATGGGTTAGGGAGAAAATTTTCCCTTAGGGCGGATTGGCGGAGCGGGGAGGGAAAATTGGAAATTTTCCCCACTTTGGCACAAAGCGCAAAACATCTCCATGTGCCCATGGGGCCGACGAAGTAGGACACGTGGCGCATCCTGATTGGTGTGGCATGGTGTGGACCGGCGGGGTGAAGAAGGATTTGGAGATTTGGGTGAAAAACCAAACGGAAAAATTTCTCGCGCGCCTCCGCCAAGGAGAAAACTTGCACCACGTGGCACTTCCCATGCCACGTGTCAAACTCTTATTCGTCGTGGGGATCACGGGTCGGTGGAGCAAAAATGGACAAGGAGATTTTGGGGATTAAAATCCCAAGGGAGAAAATATCTGGGCGCCCCCATCGATGCCCAAAATGTGTCGACATGTGGTTGGATTTTGGCGGGTCACGAGGAAAAATTTGTGATTTTCCGAAGTCAAAATTCAATTTTCGGAAGAAAAATTCTCCTCTGTGCCTCCCCGCTTATTCAAATGGCAACGTGGCATCTTGTGATTGGCTGTGGGCGGTGGAGAAGATTTGGATTTTTCACCAAAGGGATAAAAAGGTTAAAAAAAAGACTTGCGTGGGCCCGTGCCTCCAAGGGGACACATGTCAACACCCTATTGGCTACGGGGGTGCGGGTCCATGGGGAAAATGTGAAAATTTTCCCAAAGGCCAAAAATGGTTAAGTTTTCAATTTTAACCCGCGCACCCTCCCTGCCACGTGTCAGCACGTGATTGGTTTGGGGGATGCGGGGTTGGGAAAATTTGGAAAATTTTCCCGAGACCAAATTTTCAAAAAGTTTAAGTTTTTCCAAAAGCTCCACCCCTCAGGATGCCACGTGGCATCATCTGATTGGATAAGAGGGTGGCGGGGCCGCGGAACTTTTTAGGAAATTTTTCTAAAGTTCAAAATTTAAATTTTTCTAAGGTTGAATTATTTCATTTTTGGTTTGGGATGGCCATTTTGAAGTAAAACTTCAAATGGCCATAACTTTTGATAGGAAGCTCCATTTTAGGAAAACGAGGACTTTCTGGAAATCTCTCGGAGTCCTCTTTGCACAAGAATCATCAATTTTGATTTTTGATAAATTTTTCAAGGTCAATTTTGAATAAACGATCTGCAGGGTTTTTAATTACAAAACTGGCATTTTTCTAACTTTTAAGTTTGGTTCAATTTGATTTCTTTTCTCCTCAACATGCAAACTAAACATGGAGGGGTGATCATGGATAAGTTTAGGTATATTTTCAAAGTCCAATTTAGAGATTGAGTTGAAATTGATATAACTTTACAACTTTTGACAGGAGTTGGGTTGTGAAGTTAAAATTGAATTTGATAAAGTTTTAGAGATGTTTTCTTAAATGTGGAGTTCAATGTAGGTTCAATAGGACCTAATACATCTAAAATGATTTGTCTCCTTTATTAATTTTATTCATAAATCTGAACTGTACATTAATTACATTATTTTCAAATGCTAGAATTATACAAATAACAAAATTCTCCCTTCCACGAGTTTGCAAAATTAATGTGCAACGTTCAAATATGGAAAACATGCCAAATTCCTTTCTCAAACATTCCATTGATTCAACAAACACATATATACAGTATGCAATGTTAATTTCTAATCTTTAACAACTCTTTTCAAAAGATCAAATTTCTGTCATTTCCTTTAACTGTTTCTCTTTCCAAAACAAAATTCCTAAGATATAACAATCATTAATTTTATAATACAACAATGCAATTGAGCAAAGAACATAATTCTTTCATTGATCTCCAATAACAATATACAACTTAACTCTTTCTTTACATTCCAATTTGAAACTTACAAATTGTATGATGTTCTTTTCCCAAAACAGAGGAAGGAAAGTAACTCTTCACATTTCAAAATACAAAATATAGGATATCATTTACATTTCTCAATTCATATACAACTTCCAATTTCAATATAAACACTTCACATTTCAATATCAATACAATCATCCACTAAAAGTGGGAAAAGGTTACAATGACATTTGTTCAAGAAAGGAAGACTGTCAAAACTGATTTCTCCAAGCTCCAAACAACAACATGCTGATTTCTTCATCTTTATCTTTTAATCACAACAAGGAAGGGGAAAGGCAATGCTCTCCACCCAACCAAGATACCCAATGGGAAAAGAGAATCCATCTTTCCCCATTGGCCCCTGAGCCCCAACCATATTGAAATGGAGCATGATGAAACAACACATGGCAACAAGGCTTCTTTCACATACAAGAAACACTCATATTTCACAAAGAAACACAAAGCAATAAGATGTAGCTCTCAACTACAACAAACAATTTCAATCAAAACAAAGGCTTCTTCCAAGCAAGCCAAACAAGAGTAAGATCTATGGAGGTCTCCTTATGCCTCCCATGTTGGATTTGGGCATCCACCTAAAACAAAACAAACCTCCCAAAAAAAACATAACCATCCCATAAACCTTATCCCTCCTCAACCCCTCCTTATCCCTCCTCTAAATTTATCCCTTATGCCCCCAAAGTAAGAAATGCAAGCATATTATTTCCTAGGTGGATCCCAAACCAACCTTCCCTCCACAAGAAACAAGTGCCAATGGCAAATCCCTTATCCCTCCTCTGATTAAACCTCATAGTCTCCTCTCTACACCATGCCCTAAGCATTCTACCCATCCATCTAAGAATGCAAACACAAACCATTCAATATTTTGCATGCAAGAAAGAGGAAAAACAACAAATAAAAAGGGCAAGAGCCTACCTCTCCATTATGGAGATTTGTTTTCCAAAACAACAGTTCTTTGTTGAACAAAAACAGTCCCAAATCAGCAAGAGGAATGCATGCACAAGTAAATCCACTTCTTCCACCAAGCAAGCTCCAAAATTCAAGAGAAATTTGACCCAAGAGTGAAATCACAAACTTTCAACAACCTCAAAATGAGGAGGAATTCAAATTTTAAAGGAGAGGGTGGAAGAGGATGATGTGGATTCCAAGTGGGATGCCACCTCATTTTTCTCATCCCAAAATGCAATCAACATCAAATACAATAAAATCCCAATAAATGTGAATGACAAAGTTACTTACATACACAAACTCAACCCATACTCAAAAAGAGAATGCATTTAAAATTTGTAAGACAAGTGCAATCAATTCTTACACAAAATTATGTCAAAATACAATAAAATAGATTGATTTTGACTTCAAAACTATAATCATGGTTGGTGGAAGATTTTGAGAGGTGTGGGACAAGTTTAACTTGTCCCACAAGCCTCCAAATTTGTCCTCCAAGATCAAATTCGAATTTCAAGAGAGATGGAGTGTTTGACCTTCCAAAATCTTCCTTACAACCTCTTACAAATTCTTACACATCCTTACATGGTAACTTACACACTCTTTCAAAATGTATTAATATCTATGACATTCATTTATTACAATATTTTGACATAAGGTTTATTTATTTATCACATGGTTATACTATATATAAATCAAATTTAATTATTACTCAAGACAATAACATTAATTCCTTACATCCCTCATCCCAATTATTTAATTAAAATTTAACTATATGACTTCTCACATTAAACTATCACATTTGAATAGTTAAAATAAAGAGCACATTACAAATAAAATACATACAACAATAAATAAAAAGGGAACACATAATTAAAACACATATATCCCATGGTCACAATAGTGGAAATCCCCCCATGGGGAGTCCTAACATAACACAACACACAAATCAAACACAGTTGCCATGGTGACCTTGTTGATCTCACATTGAATTCCAATATGGTTAGTCTCCAGTCCCCCGACATTGTTGTGATTTTTAACCTGCAAAATAACAATACCTCCTTCGGCCTCGTGGCCACATCAGAACATCCAAATGATATAAGCAACATATAAAGATTAAATCCAAATCATGACAATATCAAGAATTTAACATCATCATTTGAATTCCATTTGTAACTATATCATTATCCAATGAATCTCTATACTAGAGCTATTCATAACATCAAATGTCACATGTCTAAAATCAATCATTAATAACCTATCCATGTCAACCAGTATATCATCATCCACATAATAATAGTAATGTCTCAATGATCATCAAGCATAATAACTGAATCCAGATCAATACTAATCCATAGTCTAACATCTAACCATCATGCTAAACAAAACATAATAATGTCCATAATAACCCATGATCTAGCATATACACATCATACTACATCAAAACATAATAATGTCTCTTTTATTCTAATATTATGGTACCTCGAACGAAGATCTAATTTTGTGAAATAAATAACACCATGCAATTCATCAAGTAAATCATCAATTCTTTGGAATAGGAAACTTATCTTTGATGGTATACTTGTTGAGTTCTCGGTAATCTGGACACATCCTCCATGTTTCATCCTTCTTATGTACCATGACCACTAGGGAAGAATATGCACTTTGGCTAGGCTTGATGATACCTGCCTTCAACATTTCCTGAACCAATTTCTCGATCTCACTTTTTTGGGAATATGGGTATTTGTATGGTCTCGATGTTAGGTGTTTGGCTCCATAGAATCAACTGAATGGCATGATCATGATCCCTAGCTGGTGGTATTCCTTTGGAATTACATAAAAATAGATGAGTGAGCATCAACAATCTTCTGAAGATCGGGTGGCATTGAAGACTCTGTATTTTGTACTTCTATGGAAAATAACTTTTCTATAAATCCATCTACTCCTTTTCTGAGAACCTTCTACATCTGATGAGAGCTAATAATTTGTGGAGACTTAGCTACCATCCCATTCAATTGTATTGTCCTTCTATCTGAATGAAATCGCATGAACAATTCTTGGAAATTCATCTCTATAGTACCTAAGGTTGTGAGCCATTGGACACCCAAAACAATATCTGCCCCTCCCATAGAAATAGCAAACATAGGTGAGTCTAACATGTAGTCTCCCATGGAAAGATTGATACTATGGCACTTTCTTGTGCACTTGACTATCCCACCATTCGCAATCATAACTTGCATTTCTGGAGCTGGGTAAATAAAACAATTGAGGTGGGCAGCTAACTTACTATTTATGAAGTTATGAGTACTCCTTGAGTCAATCAACACTGTCACCTTCTATTTTTTGAGATAGCCAATAACCTTGAGTGTTTGAGGAGTACTAATACCTGACAATGCATGGCAAGAAATTGTAGGTTGGTGATCCTCTACTTCCTCTTCTACTGGTTCCTCAGCCTCTCCTATAATTTCAGCATCCTCATCATCCTCATTACCTCCATCAATATAGAACAAATTCTTCTCAGCACATTTGTGTCCCGGTCCATATTTGCTATCACAGTTAAAGCATAATCCTTTTGCTCTCTTTTCTTCCATTTGTTGAGGAGTCAGTCTAATTGGCCTAGAAAATGAAGGGGAAGAGATACTATGGTCTTTGGTGTTAATGAAAGGTGGCCTCCTACTACAAAGAACTTTTTCCTCTACTCGACGTGCCATGATAATAGAATCAGAAATCTTGAGTGGATTAAACATACGTACCTCATGCTTGATGTGGTCCTTAAGACCCCAAGAAATAGGTCATTCAAATTCTCTTTTGGTATATTCTCGCACATAATCTTTGGTGATCCTATTTGTCGTAACTTTGCTAATTGACTAAAGTAGTTCTCTCGAAACACCTGGAACTATCGTGCAATTACAACTCCTCTGTAAAAACTTTCCAAGTGACACCTAGACCATTCTTCGCCTCCGAGCACATAACCATCGATCCCAAACGAATTGGTTTGGTTCAACATACTGAGGATGCTAATATCATCTTTTTGCTAATGGTGTTTGATGTAGCTCAAATAAGTTCTCCATTTGATTTATCCAATTCAGGGGATCTTTACCATCAAATTTGCGCATATCCACTTTTGACATCATGTTCCGTGGTTGCGAATAAGTTAGATTTTGATTGGGCTGGAAAAGTGATCCAACATGGTTATTTTTTCCATGATTTTGAACTGAAGATCCTCCTTGGTTGATATGGGATGGATTTGGGCCATACTTTTTACCCTTTACATGTTGCATGATATCATCCAACCGATGATTGATTTGGGCTATGTCTCCTTTAGAGGCCATCTCAGATTGTACATTTCGTAGCTCATACTCAAGTTGAATCACCTTATGATCAACTAAAGTAAACCCTAGTGTTGAGGAATCTGTATTTACCCCTTCTAAATCCATCTCTTCAATCACTATCTCATCTTTATCTGGGGTTTTACCCGGAGTAACCGGATTCTTTTTGCTTCTTGTGGAAGGCCCCGCCATGATATCAAACCTTAGGGTTTAGGGTTTCGATACAAATTCAGCCGAACAGAAAAAACACAGAGAAGATACTAATACTATTTTTTTCAGAGATTTCCGAAAAGGTAAAGAACTTGAAAAAATTCCACAATTTGCACCCTAGGGAGTGATTTTATGAAAAACCCTAAATTTGTAATAACTTGTGAAAAATATATCAAAAAGTCTGAAATTTTCAGGAACCTTACTTGAAATGTTTTGCAACTTTGGTAAAAATATCTCCCACCAATTCGCTCTGGTTCAAAATATATTATGGAAACAAAAAATTAGGGTTTTTGCCCTAATTTTGGCCTAGATCGTAGCTCTGATACCACTTGTAATGAAATTACTAGTATAATTCAGATTATGAGCAGAAATATAACACCAAATAACACAATATTTCATAATAATGATCTCAATATGCAATTGTAATAGCTTCGCCACTTCGAGGGGGCAACCTCCAAACCATATAATAAGACTCAAATGCTCAAATGATAATGAACTACTACCTACAATCCTCTATATATACTATTCATATGTTATGGCCATCACCCAGGATGACTTATTAAGCATGAGAAAGTATAAATGATATAATAAAATGATATGGTAAGCCACAAGTCATTACTCATATCCTAATACAAGCAATAGGTTAAGGGCGTAGCATCCTTTTTGTGTGTATTTTAAATTTTAGTCTCGATCATGGTCTTGTCGGTGTATGTTCCTTACGTGCTCACTAAATATTGACTTATTTCTTGTTTTTGTGACTTTCAAGACTTTTGACCTTTGCATTATTATTTAAGACTATGTTTGTCTTGTCAAGTCTTTTTTTAATTTTTAATTTTTGTATATGTTTCTAATTCTTCTTATTTTCTCTATCTTCCATTGTTTTCTCCCTAATCCCCCTTTTTAGGTTATTATAAGAATTTTAACAAATCCATACCACTACGGTTTTGGAAAGCTAAAACCATACCACTATGGTTTTGGTTGCCTTTTTAGTGCCCCTTCTAACCCTCACTTTGGGTCCCTAAGGGTTCCTTTTGCTCTTTTTAGGTTTTACCTTCTATTGTATGTTGATTTTTGTGCTAATAAGGACCTAATTTGAATTCAAGAAATATATAAATTAATACACAAGTGCATTAACTTGCATTTAAGATAATTATGAATACACAATTATAACGAATATATTTCATTCAAAAGCATTGCTAGAAGTATAATTCAAACATTTAAAAAGATCATCTAACATTTAATACTTATTCCATCCATAAAAATATATAATGGTTGAGACACTTGCATTACACTTTATACTATCTATCGAACTTCATTGTACTTGTATGTTGTTTTTGATACATGTTTCCTAAAGAGACATGATTGACATAGGCCTCTAGACCTAACAGGTACAGTTGAATTAGGTTTGTAAGGATGAAGATATTGAAAGTGACTTGCAAATACATATTGAAAAGAGAGTTTTTGGAGCTCGGGAGTTGGTAAACAAGGTCAATAAATAAGTTTAGATGTATTTGATAGTTGCTAGAACGGTAATGCTACGGTTCGGCTATGCCACTAAAGAAGTGCTTTGCTCTAGCAATGTGCCCCATTTCACCCAATTTTTAAAGGTCTATTTTGCCTTATTATTTAGACCCATTTTCCACCACATTTTGTTAATGCATGTATCTAGGTTTACAAATATTAAATTACATTTCTTTAAAACCCTTATTCTTAAGTATTTTTCAAAATGTTTAGTTATTTAAATGTTCTTGTATATTTTTGAGTTATAGCCATTTAGAGCCAATTGTAAATTAGATGAAATTAGTTTCAGTACATTATTAATGTTTAACAAATTTTCAAATTGGATTGTGCCCTGAGTGACTTTAACGACGTGGATGCCCCTTACTCGTAGCTGCTTAGGTTGAAGGTGATCACTAGTTTAGTTGTACGCTTACTCGTAATTGTAAATCCGCTATATACTTCCTCCGAAGTATGTGTAAAGATGCCGACATTCTATGTAATCTAGTACCCAATGAGTGCACTCATAAAAAAATAAAAATTACATGTGTGCAATTTACATTATGTATTGATTTTGGTTATTTTAAAAATTGTTTGTCTAATTATATTTTAAATTAAATTACGTAGTATATTTTTTAAATTTAGTTTTGATAATTCAAAAGAAATTAAGATTAAAACTACAAACCCCAAACCAAATAAACCAATCCCAACGACATGGACTTTTATTATTATAAATTTTAGAAGATAGTTTATTTTGTGAGTGTTTCTAGTTGTATTAATAGTTTATTTTGTGAGTGTTTCTAGTTGTATTAATTAAAGATAGAAAATAACTCTTTATGCTGATTCTCATCTCTCTCACACATAAATAGATAAAATTGACATGTAAATATGGATATTCCAAATGGAGTTAAATACCATACCATTCATCGATATGTTGAAGTGTCATGATTGTTTCTCTTTCATATATATATATATTCAAACTTCTGACGTATGTGATTACCATTTTAAATTGACATTGGACGTTGTCACGTCCGCCGCCCCAATTTAAAGTTATGTATTGATTTAGGTTAATTTTTGTTATAAATTTAGGAAGGCAGATGATTTTGGGAAGATGGAAAACTACACACGTAAATATTAATTTGGTAGGGGATACTCTAAAAGGGATTTGAACACTACACTTGTTGAAGTGTAACTGCTTTATTTATTTATATATATCAAACTTTTGACGTAAGCTATTACCATTTTTAAATTGACTTCGTATACGGTCAATGAAGTCATTGAATGGAGCATTAAAAAAATTAATTTGTTTGCATATAAATCTCAATGCTGTAATGTTTCAGAGAAGCATGCAGTGCATTGTTGATTTGTAAAATTGTGATAGCACTTGTAAGATTAAGAAACATGGCGGTGAAGGTGTATGGACCTGCTTTTGCTTCTTGCACAAGAAGAGTATTGGCTTGTCTGTTGGAGAAAGGTGTAGATTTTGAAATAGTTGATTTCGACATCAGAAATGGTACTCACAAAACGCCTCAGTATCTTGCATTGCAGGTATATATACATAACTCTCTGTTATCGATAATTGTTTATAATTAGCAAAACAGATATTATGGTTCTTGTTTCAATGGTCAATAAACGTTAGTTCAATGGAAAGTGGTTTTGATATAGATGTATGCTTATTAAGGTTCTTACACAGCTAAATCTATATTATTTTGATTATATAATTAGTTATCTTGATATTATGGTTCTCGTTTACAATGGTCGAGGGACGTTAACCCACAGAAAGTCAGTTGGAATGTATCGGTGACTTACACTCATTTATTTATAATTGCAGCCTTTTGGAAAAGTACCGACAGTCCAAGATGGAGATCTAACTCTCTTCGGTAATTACTATTGATTTTTTTCAAAAAAAAATTGATGATGGTAGATTGAGATTGAGATTGATATTCTTAATTATGATGGCTCAATAGAAAGTGGTTTTGACATAGATGTATGCTTATTAAGATTCCTGCAATTCATATTTAATGATAGAGATGTTGATATCTATGTAATTCAGTTATATTTAAAATAACGATAATAATTTGATTGCAGAATCAAGAGCGATAATAAGGTATTACGCGATGAAGTATGAGGGACAGGGAACTCCACTGTTGGGAAAAAATCTGAAAGAGAGGGCTATGGTGGAACAATGGCTGGAAGTTGAAGCTCAGAATTATGCAGATCCAACATACAAGTTGGTGGTTAATTTATATCACGCACCAAAGAAGGGGATTCCTGTGGATTTGGAGGCTGCTGAGAGGGACGAATGCAAAGTGGCCAAAGTGCTAGATGTGTATGAAGAGAGGCTTTCCAAATCTAAATATTTGGCCGGGGATTTTTACAGTTTGGCTGATCTGAGCAATCTCCCATTTACTGAGTATGTAGCGAATAGAATAGGTAAGGAATACCTGATTAAAGATAGGAAACATGTAAAAGAGTGGTGGGAGGACATTTCATCTCGTCCTGCATGGAAAAAAGTTATGGAATTGTAATGGGATTGAAAAAGGTAAGTCAATCTGGAAAAGGGTCGTAGTTTAATGAGTAAAAGGAGGCTAAAAGGGTATTGTCATGCCATTTAGTATGAAGAGATGCTAAAAATAAATAAGGTTGGATATTCATCCAAGATGGAGAAATATTAAACTAGCAATCGCATGTGTACAATGCAATGTTAACGCCGAATGATATATGTTATTTGATTTAGAGGTATAGTTATTACTTTTGTAGTTGATGTTGATAAGGGGTGTGATTGATTTTGTAAGTGTAGAAATATAGATGAAGCACTTCATTTAAAAGTTCTATATACATTTAAAACTTGTTACAAATTCGTACATATACATTTCTAAATCTTATATCATGAGTGGTAGCGTTTTATGGGCATTTTTTTGCAAATCTTATATCATAACAAAAGTGCAAGTAATATTCATTTATTTTCTTAATAGTACTTTCAATCCACATAGTAGTAGGAGACAATGGTATGTTAATGTCAAAGGAAATACAACAGTTTTCTTTTAAAGCGGGGAAAAAGAGGGAAACATAGATATGGAATAACTAACATAGTGTTGATAGTTCAAAGTATAGAAAGGAATGGATGAGGGTGTAAAGTTTGAAGGGACGGATGCGGTAGAAATATTTGCGTAAAGAAGGTTACGAAGGAGATGCACTGCCATCCGCTTTCTTTGAATTGAGGATGACACATTTCAATCTGTTGATTCCGCAGTATGTCTCTTTTTTCAGGGAAAGTGTGAAGTAGTATTCGTTGCCGATGACATTTCTTGTAATCTCACTATTCGCATCTTTTTCTATAGACAATAGGTGGAGGTTGTTAGCTGCAACACCCATGATTGACTCAGTTATCTTATCAAAAGCAGTAACTGATTGAAGTTCCCCTGTTGGGTCCTTTAGATCGATCCTAAGTGCATATCTATACTCATAGTTATGAACTTGTATGTTGCAACTCAAACAAAACCATGAACCATTTCCATGCTCTCGCACTTTTTTCCTGCATTGTTTGTCACCTTTTTGAAGAGGACATGTTGTGTTAAAAAGATTTTCCATACTAATAGTTGTGATTTCTTTGAACTAAGGATGACATATTTCAATTTGTTGATTTCGTGGTATGTCTCTTTTTTCAGGGAAAGTGTGAAGCAATATTCATTGCCGATGACATTGCTTGTAATTGCACTATTCACATCTTCATCTATAGACAATAGGTGGAGGTCACTAGCTGCAACACCCATGATTGACTCAAATGTCTCATCAAAAGTAGTAACTAATTGAAGTTCCCTTATTGGGTCCTTTAGATCGATCCTGAATGTATATCTATACTCATAGGTCTAAACTTGTACGTTGCAACTCGAACAAAACCATGAACCATTTCCATGCTCTCGTACTTTTTTCTTGCATTTTTTGTCACCTTTTTGAAGAGGACATGTCGTGTAGAACAATCTGTACATGTTGATATTTGTGATTTCTTCAGTAACCATGACCCATTCGTTTCCCTCAGTATTCCCCATTTGTACGACCTATGAAATCGTTGTTACAGAGGTCAAGCATTTTAGAGGGCCCGAAAATTTGCTTGTGATAGAGGGCATCAGATGGGAGTAGTCATCAGTATCAACCCAACCATGAAGTGTAATAGTTTCTGAAATTGGGGGGTTGATGTAACATTTGGTACTTGAAACGGTGTCAACTAAGGTCCCATCGAAACTGGAGACGCGAACAACTTTCAAGGCAAGGACCGGAAGATGTTGTATACAAATAATGTCTTCAAGTTCTTTGCTTATCTCATCTAAGTGTTGTCCCCACAAAGTGACAATGAAACTTAATCCTGACATGTCCTTTAATTGTAGAGTTCTTCTTTTTGTTTCAGACTGGTCATGTCTATGAATAGTTGAGAATGATGACATCGCAAAAATAATCCCAATCAAATCAACAGAAGAACCGACAGTGTTTGCAGGTATGTCATTGATTTTGGTGAAGAGAAAGTGATGAGAAGGCAGTGTATCCTCATTTGCTATGAGAGAAGTTATGGTTGAGAAAAGTTGCAGGAAAATCTCCAAAGTATTGTTCAAATGGTTGTAACATAGCTTTGCATTAGCAATCCTCCCAATCCTACCATTCAAAATTTTATGTATGTAAGATATGTGTTAGCTCAACTCAGCCTAGTTCTTATCCTTGAATTTGATGTAAATATAATCTCAAATATATAAAGTATAGTAAAGAAATTGTGTGACACAAAGAAGTCCTTCTGCCCACTACATCTTCAACTCAACATATACTAGACAACCAACATTGGTAGGAATGCCTATTTAGATGGAATTTAAAGCCTAAAAATTCAAAGAAACAAAATAAATAATGAAGAATAGACAAAATTATAAGAAATAGTTTGGCTTGTATGATTTTTCTCTAGATACAATTGAGTGAAAGTGTTCAAACCTTGAATATTTACAATTACAAAAAAATATAGAAAAGTACTGAGGGGTGGATAGAAATGAATATAAATGAGTATTGTATTTTACGAGTTAACATGATGATGGTTTAACCTAAATAGGGCTTACTACTTCAATTATGACAAAACAATCCAAGCTCAACCAGAGTGATGAATTCCTTTAGAGGGCCTAGTCTCAATTGTGATCCAGAATATCATTCACACTCAATAGAATACTATTCCAAGTTCTTCATCCTTGGGAACACAACGAACTCTGAAGTTTTAGATAACATTTTGTACATCTAACGACAAGGAAACATGGCCTAAACACAAGGAAAGGGCAAGTGGACGGAAAATATGGCACTATTCTTTCCCCAGATTATTGTAAATAAGTAGATGAGCCCAGTAGTGAACTTGAGTTTTAAAATAAAAATTCATCAGGTGTCACTATGTAGAAGGTTCTCATAACAATGATTTTTGTCAGCAAGAAACAGACTAATCAAGACAATGCATTTGCAGGATAATTCAACACCCAATCTTTTACAAGGAATAAATGCTTTGCATATACATAGCTATAAGGAGATTTTGTTACTTGAGATCAATTACTCACAAGCGGAAAGTTATGTAAACATCTTTAAGACTTACTAATACAACAATGCCATGTTAGAAACAATAGTTTAGACAAATGGTAGTCTAGAGATCTAGAACTCAAGTACCAAAGAAGAGGTTATCCTGTGCACAGTTTGATGTTATATGCGATACATTGAGCCAGTGTATCTACAATCCATGAAGCTCAATATATAATGAGGGAAATGTCTCGTAAGGAAGGGTATATGATCATCAACAAGGTTAGTACCCAAATAAAGCTTGAAAGAGACGGTAAAAAAATATTTCTACAAGGGGTACTGGTAGGTAATGGGAAGTGAAGGTGAGCTTGTTGTTAACAAGTTGTTAGATATTTTCTAAGAATATGGAAAATGAAGGAATCCTCTTAGATGCAATAGAGAACAAATTAGGCCTTGGGTGCTTATGAAACCCGCCCTTACAAATCAGCACACTACCATCATAATTGTATCTAGTTGTTTTTGAAAGATAAGCCTTGATTTTGAAGAAAACATTGAAAAAGATCATGACACTTGCTAAGAACAATTCTTCATATTTGCTAATGAAGTATTAGGAAACAAAAGGATTATTCAAACACCAAGACCAATAAGTTGGTTACTGCATACGAAATAAAAAGAGAAACTCAAACAATTACATAGAACTATAAAAGAAGGTGACTTATGCTCCGTTTATTGTATAGACAAATGTTGCCCATCAAAATATTGATAAGTAACTGGTGCTATTATCACTGGTATAGGTTTCACACAAGCTTTCTTTTACCATTAGGTTGGGAAACAAAAGTTCTTAATTGTTTTATGATTGTATTTTAAAACTATTGAATATGGTTAGTGAAAAGGAGGCATTTCATCAAACACGACGGGTGCCCTGTTCTAAATCTCCCATTCTAGCAGAAGTTGGGAGGATGCTGGAAAAGATTGTGGAGTCCGCATGTACCCTTGCCGATTGCATTTTTCAGAAAGATGTGAAGGCCTTTCAAACACAACCATTTTTTTCATCCCATGTGATAAATGAAGTTCATGAGGTCACATTTGTTTCAGGCATTTAGTCAAACAATTCGCATGGCACCACTTTGTGTGATGGAGGACATGAGAACTGGTAGACAATGGACACCTTCGACGAATAATCTGCCAATGATCCACTACCATGGCTTTGATTGAAAATACGTCTGAAATGTTTGAATTTTATGTGGCTTTGATTGAAAATTTGTCTGAAATGTTTGAATTTTATCTCAGGAGTCATCTCCGTGTCAAAAGGCTCACGGAGGTCTGCCTCTTTTTCGGGCTTATAACGACTTCTGTAAATTCCATAGTGCCCCTGCAGCCAACTATCATGAGACCACCGACTACCATAAATGACATTAAACTCGTTGCGGAGTAGATTAGGAAAAAAGGTTTACCAAGAAGAAATTTAATCGTGTTTAAAAACATTCAAACGACCATCAAATTTAACATATTGGGCGAAAGGACTGGAAAGGGATTTCCCGTAGGAGGAATGCCTTCCGCGTAAAAAGTTACATCTACTTAATAACGCATGCATAAAGTGATGCCTCCATAAAATTTCTAAAACCATAAATGTCCCGTTAGAATAATATGTAAAACCACTTTTCCCCAATGCGCTTGTAGAGAAACGGAAAGGGGGGCTCCCATTGATGCAACCATCGAAGAATCCATCCACTTGATATTATTGGAGTCCAAATTGGAGCTGACATTAATAAAAGGCATCATGTTTGTGCTTTTTAAATGAAGTGGTCCATCTATATTTCTACACATACAAAATCAATCACCCATAGTTTAAACAAACACAACTACAAAAGTAAAAACTATCCCTATAACACAAATAACATATACCATTTTTTGTTTGCAAAATGCCTCAAAGAAATGCGGTCTCATGGAATGTCATAATTGTAGGATATGCACAAAATAGCTCTGACAATGATGCTCTCAAACTCTTTGAGGTAATAAAGCACTCTGGATTGTACCCTAACCATTTAAGCTTTGTTTATATATGCTTGCATATTTAGTCACATTTATGTTTCTTGGAGAGCTAATATGTTAAAGCACTTAGTCATTTTTTCAATCTACTTTGACATCAACACTTCACATTCACTACATTCTCGAGAGTGAGTGATAGCAAACTTACATCTCTTACTTGCATTTGTATTCAATTATTACACAATTAAATATTATTTAAAATCCCTTCTGATGTACTTTGCAACATTTGTTTTGGCTTTAATAGAAAATCAAAATTGTCAATCACGCCCCTTATCAACAACAACTACAAAAATAATAACTATCCCTCTAAATCAAATAACATATACCATTCGGCGTTCACATTGCATTATACACATGCGATTGCTTGATGGTCTCGTCTCTGAAGCGTTTTACGTGCAAAGATGAGCAATGTGGATTACCCTTACTATCTCTTCCTTATCGATTTCAGATTCTCCTTTTGCAATTCTTCTGTCTACCAGCTCAAATGCCTCATTTTTCTCGTGTAAACTCCACGCCTGTACATAAACACAGAGGATTCTTCAAGATGCCCCTCAGAACAAGTAATCCAGGAAAGATCTTAAATGAAGTTTCGAGTCTTACCCATTGTAGAAGGAGCTCCATCTCGGGTGGAAGTTTAGGATCCCTGACCTTTCTGCCGCTCACAATCTCCAGAACCAGCATGCCATAGTTGTACACATCCGCCTTATCTGTCAATTGACCATGAGTTGCATACTCCGGCGCAATATACCCTATATGGTCAAGGCTCGACTTTGGTCTTTGATCTCTCTGCATATCACTATATGGTCAAAATTGTAATATGATTGACGAAATTTAAAACCAGTAAATAAAAACTGAGGCAAAACATTTACCATAAGAGATATTTTATTTTATACATAATACTAACAGTGAAAACATATTCATGGCAGGACTTATTACCTTTAGAAAATGTTTAGTGAAAGACAGAGCTTCAAGGCCTAGACGCCTAGTGAAAGACAGAATTTCAAGACCTGGAAGCCGCTGTAGAAGTCTGGTAATAAGAGGAAACTTATTGCTTTGAATACATGTCCGGTGAAGAGCTTGAGTTGTTTCAATGTTTGGAAACCCTCAACTATATCAACAAATCTAGTTGCAAAATCTTCACTCTCTTCTTCCCACATAAAGATCTCTAATTCTATCAAATCTCCATTGCTTGTCAGGTCAGCACTTACAAGTCTATTTGAAAATTCATCTAACAAGATTATATTACATTTGACACATGTTTGGGAAAGACAAATTTAAAGTGAAATACAGCAGATTAGGGCAACTGAGTGTTAAAGTTCCAACTACTACATCTTCTCTGTCCCAATCGCCATGATCAAGTAATCTGAAAGTCTGAAGATTTGGAGCAGAGATGGTAAGTTCGCCGAGGTCTCTGTGTAGGACACAATCCTCTAAGTAAAGATGATGTAAAACAGGGCACTTTGATATGAAGTACACTAACGAGGCCGGGTTTTCAACATTTACAGAGAAGAAGTAACAGTGAGTGAGGTATCTGAAACTTGAGAAATCTGGGGGAGTATAAATGTTGTAGTCTGCCACAGAAAGTGATTTGAGAACCTCGCAATTGAATGTGTCCAAAGGTAATATAGGATTATCTTGGGCCAACTGGGCCAGAGAAAGGTGTTGTACATTGTGCAATGCAGCGTACCGCACCCATTTGCATAGTTTAATGGGGCGCACATTCCATTCGTGGAAATTTTCATCCAAGCTGAAACCCTTTAAATCACCACTATGGCTGAGCAGCACATTAGAAATGATGTCTTCAATTATACGGTTTCTATCTAGCTCATTGTGAGTAGAAGGCAACAGTTTAGATGTAACAAATTTCAGTCGAGGGAGATAGGTGTAAAGATATTTCCATCTCTTGCTGAGGACAGAACACCTGACAGCAAATTTGAGTTCCATGAGAGAAAGGATTAAACACAAGATAGGGTCTGGCAAAGCGCCAAGATGGTCTTGCAAGGGTGTCATGCCTTCGGGTCTCAGCCCACAAATAATTTGCGTTACTACACTGTGCTAGCCTTAATTCCTAACAAAATCGGCCACACTTTCTGAAGAGGGTGAACATCGCAAAAGAGGGTCAAATATGAAATTAGCCCATTATCAGAATTTAGCCCATTTGACCTTAAAAATCTCTGTTCTTAAATTATACCCACCTCTGCAAATATAGTAACAAAATTATTGATGTCGGTGTTATTGTAACGGCATTGCAATGATCCCTCCTTTCTGCGTTGCAGCTCTGAGGGACTGGTGCTGTCTTCAAAGCTATAGACATTATAGATGCCAAGATCCACCGCCTGATCAAAAACACTAATCTTTTTATCCGTGTAATGAAGGAACGCAAGTGAAAAAAACTATTAAAAATGCAAAAACGTCCAGACGGCCGTCAAACCGTCAAATTTAAGACAGCTGCAGAAACGTCCGGAGGTCCTTTACCATAGGGGGAACGCCTTCGGCGTAATGAAATGGATATATTGTATGTTAATTTTTCTACAAATAAATAATAAGTTCTTTTGCGTATATTGAATTGTTCTATAAATAAATAATAAGTAATTTCTTTGAATATAATAAGGTGATAAAAGAGCTTATATAATTTGTACATTAAGTAATCATTAAGTTCTACATTGTCGTAAACTTTAATGGTGATCACATTATGCTCCAATTCAACACCAATATGCCTATGTTATTTCATAGTATTTGGCGGGGATTTTTATAGCATTGGCCGATCCGAGCAATCTCCCATTTTTGAGTATACTAAATTGTTCTATAAATAAATAATAAGTAATTTCTTTGAATATACTAAGTTAACAAAAGAGCTTATATAAATTGTACGTTAGTTAAGTAATGATTAATCTATGCTAGTTTAACACTTTTTAATGTTACTCAAACTAATAAGAATAATCAATATATTTAATGTGTTTTTAATTTTAATTTACATTATTATATAGATAAATTAATAAGAACGTGATATTTTATTTTCGATTACATTCATAAGTTGGCAATCACATGCTTTAAGTCATGTAGTACACAATACTCTTACAAAACTAAATATACAATTAGAATTGGTATTTGCTTATATAGGATTCGGTGTGTAATGGGGGCATGTTCAATTTCACATTGGTGAGATTAATGGTTACACTTAATTGAGGGACTCAAATATAATTACGTTGAAGGTGTATATTATCATGACATTTACTTCGTATGAATAGTATCGATAACTAGGATTTTAAAAGGGTGCTATTTTCATCCCAATAATTTATTCATAAATAATTTCAATGACATATGTGTGTTGTTGTGTGAAATATGATATGTCTATCAAATTTGGATTTTGGCTTTTGGTTCTTGATTAAACATTTTGACATAGGAAAATACAAATCTTGGGTGTTTGTTAAACAAAACCACTTGAAGATATGAAGCCAAAGTTAGCCATGACAACTCTGTCATTATCGATGTTCTCCCACACATCTTCCCACGAAAGGCCCTACCGCAAAGGGACTCTGGTTTGCTATCATAATACGAAGAGCTATCCTCACGTTTAGAAGAGGTGACATTAATTTCTAGAGGTCGTGCTCCATAAAGCTGAATACCAATGCCATGTCTATCCATTTTTTCATGTGCTAGGAAGAGGTTCTTGCACACCTTGTTCATCAAAGGTGCATCCATATCCTTTGTATCCCATAGCATACATCATCTTGTTAAGGATGATATATTCCAGGGATTGATAGCAAGAAGCCATCTTTTCATCAGGGGATTGGGATGTATAAGTACTACCTAATTTTTCATCTGCTAAGAGACCACTAGGGGTAAAATTGTTGAGACCGCTGTGCTCTGGGTTCTTCGCAGCTGAAATTTGGGTGAGCATGCATTGGGTGATAATGGAAGATTTGATACAAGGAGGGCTTGTTGGAGGTCATATTCTCTACAGCCGGTATGAAGGATTTTTAGCTTGGATTCCCATGTAGCCAAAGGGGAAAAAGGTAGAAGCACCACTTTCGTGAGGTTGAAGTGTATCTAGATTGACATGAGAGGTGAGGGCATTTGATTTAAGCTCCATAACTAATTTTGTAGAAGGAAATTCGTAAGTTTTTGGTAATAACCGACTAATGCTCTACAATGGGAAAATGGTTGTGGGTCACCATGACTTATAAGCTTTTGTCCTTAATGATATAGTTTGATACAATGGTGGAAGCTAGAGAAATGAATTACATGCCATGGATCCATGGGTGACCGAGGAGAATGTTATAGGGAAGTTATAAGTCAATGACATGGAATATTGTTTCATGTGTGATAGGCCCAACTTCCATGGGTAAGGTAATTATGCTGTCGATTTCATTCTACATTGTCGTAAGCCTTAATGGTGATCACATTAGGCTCCAATTCAACATCAACATCCCTTAGTTATTTCACAAGCTTTAGAGTACATATATTAAGGCCAAATCCATTGTCCACAAGCACTATTTTAATATTTTTACGAGTAATGATCACTTCTATATACAAGGGCAGGTTGTGTGTTTGATTATCCGTAGGAATATCATTTTGGATAAAAATGAGTTGCTCGGATGGGGAGATTCACGCAACCAAGGCTTGGAAGCGCGAAGCGTCAATGTCTATAGGAACTCTTGACTCCTAAAGGGTCTTATAAAGGATGTCCTTGTGAACAATAGATATCTTAAGAAGATCCAAGAAAGATCTTGGTAGTTTTCTTCTAAAGCTATTCTAAGAGATCATAATGACCATCCAAAGGAATAGACAGAGGGGGTATTGGAACAATAAGATGAGTGTGTTGTGTTGTAATGACACACTCTTGGGATTTTATTTTGATGGTGTGGATATGGTCGGTGATAGGATGGACATAGCCAATAATAGAATCAATGGATTATAAGTCAAGGAAACAATGTGGTTGGCACTTTTTCCTTGATAGGGTTGACCTCGATCCAACTTATTTTTCGCTTGTTTATGATTGGGGAAGGGTTCTTTATAGATCCCGACTAGTCATTGGATGATTTTGGGGGCTCTTGTGTGTCAAGTTCAATATCTCATTGATCTAGGAGATCTTGAATGAAGTTTTTAAATTTAATGCACCAATCCATGCCATGACCTTTAACACGATGATACTCATAATATTTGTGGACTTTAGACCATGAAGGTTTAGGTACATCATGGGCGGTTCACTTATTGAAAGTTTGGTATAACACGTTCGTTCGAAGGCTATAAAAGGATACTTGTAATGCTAGTTTTTACTTCCAATTACTCAATTGATAATACCCCCTCCCATTATATTATTAGAATTGAAATACCAGTCTATTTTTTCCATGTACCTTACTTACCCATTTTTCCATTACAATTTTATTTAGCCCTTTTTATTTCTAGCGTAATATATATCAAACAAAAATATATCATTCGTTCATCTCAATTATTATTTTGTTAATATGATTTTTCTCTAGAAATAGATTTTGAATCCATTCAAGACATATTACCAATTACCTTAATGTTAATATTTAATCATTTATCGGTATTTCTTCAAATAATTAAGATGGTGAAATAATAACATTTGTGTTGAAAAACATACTCAAACCTAGTTTTCTACAATCTTATTATTTCTTGGTAAAAATCTCCTAATTGAGTTTTCCTTATTCAAAAAGAGATTATAATTTAACTTTATGACCACACTCCTTTTACAATTTTAAAGTATTTAGTTTTTAAAATTAAGGTTCAAACATTTTTTTTTATATTAAAACCAACCCTATTTCTCCTTGGCTCACCGCTCTAACCTACCCCCAATACCTAATTCAAAATATTAGTAAATTAAACCCTTTCACCCCTAATGTCTACCGGTATATTGAATTTGATTTTATCAATTTTAATTACCTCAATATGAATGAGCGTGCTAGGATATTTCCTAGCTAATGAACTCCTTGTGAGGTGCATCATCCGTGAAAGTGGTAGTGGTTGGAAACTTGTCCATATTGGCCAAGTTGAGTTGTTTGAGGATCGATGATAGGGATTTCATGAGTGAAGTGTATTCCCTACGTTTGAATTCTGATTTAAGTGGCCTGCATGTGAGTTTTAAATGTAGGGTATTTTGAACCACTTGTACATGTTTGGAATCAGTGATTCCATCTCCTAGGACATTCTTGTTTCTTTTAAAGAATTTGGATTTTTCTGTGGGTTTTGATTCGTAGATATCTCTTTGAAATGATTTCAAGACCCCTTTGGCTAATAAGGATTTTTCTATTTGACTACCTTTTTCAACGAGTTCTTCAAATGTGCAATGCATTTGCAAATAGAAGGCTATTTCAGGGTGTAAATTTGGTACAAATATGCTTACAAGTTGTTTCTTGAGAATGGAGCAAGGGAAGTGGCTAGCCAAGCCCTGCCATAACTATAAGAAAGTAATAAAGTTCTCATTATTTCATTGTTTGGTGCTACATAGGTCTAGCATGGTAATATCACTCTCCATATTAAATGAAAAGTGGGGAACAAACATTTTACCTATGTCTACAAAAATGAAAATAGAACCTTTGGGGAGATGGATAAACCGTTAGAGTGCTTGGCACCCAAGACTTCATGGAAATAAGAAAATAAGATAGTTATTGTTTTAAGAAACTTGTTGGCATGTCATGAAGAAGTATTTCACGTGATCACGAGGATCACCTTTGATTCTATATTTATCAAATTTAGGGGCTCAAATTTTTGTGGAAAGGGAGTAAGTAACATCTCCCGATCAAAGGGATACAAACACATTTCTTCGAACCGGTACTTTTTCTATGTCTCATGTTATTTCTTGTAGGCCAACAAGTGTTTCTTTCATAGACTTCCATTCTTGGTTGAATTTTTGTCTAGATGTTGGTGTGAGAGGTGTATGTGTGCAATTGGATTTAGATCCTTCACCACCATTGTTTCTAATGTAGTGTTCAAAAGTATACATCACTTTAGGTTTTTTGTGTGATAAGCTCTATGTGTGTCTCTATGGACATGTGAAGCTATATTTTCCAATTGGTGACTAAGATCTTGTAATTATTGTTGCATTGTGATGTCTTCGTTGTGTGGTTCAAGGCTAGGTTTCGTGTTGAGGTTCATCATGTTGGCATATGGTCCTATAGGTGTTGTTATTGATGAAAAACCACATTAATGATAAAGTGGATAATGGAGAAAGGTTAGATGATGTTGTGGATGGTGTTGACATGATGGTTTAGGTGAGTTCATGATGATACATGTAAATTCAACAAGGATTGCTTGCTCTTGCAAGCCCATTCAAGTGCCTAGGTGATGTTACGTGGTGGTATATGCTTCTTGGTTTCTTGAGAATCATGTTGGATAGCAGGTTTGGAGAGTTCTTGGGCACTCACATCAGTTGCAAGGTGCAAATACAAGTGATTGATCATGTTTTAGGTGCTCATTTGGAGCGAGATATGGATGCTAGGGGGTATGAGGATGATATTTGGAGCTACATGAGATCATTGATGCATGTATGTAGGTGTATCATGGTGTACAGGTATGTTTGGATCATTTTGAGTGCTTTCATGATGATTTATAGTGTTTTTCTAGTTGACCCTAGCTTCTATAGTGCAAAACCCTAAGGGGTAGCTATGTAAGTCTTAGTTTCTGGAGAGTCGAGAGGTGGTGATAACTTTATGATGATTTGAGAAGTTAGTATGATGTGTCATGATGCTTTGAGAAAAATTTCAGGATGTTAGGATGTGAATTTTGGGTAAGTGCACGAAGTTGGTGGACAATTCCGTGGACATAAAAACCCGAAATAAAGGTACCGCGATCGCGGTTTAAAAACGCGATCGCAGGTCATAAAACCGCGATCGCGGTTCTTGAATTCTAGGTTCGGTAATTACCGAACCTAAACCGTGATCGCGGTTTATAACCGTGAGCACGGTTATAAACCGCGATCGCGGAACTCTGAGACAAAATTTAACAGTCCCGCGGCTCGTTATTTTCCTCATTTTTCATTTCGAACCGTGACTTTTCCTAAACGTTTTTCACTCGCGCTTTCAATACTATCTCAAAATTGCTCATCGGACTTCTGGATAGCGATAGATTCAACCATGCCGCCAAGACGAGGAGGTAAGTCCCCGATTGTAATCATTTTTTTGCATTTTAGGTTTTTTTTTGCATTTTAGGTTTTTTTTTGCATTTTCATGGGTTTTGTGAAATGTTTGTTTATGTATACAATTTTCTTGTTTTATCAGTTGGTCGGCAAGCTCGAAATCGTGCAAACCGTCAAAACATTCCTCAAAACGCACCGAACATTCCTCAAAACCCTCCGAACATTCCTCAAAACCCTCCTCCAAACATAGATCCGCCCCCTGTGGCTCCTTCTATCCCCACTGAGCCAACAGGAACGCAAGATAATATCATTGGAAGAATCCAAGAAAATAAAATTGTCATTGAGAACCTAATTCAAACTATAAGACAAAATCATGCTACAAATCCATCCCGCATGACTTTAGCCAATACATTGCAAACATTGATTGGTGAAGTCGAGTCTGTAACCAATCAAATACATAGATGGAACACCTTTAAAAGTGACTGTAGGTGGTGGTATGCGGATAAACTATCCCATGCGGCCATCAAAGACAAAAAAATTGGAAAAGACCTCATTTGTGCATTATTTACCGACCCTAGAACCAATGCCCCCCTGCAATTACTTGCAAACGGTTCCCAATCCATTGGTGCCATGATGATAGAATCAAAAACAATTTTTGGGACCGATGGTGGATGGTTTTTGATTATCCACCATGCAACAAAAATGAGGTTCCTCTTTATTTTTTGAAGAAATTATATTGTGAGTTCGTGCTTAATGAGGTCCCGAATTAGTTTGACTTTTCAGAATTTTTTGGTCGAGGAGGTGGCTCTGCACAGAGCAGACACTGGTGCACGTGTAGGTCAGCCTAGGATCCCCCATGCCCCAAAACCCCCACTGCCTTCAGTTATCCCTCCTACAGTGAAGGAGGTTGTGGAGATTGATACATTGCATGTATTGAGGAGCTCAACGACACTCTCACCCAAGCATAGCACCAGTTGCATCCGGTGATGTTGGTGGAGGCGCCGAGTTCTAGTGCATCACACCACTTTGTGGATCATGTGGTGCCATATGCACTGCAGGCGAGACATCATTTGCTGGTTCACAGGATTTCTTTTCTATAGATGAGATGCTGGGGAATGTTTTTGGAACTGGAGCCACTGATATTGGTCTTTCACAGGTAAATTTTAAATAAATTTAAATAATATATATATATTTGATTGTACGTCATGTACATACATGTAAAAAACTAATTTTTTATTTTATTTTAAATAGCAAGAGCCGGTGAAGGAAACATCCGGTGTCGACATGCTAGCTACTGCGGTTGGGCGTGTTTCAAATGTAAGTTTCAAGTTGTACAAACTTACATTTTTAATAAATCATTTAATTGCTTTAGATTATTATTATAATTTGTTTCACGTGTATGTTGTACATGTATTAATATTTTTCTCTTTTATACACAGGAGCCTGGCGGGTCATCATCTGCTCAGGGAACTGAGGCTACTGGCACGCCTCACATGAGTTTTACGCAGGTTAGTTACAAATCTCTTTACACTTTGTTTCTAATTCTTGGACCTCTGTACATGAGTTTCACTTTCTTATACTCAACCTATATAAAATACATACAACTATTTGATTGATATTTGTTCTTCCCTGTAATATGTAAACATTTCCTACTTTTAGATCCTTCATTATAACTAAGGAACATTTAGACACCTTTACAACTCTACCTTGACTTGTGAACTTATAACCACTAGTGTCTAATTCACTCAAGGAAATTAAATTTCTTTGTAGTTATGGTACATGTTTTACTTCTTTTACGTCCTTACTATACCATCAAAGATATTTATCTTGATGCTACCAATCCCTTCTATTTTATATGAAACATTGAACTTACCAATAGAATGTAACTACCATCAAGGGGTTAGTAAGAAGAAAACTAACCTCTATGCGGAAAAATGTAATTTTTGTAACACCAGAATTTAACAACCATTCATGTTGATAATAGGAAACGTTACAAACCGATAAAACTTCATCAGTCATACCTTCACTTGTTTATACTTGATTTCCTTCCTTTGTGACATCTTACTTCTTTTCTAATTCTTTCGTCATCCAATAATGCTTTTTAAGATGCTCTGATTTTTCGTAGTCCTGACACCTTGCATTAATCTTCCTCCTTTGTGACTTAGATCTAGATGTACCACTTTAAATTTGACCTCTTTCTTTAGATCTGGCTCTAGCACACATGGCTTCAAGTGTAGAGATATTTCCAACAAAATTTCTTTCATTTCCGAGCCAAAAATGCTCCAACAACATAAGCATAGTCAAGGTCATCAACAATATGAAAACTAAAAGAAGTTACTATATTATCCCATTAATCTTGTAAAGTACATAAAAAGGTGACTACCTTGTTTTCATTCTCCACTTTCATATAAATACTAGTCAACTGACATAATAAAATATTAAAAATATTTAAATGAAAAACAATTTTCATACCTTCTTTCATCTGCAATTCATGCAAATTCCTTTTCAGGAAAATATAATTTCTTATAGATTTCGTCATGTAAAGACTTTCTGATCTGGTCCATGAACATGTTGATGTCTTTTCTCCAACTATATTGAAGAGAACCTCATATGCTAAACATGTAATCATATTGCACTGAGTGATTTCATATCCAGATCTTCCCATTCATTTTCATCCATCCCTACAGGTTTCTTTACCTTTCAATCCATGTATTTGTGAAGCCCCTATTGCACCAGTGCAACACGTGCTTTGAGTTTCCACATATCAAAGTTTTTCTTATCATTAAACTTCTCCACCTCAAACTTTACACTTGACCTATCCATGGATCAACTCCTTGATGAAATTCTGTGAATCTAGATATGTGTTTGGTCTGGTGATGTTAGATTTAAAAGTCCTTCAAATTTGAATGATGCTCTAATTGTCATAGAAGATGACTATGGGTTACCTTGATTAAATACAAAACTTTGTCAAAATCTTATGAAGATAGATGGCCTTCGTGCTAACATTTATAGATCCTATGTATTTAGCCTAAATAGAAGATAAAATAATAACATTTTTATTCTTTCTTGAGTAACTAAATATTGATTTGTACATGTTTTTTGTATAGCTCTTAAGTAGATTTTAATATTTCAATTTGTACATGTTTTTTGTATAGCTTATGACTGCTAGAGAGACTCCTCCATATATGCAGACTGTGGAGGCTGCTGTAGATACTGCCATAGCATCTGCAGATCCACTAACTGAGGTACACAATTTTTTAAATTTGTTAAATTTTGGAGGTTCATTATTTCTTATTAAACTTAAATCTACAATATCAAATTTTGTAGGTATATACATGTCAAATATTTAATTTGAAAATTAATTATTTGTATGTAGCTTACCCCTCGTGAGTCTATTGTTGTCCCTGCGACGCGTCAACAACAAATTGATAGGGATCATGACATTGTGGTAAGATTTCACATACATTTTAACTAAATTGTACAAGTTTCTAAATTTTGAGTGTATTTTAAAATTTTGTGTGTTAAAAACTTGTTGTTTATGAATGTGCAGGTTAGGTTGCAGGCATGCTTAGAGACACCTAGGACCACACGGATGAAATCCGTAGTGGCATCTCCCTCCACTACATCCCCAGGTCGTGGACGTGCTACTTCTAGCAGGGCGAAGAGAGGGAAGATGTTTCATGAGTAGATTTATAGTCCACTTGGATGACACATATATGTGGTCATGAGTAGATTCACAGTCCATTGTATATATATATATATATATATAGCCTTTTGCGACCGCATGTGGTCCCATATATGTACATTATGACACGTGCTTAGTTCGAGATGTATACATTATGAACTTATGTACATATATATTTTCAGAGACGTGCGCGTCTGGAGCACACTTTGTTTGATTCTTATATATATATATATATATATCCATGTGTGTTGGTTAAATCATATTTATTTTGGTTATTTTGGTATTATTGCTAACTCTGAGAAAGTGGGTTTTGATCTCTGTTCGGTGGTTTTGATCTCTGTTCGGTGGATTATTTTTTTTGTCTAAAATGAGTTTATTTCAAAAAAGGTGACAATTGGATATTTATTTTAATGTTTATATAGGGGTGTGGTCCAAATTTAAATTCCTATTATTGAATATTTTACGAGTAGTTGTAGTTTTACTCATACAGTGTTTGTAGAAATGAAAAACCAAGGTCGAATTTGTCTTTCTGATGCTCATTGGCACGTGAAATATTTGCATGGTATTCCAACATCTCCAAGGTAGTGGGGGAAGGTTCCTACATTGTTTATTTTGGAATTATTTAAACATTGAGGCCCATTAATTTATGAATAATCATTAAGAAGCCAAACTGGTTTTAAACCCTCTTAAAACCCTAGTTCTAAAGAAATGGGGAAGTTATTTTCCCAATGGCCTAGAATGGATTGTTTTTTATAGAATGATGATTGAAGGTTACGGAGGACTCTCTCAGGTTTCTCTGGATGTGCAAGTTAGGTATTTTAGCTATGTGTGGACCCCACTCAAAAAGGCAAGTTTCTAAAGATTTTCCGTTTTCTCAAAAGTTGTCCATTGGACATGTTAACTAATTGTTTTTTTGAGGAATCATGGGATTATTTACTCATGTTAAATTATGTGGTTTCATATCATTTTTTCCCTAAGGAGGTATGTACAAGCTCATTTTGCAAGACAAGTTTATGGAATTTTTTGGAAGTATCTACTGGTTTGGTTGCAAATGTGTTTTGGTGGCTCTAAAGTCTAATTTATGGAATACTATGCACTTTTTGATTACACTAAGTTCATGATAATTCCATTTATAAATTACAGTTTCATGAATGAGGTCATTTCATGGGGGTTTTAGCTTCATTTCTGAAGACTAGTTTTGGGGCATGTTGATTGTCGTTATTTTCAATTAGCTTAATGAAGTGAGTTTATGGTTTTATGTTTTTCTAGATTTATAAAGTTTTTTTCAAGTCTTAGATAATTTTTATAAGTGGTGTATGTGGTTTGGTGAAGCTGTTGATGGCGCTAGTAATTTGGTATTGGCGAGTAGGCTCTTGTTGTGCATTAAGGGTTCTTAATTCCTAATGGAGTTCTAGATGGTTCTTGATGGTATTACCAACCTATCTGGTTACTTGAGTGATGTTTTTATTATTTAATTATGATATTTGTAAGTTGAATATCTGACATTTTCCTTATGATGGCTGACCTATGGTATTATTATCAAGAGTCATATAAAAGTAAGTTATAAAGATAATTTGAGTTAGTTTAGAGAAATGATGTAAAGTGCGAGTAAGAGAGAAGAATAAAGAAGGTGAAATATGTATTTGTGACCATCAAGAGGGGGAAAAGAGTGTGTGCATATGTTCTTGAGTCTTTTCATGTGTTGCAGAGATTGGTCATTAGACCTAATCAACTTGGTGAAGAATATTTAGACGAGTTGACCTAAAGAGAAAATTTGAAGAAGGAAGGAAAGAGAGGTTCATTGTGTCATCATCATTTTTTGTAGAAATATTTCAGAGGTGGAAAACATATCAGGTGGATTTGGTTGGTAGAGATTCATCTTGGGGGTTTGCGCCTTCTTGTTTAAGGTTGGTGCTTTACTAAATCTAGGGGTTGGTACTTCAATAAACCTAGGGGTTGGCACTCCTTGTTGAGTTAGTTATAAACTAAATTTGATTCATTTCTCTAATAAATATGTGTTTTAGTGGGTTTTCTTCTCCTAGACGGTTTCCCACTTACATCAAGTGCGTTCTTATGTTTATGTTCTCTCTTTTTCTCATTTATGCTTATTTTCTTGTGGATGCATGCTTAATAGATAATTGGATGGTTAATGGATGAAATTATATAATTGGATGAAAATTTTTATTGCACACCTATTCACCCAACCCTCAGCGTTTTTTCTTCCAACATACACCTTATATGTAATCTATCCCACAATTATATGAGTTTAAAGTATAATTGGATGAATTGTTAAAACAAGTAAGGATAAGATTTCTTATTTCTTCATGGAGTGCTTAAGTTTTATTTTTCAAGAAGAAAGAAATAACCATGAGACTATGGAGTGTAAGGTTGTCAAATGCTATATTTTGCAAACGGTGGGTCGTGGCACCGAACCGCCTGTGCCGACACATCCGGGTGGCCAGGTGAACACTAGAGGAAGTAGTGTTTCGGTGCGCGAAAGGGTCGTTGCTTCCGAGCTACTTCGTTCGGGCGTAGTCCCTTAAGAGCCCTGAGACCAAAATATCATTCAACTTTGACGGGTGACTACTCAAACTCCGTGGCACCTAGAGAGGCCTCGTCTAATTCGGAACCTCGGCGTAGACCCTCTACAATAGCCTCTCTCATTTTTTTCCTTCTCATTTCGGTGCTCTGTTTCTAATGTTTTCTGCTTGGCACGCGAAATAATGCAGTTGGAGCCAGTGTAAGGTTGTCAAATGCTATATTTTGCAAACGGTGGGTTGTGGCACCGAACCGCCTACGCCGACACATCCGGGTGGCCAGGTGAATGCTAGAGGAGGTGGTGTTTTGGTGCGCGAAAGGGTCGTTGCTTCGGGATACTTCGTTCGGGCGTAGTCCCTTAAGAGCCTTGAGACCAAAATATCGTTCAACTTTGACGGGTGACTACTCGGACTCCATGGCACCTAGAGAGGCCTCGTCTAATCTAAAACCTTGGTGTACGGACCCTCTACAATAGCCTCTCTCATTTTTTTCCTTCTCATTTCGGTGCTCTCGCTGTCCTACTATTTGTAAACGCGTGAAATAGTGCAGTTGGAGCTAGTGTAAGGTTGTCAAATGCTATATTTTGCAAACGGTGGGTCGTGGCACCAAACCGCCTACGCTCGACACGTCCGAGTGGCCAGGTGAACGCTAGAGGAGGTGGTGTTTCGGTGCGCGAAAGGGTTGTTGCTTCCGGGCTACTTCGTTCGGGCGTAGTCCCTTAAGAGCCCTGAGACCAAAATATTATTCAACTTTGACGGGTGACTACTCGGACTCGTGGCACCTAGAGAGGCCTCGTCTAATCCAAAACCTTGGCGTATGGACCCTCTACAATAGCCTCTCTCATTTTTTTCCTTCTCATTTCGGTGCTCTCGCTGTCCTATTGTTTGCAAACGCGCGAAATAGTGCAGTTGGAGCCAGTGTAAGGTTGTCAAATGCTATATTTTACAAACGGTGGGTCGTGGCACCAAACCACCTACGCCGACACGTCGGGTGGCCAGGTGAATGCTAGAGGAGGTGGTGTTTCGGTGCGCGAAAGGGTCGTTGCTTCCGGGCTACTTCGTTTGGGCGTAGTCCCTTAAGAGCCCTGAGACCAAAATATCGTTCAACTTTGACGGGTGACTACTCGGACTCCGTGGCACCTAGAGAGGCCTCGTCTGATCCGGAACCTCGGTGTACGGACCCTCTACAATAGCCTCTCTCATTTTTTTCCTTCTCATTTCGGTGCTCTCGCTGTCCTACTGTTTGCAAATGCACAAAATAGTGCAGTTGGAGCCAGTGTAAGGTTGTCAAATGCTATATTTTGCAAACGGTGGGTCGTGGCACCGAACCGCACCTGTGCCGACACGTCTAGGTGGCCAGGTGAATGCTAGAGGAGGTAGTGTTTCGGTGCGTGAAAGGGTCGTTGCTTCCGGGCAACTTCATTAGACTTTTTCAAAATTTACAACTTTTTCAAAATTTACAACATTTTCAAAATTTACAATATTTTCAAAATTTACAAACTTGACTTTTTCAAAATTTACAACTTTTTCAAACAATGTTCAAGCTTCTCTTAGCTTCGAGAATTTAAAATTCTCTACTAACGATGCCAACCACGTGAAGGTGGAAGCTTTTCTGGCACCACTAACCTAAACATAAAATTGTTAGTCAAAGAAATTTAAGTTTCAAATCATAACCATATATACTAGATCTATATACATGACACACAAAATACACAAATTTAAAATAAAATATATTCAAACTTAAATATAGATCTTTAAACTAAAAAAATTATATATATATACGCTATATAAATTGAAACTTGAAATTAAATATATACCAGACATGAGCATTGTAAATTCATTCCAATGAACCATCAGGATCGGATCTACTCTGAATAGCAGACAAGATTGCTTCATGATCTGACTCTCGAACCTTCCAAAGAATCTTGTTATTAGGTCTTCCTCGATATCTATACAACTGAATATTTGTCGCTAGAACTAGATGTGAATATAAGAGTATTTTCCTGTGTGTCTCAAAGTCTTCAAACACCCAAACAGAGGAGTTTTTTAATGGATACCGTCGAAGCCAAGTTCAGTAACTACCATTGACCTTGTAGGATACTCAATCTCTTCACCATCTATAATAGGAGAAGTCAACTTCTTTCTTTCCTCTATGTAACAAAATAAGAAATAGTCTGTTTCCTTTTCATTGTCTTCTACATGCAATTCTATGCAAACACATGTCCTACAAAAAAATAACCAAGGTTGAACAACTCAAATTTAAATTACATATTAAAATTTCAATGGACATAACTCAATACAAAAATTAAATAAATAACCATAAATACCTTGTCGCACCAAAATCGAAATTTCGTCAAAGTCCTTGGATGTTGTAACTTCATCTGCAGAAACAAGTTGTAATGCTTGTGGAGGTTGATAACTAGGAAGCGGAGTTAGAGGCCTACAAATCCATCCTTCCACCCATTCTTGTGAATCACACTTAGCAGTGACAAATTTGATACAAGATGCACAAAAACATGTCAACTTTCTTGTCCATACGGCCCATGAAGTAGCGTCTGAGCTACAAAATGAGTGCATATCACTGGACCCAGTGAGTGTCATACAATCCTCATAGTTAGCAATATGTTTTTCCTCTATCAACCAAAAATATCTGCAAACTGTGGAATTTTCTTGAGAACCTCGGGCCATGTTGTCAGTACACCATTCCACTATGCTCTTTGCATCTTTTAATTTAGCACCATCTTTGTACTTCAACTCTTCTCTTGCTGAGAGCTCTTTTCACACATGCCCCGCACCGTCATGCTCTCCTTTTCCATGTCGGCCTCGGTGAAACTCCAAATATGTTGCACACCCATCTTAACATGCATTCTGCTCATCAATAAAACATTCGTGCATTCTTAAGTGAGACGTGCAATTATCTGCCCATTATAATGTTGTTTGAAGTGGATGTCCCTATCAGACAAGTTTCCATAAAATAACTGGAAACACCCTTGCACAAATTCAGTAGAATGAGTACGATCATCACTGATATAAAAGTGGTACTCTCTTAAAATTTTTGATCATTCTCTGTACTATCAGGAGAATGTAGAAATGCTATATGCACAAAAATGGCAACTTGTACTGAGTTGTAATATTGCGATTGAACCTCCATTTGTGGTTGCAATGTGTAATTCTCTGCAAAATCGACCACTGAAACAATAGTACCAATAGGAAATGTGTCTTTGCATAGCTTGAATTGTTCATCCAACCATCGAGCTCTATGTGTATGCCTCGCATACTCATAAACAATTTCATCCTTAAATTTTGTCATAAATTGAAAAATGGGCATTTGTTCTGTAACTAGCTCACACCGTTTCGACTCTTTTCCATCTTTCAACTAGTATGCAACTGATTTATATTTATCAAATTCAACTAAATTATGTCCTATTGTACCTTCCATTTGCTCATGGATGCAACTTTCCAATTTAGGTAATCCGCCGCATGTACTACAACTTCCATCTAAACAATCCTGACTATAAAAAAATTGTCCAACTTCTTTTTCACAAAATATAGTAGGAATGAAATCCCTAGAAGATATTGGTGGAACTTGAACACCACATTCAGATAACATAGTTTCAGAATGAAAAATAGAACGAATACGTAAAAATTTAGCATAATGCATCGCAAATTCAACATGTTGCCTACAACAACAAGTGGTGCGAGCATGGTTGATTTTCACATAGAATGGTTTCAACATTTCAAAAAAACGTTGACTAATTTTAATTTCCAGATTCTCTTGTTCAAACTTACGAAAAAATTGAGTTTGAGTCATATCTAAGAAATTCTTTGGATGTGGTTCACGATTAGTAGAACCAACTCTCCGTTTTATAACATCTCTTGTATTAGGTGAAACTCTAGTGTTATCATGCCAAAATTTAATAACAACTTCTCTTATAGCATCAAAATTATTTTTGTCCTTATGCGGTGCTCTAGCAGAAAATGCCCAAAAATCGACATTATTGAGTGATTGAAGGATATTACATCTTTCAATTGATTTCATTAGAGTTTTTCGATTAACTTGCAACATTCGACTTGTTTGTGTAATCAAACGTTTTTTTTATTGATTTACTTACAACACTAGTAGCAAGTACACGACGCACAATATTACTATCCCTAGTGCGTCTCTTGACACCAACAATGTGATATGCATCATGAAGGTTTTCAACAATTGTAGAGGTTTGACCACGTATGTTATATGTTGTCAATCTTAAGGTGTTTAATGTAGGTCTCATTTTAATCAATTTCATCAAACTAACCAACAACTGACATCTTTGGGAATCATTTAAAATTTCAAAATGATCATCCCAAATTTCAGTGGCTTTTCTTCTGATTTGTCGTTCAGAAAGTTTGTCAGACATTGGTTTCAAAATGTTTTCATCAATTTCAATAAAAAAATTAGGTTTCTTATGTAAAATCCTAGGAGGTGTTTTTGTCAAATTTTGCTTGTCTATAGTTTCAACATGAATTTCCTTATTCACATTTTCATTGTCTCCTTCAATTTCAACATTTGCTACATCATGAGTATTTAATTCTTCTTCAACATTGACAGTAAAAACTTCTTCATCACGAGTATTTAATTCAACTTCAACATTGATAGTAGAAACATTACCTAGTTCTTCATTGCTTACAATAGTTGGGATTGAAGATGAACCTCTTCTAGATTCACGAAGTTTCCGCATTCACTCAACATTTTCAATTTTGTTGGCCTCTAATTCGTTTGGTGTTTTTTTACTTAATGAATTCCTTTTTTGACTTCGTTTTTTGTCTCCCATGATGTTTTGCTTTCGGTGATAAGAAAAATGTGCCTGGAAAAAGACAGAATTTCACAGTAATTCGTACGGTAAAGTCAGAGAGTAAAAATCACATGGTAATTCAGACATTGGGATGTGTGTAAATATGATTTATAAACCGCGAGCGCACTTTATAAACCGTGAGCGCGCTTTATAAACCGTGAGCGCGGTATTGTTAAAAAAACCACGATCGCGGATCTATCTGCCAAACCTAAGCCTCGGAAAATCTTTGTTTTTCCCCAACCAAAGCTATGGAAGGTCATTATGAAGTGCAAAAGGTCAAAAAACCTCAAATCTGCTCTTCCAAAGACTTGAACCATGCTAAAAAACTGAAAACATTTCACAAAAATGGTGCCATCACGTAGGGTAGACTCTTAGCTTTGTAGAAATATTGTTTTTAAAGTGAATAGAATAAGATAAATATCATTTTATAATTTCTTACTAACAATAGGTCTTTAAGACATTTTTTCTCGTGAATGTTCATGTCTACATTTAAGATTGTAACTTTTGTTTCGCTTATCAAAATATGATAAAACTTATACCATCCCAAGCATGGAAAAATTCTATACACCTTAAAAAAAAAAAATTGATTTCGATATTTTTTGATATAGTTATGGCGGGCAAACGGAAAGTGCTCCATTTTCTAAATATTTTCAGACCACTTTCACGGAAAAAATCATAAAAAAAAATATTGCTAAAAAAAATACAAAATAAAATCCATCCCAAGATAGACAACTACATCTAACATTTCACTAAAGGAAAAAAAAAATAACAAGATTTGGTCATCCAAAATGCGGGCAAACGGACTACAATCTTATAAGTTTTTCAAAAAAAAAAAAACAAGTCATATAATTTTAAGTGTTTAATATAGCTAAACTTGTCCGTTTTTAACAAAAATTAGTATTTTAGAAACTAGATTCCAAATGCTATGATTCATATTTATATAATTTTTCTAATTTAGAGTGCATGTATAGCTAATAATCCCTACAAGTTGAGATTTCACTTGTTTTTTGCAATATGACGTCCACGGATGACCCTATATTTGTCCATCAACTTCCTACACTTACCCTTTTGCAAGTTATGTCAGTTTTGGTGAGACAAGGTTAAGAACTAGTACATTTCCAGCTCGAATTGGATCTTTTGATGCTCACCCCATTTTTTATTTTCATACAACCTTGTGGATTTTAGGGATGTTTATAAATGTATTCTCAAGGTTTCACAAAATAATGAGGTCAGTTCATTGTCACATTTTTATGAATGAATGTTAAGAAGGTAAACAACTATTTATGAGTTTAAAACCTTAGCTTGAAAGTGATATGCAAGAATTTCTTCCTAGGGCATGGATGATTATTGGTTCATGGTGATGAGTGGGCCCCACTCAAACATGTCAGTTTATGAAGAAGTTTGTTTTGGGACAAAGTTGTCCAAAGGAGTTGCAAAATAAATTGGCATTGTGTGATTTATGTGAGGTGTTATTGATGTAAAAATAGGTTTCAGGACATGTTGATGCAATTTCATGGTCAAATGAGCTCTATTTAGGTTGACTAGTCAAAGGGCAGTTTTGAGACAATAAAAATTAGTCTTTAGTAAAATGAGCACAACAGGAGATACATGAAGGGTTAGGAGGTGATTAAAGTTGTGATGGAAAGATAATTTATATAAATTTACATTTATATAAGGTTTTATTCATGATGATCATTTTTTTATATGGTTTTTAGGTCAGTTTTTGGACAAGAAGATTTTAGTCATAGCATGACAAGATAAAATATGCTGGATGTTTTGAGCTGATTGGAGCATGATATCAATTAGGTGATGATTTATATAAAATTTAATGTGAATATGGATGAATTTGGAATCCAATGAATCTATGTATAGGTATTTATTGTTCCAGGAAAGGTTTCAATTAGCGTGATCTTTGAAAACAAATTTTTGGGCAGAAGAAGTTGATTTGGTAAAAACAAAAGTGGGTGAGGTTTGATCAGTGTGAGGGTAAGTTCATGAATTATAACTTTCTTAGAAGTGTTATATAGGTTCTTAAATTTACATTTAGTGGTCACATGAAATATTTTGTATGTTTTATATTTATTTAGTGGCATAAATATGTTTTCAAATACCTGAAGGGTGTAGGAAACAATTGTTTTGAGAAAAACAAAGAACACTGGTCCCATTAAAAAAATAATCTGAATGGTTGAGATAAATTGTGACCATTTATGATGTTTAAATGTTAATTTAAACATGTGTGGTGATTTATGGGTCATGAATAAGTATGGTTTTGATGTTAGGTATTTTTCTCTTTGTGCCCATGAGGATTTAAGTCTTTTTAGACCAAGTAATGATGTTTTTGACTAGGTCGACCTACTTGGGTAGCTTCACTGTTATGATTTGAATTTAGGATGTTTTTATGATGTATGGGTCGAGAAAAATGAGGGAAAAAAATTGTGTTTGAATTTGAAATGAGAAGGAGCTTATAAAAGCATTGTTTTTGGGTGCTTTTTGGAGCTAGTTGTGTGTGTGCAAGAAGTGTGACCTAGGTGAGAGATATTTGTAGGTGTTGAAGCATGAATTGAGATCATATCAGGTGTGTGATAGGTCAAGTAAGTTCAGAAAGTATGTGCGAAAGGATTTGAATAATTTAGAAGTGAAGGAAGAGCTAGTTTATGAAAGATTGAACACCTAGGGTTTGTATGAGGGTTTGAAGAAGTGTGAGCTGAACTATTGGTATCTATAATTTGTTGCAAAAATAAATCAGAGATCACAACATCATAAGGTGGTTGAGTGGGTGCTTAATCATCTTGGGGGTTGTATCCTTCTTGAACAAGATCACCATAAAGAACAAATATCCACTTCCTTGCATAGATGATCTCTTGGACCAACTTCAGCATGCCAAATTTTTCATGAATTTGGATCTCAAGCCAGGTTATCACCAAGTTAGAATGAATGAGGAGGATATATGGAAGACTTCCTTCAAGACAAAACAAGGTTTGTATGAATGGTTAGTACTTACTTTTGGGTTATGCAATGCATCCGCTACATTTATGAGATTGATGAATGATGTATGCGGGATTTCATAGATTCACGTGTCATTGTATATCTAGATGATATCTTGATTTTTAGTGCCACATGGGAAAAACATCTAACTCATTTACAACAAGTCTTACAAGTTCTCAGGGAGAAACAACTGATTTGTAATATGAATAAATATGAATTTTCCATACAGTCACTTGTCTATCTTGGGCACGTGGTTAGAGGAGGAGAGATACGAGTGGATCCAAAGAAGGTGGAAGCCATCACTTATTGGCCAACACCAATAGGAGATACAGAGACTAGGAGTTTTGTGGGAGTAGTCCAGTACATGTGGAAGTTCATTTCGGGCTTCTCCGTGATTGCAACACCTCTACACACAGTGGCCGCAAAGAGTAAGGGTTTTGAGTGGGGTAAGGAACAAGACAAATCCTTTGAGTTATTGAAATACAAGATTAGTCATACTCTAATACTTTCTCTTCCTAATTTGCAGCAACCTTTTGAAGTAGAGGCGGATGCGGTGATTATGCTATGGGCACAATGTTTCTTCTAGGAGGTAAACCCTTTGTATGCTATCATTTTGAAAATTTCACTTTGAGTAGTTAAAGGATATTCAGTATATGATAAGGAGATGTATGCACTAGTTTAGAAAATTAAAAAATGGAAGCATTATTTGTTGGGTAAAGAAACTATTATGCACACTGACCACAAACCTCTAGTATTTGCCAACCTAGTCTAAATTATAGCAGAGGTAAGGCACTAGAAATGAATGGGGTTCCTTTAGCAGTTCCATCTGGTGATCAAATATAAGAAGGGTAGTACAAACTTGGTGGCATACATGTTGTCTTGGCCACCCACATAGGAGAATTCCTCTTGTTTGGCCACTATCTCTCGAGATCAAGCCCTTCACAAAGGAAGCTTATGAGAGAGGAATATGCCCGGGATAGAGAATTTGGGGTGATATTTTAGCAGATTGTAGTCCCAAGGGATTAAAAAGAAAGGGATTGAATATTGTTATCTCAAGGATGGGCTGCTCTACCGATGGGGGAAGCTTTGTGTTCCTAAAGAAGAAAGACTTCTATTGATAAGGGAAGCACATACCTCAAAAGTAGCTGGACATTTTGGTGTTTGTAAGACCCTAGCCCACTTGCAAAGGTACATGTATTGGCCCAATATGCAAGAAGAAGTATCAAAATTTATACGTGGATGTAAAATTTGTTGTACCAACAAGCCTAAAACTAGGAAGGAGGGTTTGTATATGCCTTTTCCAGTACCTACTCGTCCATGGGAGGACATTTCTATGGATTTTGTAGGAGGATTACCTATTTCTAAACATGGCCATGACTATCTCTATGTTGTTGTTGATAGATTCAGTAAGATGTGTATTATTATGGCATGTAAAAAGACAATAAAAGAACATGAGGCAAAAATATTTTCTTTGCTAATGTATGGGTGCATTTTGGTTTTCCAAAGTCTATTGTTTCTGACAGGGATTCTAGGTTCTTGGGGAAGTTTTGGACTACTTTGTGGGACAAGATGGATACTAGGTTACAGAGGAGCACAAATTTCCATCCACAGACAGATGGACAAACAAAGGTGGTGAACATGACTTTGGTATAGTTGATCAGAGGGTATAACAAAAAATACCCAAGGACTTGGGATGAGTCCTTATCCTACATTCAACATTCCTATAATTGGGTAGTACACATATCCACTATGAAGTCACCATTGAAACATGTTTGGGATATCTACCTACAAATCTCTGGAAAATCAATTGGGCAGCAAGATGAGAAGGAGACACGAGACACAAAGGTGACTAGAGAAAAAAAAATCATTGAGAGGATTTGACAAATGCATCTCAAATCCAAAGAACAACTAGAGAAATCTCAAGCCAAGTACAAAGCTAGGCACAATCGACATAGGAGGGAACATAAGCTTCATGTTGGAGATAGAGTTGGGATTTACTTGAGCAAGGAGAGACTACAAGGTCAAGCACGGAAGCTCAAGCCACTATGATATGGGCCCTTCACCATATTGGAGTAGGTTGGAGAAAATGCTTTTCGACTTGATTTACTGTCATTTATGAGGATGTAATCTGTAGTAAAGTATGAGAACTTGCACCTATATGAGCCATCCATGCTAGATGAAGATGAATTACTACAGTTGCTATCTTCCATTGAGGATTATGTCGTGGACTCATGAGGTGAATTGGAGGAGGATATAGTGCTGCAACAGAAGGTCAGAGAGATTAGGAGAGGTCTACAGGAGTCTTGGCAGATTGGAATGAAAGGAAAGACACCAAGGTAGGCCCAGTGGTACTCGAAGGAGCAAGTGAGGGAATTATTTCCTCATCTACTCCCCCACTAAGCTTTTTGGGACTAAAATCCTCCTAAGAAGAGGAGGTGTGATCCATAGGGATCCAAAATTACTCTACTTCATCAGATCATTCAGCACGAAGAAGGAAAATAAATAAACAAATGTTCTATCTTTATAGTAATAGGACCGCTAGTCTATGCAGAGTAGTGGTTCTGAGAACCACCACCCAACCAGGGGGCGGTCTTGAGATCGCCGGTCTGCATTGGGCAGTGGTCTGGCTCTTTCGAACAGAAAATAAAAACATGAAACGAACAACCCCAAAATTTGAAAGGTTGTCCATGTCTCTTCTCCTCCATGACCTTTCCCATTCTCTAGTGCATGTGAGGACATGAGAAAGGATATAAATACATGTTTTTATAAGAGAATAAGATCATCAAAGCATGAAAGAAAGTGAGAAATAAGTTCTTAGTGTTGAAATTGTGTTTTGTAGAAGAAATGAGTGTTGAGATAGAGAAATCAAGTAATTGGGAGGAAGTGTGAGATATTATCTACTTTTCTTTCATACTTATTGTAATTTATGTACTCATTGTTTGAATTGGCCAATAAAAGTAGGAAGAAAGAGAAATTTTCCTTCCCGACATTGGTTTTTCCTCCTTTGAAGGTTTTCGAGGATAAAACTTATTGGTGTTTGCGAGTTTATATTCTTTCATTTCCCGCAATTGTTGATTCTAAGCACAAGAAAAATTCATTCACTATTTATCTCTGTCATTTTCTAATAGAATGTAGAACAATTTTTTTAATTTGTGATTATGTGGATAATTCCAAAGTTGAAGAGTTTACAAATTATTTTGGGTGCTCCTTGTAGGGTTGTAGCTCTACTAAATTAGGGGTTGGTGCTCCTTGTGGGGTTAGTGCCTCACTAAATTTGAAACATATCAATATAAGGATTGTGTTTTAGTGGGTTTTCTTCCCCTTGAGGTTTTCCCACTTATATCTTGTGTCTTGTGTTGATTATCTTTCTTATGGTTTCTTGCACATGTGATAATTTGTTGTATGCACACATTAATGGATGGTTGAATGTTTGTGAGTTTTGAATAAGCAAATCTAAAATTTGAATTAAATTTTTAGTAAGGACTGATTCACCCCCTCTTAGTCCATTGTGCTTCTAACAATTGGTATTAGAGAAGGTCCTTTTGGAGAATCTTAACAACTTGAAGGAGATCTTCTAAAGCACAAATGGGTGGTAAGAAGAATAATTCTTAGAGAGGAAATAACTCTAAAGATGGCTATTGTTATACATTAAGTGAAGGTATGAATTGTTCAGAAAATTTTCCTAAAGTTTACTCCCCTTAGGAGTTGTAACTTGTGAATTTGGAGAAGGATTTGGTGATTGATTCGAGATGGTGAGGTTGCCTTGGGAAGCAAAAAAAAGGGAACTTTCTCATGCTAGAGATGAGAACTAAAAGATCACATAACATGTTAATTAAATGATGAGAAACCATGAAAAACATATTAATCTCCTTGAAGGAAATTTGAAGAATGAGAGTAAAGAACATGATGAGATCACAAACAATTTAGATGAAAAATTAGAAAAATTAGCAACTTGCCTTGAATCCAAGGAAGATGCTTATGATCATAGTCATGCTATTAAGGTGTTGAAGTCATAAATGGAGGAGTTATCTAAAACCCTTAAGATCAAAGAGGAAGAATCTAATCATACAGTAAAAACATTTTCTCTACTTAATGACAAAATCAAGAATAAGGAGGATGAGTGCATCAAGTTTGAAATAGGCATGAAATATTTACATTCAAGACTTGATCTAGTTTCAACCAAACTGAAAATGTTTGAGAAAAGTGCAAATGATCTAGATAATATTCTAAGGCAAAAAGACCAGCAAGTGATAGGGATGGTTTAGGATTCAATGAGGATCTCAAGGGAAAGTAATTGAAGAAAGTTGACTTTGTTTCAAGTAAGGAAGATGGTAAACTAAGCACCAAGGAAGAAAATAAGGAGACTTACACCAAAGACAATGAGAAGACCAAGCCTATTAGGCAACCTAATGCCTCAAGGTATGAAAGAAATTTCAATGGATATTTTTATTCATGTAATGCATTTGATCATAGGGAAAGAGAGTGTAGAAAGTATTCTAGATATACTCATCAATGGAGAGACAATAGGAGTGAATTTTCTAATAGTGTAGCATGTTAAAATTGTAATGAGAGAGATCATGTTGCTAGATATTGCTTGAATTATCCACCTAGACAAGTTGAGAGTTACATGTGGAAGAATTCAATGGTGTGTTACAATTGTAAAGAGTTGGTCATGTTGCAAGGCTGCTACCATGATTCATCAAGAAAGAATCAAAGAGTTCAAGGACCTAGAGTGCAAGAAGGTGGCCTTCAAATAACTAGAATGCACAATAATAACCAAGGAAGAGTGTGGGAGCCTAGGAGGGACAATAATGTATCATAAAGAGCAGGTATGAATGAAAAAAGTCATAACTCGGGGATCGGATCGAGACAATCCGATGATGGAGTCTTTCAAGTGACCAAGAGGGATTGGGACCTCTTGGGACCTTCTTTTAGGTCTTCATTGTGCATATATACCTATAGTATGCTTCTTAGAGGTATACTAATGAAAATGAAGAATTCATCTCGGGGGAGCTGTGTGGTATGTGTTTGTCTCCTCCATGATCATAAGGTATGTATTTCAAAGTGTACTTAAGCATGTTCCCATGGCGAAAGTTTGTAGTCATTGTGTGTGAAATGTCATGATCTCGTTTTGTGGTCATAGGGTGTATAAGTCTAAATTCTTCAATCTAAGTCTTACATTATCATGAAAAATATGTCTTTTTGAGATATTTTAAACATGATAAAGTTTATTATTGTTATATCATAAGAAGTATGCAAGTGCTTTAAAATTCATAAAGTGTGAACTTTGGTTCTCGTGTCTATACTTGACAATATTGGTTAAGGCCGGGAAGCTGCGATACTTCATGACATCTTATTTGAGAAAAGTTGTTTATAAGAGGTTTTCACGAGTTATATTGATTTGTATCTTGTGTAGCTCTCATGGTCTATAGGATGATAAAGTTGTGAAGTGTCTTAAGTGGTGAAATCATAGAGTATAGAGTCTATGACAAGTTTACTATGTGATCCATAGGTTTTTCTAAACCCAAATACTCCATATATGAGGTGCTCATCATTATGAAAGTGTTACGATGAGTTAAAAATGATATTTGAAGATGTGAAAGGTTAAAAATTTTGATGGGATGAAGAGCTAAGTCTGTTCAAGAATCCTTGAAGGAAATCAATGCAAGCAAAGAAGATCTTAGGTAAGAAAATGATAGTCATGCCTCCAAATCTTGTCAAAGAGTGCTCGGGAGCTTTGGAAATGTTATATCGGTGTTGATTTTCAAGTTTCGGATCTTGATGATAAATTTGAGCATTTTAGGGCCTTCTCTTCCTAGATTGGGTGGTCACAGTAGAATATATGTAGTATGGATGAAATGGTGATGTTAAATGATCAAATGGAGACTTTCAGGATCAAAATTTATACAAAGTGCATCTAGAATACTATGAATTCAAGATTTATGTGGTGTTAGAGCCTAACAAGGTCTATATTTTAAGAGGTCTTTGAAAATTCATAAAAGTTGACAAAGTTAGTGTCAAGAAGGCCTAATTAAGAAGTTGTAATTTTGCAAGCTGGGCATGATTATTTTGGGATGGGTCTTCAAGGTTTGAGGAAGTGAGTATATTCTCAAATGGGTATTCAAATCAAGCTTGATATCTTCATAAAGGTATGTACATAAAAATTTATGAGTGATTATATTTGTTGCATGGGTTTATGGACCGTGACTAAGAATTTGATGATGTAAAGAAGGTATTGTGATCTTATTATGGTCTTGGAGTGATGTGATATATTTGAGCATGTAATTTGATAGTGAAAGAAGAAATATGTGTGAGAACCTGCAAGTTCATGGACTCTTGGAGCATTAGGACAATGCCTTATCCTCATACATGTCTAGAAATAATCTTTGAGTGCTCAACATCTCTCCAATAGTTATACATAAGTATAATTGATTCAAGGTGGTATTTTGAGGGAGAAAAAATGGATCTTCATATGTTTTGCATAGGTGATGTGATGATTTTTTGAGCCTTTTGTTAGGAAATTATATTGTTAGTGCTCCATTAGTAAATTATAATTACGTGAAGTAATTATAATGTTATTATATGTTGGTAAATATGTTAGTAATTTGTTATATAGTTGTTAAATAAAACAACTTATAACAAATATGAGTGTGTGAGTTTGGACAACTCACGTAGATTGGTTGGAGAGTTGTTATAGCTACTTCCTATTATTTAGGAAGTCTATTTCCTATATATATGTAAATGTATCTGAATGTAATATATGATGTGAATAATATATTTGGTGTTTCTGCTGTGCAAACTTGTGCATTCTTCAAGATTTGGTATCAGAGCGATCTGATCCAGTATGTTAATGGAGTAACGATTGCAAAGGGGGCAGTGGTATTTTGCTTTGTCCCGGTAATGAGAGAATTAAGTGAAAAATTCATGTAGATTAGTTTTCTAGAAGCAAACTATTATAGATTGTAGGATATTTTTATACGCAGCAGTTTCTTTGTAGCATGGATCTGTGGGAATACCTCTATGAAATGCACTCCTGATGGCATCGACATAGATCTCTCAGGCCTGTCAAATCTAGGAGGATTTTTCTAGACTATCAACCGTGGTTTGAAGTTTGAGCGTCCATGAATGATTCCATGGAATGTTTTCTAATGTCCACGTCATTATTGTCGTCTGACTATTTTCTTTCATAGATCACTCACTCCTTCAATGCATTTGTGATCTGAAACAAGAGATCATTAGGAATGTATATTGCTTAGATCAGTTTCAACGGATCGACCTCTAAATGCAGCATCAAATGTTGATGAATAGACTTGGTTCAACAAAAAGTTAAAACGCGGCATGCAGTATCAGACATCCTGTATGGTTCGACCACTTTCCAAGTTAATCAGTCAACTCCCACGGTGCATTCATCCTGACGGTTTCTGTTCCAAATTCTCTCCTGTACACGGATTTCGTGGAGCACCTCTAAAACTGCACTCCCAACAGCTGTCAATAGATGATCATTTTTGTCTCAGTTTTGCTGAACCGCCTCAAAATACCATCGATCCAGGTGACATCTACCAGCATTTTCATTTTAGTCTCTGCTCCACGTTTGGTGCTGGGGAGATTTGAGGTTGGAATCTCCTCCATTTGGGAATACAAATTGACATGCAAAAATAGCCATGATCGATCTGTTGTTTCATACTTTCGCTTCTTGCTAAGTCCAGAGAGAGAATCTTCAAAGAGGGAAAAACCGGTGCGAGCCCGTCTGAAATGGAGGAAGAGCAGGAGGTGGAAGCGTCTTGCATGGTTCGTGATTTAAGGATTGTCCATTAAATGACATCTTTTTTTAGTTATTATCAATCAATAGTAAGTCATTACGGCAGTCTTATTTTAGATAGTCTTTGAATTTGATTGTTCGTTTAATGTGTTGTGGTCGGTTTAGATTTAAAGTAGTGTTATTTGAAAAGTAATAAATTGATTGCTTTTTAAATGTTTTGTTTACCTCTTGGTAAGTATTGTTATAGTTTGTCAAATTGTATTATTAGAGTCATTGTGTATCACATTCATAATCGTATATTTGTTTAAGTCAATGTTTGTAATTGTCAATATATTAGTGACAAATATTATTGTCTAGGTCAAATGAGTCATTTTTTTATATCATTGTTGTTGTCAAAAGAAAAGTATTTGTGTTAAAATTGACATCTAGAGTCTCGTCAAAAGTTGTGTCAAAAATATATTTGTGTCATTTTGTTATCGTCATTTAGGTGATTATTAGGAAAATTGTCAAAATAAAAAAAAATTTCCCTGCATTTCAACTGGACGCACTATCGGTGGAATCCGACGTCCTCTGATATGCATTTGAGCTCCATGATCAAATCCAGCTGAGCTAGCAGCATGAAACCGGAGGCAGGAGGCATCGGAGGTTGGAGGTCATTCAGCGACCTCTCGTCAGTTGCCAACGACGGGGCCGCATATCAGCTTTGGTGACAGTGTGTGTGCAGTTTGATTTTAGTGCTTCTAGTGTGGTGTGCCTCAGTTTGCAATAATCTTGTTTTCAATAAGTGTAAATTTCACATTGAGGGGGGGAACATGATTCCAATGTTCCATTTCCAGTATGTCAGTTTTTTCTATGTATGTATGAGCAACAGATGTCAGCAGAATTTCCTATGTTATTCCCTACAGTGAAATGTGATGAGGGCCGATGATAGTACTTGGCACATCATGATGTGGTTGTAGGTAAACCACTTGAAAACCTTCATTTGTGGTTTGTGGTAAACCAATAGCAAAACCACCATTCTTGGTTGTTGGTAATCCATTTGTAAAACCATCACTTTGTGGTTTGTGGTAAACCAATTGCAAAACCACCATTCTCGGTTTGTGGTCAACCGTTTGCAAAACCATCCCTGAGGTTTGTGATCATCCTGTGAAAATCACCAGATCATGAGCAGGTGCAAGTATAAGGCAGGTTTTCCCCATGTTCGCACTAAGGGGGGGAATGTTAGGAAATTATATTGTTAGTGCTCCATTAGTAAATTATAATTACGTGAAGTAATTATAATGTTATTATATGTTGGTAAATATGTTAGTAATTTGTTATATAGTTGTTAAATAAAACAACTTATAACAAATATGAGTGTGTGAGTTTGGACAACTCACGTAGATTGGTTGGAGAGTTGTTATAGCTACTTCCTATTATTTAGGAAGTCTATTTCCTATATATATGTAAATATATCCGAATGTAATAGATGATGTGAATAATATATTTGGTGTTTTATAACTGTGCAAACTTGTGCATTCTTCAAGACCTTTTACAAGTGCAAAATTTCCACCTACAATGACAAAGTGTGTATGATAAGCTCCATGATGTGCTTTGATTATTAAATGATGAAAGCTATATGTAAGAAGGTTGGTTTACTTCATCCTTTGATATGAATGAGCGTAGAGATGTTGTCTTTTGGATGAAGAAATATGATATGTTCCCTGATTATTTATATTAGACATGGTAAGTTTTGTTTTGGTTCATTTTTTAGTCCATACACAAGATGGATCACTACATGTACATGAATCTAAGGAAGAGATAGAGTATGCAAATAGCTACATGTATGTGTGTATAAGGATGGATATGAAATTATATATATGATCCTAACAAAGTGTGTCATAAGTATGAAAGGATGTTTAAGATCAAATTTTCTAATGATAATATAGTTGAGAGAACAATGAGCCAACATTATAGTGTGACAAGCTACATATGAAGTTTTTGTGTAAAGATAGGGTATGGTGCTTCTAAGAGGCCTATATGTTCTTGTAAGAGTATGATGAGGGTTCTCTGAAGAAGAAACAATGTATTAAATGATTATTAAGGTTGAGTAAGATGATAAGTGAGTGGAGAAGCTAGTGACTAGGTATGTCAATCTTATTAAGTATCAAAAGATGTCTCATAGTTTACTCTCGAGTCAAAGATGATGATACAATGCAGTATGAAGAGAAAAATGATGCTCAGAGTTGTAAGGGGATCTTTATGACAAGGGGAGTACACTCTTTACTCCTTGATGGTACTACAGGTGATCTCATGTGCTTGTAAGTCATCTTCTTGGATAGTTGAAGCTATTTTTGTAGCTAAAGGTGAGTCCTTATTGGTTATCGTACACTATGCTATGAACTATTGTTTCTACATTTTCAAGAGGTGTGTATGTCTTAGATCAATCGGGGAGAAATATTTTTGATTCTATATGGTGACATGAAGGCCTAAAGGCATATGAGGTATGTACAATGTGTCATCTCAGTAAACTAGCAAGTTTTGACCCCTAAATGCATTATGTCATCCATATATGATTGTCTAGCACTGAGAAGATAGTTTAGGACTGGGAAAAAGTGTTCAAGGTGAGTTACTCAAATTTGTGCTTATGGGATAGATATGGTGGTATTAATTCTAGGGGGAGTTATGGTTTGCATGGTCAAGGTATGTATATTGCTCTAAGAGTTGTCAAATTTGATTTAAAAGCTACTAAAATGAATCTTCATGGATGCTTGTCTATATGAGAAGTAGAGAGCAAGAAAGTCTAGCGACAAGAAAATATTATTCCTAGAAAAGATGGTGTAGGCTAAAGAAATAAGGTAATATGGTCTTTACATCTCATCTATGACATTGTTGGCATGTTCCTAAGATGTAATCTTTAGATGTCAAAGCTGCTATAGTGGTCACATGAGGGCTAAAACAGGGTTTAAGGTGGAAAGTGACAACTTTTGCATGCCTAGAAGGTGAAAAGTGGTGTTTTTCTCCAAACAAGGTAAGAGGATGCTCTCTTTGTAGACACCTATAATTTAACCCAAGCAATTTAAATATTTAAATTGCACTAATTATCCTCTTTCTCGCAAATTGACGACATATCGTCAATATGGCACACTTCCTCTTCCATCACCATTAATTAGCTACATTACGCTAGTTAATTAACCCTTCTATCCAACAAATACACCAATTAACGACCTTTCATTAATTAATCCCCCTTTCTATCTAGACTAATTAATTATTATTAATTAATTAGCTTCCTCTTCCATTAAATCAATAAATCATCATTTATTTGATTAAATCCCTCTCATAGTCTAAATCATGCTAATTATTCCTCTAAAAATCTTCTATAAGCTTGCACACCTATTAATTAATCACTTGGGTTAATTAATAAATCCCCTCAAACCCCATGGGTCACTAAAGGACAAACTAAACTCTCCTAAGGTTGACTCAACCCTTTCTAAACCTTCCTTATCCACAACTAACCCAACCTCTCCATTTATCCCACATGAAGAGGGATGTAGAGATTCTTCTATCCATTGGGCTATATAAGGAGCCCTCCTCCTACCTTTCTTCTTACACCTAAATGAGCATAGAGCATACACTATAGCCATTTTATCATCTTAGAGAATTCTTCCATTAGAAGAGCTAGCTTTCTTCATTTCTTGCATTCATCCACCCAAGTTTTGAATTCATATGGAGATATGTCAAGTGGTCTTGTAGCCATGATTTGAAAAGACTCCATTCTTGAAAACCTTGGGATTTCAAGCATACAATCAACTCTTTGATTGCTAGAGATCTACATAGGTTCAATCTCATCTCATTTAGCATTCAATAAGAGATAGAAGTTAATTTTTTTAGCATATTAGCTTGAAATGTTCATTTCATGTTCTAATGTAGAGATTTTGATAGGTTAACTTTGCTTAAGCTCTTAACATGATGATGCATATGTTTGGTTTAGAATTGTATTAAAGCTACTAGGTGTTAGTTTTAATTATACTTCCATAGCTAACTAATTCTTGCATACATTTGGCATGCTCGGTGGAACTCGAACCTTTGTCCTTAGCATTCTAGTTCAAATTTTATTGTTATTTCAAACATTTGGCTAACCCTTTCTATACACATATGTGAAGTGATATTTATGACTTTTTTTTACAATCTTACATGTGTAGAATCTCATTTAGAGCTTTAATTCTGATGGGTTATTGTCAATTTCGAGCTAACATACTAAAATTTGGAGCATTTTGAACTTGTTTGTGTCATTTAGATGTATTTTGATGTCGTGACCAAGTATAATTTTTACGGGAGAGGCACGGGTACATAAACCTAGGCGTAAGCACACTAAACCATGCAGGCACACATCTCGGTGCGTACACACACTACTATTATACTATACCTATCTGCTATAAAAACCTATCAAGATAGCACAAAAACCATAACCTTGGTGTACGCACCATTTTGCTAGCGCACATGTTCTGTATTTGTATATGTGGTGCATGCACCCATACCCTAGCGCATGCATCTCTCGGCCAATGCACACACTATGTCATACTTTATGTCTTGTCTTTTTTGCTTTCTATGCACACACACCTATACCCTAATGCACACGCATATATTCTAGCACATGCATCTCTCGGGTAGCGCAAGCGCACTAGAGACCTAGATTTACATAGAGGGGCGCATGTGCCCTAACCCACGCACAAATACCCTAACCTGCGCGCAGGTGCTTTAGTCCAAGTTTGCATGTTAATTCCATGTTTCCAAAGGTTTATTTCCTAAAGTGCTAACATTATTGTAGGTTTAATTTGGATAATTTTTATTTTTGAAGAGTACATTTACATGCTTTTGCTAGACTAGACATTGGATGAACCTTACATGCCTAGTTATAAAGAGTAAGGTTGCGTCTACTCTTCCCTCGTGTCCTTTGGGGTGATCTTGGGAATCGAAATGATTCTTATATCTTTTATTGCTTTGATAAATGTGTAGAATGTCCAAATTGAGCCAAGATAAATATATTTTGCATTTGAATTAAGTGTTTTCCATTTTATTGATTTCTTGATTGGATTTTTGCGTCACGTATGCTCTTCTCTTGTGTCCTAGGGTGATCTTGAGAATCGAAATGATGTTTATTATTTTCATGGAAAATTACTAATCCATTGTGTAGGACCAAAAAAATGCTTGTCAAAGAAAGGTGGAGTCAAGACAAAACTAAACTACTAATACAGTTTTCATGTAGGTTGCCAAAAGGTGTTCAAGCAAACCACATCAAATTAAATAAGATTAAAAACACACCATAAACATCACATTGTATTTGCAGGTTTGGATAAGGGTATGCCCCGTCCGCTTAAAACTAGGACATAACCCCTTTGGCATAAGCCTTAAGCTACAACAATGGGGGTGGTCCTAGGAACCCCAAAGTAGTCCATGTAAGAGGGAACCTTGTGGATGAAATGGGAAGTGATTTGCACAACCTACTTGACTAGTATTACCATTTGTGAGATTTAGTGTCAAATTTATCCATATCGCGACCTTAGTGAGAGTACACGATGGACACATTTATTGCCAACTGTGCTTAAAGGGGGTAAAGTAAAGCCAAGATACTCTAAGAATTAGTCAGTGCAAATTTTCTTAGTAAATCGAGCTCGCTCTTAGATAACTTGTGACACCTAGTTGAGTGAACCACCTAGGAAGCCATATTTGACCAGGAGACAACTTGGACCATATCAAAACCAATTTGAGTTGAGAGCTATCATTCATCATGACATGTGTGAAATGTTACTTTTTCTTATTTTTCACTTGCCCTAGGGAGAGGCAAAACTCTGCTAAAGTGAGGCCATAATTTTTCAACACCAACTGACTTACTTCCTTCACTTTCTTTTGACACTTTGTTGATCAGAAGAAGAGTGACTACCCTTGTTTTGCTAATTGATTGTATTCACCACTTTTGTGTCCGTTTACACTCATCCATGTTTACGGCTAAGTTTTTAAACATCTAAAGTGTGTGGAGACATTTTTATATCATTAGTAGCCTTTTTGATCTTGATACCCAAGTCAAGATCATCATCATAGTTAGGCTTGGTTCATCACTTTGATTCTCCTTTGAATGGTTATCTTGTTTATATCATGTCACTACAATTTTTGTATTTACGTCTTGTTTCTTATAAACTTGACCTAAATATCTATATTGTGATGTTACGCTATATACACTTTAACAATTCCTAAGTATACTCTAGATTTTGTTTGATTCCAATTATTACCTCGATTTTGAAAAGTGTTAGTGTTACCACTTGTGCATGTTATATCAATATCATCTTGATATCAATACCTTACTTTCTCGCAAATTTTGGTTAACATATCTTGGTGACATTGTTGTGTCACTCACAATTGTAACTGAATCTTTTTGGAATATAGGTCTTGATTGGATTTGGGCATGCTTTTAGTATACTTTGTTTGGAGATTGTGTTAACTCCTTGTTATTACTTAAGCCTTGTTCATTTCTTTGAACTCGACATAAGTAGTGACATTTTGTTAATCATCTTAAAACATCAACTACCTTTTTGGAAACAAGCTTAGGAAGTATATCATTTGATTGATTGGTTTGAAACTAAACATTGTGTGATTGAATCTTGCTTATCACTATTAACTCGTTCATTTAAGAGCAATCACTGTGTCACATTGGTTATTTGACATTCATAATATACCTTGAATTCTTGACATTCTTTTTTTTTCACTTAGGTTTGATAAAAATATTTGAACACATTCACAAGCACCTTAGTGAAACTATTACACGTCATGGCTCCTAAAACAAGATTAGGGCTCAAAAAGTAGGCTTTGGAAACAAGACAAACACAAACTTGGGAAACCTCAAAAAAGCAAGGGTCAAATCCCTTTATTGGCCATGATCTTGGGCCTTTATTCTCTACGGAGAAAGAAGTAGAAGAAATGATAGATCATAGTGGTGATGAGTTAGAATCGCCACATGTGGAATTTGATTTCAACCCCACCTTGTTAGATGAATTCCTCTTTAGAAACAAAGATCGGGTGCTAGCACGAGTGGTGGAGTTAGGGGCTAGAATTCATATAGAACAAGACATAATCCCACAACAAAAATGCTAATGAAGAAGAGAAACCTCTTATTAATATGGAGGATATCTTAACACATGGAAACACTTTTACCTCTAACATGGGAAACGATAATGTAGTGGGATATAGAATTCCTTTCATCAAAGTACCACATAAAGTTAGAATAGAACATGAAAATGTTGAACAACCTCCGCGTCATGAAGAAGAAGAAGAACCTCTTGAAGAAGAAGTCACTATTCAACAGAAAATCCAAAACCTTAGTCAGAAATTAGCTTTGTTAACATCTCATGTACAAAAAGAAACAAACAAGAATGTACAAAAGATAAAACCTAAGGTCAAAATTAGTGAACTTCACATGGACAGTCAAGGAGGAGACAATATGGAATACAATCACATATATATCCCTACTTCTCCTACTAAAGAACAATTACTCACATAAGAAATGCAATCTATGAAAGTGACACTTACAAGCCTTCAAGAGAGTACTGTTGGGAATAACAAAAAATATCAATACGAAGAACTATGTCCCCATCCATTTGATAAAACTATGATGCTTCAACCCTTCCCTAAGAAGTTTGACATGCCAAAATTTGACAAATATAGAGGGAAAGGTGACCCATGAGATCATGTGAAGGATTTTTACATGGCATGCCAAGAAGTGGCCTATATGAAAATTACCTCATACGACTCTTTCCAAAGAGTCTAGGGGGCCAAGCCTTGGAATGGTTCACTCGCTTACCTCGTGGGTCTATTTTCACATGGCTTGAACTAGTAGAAAGGTTTGTTTGACACTTCTCATACAACATAGAAAGTGACATAACCATGGTGGAATTGTGTGGCACTAAACAACGCCCCCAACGAGACATTCACCAGCTTCTTGCAAAGATGGAGAGGGATAGCTAGTCGCTTCCCTTGTGTGTTTCTTGAAAAACAGCTTGTGAGTATCTTTGTGCCCAATCTCAACCCATACATCACTTTTCATCTGTAAATGCATAGTGTTCAAATATAGAAAACCCTTATTACCAAAGGAACCATTAAATCACACTCTAAGGATAACCAAAATGCCAAACCCATGGAAAATCCAAAAATCTTTAACAAAAACAAGAATGTGGTGGGAGACGGGATCACAGATTCCAAATGTGTACAAACGGTTCAAGTTGGTCAACCTTTTAAACTGACCAAGGGACCTATTCAACCACCACCCAAACATAGAACATTCACTCCTCTCAATGAGCCTTTGTCTGCAATATTGAAGCAATTGGATGTAGCTCACATGGTGACTTATCCCATGACATAACCCTTTGATGACAATGCTCCAAAGCCATCATGGTACAAAGAGCATGACTATTGTGAATTACATCATGTCAAGGGACACAAAATAGACAAATGTCTATGACTTTGTCACTACATCCAAGATCTCATTGACAATGGGGAGATAAAAGTTGACACCCTGGAGAAAACTCAGATGCCAAATGAAAAGATGGGAATATTCAAAGAACCATTCCCTAAACATGGTAAGTTAGATGAGAAAATACGGATCAAGGAGAGTCATCCCAAAGTTACAAAGCGGTGAATTATCTATATACCAAGAATGACAATAATCATTACGATTCACTCATTGGATGTATCCACTCTCCTAATGACCATGTGAATACCATTTGGATCAAGGGAAAGGATTACACTATAGTAACAAGGTGCACCCGCCTCATGATTCTTGAACCCTCTCTGTCGACCCCACAAGATGGTAGGTACAACCTATTAGAACAACTTGAGAAGACATCTGCCAAGATTTCAATCTTGGATCTTCTTAAAATATCAAATGTACATAAGGACATCTTGTACAAAAATCTTCAGGGGTTAGGAGTGCCACTAGAAGTAGACCCTTTGCATATTCAAGCTGTGGTGGAAAACATTGCACCAACTGAGTACATATCCTTTAATCATAGGGAGATCCCTATTGAATATCCTACACATAATCTCCCCCTATATATTGAGGTATTTATTACCCACCGAAATATAAAACGGGTAGTTGTGGATAACATATCGGGTTGAATATATGCACTTTGAAACTAATTAAGCAACTGGGATATACAAAAGAAGATCTAGAGTCCCATATCATTACCATAACTACTTACGACAACACGGGGTGGGAATGAGCTGGATCAATCACGTTGCTAATAGAAGTAGGAACAAATTTTCATCAAACAAAGTTTTATGTCTTGGACTTGGAACTTCCATATAATATGCTTCTTGGCCAACCATGGATTCATGCCATACAAGCCATACCATCAACATTCCATTAGTGCATCAAATTAAAACACGAGGGACACACTATCACAATACAAGGAGATCTAGATCCCTTCGTTCACCGCAAAACTTTAAATAGTTTTGTGCGTAAGGGTCCTTTACGTGTCCCTCTATTGATATTGTTGTTCCTCTTCAATCCGAAGCCATTGAGTCACAGGTAGATTTAGATTCCCTAAGTTCTTGTGCCCATGAGTCTTCTACATTGAATTATCCTTTTGATTCATGGGAGATGAAGGTTATGGAATACAATTGTGGAGAATATAATGTGCAACAAGCTCTCCTAGTTTCAGACCTATCATTATCACCTAAAACTAGAGGCGAACCAACTATCATTTCAGATGGCCTAGAGATGAGCAAACTATTGGGACATTCTTACTTGGGGGGTTACTCACTAAGGAGAAATTTTTGGACCCACGTACGAATTGGGTCCCAAAAGATACTCAACCAACTTGCTACCAAATCCCTGAGTATGAGAAGTCTAGCCGAATGATGTATTCTATGGGCTACAAGGGTCTAGGATGTGGAAAGAATGAGAAAGGACCAAGAGAACCAATTCCTCTCCCACATTTTAAGACAGAAAGATATGTATCGAAATTCGACCCTATGGATCACACTCCAATGATCAAGACGCTACTTGTTCTGAGCATGAAGATAGCTCAGATTATTTAGACAATGACATAGATTCCCACTGTAGCCAATATAAGGATCTTTCCTCCATGAACCTATTCATGGATCCACTTTGTCCTTACCTTAACCCCCACTGAACCTAAAATTGACCTTTTTTACCCTTTCCTTATCAAATGGGACCAAAAATGTCACATACCACTGGACCTCTTTGAAAATGATGAGGCCATTGCAGAATTCATGGGAATTCGAGATAAAATTCCAACTAGAGACCATAAGAAGAGTTTATACATTGAATTAGATACCTACACATACTTTGGTGAGAGAGTTGAGCTTTGTGGTCAGCAAAATTTAAGAAAAGTTGGGGAAAAAGTTCCAACGAAAAGCCTTCGGAAAAGCAAAAGTCCAAGTCACATAGTGAAAAACTCTTTGAGGCACTGGCTAAAAAATAGGTAACAAAATCAATGGACAAGAAAAGTGACCACACCAAGGGTGAAAATCTCATAGAGACACCCTTGGAAGAAATATCTCAACTTTCCTCTTGATCCTACGCATATGGAGGATTTTTCAAAAATGCAAGTGGAAGAAGCCATCAATGTGAATATTGGAACAAAAGATGACCCAAAGATAGTCAAACTGGGAGCTTCACTCTCAACATGAGAGAAAAAGACATTCACCATGCTTCTACGGGAATTTGTAGATATATTTGCATGGTCGTATAAGGATATGTCAAGCTTGGATCCAACTTTGGTAATGCATAACCTAGTTATGCATGCAGACGCCAAGACCATCAAATAAAAACTCAGAAAATGTATACATGGGTGGCTCTGCTAGTTAAAGAAGAGCTAGAAATATTGTTGACAGCAAGCTTTATTAGACCTATTGATTACTCAGAGTGGATATCAAATATAGTCCCCTTACGAAAGAAACTTTTTGGGATCAGAATCTATACAAATTTTTGAGACATCAATAAGGCGTTCCCAAAAGATGATTTTCCATTACCCAATATTGATATGATTGTTAACTCAATTGCAGGATATGAAATGTTATCTCTTATGGATGGATTTTTAGGCTACAATCAGATCAAAATAGCCGATGAAGATCAACACAAGACATCCTTCACAACACTTTGGGGAACTTTCTATTATCAAGTAATGCCCTTTGGCCTTAAAAACTAGGTGTAACCTATCAAAGGGAAATGACAATGATTTTCCATGATATGATTCATGACATCATGGAGGACTATGTGGATGATATCCTCGGGAAATCCAAAATGAGAGTAGATCACCCTGACATTTTGTGGCGTATCTTTGAATGCCTGCGGGAATACAAAGTTAGATTGAATCCAAAGAAGTGTGTGTTTGGTATACTGTCAGGAAAGTTTCTTGGATTCATTGTATCATGAAGAGGGATTGAGGTAGACCTAGCTAAAGTTACCGCCATTACTGAAATGCCTCCTCCCAAAAACATCAAACAACTGCACATCTTACAAGGAAAGATACAAGCCATCCACCGCTTCATTTACCAACTTGTTGAAAACTGTCATTCATTCACCCATCTACTTAAAATGGATGTTGCCTTTATTTGGGGACTAAAGCAACAACATGCTTTCGCCTTACTTAAGCAATACTTATCTAATCTACTGTCCTCTTGCCTCCAACTCTTGGTGAGCCACTCTTGCTTGTATATTTTTGCTACTCAATTTTCTATTGGCACGTTGCTGCCCAATATGACCTCATCCACAAAGAAAAAGCCATGTACTATCTCAGTCATACCTTAATTTCTTATGAGCTCAACTATCCTCAGATTGAAAAATCTTGTCTGGCTATCATTTTTACCTTCCAAAACTTTGCCATTACCTATTGAATACTAAAACCAAGCTTATATCCAAAGTTGACCCACTCAAATACTGTTGTCAAAACCCACCCTTATAAAGAATGGATAATTGGATCATTCTGCTAAGTGAATTTGACATTGAGTATGTACACCAAAATTTAGTTAAAGGAAAAGTACTCACCGATCAGTTAGTAGAAGCACCATTACAGGAACATAACCTGTGAGTCTGGATCTTCCAGATGCATCATTAATGTATATTGAGGAATCTGTCATGTGGCAAGTGCACTTTGATGGATCTTTCACTTTCCATGGCTCGGGAGTAGGTGTAGTGTTAATTACTCCTTCAAAGAGACCCCATACCTCAAGCTTTTCATCTTGGTTTTCCTTGTACAAATAATATTGTAGAATATGAGGCACTCATCGATTGGGATGAAGCTAGAAATCAAATGGGATATCCACCATGTCAAGGTCATTGGTGAATCACAATTGATCATTAAAAAATTCAACGATGAATACAAGTTTAAAGATGAAAAGCTCATCCCCTACAAGAAATTGGTGGAAACTTTGAAAGAATATTTTGTGTGTATTACATTCAAATAGATTCCAAGGGGACATAATAGATCCATAGACGCAATGGAAACCATAGGTTCTATGCTACGAATTCCACTAGAGAGAAATGATATGCCATTATTTTTTGAGAATCTACGCCATCCTGCATATGACATGCTAGAATCTTGCTTGGCTTGTGAAGTTATTGGTCCCTATTCCCCATGGTATGCACACATCTATGCCTATCTTAAACACAATACCTTTCCTCCTGATATCTCCCACTCTAAAAAACAAATCCTTATCCACCAGATAGCCCATTACACCCTCTTAGGAGATACGCTTTATCATCATGGCTACGATGGGAATCTGTTGCATTGTCTAGATGTAACAGAGTCAGTCCAAGCAATCAAAGAAGTACATGAAGGGTGTGTGGCACCCATACAAATGGAATGGTTTTAGCAAAGAAATTGTTAAGGGTAGGATACTATTGGCCTACCATGGAAACAGATTGCTGCAACTATGTGAGGAAATGTGTACTATGTCAAAAATATGGAAATTTCATCCATGCACCATCGCAACCATTACAGCCAATCACAACCCCATGGCCATTTTCCAAATGGGGACTTGATTTAATAGGGAAGCTCACCCCTACTTCATCTGATGGCCATACCCACATCATCACAACTACAAAATATTTTAATAAGTGAGTGGAGAAATTTGTTTCTTTGACTTATATTACGGGTGCTCAGATTTCAAATTTTATCATGAATCACCTTATCTTGCCGATATGGCATTCCTGCAGCCATAGTTACTGACAATGACAAATCATTCAAGAAAAAGATAGTGAAGGACCTTTGTCATCGATTTCAAATAAAATTAAAGTGGTCTACACCATATTACCCTTAAGGTAATGGGCAAGCCGAAGCCACTAACAAAACATTAGTTTAGATCATGGAAAAGATGGTGAGTAAAACAAGTCACAACTGGCATTTAAAAATTCACCCAACCCTCTGGGATTATAGGACCTCCATTTGCACTCCTACTGGTGTGACACCCTATTCCCTAGTGTTTGGGACATAATCTATCATCCCATTGGAAATAGAGCTTCCTTCCTTGAGAATATCTCTTAGGTATTATCTGAATAGGGATGAAGATTACAGAGTGGATAGGTGGCATAATTAGAACTATTGTATGAAAAGTGCATCCATGCCTTTAATCATCTTAAGGTGTATCAGAACAAAGTCTTTATAAATTATAATAAAAGGATCATACCTCGTCAGTTTGAGGTCAAAGATTTGGTCATGAAAGAAAATCAGTTCAACACAAGGGCATAAAGAGATAAGAAAGGCAAGTTTGAACCACATTGGTTAGGACCTTACATCATTATGACCAAATATGGTACAGGAGCATACAAAATTTCCCATCCCAATGGTGATGAGATTTACGAGCCTATGAATTTCATGCACCTTAAGCGGTTTTATGCTTAAACATGGTGCAAAAATAAAACAACAAAAAAAGTAAAAATGATCAAAATAAAAAAAAATTAAAATAAGAGAAAAAGAAAAGAGAAAGCAGGTCATCCATATGTGAAAACCATGCAATTGTGGCACTTTGGATAGGTCCCTTGGTGAAACCGGTTTCAACACCTTGGGAGAATTCGTGTTCACAAGCATCTTACGTTTGGAGGGTACTTTTACTTAGCACTGGGCCTAGTTACGCACTCCGCATGCATCGAGATTCCCCGTGAACCTATCTTGTCACACCTTGATCCAAATTTTTCTTCTCTTATAAATCGGTGAAGGGATGATCTTTATATATTCCCCATCTCACGTTGGGGGCACTTCTATGACTTCACCTTCCTGTTTATAAACATGTGGTGTCTGCGCCTTGTATATTCTTCGTCTAACACCGAGGGCATTTGCATTTCTTGGTTACTTGTGCATAGCTTCGGAAAAACTTAGAAAATCAAAAAAACATTCAAATATGATCAATATACAAAAAAAATAGAAAATTGTTTCACAAACCACGAAAATAATAGAAAATTGTTTCACAAAATACAAAAAAAAATAGAAAGTTGATTGGCAAACTTCCCCAAAAACCATGCAGAACACATTGAAAAATAGTACCACAAAACCACTTTAGTTTACTTGATTTCTCTTGTTTCTTGCTTTGTTTCTTAAGTTATGTACATTGTTGGCTTATATAGTTACTGCTTGTTTGTACATTGGTATAGTTTATTTCTTAAACATACTTTAATAAGATTCATCTTTTCTTGCTTAGATTAGATTCATTCTTACTTGTACATAGGAAGTGTTTTTTTTGCATGCTTGTAAATAATTGTACATAGTTGTGTTAATTCATGTTGGTTAGCACTTTGTATATTTGGTTAAGTTTGTTAACATTTGATAATGTTTTCTTATCACATATACATAATATTGTTATAAAATCATCATATTTCCATAAATATCATCACATCTAATGTCATCTATACATCATATATAAATAAAAAACTAAGTATACATCATAAATGAATGCTAAGCTAATAATCACATATCATATCATCAAATGGGGGAAAGAGGGATTACAAATATCAAAATCTATCCCCCCCACCAATATCATCATGTCATCCCATCCACTAATCTAGAACATCACATGAACAATACAATTGATATCATCTGTAGATCTATCATGTAAAAATCAAAACACATGTGATACATCAATGACATGATACATACAAAAGGAGGAACCAAACCATATAACATCATGACACATCCATAATCCATATAATCAATCATCAAAACAATAAAATCCATCATCCCATAAAAATTGTGCCACATCAAAATGTCCATATATACAGGTATAAAATGTTTGTCTCAAAGAGGATATACATCATCGATACAAAATGGGCCATCAAAGGGCACAACTCATAAATGCCTTCATCAGAGGCATACATAAAAAATGCTATACATCGATCAAAAAGTGATAGACTTCATTAGAGGCATAAATAAAAAATGGTACATCGTATACATCTATCAAAAATGATAACACCTTCATAAGAGGCATGTATATAAAAACACAAGTACAATCAATAGATACAATGAGAGTCATGGCTGGTTGGAACCCTTGGATGCTCGACAAATAAGCACCCTTCATCACATTCACCTAGCCATGGCCCCCTTCACCTCACTAATATTAATTTAATTAATTTAATTAAATTAATTCATTATCCTCACCATATTTATTATTTAAATATATTAATTTAATAATATCCACACATACACTTCACCTAGACACCTCATCAAGCCAACTCACCCTAAGACCTATTCTTAGTAAGTTGCCATAACTAACTAAGACTTACCAAAACCCTAAAAATCAATGCCTACATTCTCTCTAACCACATTCCCACATGCTTACAAGAAGCTTCCAGTTTAATTTATGGGTTAATGACACGAGATCCAAGAAAATCAAGAGGATCTCCCTAGTTTAGTAAACCTAGGAAATCTCACGGTTGCCCTAACCGATGAACCAAGTTCGGTTACCCTTTTAATCAAAACAACCTTATATTTCAAGGTTGGAAAAGATTGAAAAAAACATTGAGATCTTCCTGAGAGATATCGCATCTTTTGAGATCAAATTCCAGAGAACACACATGCAAGGAAGGAGATCAAGTATTTTCTCCTACACAGCCACCCCAACAATGATCTGATCTAACCAAGCAAAGAGGAATGCACATGCAGCCCATGTAGAAGCTCTCCTATGATTGGTGATCACTGCAACCTTCAACCTCTTACCAACACCCCATCCCTCACTCACAGGCATCCAAGACCAGAATCCAAGTAAGTAAAACATTCTACTTCTCTGGTTCACTTCATTTTGTCATTATATTATCACCTATTGTTTACCTAGCCACCCATTGACCTCCTTCAACATTCCCCCTCCATATACCCATTAAAACCTCACCAAATCCCTCCCAAATCACCCAATACCTCATCCCGACCAACCAAAATCCTTTGTGTAATCACAAAGGAGACCCCAAACCCATTCTGTGGCATCCCCAGAACTCCACAGTAACTGGCACCGGTTATGCCTAACCACATCGGTCACCCTTAACCGGCATCGGTTACTGTATGTGCTCATACAACCTGAACAGGGACCTATCCACCTAATTTTACATCCCCTTAATCACTGTGACCTACCTGAGACTTTTGTCAGACCTACAGAGACCCAGAACCAACTATTTGACCTTCGGATCCTATTCTAACCTAGCCTGTTAGATTAGATCTTTCTTATTGTGTTTTAAGTGAGATACCTAAATCATTTCAAATTACAATAGGATTTACTTCATTTCCCACATTAAATTGTTTAAAATAGTGGACTGATAGTCATCTAGGAAGTATCACACTTCTGGATCTAGCACACGCTAGGTAGTTCACTGCACATATTGTTTAACTCTTTTATGGTGGTCTTGCTTTTCATTACAGGTAGTTCCTCCTAGCCAAAAGGAAGCTCTCACAATCAGCTTGTGGATTCGGAAGTCATACGCATGCAACAACCCATCAACCAACATTAAAACATGTATTCCTCCTACGCCCATTACCCTATCTGTTTCATCAATACTTCAAAGAAATGTCTAAGAATCAGGTGAAACATTTTGGCACGCCTGGTGGGACCCATCTCGGGGTTCCTTGCATTTTATTCATTCCTAGGAAAAGTTGTGTGTTTGTTTCCCTTCTGAAAAGCATACACATTAATTTTCTTCCTTGGTAACCTACCTTTTCTTTCTATTTTCTCTAAAAGAAATCTTTCTCTTGGTGTAATTAAAAAGAACCATTTCTTCGTGTTTTCTGCATTGTAGTGAAAGAGCATCCCTCTTCCTCTTCATCTTTTTGTGTCATCCAACTTCACACTTGATTTGGGCTTAAAAATAAGTGCATTACATTCTGATTTATCGCATTAGCTCACATTAATTGGGGCAACCTATACACTGGAAGTCATGACCAACTGATGGTTGACAAACAAACCATAGAAAGCACTTTCTTTCTCTCTCTCTCTCTCGAGTCTTACCAAACCTCACAAAATTGAAAATACACACATTCTTAAACAACATCTTACCTAGAAGAAGTTGTAGGTGATCACACGATCATGGCATAGTGGGCACCCAGCTCGCTACTCTGTCGAGTCATACTTCAGAGTGAGGCCCGCCCCCACCATAACATACCTGAAACCTCACCTTTTAGATCTCCTTCTTCATAGGAAGCCATCCTCACCAAAAAAATCTATTTCATAGTTCATGTGTTAGTCCTTAAATAGCATAAGCTCAACAAACATAATAGAAAAGGCACTCCTAGGATCACATTTTTCTTAGTGTTTCTGCTTGGCTTGTGTTTTGAGGTGAAAGAGCACGTTCTTCATTTTTTTTCTTGTTCATCCTTGCACGCTCCTCATCACAACTGGTGTATTCTGGCTTCACCTGAGTGTCCTAGACCATATTATCATCATTCTCAGAATTCTGGGTCTGATTCCACATCAAATTTTAATTCACAACCACTATTCTTTCATCATTGTTTCAATTTCACAATAATCGTCATCGGTTACCCTCTGATCATCGTCGGTTATACCCAACCGACGTCGGTTCTAGGTCCTTTTGTTAACCTACCCAAAGGGACATTTTTATTCATCTTCTTCCACTTTTCACAGTCCCTATCACTGCCATCATTCCCATTGACATTGTAAAACTCATCAGATTTGGCATACCTGTCAGATTTGACCTCCTACCTTGTTTTTCACTCACTTTGTCCATTTTCTATATAGTGAATGGTTACCTTGACCGACGCCGCATCGGTTTCCCTAACCAGCATCGGTTAGCTTGTTTCATTTCCCAACCCACATTTGGTACCTAATACACTTTTTACCGTCAGATTCACCTGTTCCTGCTATTTTTCTGTGTCATTTATAGAGAAGTAGCTCTACCTGATCAGTACTGGTTCACATGGTGTTGACCTAAAAACAAGAAAGTGCACTCATATTTCACACCAGTTGTCAACCACTCCCACCTAGTCCTTCACCACCTTCCATTTTATCACCAGCCATGGATCCCATCCAACCTATCACTATCACTACTGGAGATGAGGAGTTCACATGACTCCTTGACCAAAACCTGCCGCTTTGTAGTTTTACCTTTCCCATTCATCTACTCGAGATGCCTCGGGTCAGTTGATATATGGCATGCCCGTATCTATCCCCTGACTCTCACTCCCACTCCTGCATCGGCCCCATCTGGCTCTATGCTTCCCGCATCTACCTTACCCCCAGTCATTTCACAACTAGGTCCTATACCCGCTTATGACCACCACATTTTCTGCCACCTTGTGGCACCCGCCACATCCACCATACCCTCGACAACTACCCACAACACAACCTCATCCACCCCTAATGTCTCACACATACCATAGCTACACTGCCACCTCCTATGTTGGTGACCCCTACCCCTTTTCAAAACGTGGTCCTTTCCATTCCACAATCATTAGCCCCCATTACCACTAGGGTTACCATGACCCTTCCACCTCCATATACATACTATCAGCCACCTCCTGTTTCATCTATTATTCCTCCGGGTACATACCCCTGTTTCACTACCTTCTTCTCAATCAACCAACATGGCAAGCACCATACACTGGAGTGCCACCCTCATTATATGCCCAAAACCAACCCCCTCATGCTACAGGAGGCCCCAATCATCACAACCTACCAATGACCTAATCAAATTAATGTTGGACAAGATGTAGACATTGGAGGCATCGGTTTTCGGCTCCCACAACACTCTCACCTATGATGAGATTTGCAATGAGCCCATCCACCCATCCATTCCTATCGCCCATATCTTGTGCATTGGGAAATGCCTAAATTCAATCATTTCAATAGCAAAGAAGACCCGTAGTAGCATTTGCGTCGTTCAAACATGGGTGTTATCTGATCGCTCACGATGATGCCTTGCTCTTGAGAACCTTTCCCATGTCTCGACTTGGACTGCATTAGATTGGTATAGTGGGTTACCTAGACACTCTATATTCTCATTCAATCAGGTAGCCCAAGCCTTCTTGGATCATTTCTCTATCAATATCATCAAGAAGGTTACCATGACTGACCTATACTCCATGTGTCAATATGAGGATGAATCTATCGTAGATTTTTTCGCTCGTTGGCGTAGCTTGATCAATCAACTCACCTTCCAACTGCCACAAATAGAACTCATTGAGCTCTTCACATGGGCTTGTGCTAGACATATCTCACCGACCTTGCAGGTCCAAACCTTCCGAACATTCGATGAAGCATTCACTATGGCATGAAAGTTAGAGATTCGGGCCATCGAAGAGAAGAAAATCTAGTTACGCAATAAGAATTCGGCATTCAAGTCGAATGATACCTCTTCTTTCAAACCACAAACCAATTACTCAAAAGCTAAGGGCACCGCTAATGTAGTGGTACTCAAGGCTGGCCCAACTCATCCATCAAATCAAGGCTACCCCTCATCTAATCTCTCACCCATCCAGACTTTTCAATTTAGATGAGAGTATGGAAATACACCCCAATCGGGAACCTTACTCTTCTGTCTTAGAAAAGCTTATCAAAGCCGGGGCCATTACCCTTCCACCTATAAAACCACACACTAGTTTCGACCCTACTCACCCCATGCCCGCATGGTATAAAGAACATGACTTCTATAACTATCATCGAGTAAAGGGTCATAGTGATGGCAATTGCATCACTTTCAAAAATATTGTCCAAGAAATGCTCGAGAAAGGTGAGTTAACCATGGATAATCCTAACACACCTACCAACCAAAACCTACACATCTTCAAGAAACCATTTCCCAACCATGCCCCTTCATTTGATCAAACCGGTGAGACCTCAACTCATGATACCCATACCCGTGAGGTTCACGCTATTTTTACTGATGTACTATCACCTCCCAGTTACCCCATATTCCTTCCATAGAGGAAATCCTAGCCCAAAATCCTCCTTCCACATTGGAATCCACCACACCTATGCTCCTCCACCCATAGAGGAACACCTTTCATCTCCTTCATCACCTACGGAGGAGTCTTCGCTAACATCGAGACCATTTCACCTTTGGCTTCTCCACTTAGAGAACCGGTACCCACAGTACCTCCTCCACTCACAGAGGAGCACCCATTACCTCCTCCACCCACAGAGGAGCACCCATCATCTCCTCCACCTATAGAGGAGCTCCCATCATCTCTCACCTATCATAGACCCAGTTGAGATACCTTTGCCTCTTGGTGAGCATTCTCCATCAGCTACCCAAAATCTTGTACAGACCTACTTTCGGCTCTCCTACCCACAAAAGCTGAAGCTAGCCAATTTCCTATCTCTAAGACACATTTTATGGGAATTTCCATTAATTCCTCATCAACTCCACCTATAGATGTGCCATTCTCATGTTTGGCCGATCACTTAGATTATGTGGATAGAGCCTTATTATGGGGGCATCTTCTGCTTCGGTCTCAACACAGATGCAGATGTCACTTACTGATACTTCCACTATCTACCCAAAAGTATTCGACCAATCAAACCAAACACAACCACCTCTATCACAACTCCTTCCATGACACCCATCATAACTTCACATACACCCTTACCCATAACCCAAACTACATCTAAACCCAAACCCACACCTACAACATTTTCCTCGACTAAACCTATTACCACCTTAGGGGTCACCCCAACCACCAGCCTTACTCATCCACCTATCAAACTTGGATTTAGCTACATCCTCCAAAGTCAACACCACACCTACTCGACACCCAAGCAAAAGCACCAAACCCATAGAACTCATACCCCGCTGTGCCAATCACACCTTCACCTATCCCGTTTGTCTTAAGACCTCAACTTCCCAACATGGTCAAGCAACCTCCACCCATCAATAAACCAAAAGCACAACAACCCATTCCTTCCTCACAAACCTCTAACCTACCCCAGATGCCCAACATGACTTACACCACACCACACAACATCGCTACCACCCATACCTCCAATACCTTCAGCAATTCCTTCACTACCCACTACACTTCAATCTCTGTCCCTTACACCTCCTACATGACCCACATCCTCTACCTTCATAGCACCTCCGTTATCCCCATGGGTAACTCATCCTCTTCCCCCATCTGCCTTTCCTTCTAGACCTCATACACCCATATCACCTTTACCCAAGAAGGTGCAACCCAAAAACAAAACTCCACTACCCCACAATAAGATAGTCAAAACAACTACACACCCTCCTACCAGTTCATCCACCATACCCCTACCTAAACAAACACGACTGACACCCAAAAACCATGCTAGCACACCCAAAACCATAGCTCGATCACTCCTCCTCTTCCAAAGACCATTCCTCAACAATCAACCACACCTACACCCAAACCCACATTCACTTCCCATTGCGATCCACTAGCAGGGTCCTATGCCAAAATTTTAACCAACCTCCTTGAGACTTCTGTCATCACATTACCGCCACTCAGACCTTATGACCCCCTCAAACCTAAGCCAAAAGGGTTTGATGATACTAAAATTTGTGCCTACCATCGTGTGTAGGGCACGATGTGGAGAACTGTAAGGCATTGAAAACCATCCTTGATCCAGTTATGTCCTCCGAAGCCAACTTTGATGATGATGACCTTCTCGACGAGGACCCTGCTTCACCGACACCCACTCCCACACTATCCACTCAACAACCACAAACTCCACCCTCACAGCTCCTAGAGCCACCCCCAAGATTTGAAATTAACATGGTTCACATCAGAGAACTTTCCACGCCACCACCCAAATGTCATTGTGCCCAACTCACCTCACAGGGTTTTTCTCCTCCGGTAGGTTTTTTGCCCGTCGTGTCATTATACCACTCACCCTACACCTTCTCATTTTCCAACTCCCCTCAGATCAACATGATACACATCACTACATGTGCTCAGAAGGATAAAGGTAAAGAAAAGGTGACTGACCCACCAACCAATCCTATACCCAACATACCATCTGCACCCATACCTAAAATCACTATCCGTGGCCCCACGTACCCCATTTCTAATGGCATCACACATCGCACCATGCTCAAACAATTACACCAATCTCCCCTCAAAATGTCCTTATATGACCTCATTCAAACCTCAGAATCCCATCATCAAGCTCTCATGGAGGTTCTTCAATCTATTGAGGTTTTACCCAATGACCCTACACCCGTAGCCTCCATTATCACACCCCATCATGTAGCCTCTCTCACCAAATTACCACCTTCATCTTCACCCCACCCTATTCACCAAGTAGCCTCCCTTAGCTTCTCAGAGGAAGAGATCGCCACACCAAAATGATGACCTGGACCCAGCCCTCTTCATCTCTGTCCACATCGATGACATACGGGTACATCATGTGATGATTGATGGGGGTGCTAGCATTAACATCATTTCATCCCATGCATTCGCTCAAATGCGCATACCTGACAATTACATGCATAAACATCCTATCATGTTGCATTCATTCAATGATGCTATCACCTCTACACTAGGCACCGTCATCCTCCACATTCATGGGCCCCCGCACTATTCCAGAACTATTCTACATCTTGGAGGGGGAATTCAATATAACTTGTTGCTTGGTAGACCCTGGATTCATGTCATGGGTTACGTTCCTTCCACTTTGCATCATTGTGTAAAGTTTGAACATGAAGGACACACCTATACCATTCCAGCTGATCCATCACCTTTTAAAACATGCAACATGCTTTACCGACCCAATGATGTGCTCATACCCATTAAAGTGTCTACCTCCATGACCACCACCACTTCACCTACACCTCCGCTTACCAGTACAGTCGCTACCTCAACCACACATACCTCCTCCATTCCTACCACTGCCACAACCTCCATGGCTGACCCATCAGCCTTCCCAATCCATTAACTCTACCTCCGCATCGACCTCGACACTTCATCCATTCCAGCTACCTACATACCAACCACCGATCCCTTGGAAGGTGTTTTTCAATGCCTCACTCTGGGGGAGTACCACCTATATAGTGTCAACACATTCCTTACTCCACAAGAGTACGAAGCCTTCACCAACACCCTCATTATGATCACCGTATAGGAGAAATCTCTCTTGTATGGTCCCCCTCACCTTGTACTAGTCTCACCTATGGGGGACTTGATACTACCACTTACACACCCAAACCACCATCACAAACTCACCCATTTTCCGCCGACTTCCAATCACTTACCAATCACCATTTCACCCACACCTTCCTACACCGATGTGCATGGAAGGGTTTTGGTTTTGGATTTTATGAGCAAGGCCACCATACTATCATTCCATGTACCACCCACAAACATAACGACCGTAGTGGTATCCTTTCCTGAACCACCTACCAAACAGGCCCGCATTGAACTCATTAAGGACACTAGCCCTTCTCCACCTTCTTCACCCGCTCCACCTTCATCACCACCCTCACCGACGGAGTCGATGGATCCTGAATCTATCCCTCCTAACTTTTTTTTCATAAACACCATTTCCTTGGGGCCTCTGACTTATCAACGTGAGGGTGAGGCCCCTTCCACTCTTCCCTTCCTGTATCCTGAAATGATCGATGATGATACACCTTCAATTAATGTCGTTCAATGTTAGGATGATGAATCTATACTCACCTACCTTGGTGCAGAAGACTCATATATTCATCAGTCGTTACCTTTTGAGATGTAAACCATGTTGAATGAATCGACTATCGAGATCAACATTCATACTCAGGATGACCCGCACATCCTAAAGATGGTCAATCTTTAGATGTTGTTGAACAAGAAGCCATCACTTCTTTCCTCAAAGACCATAACCACGCTTTCACTTGGTCTTATGCAGACATGCCCGGTATTGACCCCACCATAGTGGTCCACAATATCGTAACCATTCCCGATGCCAAACCCATCAAACAAAAGCTGAGGAAAATGCACCCTCGCATTGCCCTTCTCGTCAAAGAAGAACTTCAAGTGCCTTCTTTCCATTTCCTTCATCTTACCCATTGATTATCCTCGTTGGATTTCTAACATTGTCCCTATCACTAAGGTGACAGGGGGACTCTATATTTGCATGGACTTCCATGACCTCAACCTAGCATGTCCCGAAAGATGACTTTCCCTTACCTGGTATTGACCAACTGGTTGACCTTACCGCTGGCCATGAGATGCTATCACTCATGGATGGCTTCTCGGGTTATAACCAAATCCTGCTTGCCCAGAGGATCAACACAAAACCTCATTCATCACCCCTTGGGGGACCTTCTGCTATCGAGTCATGCCTTTTGGCCTTAAAAATGTTGGTGCCACATATCAATGGGCTATGACTTACATCTTCCATGACATCATGCATCACATATTGGAAGATTATGTGGATGATCTCTTGGCCAAATCTAAGTGCCCGCTCCGAACACCTTACCGTCCTCAAAACCATTTTTGACCACCTCATTAAATATTTACATCCACCTTCACCTAAGAAGTGTGTCTTCGTGGTTCTCTCAGGAAAGCTCCTGGGATTTATCATTTCCTACGTGGTATAGAAGTTGACCCTGCTAAAGTCAAGGCCATTCTAGAAATGCCTCCACCCACTAACCTTAAACAACTCCATAGCCTGCAAGGTAAATTGTAGTCTATTCACCATTTCATTTCACAATTATCTGATCGATGTCAACCATTTCATCATCTGCTCAAGAAGGATGTCTCCTTTAAATGGGATGATGACTATGCCACAAAGCTTTTGAGGCCCTAAAACAATACCTTCTCCAACCACCCGTACTCATTCCACCTAAAGATGATCAACCTTTTTACCTATACATCTCAGCTACCGATCATTCCTTGGGAGCCATGCTCACTCATCGCGATGAACAACACAGGGAGCAGGTGGTTTATTACATAAGCCATACTCTTTTGGACTATGAAACCCGATACACCCATCAAAAAAATTTTTTTCTTAGCCTTAGTTTTTTTGCCACCAAACTCCGTCATTACCTACTCAACCACAAAACCTATGTTGTGACCAACACCGACCCCTTACACTTCATGTATGCCAAACCTTATCAAAATCAGCATGCCACATGATGGCTTATGCTTTTAGCTGATCTTGACCTTGAATTCATTCATCAAAAGTCCATCAAGGGCCAAGAAATCACCTGACCAATTGGTGACACACCTATTTCTGGGGATCAACCCTCTAATTTTGACTTTCAGATGAGTCGATTGCTACCCTTTCCTGGATGAACCCCCTTACCAAATGACACTCTTCTTCGATGGTTCCAAGTGTCAGTGTGGGGGTGGGGCTGGTATTATCCTCATTCCCTTGATGGTGAACCCATGCCTTTGTCTTTCAAACTAGATTTTGAATGCACCAACAATATTTTGAATATGAAGCACTCGTACTAGGTCTCCAAGCCACCTACACCCTAGATGTCAAATCCATCAACATCTTTGGTGATTCTCAATTGGTCATAAACCAAGTCAATGGTATATACCAATGTCATAATGAGATACTTCAAAAGTATAAACATCATGTAGATGTACTTTTGACCACCTTTGATCGTTACACCCTTCAAACCATCCCACGTTCAACCAACAAATTGTAGATACCATGGCCTGCTTAGCTTCCCAAATACCGCTTCACCCGCCGATTCTAAAATCTTTGTCACCGTATAATGACTCCAATCACCTTCTTATTTACCTCATGATGTTTACTCCATCAGAACCATCACCTCCGACCCGAGTGACCTTTGGTATAAACAATACTCCGACTACCTTTCTCTCTCCATCTTACCTCCTGATCTCACCCATAATGGACAACGTGCCTTCCTTAAAAAGGTCTCTCATTACGTCATCTTGGGGGACTCCTCTATAAGCATGGCTTTGATGGTATTCTCTTACGATGCCTCATGAGTTCTGAAATTCCTTATACCATTAAGGAAGTTCATGATGGCATATGTGGAGGTCACTTCAGTGGCCTTGCTTGTTGCTAAGCGTATTCTTCACCTGGGCTATTACTGGCCGACCCTTAACTATGATTGTTGTGACTACGTCAAACGTTGTGTAAAATGCCAACAACATTCCAATCTTCATCATACACCCAACCACGCCTTACAGGTCACCCGTGACCTTTGGCCCTTCTCTCAATGGGGTTTGGATCTTGTCGGAGAAATCAATCCCCATTCTTCCCAATGCCATCAATGGATCATCACTGCTACCGAATACTATACAAAATGGGTGGAAGCCATACCACTCATCTCCACAAAAGCTGAGAAAATATGTGAGTTCATTAACCACCATATCATTTGTCACTTTGGTGTTCCTCATCGCCTCATCACTGACAATGGAAAACAATTCAAAAAAAAAACATTGCAAAAACTTTGTGATGCCTTTGGCATTCAACTTAGTTTCTCATCACCTTATTACCCACAAACCAATGGCCAAGCCTGAATCCACTAACAAAACCCTAAACAAGATTCTCATGAAAGTGGTCAATGATACTGGGAAGGATTGGCATACGCACATTCCTTTTTCCCTGTGGGCATACCGCACTAGTATTTGCACTTCCACTATGGCCACACCCTTTTCTCTGGTCTATGGTATAGAGGTAGTCCTACCTCTCGAAGTCTAGATTCCCTCACTCCACATTTCTCTCCATGACATGCTCAATGATGATGATTTCATCAGGACCATTTAGCATAGTTAGAGTTATTAGATGAATGTCATCTTAACGCTCTGGATCACCTTCAAGTTTACCAAAAATGTATCAAACGTGCCTATGAAAAATGTGTCCATGAATGAACCTTCCAAGTCGGTGACCTTGTCTGAAAGAAAATCAACATGTAACCAAAGTAGAAAAAAGTAAATGGGGAAAATTTTCTCCTAATTGGCTTGGACCATACATGACCCATACTTATGGATCAGGTGCTTATCATTTATCTTCACTCGATGGTAAACCCGAACCTGAGCCCCTTAATGCCTTGCATCTTTGACCATTCTATTGTTGACTTGTTGTCATCCTACCTCACCTTTTGTCTCTTTCCATGCTCATCCCTTGAGTGCTATTCACTTCATACACCTCACCAATGATTAAACAAGAATCATGTGAGTACCCATCACTTGTTATCTTCTCTTGAATATGTGTACCACGATGCATTGCACATAACATGATTCTCATGGATACTTTTTGTCTACCTTTAGATGAGATCCCATGGTCATTCCACCTTGCCTTTTGAACAAGAGTCCTATCTTCCACCTTGGTCTTGTCCATGACTTCAAAGCCCTCACATGGGATATAACTCCTTGAGTCAAACTTCCACTCAAAAGATGACTCCCTCAAAAGGACATCTTCCTCTCGACAATCACTGCTATAAATAGACTGCTCCCTCGAAGGACAACTATGTAAAGCTTAAAAAAAAAAAAATGAGAGCAACTGAAGCTTCCCATCATCGATCAACTTCACGAAGACCTCAAGGAGTTAAATTTTCTTCATCCCATATAGACTTCCCACATCGATCAGTCTATCTCAACTATAAGTCAAAACAACAAACCTTTTTAGTCATGGACTTACCCATTGTGACCTCGGATCTCTTGCCCAAAGAGCATGCTACCTCACACCATATAACAATTAACTACCTTTCACCCTTCTTACCATTCCCACTCCCATTTCCTACTTGCCTCAAGGGACTTCTTGGAACTTAGACATTTGGTGATCATGTGACTACTTTTCACCATAGAACAATCAATCATGCAATGTCTTTAGGGTCTTACGTTCATCACCTCCTCCAAGGCATGATCTACTCGGTATGATCCTACCCAATCAGGTGGCTTTCTTGCCCCCTCTTATCTTTTAAACCATCTTTGTTTACATTTTGATTACCTTATACAGGACTTGGTCCTCGACGCTTACTTTTGGGGTAATCTTCTTCTTTTGCCACAATCGACATCACCTACATCACTTTACCTATAATCCACCCACACCTAACAGATCTAAAACCCACACCATGCCTAAAACCTACTAACTCATTTTCATACCTCATCATATTCTTCCCTAGCTCATGGGAGAACTACATCGGCCTGAGGTCCCTTTTTCACCGGGACTATGTAGGTAGCACTCCGAGGGCATGGGGCCCTTGGAGGTTAGCTCGGCCATTCTCTACCCTAAACAATTCATCTTCCATGTTCCTCACACCTCACTTAGTTTCCCTTTTTTATCCCAAATTGGAAATTAAACCAAACAAACAACAAGTTACTTCATATTTTAAATCCTTATCACAACATACATTTATTACGCCTAGCATTTCTTTATCATCACTATGCTTAGATTATACCACATCTCACATATGACCCATATTATCATTCATTGCATAAAATAATGAATCACAACTTCACCTACTTTCTAACTCAACCATGCCTATAACCTGACTCAATCCATGCCTATAACCTGACTCGATCCATGCCTAACCATGACCTGACTCGATCCATGCCTAAAACCTGACTCGATCCATGCCTAAACCGACCGACTCGATCCATGCCTAAACTAACCTGACTCGATCCATGCCTAAACGATCGATCCCTAAACCTGATCCATGCCTAAATCCATGATCCTAAACCGACTGACTCGATCCATGCCTAAACAAACCTGACTCCTAAACTCAACGACTCAATCCATGCCTAAATCAACCTGACTCCATCATGCCTAACTCACCTACTTTCCATCCATATCAAAATAACAAATCAAAATCTCATCAACACATCAACAAATCAAAAAATACCATGTATCTCATCATATAAATAAATCAATGTGTATCTCAAAAATACATGGCTATCTCATCATGTCCATCATCTCAAAATCAGCATGCAGGCCGATACACAATACAAAATGTCATCGGCACGTAGGCCGGTCTCATATATACAACAAAATAATGAAATAATACAAAATCTCTTGGCACGCAGGCCGGTATATGCTCAAAATAGACAAAATCTCTCATACATCCTCACTGTCATTGGCACGCAGCTGGTATGTGATAAAAAATACAACTATCTCTCGGCACACAGGCTGGTATAAATCACAAAAAGACTATCATACATCAAAACTAGGTGACCACATATCAGGCATCTCGGTGGATGTCCTCCATCTCTGTATCACCTATGCCCTCGGCCTCTGGGTCCCCTGTTGGTGCCTCAACTAGAGTGGCTCTCTGTGCATGCAGCCTTAGTAGCCTCCTCGATCGGGCCTCGGAGCTCGTTGACCTCTGTGCTCTCCACACTGTGAGTGCGGGATCTCATCCTCTCACTGGATGCTGTTGTGCCCTGTACTCGGCATAGGATATGAAGTCTATATCCCACCACCATCAGCTAGTCTTGATAATATCTAGCCTCACCTAGGGCATCCTGTAACCTAGATATAGGCATGGTCTGTGGTGGTCCCATAGGTCTCGGCCCCTGTACCTACCCTGTGGGACCCTGCCCCGCTCTGCCTGTGAACTGGGACCCGGTCCCGGTGCCTGTGATGGTGGTGCCTGTGGTGGTGCCCCCTACCCTGTGCTTGTATTTGGGCATGTAAGCCCCAATCTATGCTGCCTAGGTATGTGGCCAATGGCCTGTAAACCCTGGCCACCGTAAACTACCAAGCGAGCCTGTAAGGCTGCCACCTGACCATCCCCTCCTCTCCATCTCCATCTCCTCCACTAGCCATCTAGGCTTGCAGACTAGCCACACTATACATGTAGCTCTCTGCTACCTCGCCTCAGAGCCCTCCTGTATGTGTGTCTGTAGTATACCCAACTAGGTAATGAGTAGTACACTACCCTCGTAGGGCATCTCTCTCACGCACCGTGATGTGGTGGCTAGATCCGGCTTCCCGGTGCCTGGGTGGTATGGCTCATAAGTGAGCCACCCACCACCACTATACTCATACTCTATCTGTGCACCCGGCGTCATCTATCCGCCGGTCCACTGGCTGCTCCTCCTACCCTGTGGGCACTGTAGGCTGTGGTAGAGGTAAGGGCCTCTCCACGTCGTCTCTCGTATTGTGGGAAGGGCGGAGGTATGTCTATACTAGCCCGAACTCGCCACTGGACTCTATCTACGGGATCATCTCATACTCCCTAGCATGGTGACCTGTATCCATCTCTCTAGCTAGAGCTCAGCTAGCTCCTCATGCATATGCCTATATGAGGGGAATCCCACATATGGCCTCAGATAATGTCCACTCTAGAAAACCCCTCCAAGTAACTACCGGAAATAGGCCACATCATGTGTGGGCCTCTCAGATCTCCGCTCTCCAATAACCGACACCCATCTCCTATACCCCACCCTATAAAAATCTCACTAGGAATGCATCTGCTCGGGGCATCCCTATAGGCCACACACAAACTATGTGCTCATATGCCCAGCGTAGTGTAGTAAAAATGTATAACACAAGTTGAAACCTGTAGCCACCCATATGCCCACAACTCCTATACAATTGCACCAAGAATGTTGGTGCCTAGGAAAAGTGGGTCTCATCCACCATCATGTCATGGAGTACCCCCATCAGTGATCGGGGAAACATCCACCCTCTGCATCTGGTAGTGCATAGCAGCACACTGCCTCCATCAATAGAACCACTAGCCTCGTCTCCTCCGGATGGGCTAGGTACATCTCTCCATAGCTCAAGCTGGTGCTATGGAATCTCAGGTCGGCCATCCCCTCTCCAAAAATAGTCACAATCAGCTCCTCTGAGGCCTCGAGAGGAGATGGAGTAGACCTGTGCACCCAATATGGGTAGCCAGAAGAATCTGAACACGTCCTCAGGGTGATAGTAATCTCACCCATCGGTAGGTGGAATGTGTTGGTCGTGGAATCCCATCTATCGATGAGTGTGACCATCAAACTGGGCTGCCGGACTACATGTCGATATAATGCAATGAAACCCCACTCAAGCCCACTACCTCCACATGTTGTAGCTCCTCTCGGGGTCGTTGCACCATGCTGCACTGTCATGAGTAGGGGTGGAACCCTATCCCGCATATGTAGCTATGCTCTCCCCTGCATCCATACAAACAAAACATTAATCTCCATTTATCATATCCATATTTACCAATTATCATTTTCCCACACCCTATTTTCACCCTACCCATCTCAACCACCTAGCCCACATCACTTTTGGACCCTTGTTCCCAATAACCCGACTGGTACCGGTTCACCCTTACCGACCCCGGTCACCCCTTAACCGGCATCGGTCACCTGTTTGGTGACCGATACTGGTTCACCCTTACCTGACCCGGTCACCCCTTAACCAACATCGGTCACCTGTTTGGTGATCGATACGGTACCGATTAACCTAACGACATCGGCCAAACTTTGACGCCGTCATCATCATCGTGTAAAACCCACGATTTCCCAAAACCCCCTTTTCTAAAAAAACCTCCCCTTACCCCTTTTACCCACCTACAATGACCTACACTACCCTGGACCTCCACCCACCCCACCTATCCCATTTATTTACCCTCCCCATTCCTCTTTTTACCCACTATTCCCCCATTTCCAAATTTAACCCATTCCCACCCACAAAAAAAACAAAACCCAACCAAAACTACAAAAACAATATACTAATCCTCTACTCTATCTAATCACATACACCTAGAGTAGGGTGCTTACCTCATGTCATGCTGCCATCATCTCGGTGGCATGTCTGGCCATTGCACCGGTGGCCCACCCGATCCCTCTCTGGCCTCCGCCATCACCAAATCGGTACCCGCAACCTCTACCCAATCAAATCCCTCACACTGATCCTGTGGACCCACTTCTCACCAACCGATCACCCATCATTCACACTACCAACTCAATGCTCCGCTCCATCTCGGACACTTTTCTCTCTTTTCTCTCTTTTTTCATTTTCTCAAATAGCTAAAAGACAAATGAATAAAAAAATGTGGATTTTTTGTTTTTATAACAAACCCGACCTAACCGACGTCGGTTACCCTTGACCAGCATCGGTCGCGTGCCCTACCCAACCATGGTTGGTTGACCTCTACCGACGTCGGTTATCCTTGACCGGCATCGGTCACCCTCACCTACCCATTGCCCTAAATTTTACCCTTTTACCCTACCCCTACCTCCTTTTTTACCTCACCCAACCTTCACCCTGATCATTTACCCCACCCCACCTTTACCCAAACCATTTCCCTCACATTCCCGACCTCATCATTTACTACCTCCCTTTTTCCTCCTTTGGGGACTCATTATTTTACCCCTACCTTGGCCTTACCCATGCTGTGACCTAGATATTTGGACCTGGACCATCGCTAGTGACCTTTGACCTCATGTGTTTGCTATACCTTGGCACTATTACCTGTGTTGTTGACCTAATGACCTTACCTAGCCTATTGCCATGACCGTTTATCCTGACCCTACCTTTGGTGTACCGGAACATACCTAAACGTTCCTACACCTAACCTACATGTGTTTCTGACCATATCCTATACCTTGGATACCAGAATCACTTCAACCTCATTTGGATAAACCTATCGACCTTAGATGATGTAGAGTTTGACTACTCTTCAACTGGTAGCATGTTGCTGTAGTTTATACGTGTGTGTGTGTTTGATTATTACTACCTTTGACCCTGACCCATTACCTAGCTTACCCGAGTAGACCTTGCTCCTCTTTCCCCATTACCCACCTTTCTTTTCATCACATTTACCTTTTATCAAACCACTCACCGATTCTTCCTGCTGCCTCGTCAGTTCCTGGTTTGAGGGGGATCACCTTCACCCACACATGGGGCAACCACATCTTATTTTTGTTAGTGTCACTTACTAATACAAGCTACGCAACAAAAAGGGGCAAAATGTAGACACTAAAATTAGGTCACACTCCCCTTTGGTCCCTCGACAAATAAGCACCCTTCATCACATTCACCTAGCCATGGCCCCCTTCACCTCACTAATATTAATTTAATTAAATTAATTCATTATCCTCACCATATTTATTATTTAAATATCTTAATTTAAATAATATCCACACATACACTTCACCTAGACACCTCATCAAGCCAACTCACCCTAAGACCTATTCTTAGTAAGTTGCCATAACTAACTAAGACTTACCAAAACCCTAAAAATCAATGCCTACATTCTCTCTAACCACATTCCCGCATGCTTACAAGAAGCTTCCAGTTTAATCCATGGGTTAATGACATGAGATCGAGAAAATCAAGAGGATCTCCTAGTTTAGTAAACCTAGGAAATCCCACCTTGACCGATGTCCGGTTAGCCCCTAACCATCACCGGTTAGCCGGAACCACCATCGGTTACCCTTTTAACCCCCAAAACAACCTTATTTTCAAGGTTGGAAAAGATTGGAAAAAGTTGGCAAACATTGAGATCTTCCTGAGAGATATCACATCTTCTGAGATCAAATTCAGTGAGAACACACATGCAAGGAAGGAGATCAAGTATTTTCTCTTGCATAACCACCCCAACAATGATCTGATCTAACCAAGCAAAGAGGAATGCACATGCAGCCCATGCAGAAGCTCTCCTATGATTGGTGATCACCTGCAACCTTCAACCTCTTACCAGCACCCCCATCCCTCACTCACAGGCATCAGGACTAGAATCCAAGTAAGTAAAACATTCTACTTCTTTGGTTCACTTCATTTTGTCATTATATTATCACCTATTGTTTACCTAGCCACCCATTGACCTCCTTCAACATTCCCCCTCCATATACCCATTAAAACCTCACCAAATCCCTCCCAAATCACCCAATACCTCATCGACCAACCAAAATCCTTTGTGCAATCACAAAGGAGACCCCAAACCCATTCTGTGGCATCCCAGAACTCCCACAGTAACTGGCACCACATTACACCTAACCACCGTCGGTCACCCTTAACAGCATCGGTTACTGTATGTGCTCATACAACCCAAAACAGGGACCTATCCACCTAATTTTACATCCCCTTAATCACCTGTGACCTACCTGAGACTTTTGTTAGACCTATAGAGACCCAAAACCAACTATTTGACCTTCGGATCCTATTCTAACCTAGCCTATTAGATTAGATCTTTCTTATTGTGTTTTAAGTGAGATACCTAAATCATTTCAAATTACAATAGGATTTATTTCATTTCCCACATTAAATTGTTTAAAATAGTGGACTGACAACCATCTAGGAAGTATCACACTTCCTAGATCTAGCACACGCTAGGTAGTTCACTGCACATATTGTTTAACTCTTTCTGGTGGTCTTGCTTTTCATCAACCCATCAACTAGCATTAAAACATGTATTCCTCCTACACCGTTACCCTATCTGTTTCATCAATACTTCAAAGAAATGTCTAAGAATCGGGTGTGTCATTTATATCTAGGATCTTGAGTGGACCCTACCGATCATCCCCACCATCATGTCTCTGACCATCAAATAGATCATCGATAAGACCTACACCTATTTCATCACCCTCATCACTACTGTATAAGATCTCTGGAGGTGGTCGGACACCTGCTACCCATGCCCCATCAGGTATAGTCAATCATCGTGGCAAGATAGTGGCATACCATGCCAAATAATCCGGTGTGGTGCCTGGATCTCTAACTTGTTGGGCAGTGGCCCAACCCTGTGGTACCACCTATAAGAAACTAGCCCTAGCTCGAGCAACTTGAATATGTGGCCCCATGGTCTGTCTCTCTGCATCGTGATGAGCATACCAAATATAAGGATAAGAGATGCCCTGAATCATGCCCAATTATTCTGGCACCGATCTACCTTGTATAGAAGCCGTAATATAGCTATGATTGCTAAGAAGGAAATTTTCTACCGCGTAGATGCCAAGATTTTCTCTATCCTCGAGCCATTGTATGTGTCTATAAGGCCTCTAAATAATGTCTCTCTCCTGCAAATCATTGAACTCTCACCGATAATAATAGATGTTGCCTAGGTGCCCTCATACATCATCTCCGATAGAGACCCATGCCATATATGTCAACTCCTCAGGAACTTAGGCATGCAACGCACCTACGGGCACCCAATCACTATATGGTCCCATGACCAAATTTATAACAATGACGCCGACCCCACCATCTTCTGATGGTGGTAAGTGATCAAATGCAGATCCTAGTATAGATGTGCCAAGTATGCACTAGCCCTAGTAATATCACTCACCACTGAACAATCCATGAACTACTGTGATCAATCCCAATGGAAACAATGTCCCTATCTTATCAGTGAGTAAGAACCCACTGATAAGAGCCATCAAGTAGAGTGGTCCTCGATGAATGGTCAGATCGGATATACACTTATGTAATGACACTGTCATACCCTCATGGGGTATCTCATCACGGAAAAATATGTCACTAATCATCGCAGGTGATCTCGAAAGAAATCACTCACGTACTCAATCACCGAACCAAAAATGGGGATGTGTAAAATATGCCACACATCCTCTAATGTGATGTTCATCTCTCTCCTATAGGTATCCTTAAGCACTAGCTCTCACTGTGCCACCGCTCAATCAAAGCGGTCAGTAGGCCATGATCTAGAGTGATCGATGGCATCCGCACTACATGGCCTAAACCGACCACCTCCAGTAGTACTGCCATATCACGACGGTGTCATCAACGCATGCTCGAATCCATCTTGGCTATGTGACTATGTCACTCTAACGCGTACTGATGTTGAAAACCATCTCTGTAAAACACTACATGTATTAGACACTAACAATTCTTCTAAGTTCTTCTATTGTTCTTCTATCCTACACTATTTTTTTCTTTCTTCTAAGTGTCATTTTTGGAATTTTCCTCTTATTCATCTCTTTTTTTTGGTGCTTGCATGCCCTTTTAGGAATGGGCACACCTTGTGGTGTATGTGCCCCCTTTTGGCATGCGTGCGTGTGTGCATTCTCCTAAGGGCACTTGCACCATGTTTTTGTTACCTGCGCATGTGTGTAGGTGTGTGTTGTGTTTGCGCCTTAAGGTTTTGGTGCTTGTGCATATGCTCAGATGTTATTTGCATGTGCGTGGGTACACACACATCTTTTATGTAACTATGTGTGTGTACATATGCTTCTTGAGGTGCTTACGCCACCTTAAGGGTGCTTGTGTCCCCGAGCATGCGCTACACCCTACATAAAAACCTAATAATTAATGCATTAATTACAACATTAAATGTGTAATTGACAAGTTAGGTCAAGCTACTCATGAAAGGATCCATCATTTGCATCTTTGGGTGTACTCCTAAACTTAGTCAATGCATCTCCTACTGAGCTCTCCCTCTCATCATCATCCTCTCGCTATCGAAGGTCTCACGTTAAATTTTGGTAGCGGTCGGTAACAAATGAATTACTCGTGATGATTTACCCCCTCGGGTGGGGTATATTAAACCATTCTCACTGGCCATGATGTATGGAAGACTTTTTTGATTTCCGTTATTGCTCTAACTCTTCTTTTACTCGTTGCAAATAATTATTTTATTTAAATAATTATTTTCCTTTCATTTTTCATCATGTTGGGGCATTATTTGTCATTTGGTACTCATTTCTTCTCATTAGGAAATTTTATTTCTCTTAGGCGATATCCCTTCTTCTACATGTTCCGACGAATAATTATTTATTATTAAATAATTCTTCTTTTAATTTTTCCATTGTGTTGGGGCATTATTTGCCTCTTGTTGCTTCTTTCTTCTCCTTGGGGAATTTCTTTTGTATCTAGGATATTCTTGCTGATTCTTCTACATATCCAAAATTAATTCAAAAAAAAAAAACTCCAAAAATCCTAAAAATTGTAAAACTTACAAAAATAGGTAAACTAGCTCATAGCGGCTGAAACTCATGTCTTGCACATGGTATTATTTCCATATCTTGTTGGAATTTTCATGCGTTCATGAATTAAACAACTCACAAATCATTTGACTTACAATAATTTACAAATATAACTTTCTTGCTTTGTCGGTGCACTGGGGCACATCTCGTTGCCTAAAATTGTTTTGTTGTGCACAACAGGTTTATCAATGGACCCCACACCCTTCATCCTCTCCCCTTTTATGTATGCTTTCTAGGGGCATCAATTTTAACCCTTGTCATTAATCATGAACATTTGGGGATCTTCAACTTGATAAAAAAACATTTGTACAACTGTCTTAACCATTGTTGGTTGGAATATGTGTGCTTGTACTTGTTTTCCCTATTAAATGAGATTGTTTCCTTTTTATATTGCATTGTTTTTATGTTGCATTGAGTGGGTGTTTTCAGCAATGGACAATTGTTCGTAGTATGGATTTTCATGTCATCCTACTTTTATCGTATGCTTATATTTTTAATAAGGACCGATGACGTAGATATTTGGCAATATGATGACACTAAAGTTGTTTTAATACATTGGATGAAAGCTTGTTCTTTCCTATCTATGTCTTCCTTCCTCTTCTACATCACTCTCCTATCAACATTATTATTTTGATGTTAGTTTTGGTGAGATAGGTCAATAACTAGTTCATTTCTAGCTCGAATTGGATATTCTAAGGCTCACCTTGAATTGTGTGATTTACATGGGACATTTTAGATTTAATGAATGTTTCTACATTGAGTCTATAAGGTTTCACAAAAATAATGAGGTCAGTTCATTGTCACATTTTTATGAACGAATGTTAAGAAGGTAAACAACTATTTATGAGTTTGAAACCCTAGCTTGAAAGTGGTATGGAAGAATTGCTTCCTAAGTGGAAAAAATTTATTCCTAGTAAATTTATGATTATTATATCATGTATAATACTCCTTCATATTTCTAGAAAGGTATGGTAGAGGTCATGGTGATGAGTGGACCCCACTCAAATAGGTCAGTTTGAAGAAGTTTATTTTGGGACAAGGTTATCTAAAGGAGTTACAAGATAAATTGGCATTGTGTGATGTATGTGAGGTGTTATTATTTATAAAAAGGTTTAAATACATTTTGATGCAATTTCATGGTAAAATGAGCTCTATTTAGATTGACTGGTTAAAGGGAAGTTTTGAGACAATAAAAATTAGTCTTGATAAAGTGAGCATAATAGAGCTACATGAGGATTTAGGAGGTGATGAAAGTTGTGTTCGAAAGAGAATCCGGGGGAAATTTCAGTGATATAATTTTTTCTTAATTATGATCATTTTAATATGTTTTTAGGGTCAATTTTTGGACAAGATAGGATCTACTGTATGTTTTGAGTTGTATAGAGCATGAGATCAATTATATGATGCTTTATATCACCTATAATGTGAAGAGGGATTAGTTTATAATATAATTAATGTATTTAGAGGTATTTATTTTTCCACGAAAGGTGTTAATTAGCTGATATTGTGAAAATAGAATTTTGGGTAGGCTGATTTAGTGAAGACAAAAGTGGCTGAAGTTTTATCAAGTGATTGTTTCATGACTTATAAATTTCTTAGATGTATTCTAAAGGTTATGAAATTTCCATTGAGTGGTCACATGACTTATTTAGAATATTTTTGAGTTATCTAGTGGCATAAATATGTTTTTAGGGACTTGAAGGGTGTAGGAAACAACTGTTTTGAGAAGAACAAATAACACTGATCCCATTAAACAAAATAATATGATTGGTTGAGCTAAATTGAGACCATTTATGATGTTTAAATGTTAATTTAAACATGTTTTGTTATTTATGGGTCATGAATAAGTATGGTTTTGATGTTAGGGTATTTTTCTCTTTGTGCCCATGGGGATTTGAGTCTTTTTAGAGCATGTAATGATGTTTTTGGATAGGCCAACCTACTTGGGTCACTTGTGACTATTATGATTTGAATTTTGGATGTTGTAAAGGTGTATGGATCGATCCAAATAATGTAAAATGTTTGTGTTTGAATTTGAAATGTGAGGGAGCTTATAAAAGGATTGTTTTTGGGTAATGTTTGGAGCTAATTATGTGTATGCAAGAAATGTGACCTAGGTGAGATATATTTGTAGTTTTTAAGCATGTATTTAGATCAGATCAGGTGTGTGATATTTCAATTAAGATCAGCAAGCATGTGTGCAAGGTTTTGAAGACTTGAGAAGTGAAGGAAGAGCTAGTTTGTGAAAGATTGAACACCTAGGGTTTGTATGAGGGTTTGAAGAAGTGAGAGCTGAACTATTAGTATCTTTCAGTTATGGTAGAAATAAATCAGAGATCATAACATCATAAGGTTGTTGAGTGGTTGTTCACAAAATTAGGGGTTGGTGCTCCTTGTAGGGTTGTAGATCTACTAAAATAGGGGTTGGTGATCCTTGTGGGGTTGGTGCCTCAATAAATTTGAAACATATAAATATAAGGATTGTGTTTCATTTGGTTTTATTCCCCTTGAGGGTTTCCCACTTATATCTTTTGTCTTTTGTTGATCATATTTTTTTATGGTTTCTTGCACATATCATTTTTGTTATATGCACACATTAATGGATGGTTGAATGTTTGTGAGTTTTGAATAAGAAAATATGAAATATGAATTAAAATTTGAGTAAGGATTGATTCACCCCCCCTTTGAGTCCATTTTCTTCTAACACATCACCCTCTGTTATGTCTTTGTGATTAATTCTTATGAAGGGTATATGATGGCCAATTTTAGTTTTAGAGGTAGTTGCTTCCTTGTTGTGACCATAATTAGGTGCCTCTATAAAGGCCAATTCATGGTGTAACATGTCTTCAAATATTATAAAAAGAGGATATTATGTTCTTTTTTCCCGAACCATACTAGTAAGGAAGGTTGGATTAAAAGTAGAGGGAAAATTAGCCCTAATTCTACCAAACATAGCAAGACTTGGTCTTTGTTTTTAAATAAGAAATTGTCTATGTGAGCGGGATCATTTTCAAATATGTTATGGTGTATTTCTTCCTCACCCCCACTATGATCCACAATACTTTATTCCTCATCATAATATGTGTCTAAATGGTTAGAAGGAAGTGGTTAAATACACGCCTCTGTGTGTTAAATGTGTGATAAGTTCCGTGATGGAATGTGTTTTACAAATATTTAGGATATTTGTGTAAATTTTAGAAGGAATCTATGCCAAAATGATAAACGTAACATCCATAAAGATGAATTTTTTAAGTTCTTGGTATGTTTTATGAAAGTTATCAAGGAAAATCTATGAGATTTTGACAACGTAATGACTATGAAGATGAAACTTTCCTAGGATTGAATGTTTGAAATTTTTGTAAGGAGACTAGGAAAAGTTTGGCAGCATAACAACATAATTTCAAAAATCAATCAAGTTTTGGGAAAAAAAACTTTCAAGCACAAGTGTCAAAGATGTTGATATAATTTTGGCAAAAATTCGTGTTTTTCCTGTTTGGTAAAGGAAGCCAAAGTTATGAGTGAAGTATGTTTTTTGATGGAAAAGTAGGTGGCACAACTTGGAAAATTTTTTACCTTGTTCAATTACTAAAACAAGGTAGTAACTTGGACAAAATTTTTCTACGTATGATTTTTGATGAAGGATACGAGATGCAACTTGGATAGATTTTTACCTTGTTCTATTAGTAAAACAAGGTTTTAACTCGGAAAAAAATTTCTTTGTAAAGGTTTGGTATAAACAAATAATATAGGATATGGTTGGTCCCGATGCCAAAAATATTCCTAAGTATTTTAGATTGTTCACTCACCAATATTTTTCTGAACAAGTATGCATACCATGATAAATCTTGAATATGGACTACACTCGTAATACATACGAATGGGTTTGTCATCATAGATAATATTTTCCATTCCTCACGGGTATTACTAGTCAAATATGAAAATGGGTCGCTACCCATTTTGTTGGTCGGCTCCTGAATGTGAAAAATAATTTGGGTTTCCTGTTGTACTCCTCACAATGAGTTTTAGGGATTAATCCCAATCATTTCACCACGATTAAAGCGAATGGGGTTTAGCCTTATCTAAAATTACAATTATGATTATTTTTATTATTGTTATTATATTCAATTGCACATGGTTTCGAGGAGGAGAAAGGGAGGTTATAATAAAAATAAAATGATGCAATAGCTATATTAGATTAGTCATTAGAAAATCCTTCACTTTTTCATCACAAAAATTTATGGCTATTAAAAATGAATTGTAGTGCATAAGTAAACACATTAAAGCATATAGCCCATATGATAAGATGAATTTAAATATTTTTTTCTCTTCATTATTTGGTAGTGTTAAAGAGGCATTCCCTTGATGGGATGTGAAACAACTTGTGTAAATAAATGATTTTAAGCCTTTATTTCCAAAAATTAATGCAAAAATGTCAGTTAAAGCATATTATGTGATTTTTTTAGAATGCATTAATGGTTCCTTTAATTTATCCTCATTATATAGCTATCCATGACATGTTTCCAAGTAAGTATGTACCACTATATTTTATTTAGTAACTATATGTAGAGTTACATTTATGGAAGTTAGTTGATTATACTAGTATTCCCAAATATAGAGGTCTTGGAAAGGGCCAAATTTGACATCTTGGTAGGTCACCTCATGAAAATAATAGGAAACCAAAGGTTAACATTTAAATGTTTATAAACCTATTTTTTAGGAGGTGGATTTAAGACTATAGTTAATGAGATTCATGTGAGTTTCTTAGAGAGTGTGGCAATGTGTGTACAAAATATCTCTTTAGATCATGTGGGAACATTTTTGGACTCATCATGTCACTTAATAATCAATCCTTGGAATGTCATGTGATATGATATAGACATTTATAAATTCATGACCTATACACATTGAGGATGTTGATTTTATTTAGGATGGATAGATAGTTTGTAGTGTTGTTCATCAACTACTTGTTGATAACACAAAGGCCAAATATTTTGTTAGAGTTCATTATGTCATACCCATCATTCAAGTGACAAAATTTATGGATCTTATGCTTGGATTTAATCATGGGAATGGGGTAAGGCATCAATAATTTGGTCATTCTAGATATTTTACAAATTCCAGATAGATAGTTTTACCCTGAGGGTTTTAGGAATACACTTTTCTAGACCCACAAAGATATAAGTCATCACAAATGCTCCTATTGCTATCCCTTATATGAGAATGCTATATGATTTGAATCATTTGTCTCTTGGAAGTATCTTTAATATATTACAATATTTTTAAATTAAAATTAATTATAGGAGTTATATTTAAATTTTTCTTTAAATTTATTTTTGTAATGTATCTTGGAGTATCTACATATTTACACATTTATTATGGCGCATTAGATGTATTAAGGAATTCTCACATTTCTTATGTCTCAATGATGCAAGAGAAAACTGACATTTAAGGCCTTCAGGGTGTTAATGTAGGTGTTTAATCATACAAACATAACATGCTAAATTTTAGTAATTTGTTTAACATCGAATGTTTTATATAATGAAATAACAATATATTAAATTATGTTTCACATTATGTATTGATGTCATAGGGTTAATGGAAGGTGGCCTTTGTGGGACTAGGTAGAGTTAGTAGTCTTTCAGTTTTAGATGGACACTCTTTAGGTGGTAATGAACATTTTGCTACTCAATTGATACATCTAGTGGTTATATGTTTATTGGAAGCGATTTTTTAACCAATTTGAGATTGTATATTTTTGTACTCATTCGAAACTATATTTTTGTATTCCTTTGAGATGGCGCATATGGTAATTATTCAAGATGAACATTTTTTACTTATTGATATGGATAATTTTGTACTTATACAAGATGATTTCTTGGAGTCATTTGAGAAGGACATTTTTGTAGTTATTTGAGATGGACCATTTGTACTTATTTTCTACCATGCTTAAGCGATGCGGATCTAAGATGCATGACCAAAGGAGTAATAATTTATGTAAATGCGTTTATGGATAATTTATTAAAATGTAGATACAACTTCAAAAATCTTGTGAAGTGGAACAAGGAAGCTGTGCCACATATCATTTTGCGGTGGCTACATCATTAAGTGTAATGAATAAATTGTAATAATGGGCATAAAAATTTCTCAAAAGAAAGGGAGGAAGGTTAGAAAGGTTCACCAAAGTTCTCCCATCCATACAACTATTAGGATCCTTTATTTTTATTTTAAACACATGATGAAGATACTTTGTTTTCGTTCTCCAAATTACTAGCACGAAAAAGTGTCACTTTTGAATTCCTTCCCAAGTATCCCTAGGAAACAACTTATCTACATTTTAGAATATTAATCAAAACACTTTGTAAAATATTGTGACTTAATTTGACCTCAATTTTTTTACTAACCATAATATGAATGTGTATATCACTAGAATCATTGAAAAAAAAAGGTGGATTTCTAAAGATATTCTTCAAATGTAATTGCTATGGTTCTAGTACTTTAAAGTGTAACATCCACTTTTTGACACTTCATATCTAGAATTTTTATTTATTTTCTAACTCTTTATGTAGCTGATTTAAATACCCATATATTTAAATCTACATAAACCTTAATGCAATCCATTTCGATTAACTGTCATGAACCATGTGCAGTTGTATGAGAGAATACTGAACTTACTCGTTCTCCCTCAATGCTCTATACAAGCCATACATAAAATGTATCCCTTTGGTTCTCCTTTAACAGGATATGATATATAAGTGAAAACCCCTAAGTGTGTACCTGGGTTCCACCTATGAAATCCACAAGCATCTCACAACTTAGATAATGGTGAAATCTTGATAGTGTAATCAGCCACTTACACCACTTTGTGTAAAGTTTCGAGTCATGTATGCCATGCTCCATTCCATGACAACACACACATCATTAGGAAATTGTTATTTCACCTTAATCACTTATTCAGTTATATGGATTCACGAATGTTAATGCTTGTAACAACTACAAGTCTTGAACAAGGCACAAATCCAATTTAACCTACATGAAGATGTACCTCTATGTCATCCTATGATGCCTATGGGAAAGTAAGTGTTATCGTAACAATTCACCTTGTTACTTGACCACTTCCCTTCCCATAGCCATCATAAGTTGATATAAGGGTGCGTACCCAAGAGGTCCAAACTATTTTTGTAACTCTATCAAGGTTTGTACTTAAGACAACACCATGCCACACTCCAACCTCTTGATAAGACAACTCAATGTAGTTGCTAAGCATAAATATCCTAATAATGACATCCGTCATTATAGGGATACGAATGTGTAGCAATTGCAGCGAGTTAGCCCACCAAGAAAACGGTATGGAACATGGTATCTAATGTTTTCAAAGTAATAATAATCATTTAAGAATAGTCTAGGTTTTACGAAACCTTCTCCACGAATGGGTCGTACCTAGGATCCGATTTAAGTTGATCCTAGGACCTCAATCTCCTTATCACTTATTTTCCTTACTAGGTTTCATGCTCAAGATAACCGTAAATGGAGAATGATACTATTCAGGTCTAAGACCAGTATTACAAATTAAAATCTATCCTTGCTTAATCAATTAAGCCCATGTTTTCTTTATTTCATAAATTAGGAAAAGGTACTTACCTAAAGCTAGGTATTTAGGTATGCTTCATACCTTTTTGTTCTAAGTACCATGGACTATTGATGCCAATATAAATTAAGCATAAGCGCTTTAATTTTCTCAATTGCAGCTTATACACGAGTGTTCATTTATTACACACACACACACACACACACACACACACACACACACACACACACACACACACACACATCAAGTAATATATATCTGGGGTATCGATAAGATAGGTTTAATGAACCACTTGCTTACTCAATTTCCCAGCATAAGGTCTATAATCCCATTTTAAATGATCACTTACTAATTCTCCTTTAGAGATAATTATAGTGTTGATTAGGGATAAGGTTCAAATACTATGTTCTTTTTAACTTGGTACACATGTTTCCATCTTGCTTCCATTGTATATGAACTGATTATATGCTCATAATGATGTATCAAGGAACAACCCCTTGTTAAAAACATTTCATCATTTTGAATAGAATATCCCATAACGCAAATGATCATTATTCTGCAATTCTCGATTAGTGAAACCATTCTCAATATATTTTAGGTCGAGGTTACCATAAACTCTTCCTAATCATGCTTAGGTGTATTGTCCTCATATGAGACTTAGTGTTGCTTCCACAAGAATTCATAGTTACATTCGATTTAGCATCACTTAAGTTATAAAATAGTTATAGCTCGAATATACCCTCTTATCATAACCATAATATGGTTCCAAAATCATCCAATTTGCTTTCCTAGAAGCGGCCATTTACGATAGGCAATCTTATTATTAGAAACATATTGTTGGTTTAGGTCACCTTAATCATAACCCTTGATGAACTTATCACCGGGTGTTCAAGTTGGTTGATATAATACTTTTTATAATTAGATAGCTACCACTTGGTAACTGCTCTATTTCCAAATAAGTTTATCACCTTTTTAATTAAAAGCTAATATTTATAAGAAAATTTCCATTCTTAGTTCATTATCTTCCTCTTAGCATCCACACATAGGTTGTGTGTAGCACATACTAATTTGTATTTATACCCATGCTTAATACGATAGTATATTAGATACAAGTAGCCTAAAAGTATTAATTGCAGATATAAAATCCATCTTTGTTAATTAATTTCCTTTAAATCAAGACATTGTAACAAGAAATTTGACCCTTAGTTCATACAAGGAATATGTACAATTCATGTCTACAAGGATGATCAAAGTCATTTCATTTAATGATTAAAAACATTTACATTTAAGGGCAAGTTATTTCTCACATTCAAGGAGAAGTATTTGATTTAAGAGCATTAAAATCATTCATATCTTAAGAATTTCCTCAATCAAAAGAATATGCCAACTAAATACTTCACCCTTCCATGTCGTGTTATCTCGTAAAATTGTTAGCACAAGTCGGTTCACATGAATCGAGCATGATAAGCACCAATCATCATAACGACATGCTTTACTTAGTTATTTCATAAAAACAACTCTCATTTTCTTTATACTACTAAAATTAAGAAGGAAAACCATTCTTCCCAAGCATGCCAAGAGCAAAAATAATGAGCCAAGAAAGAAATCATTTACAATTTACATTTCAATACAACTTACTTCGTCACTTAAGTTCTAAGATTAACATAAGAACCAAAAGTACTCAACATATTAAGTACATGTGTAACATGATTTTGTCATGTAATCCATACTTGCATACTGTAATTACTACCCAACCATTAAGTAACCATAAGTATAGAAAGTATCACATACAAGAAATATCTCAAGTCTTGCTTGACATAACCAACGATGGATTTCATACATCCCTAGGGTCAATTAAGATTCAAGAAATTATGCCAAGGATTCAAGAGTTTTTAACTAAAAGTATATAATCAATGCTTATCTAAAGGATGATAAGAAATCATATCATCATGCATGAAAAATGAACAGATTAAATTCCATCTGCTAATTTCATAGCCAACACTTACATCATCATGAGATAACCGATCATTCCAAGTTCGGAAAAGAACAAAGTTTTATACCTCACTATTGTTTTTAGCATATCAAGATCGGATAACACTATTAGCACTTAACAACCTCTAAGATAGCGGTTACCTTGTGTTGTCAAGATAACACAGACTGTTACCTAATCAAGATAGCTCATATGGACTCTCAAAGCCTTATGGGTATTTCCTTGGTAAGTCAAAGACACCAATAGAATGAGAAATGATCTCCTAACTTGTTCCACTAAATAATGTTGGAGCATACCAACCAATTTCATGACACAACCAAGAAAAAACAAAAGGAAATTTTTGATGTCATGAAGACACCGTACTCACCAAGGCAAAAGAATTAAATTTGCTAAGAGAAAATGAATCACTTCAGGTGAACTTGTATACCACACATTTTAGCTTAGAATCCTGACACCTAGAGAGGATCTAACATATTCACACAGACTCGGTTGTTTGTCATGTCAAAACCATTAACCCATCATAATAGTGTAGGAATATATAGATTAACTATTTTATCCCATAATAAGTTAATAAACAAACTTGTTGCATCCAGTTTATTAAAAAAACACAAAGTATGGCTAACAAAATTAAACAAGTTTTGTTCCGTATCAATTACTACGAAGAAGTAATAAAACCATACATCACAATCCAAAAGCCAAGAGGCTTTATCATAGAAATATTAAATTTCCATCCATACTTAATGAATCAAATTCAATCAATTAAGACATAAACCAACTTCAAATAAAACCGCTAAGCTCATAAAAAGGGATCAACAAAACTCATGTATCGTTCCATGTCTTTTCCTAAACCTTCTAACAGCTATTTAAATGGTAGATCGGTACTAGACACAATAATCATCAAATCTTCAGTACAGATTTTTAAATCCAAGAAGAAGGGTATCAAAAAAATCAGCAATCATAGTCGAGAGAGTGCAGATCTCTGAAATCAAACACGGTTCTAAAAATTCTTTCCTATTTGTTAAGATATTATAACCCAATAAAAAGATCTGTTCAACCCTTTTCAACCAAAAGATATAATGCAAAAGCCTCTAAGAGGACAATTCAACTACTTAGGATTATTTCCTTAAAACAACAGTAAATTGCAAATATTTCAAGAAGGAAAAGGTTCTTAGTATGTAATCGACTTTTATTTTACACTAAACATAGCATTATGGGTAGAACAACCAAGATTTTAAGGAAGTCAAAGTGATAAAATAAATGAATTAGCCCTCAAGATAGCTACAAGATTTTCACAGGAGCACAACAAATTTCCAGTTACAGAAGGATTATAGAAGCATCTGAGTGCTAAGTGAGGTAGATTTTATCTCTAAGAGAAACCAACTCAGAACATAATAAGTCCTCAACCTGTATTGAACTCGGAAAGAGTCAAATACTACGAGTTTAGAAGAAGAAAAATGAATATCAATACAAATAAACAGAGCAGAGTACCCGAGAACCTCAACCTGATGAGCAACCAACTAAAACTAGATTGCAAATGAATTACTTTGATTAGCTATTAGGAGACTAGGCATTGTGTCACACCGCCATACGTATTAAATCATTAACGTCATTCAAGAATGCCCATTCAAGGGTTGAAGATCAAACATAGTATTTTCTTTGTAGATACCCTCATTATCTCGCGGCTAGATATTACTATTAAATACAATTGTCTATCCTCAGTACAATTACTTACTCAAAAGAAAACTAGGTCGACTAAGCATAAATTCTACCTCCTATAATGCCAACACGATTCCACATGAATTGTTTTCTTTAAAAAGAAACAAACCCAGTTTTGTAAATCTAACGATTACCAGGACAAGGAAAGTCATCTACAACCAAAACCCCATAAACACCGATTTTAGTATTCCATAGTGTCTTGCAAAATATATATAACCCCAGGAAGGATGGATAGAAATTTAAACAAAGTTTTCTATGGTTTAATTACTTATTAAATTCTCAACTTGAAATAAGAATTCAAAACAATACTATCCTGTCAAGCCAAAACCCAATGATGAATACAACTGCAAAACTCATTCAACCCATGGAATACATTGTTTTAGAGAAACAATAAATAACATTGAAGTCTACAACCATTAATTTATTTCCAAATAGCATTCATCACAAATCAATGGTAAAACATACTCTACAGAAGTAAGAATAAATCAATTCTACACCACTGAAATTATGAACACAAATTTTATTCAAATTAAAGTTCATTTTGTGAAATTACTAAATGGAGCAAGTAGTTATAATGAGTTTTAGGGCATATCATTCTGTTACACTGTCTTCCTTTCCTTGCAATGCTTTCACGATTCCTCAGAAAAATACCAAAACTTTTAAAGTGAATTCCTTTATCAATAGATCACAATGTTTCCTCGATGTTTATTAAGTCTGAGAAACTTGTTGTCCAGTGAATTTGGTATTGTTCTCATCATGCAAACTCTCAATAGCTTATAGTTCAATTTTTCTTGCATGCGAGAGGTTCTGCGAGTTTTTATCCATGTAATGAATCGATACCAAAAACTACCTTATTTTCCCCAATCCAACCATGCATTGCCCGAGGAAGGTGGGAGTTTATTACTTAATAAATGACATTAATGCAGCGATTAGAGAGCTTGCCGCCAAGTTTTTCAAGCCAACTATCTTTATCTTCAAAATTTGGTAAGATTCCATATGCATGCCATGCAAAGCACCTATAGTTTTAGTTAACCGAAATATCCTTTCCAAAAAACTCAATTGGCGGGGAAAATTAAATTAAAAAAATAAAGAATTCTATGCAGATGTACTGGTGGTGGGGTGCCAACTCACCACCTGATTTAATTTAAAAACTTTAGATTATATAAATTAAGGTGTCAAATAATATCCCATGCAATAATAATTCGGTGTTCTACTTTTCATGACTTAGGGATTAACAAAATTTAATATGTTTATATATCTTTTCGAATAGCCAAATGATGTCAAATCTAACTTCTCAAACAATAAGTCATCATGTTGGGTTAAGAACCATACTACAAGATTAGGTTATCCCCTTTCAAATTACACAAAGTTAACACATCCCCCATAGTACTTATTTAACTACTTTAAACTTTGAAAAATCCCCTTATGTTTGTATATTTATATATATTTATATATATATATATATATATATATATATATATATATATATATATATATATATATATATATATATATATATATATATATATATACCAAGCAATTATAATATTGACGTCGATCAAGTAAATTATAGGCATATGCTCGAGAGAATTGATGTCTTCAATTTTAGTGATCAATTCCTTGATTGTTAGTTCTATATCCCTTAAAATATGATCATGATAGCATTAGTCATTCGATGGGGTAGACTATCGGTTGGTTAGATCAAGACCTATTATTAATCAACAAGAAGTCTTGTTTACATTCCAAATTAGGTCGTTAAGCAAACTATCAAAACTGTCAAGGCCTTAACATAACTTAAATGTTTAGAAATTTAATAAAGATGAGCAATAACAACACTATTCACTTTTAAGGCTTAAATTTACGCCAAGTATTTTATGACATACTTCATCACAACGACGTTATGTCCCTTAATTATCAATACACAAAGATGCCAACAACCAAGGCTGAAACCATTGGTCCTATCATCCCTTTAACAACAAAAGTAGAGAATCCATGGGGTATTACATACCTCCCCTCTTAAAAGCATCATCGTCCCGATGATGTGGTCTTTATTAAATGAAATAAAACAATTCCACACAGGTTACAAAATAATTCCTTCAACATAGACACCATTTTCCCAGATAGTTTATGGTTTTCCAATTCAGAACTTAGATTCAATAGTTATAGTAGCTTATTAGATCGCAACAAGTCACGCAACCCACATTAAGCCATGATTCCTTCACTAAAGTAAATCATTTTTGTACAATATGTATATTTGATATAAAATATATATAGTTAAAACAAGCTTTGAAAAGCTGAACCCAATAAGGAAAACCCCTTGTTTCTCTTTAAAAAAAAACAGAACAACCAACTCTAACAAGCTTACCTGGTACCCTTTAAGGAATATTTCTTCCTTTTTGCTGAAATTACAGTGTGTGAACTTGTAGTGGTTCATTCAGATAGATCATTTTCCTCAACTCTGTTAAATACTTTTTGATTAGAGGATTAAAAACTTTGCAATATTTAGTCAAAAAGTTGAGGCACAAACAATCATTCTTCAACTAAACTAAATATTTCATATTTCACCTATTAACCACCTCAACATAGCTTACACTTTTAATCTCCTATACCTAGTCCAATCAAAGAATATTGTCAACGTGGTTATCCAAGCTTATGGATACACCATATTTGTTTATTTAAGAATTTGTTTTAACAAATATTGACTCATGAATGAGTACTGATAGCCTATTTACCCATCCTCAAGAAAAAGGGTTTATAAGTTTATAGAAGTTCATGGAAGTGGGTTACCCAAAACCTCTTGAAGTGTTAAGTAACAAAGTTACTTTATCAGTTATAAATTTTTCCATCAACAAATTTTTATTCCACTGTTAAAAGTCAACAGACTGAATATGATAATTTCAGTATCTTGGGTTAAGATAATAGTTATGTACATCAAATATTTGATAGAATATAAAACAATCATTCAGATAAATGCTACCTAATCAGATTTAGGCTAAAAATTAGACATTTTTTATTCCATTCCACAAAGAAGTATTAGGTTTCACATTTCGATCGGTTTTTTTAGTACAACAATCCATATTTTCTTTCTTTTAGTATTGAAGAATACTAATCTCATGGATCCCTTCACAATTTCCTTTGTTTATCGTTAGGGATACATATTCCTTTCCCATGTTGTCTACTCTTGCAACATGCTTCATCATTCGATGCTTGTTCATCTTCTTTAAGGGACATTGGCTGGCATAATGCCCATTACCACACATGAAACATCCACCAAGTAGGTCCCGACTGACCGCATTTAACTTTGTCATTTGCAATCAGTACTATGCTTTTTCTTGCAGGTCATCACTGCAAGTTTTTGTGCAATTTTATCTTTGGAAGAACACCTTTTCCTACTATGCTTTTTCCACAACATTTTCTTAGAATTCCAAGATGAAGAAGAATTATCTTTCTTATTATCCTTTTCATTTTTATGAGTAAAAAATTCTTCAGATTTGGTTTTAGCTTACTGGATTTTCCAAATATCATCTTGTGAGAAAAAGATCCAAGTTTATCCAATGCTTCCCCAATTTTGGGTTCAGTTCATCTTTGGATTAGTAAGTCCAAAACTTGCCACCATTGATTAGTTCATCATTTAAACAACTCTCATGTTGTTTGTTAGTAACAGAACTTAAGTTGTCCTTTATCCAACTTATCATTTTCACCCATCACCAGCTGCTCCAAGGCATCTATCCAGTTTCGGGTATATTGAAGGATTGCTAGAATTTTGTCTAACTTTTGCACCATTGAAACCACAACAAAATCTGACCCGGTTCTTTCTTCTTGGTGCATCCTTCTCATATCCATTTTATTCTAAAAATAAAATAAATTTTTTAATTAGCGTAAGGTCCCAATAATTTCAAGAGTTGTAACCTTCAGATCTAATACCAAAAATGTAACATCCACTTTTTGACACTTCATATCCAGATATATATATATTTTTCTTTTCTAACTATTTATGTAGCTGATTTAAATACCCATATATTTAAATCTACATAAACCTTAATGCAATCCATTCGATAACTATCATGAACCATGTGCAGCTGTATGAGAGAATACTAAACTTAATCGTTCTCCCTCAATGCTCTATATGAGCCATACATAAAATGTTTCTCCTTTGGCTCTCCTTTAATAGGATATGATATATAAGTGAAAACCCTAAGTGTGTACCTAGGTTCCACCTATGAAATCCTCAGGCATCTCACAACTTAGATAATGGTGAAATCTCGATAGTGTAATCAACCACTTACACCACTTTGTGTAAATTTTCTGAGTCATGTATGCCATGCTCCATTCCATGATGACACACACGTCATTAGGAAATTTTCGTTTCACCTTAATCACTTATTCAGTTATATGGATTCACAAATGTTAATGTTGTAACAACTACAAGTCTTGAACAAGGCACAAATCTAGTTTAACCTACACGAAGACGTACCTCTATGTCATCCTATGATGCCTATGGGAAAGTAAGTGTTATCGTAACAATTCACCTTGTTACTTGACCACTTCCCTTCTCATAGCCATCATAAGTTGATACAAGGGTGCGTACCCAAGAGGTATAAACTATTTTTTTAACTCTATCAAGGTTTGTACTTAAGAAAACACCATGCCACACTCTAGCCTCTTGATAAGACAACTCGGTGCAGTTGCTAAGCATCAGTATCCTAATAATGACATCCGTTGTTATAGGGATACGAATGTGTAGCAATTGCAGCGAGTTAGCCCTCTAAGAAACTAGTATGGAACATGGTATCTAATGTTTTCAAAGTAATAATAATCATTTAAGAATAGTCTAGGATTTACAACACCTTCTCCACAATTGGGTCGCATTACTAGGATCCGATTTAAGTTGATCCCAGGACCTCAATCTCCTTATCACTTATTTTCCTTACTAGGTTTCATGCTCAAGATAACCGTAAATGGAGAATAATACTATTTAGGTCTAAGACTAGTATTACAGATTAAAATATATCCTTTCTTAATCAATTAAGCCCATGTTTTCTTTATTTCATAAATTAGGAAAAGGTACTTTCCTAAAGCTAGGTATTTAGGTATGCTTCATACCTTTTTGTTCTAAGTACCATGGACTATTGATGCCAATATCAATTAAGCATAAGTGCTTTAATTTTCTCAATTATAGCTTATACATGAGCGTTCATTTATTACACACACACACACACACACACACACACACACACACACACACACACACACACATACATCAAGTAAGATATATCTGGGTTATCTGATAAGATAGGTTTAATGAACCACTTGCTTACTCAATTTCCCAGCATAAGGTCTATAATCCCATTTTAAATGATCACTTACTAATTCTCCTTTAGGGATAATTACAGTGTTGATTAGGGATAAGGTTCAAATACTATGTTCTTTTTAACTTAGTACACATGTTTCCATCTTTCTTCCATTGTATCCGAACGCTTATATTCTCATACTGATGTATCAAGGAACAACCCCTTGTTAAAAACATTTCATCATTTTGAATAGAATATCCCATAACACGAATTATCATTATTCGCAATTCCCGATTAGTGAAACCACTCTTAATATATTTTCGAAGGTCAGAGTTACCATAAAATCTTCCTAATGATTCTTAGGTGTATTGTCCTCATACGGGACTTAGTGTTTCTTCCACAAGAATTCATAGTTACATTCTGATTTAGCATCACTTAAGTTATAAAATAGTTATAGCTCAATTATACCCTCTTATCATAACCATAATATGGTTCCAAGATCATCCAGCTACTTTCTTAGTAGTGGCCATTTAAGATAGTCAATCTTATTATTAGAAACATATTGTTGGTTTAGGTCACCTTAATCATAACCCTTGATGAACTTATCACTCGGGTGTTCAAGTTGGTTGATATAATACTTTTTATAATTAGATAGTTACCACTGGTAACCTGATCTATTTCCAAATAAGTTTAACACCTTTTTAATTAAAACATAATATTTATAAGAAACATTCCATTCTTAGTTCATTATCTTCCTCTTAGCATCCACACATAGGTTGTGTGTAGCACCTACTAATTTGTATTTATACCCATGCTTAATACGATAGTATATTAGATACAAGTAGCCTAATAGTATTAATTGCAGATATAAAATCCATCCTTGTTAATTAATTACCTTTAAATCAAGACATTGCAACAAGAAATCCGACCCTTAGTTCATACAAGGAATATGTACAATTCATGTTTACAAGGATGATCAAAATCATTTCATTTAATGATTAAAAACAGTTACATTTAATGGCAAGTTCTTTCTCATATTCAAGGAGAAGTATTTCATTTAAGAGCATTAAAATCAGTCATATCTTAAGAATTTCCTCGATCAAAAGAATATACCAACTAAATACTTCACCCTTCCATCTCTTGTGTTATCTGTAAAATTGTTAGCACAAGTCAATTCACATGAATTGAGCATGATAAGCACCAACTCATCATAACAACATGCTTTACTTAGTTATTTCATAAAAATAACTCTCATTTTCTTTATAAATTCATATTACAGAAATTAAGAAGGAAAACCATTCTTTCCCAAGCATGCCAAGAGCAAAAATAATGAGCCAAGAAAGAAATCATTTACAACTTACATTTCAATACAACTTATTCCGTCACTAAAATTCAGTCACTTAAGTTCTAAGATTAACATAAGAACCAAAAGTACTCAACAGATTAAGTACAGGTGTAACATGATTTCCATCATGCAATCCATACTTGCATGCCTGAAATTATCTACCCAACCATTAAGTAACCATAAATATAGCAAGTATCATAGACAAGCAATATCTCAAGTCTTTCTTGACATAACCAACGATGGATTTCATACATCCCTAAGGTCAACTAAGATTCAAGCAATTATGCCAAGGATTCCGAGTTTTTAACTAAAAGTATATAGTCAATGCTTATCTATAGGATGATGAGCAATCATATCATCCTGCGCATGAAAAATGAACTGATTAAATTCCATCTGCTAATTTCATAGCCAACACTTACATCATCATGAGAATTAATTGATCATTCCAAGTTTAGGAAAAGAACAAACTTCCATACGTTAGTATTTTTCAGCATATCAAGATTGGATAACACTATTATCACTTAACAACCTCTAAGATAGCAGTTACTTAGTGTTGTCAAGATAACACGACTATTACATAATCCAGATAGCTCATCCAGGACTCTCAAAACCTTATGGGTATTTCCTTGGCAAGTCAAAGACACCAATAGAATGAGAAATGATCTCCTAACCCGTTCCACTGAATAAGGTTAGAGCATACCAACCAATTTCATGACACAACCAAGAGAAAACAAAAGGAACTTTCTAGATGTCATGAAGACACCGTAATCACTAAGGAAAAAGGAATTAAGTTTGCTAATAGAAAATGAGTCACTTAGGTGAACTTGAATACCACACATTTCAGCTTAGAATCCTAACACCCAATGAAGATCTAACATATTCACAGACTTAATTAATTGTCAAAACTAATTAACCCATCATAAGAGTGTAGGAATATATAGCTTAACTATTTCATCCCATAATAAGTTAATAAACAAACTTGTTGCATCCAAGTATATTAAAAAAACACAAAGTATGGCTAACAAAATTAAACAAGTTTTGTTTCGTATCAATTACTACGAAGAAGTAATGGCACCAGTGATCCAAAAATAATCAAATTTTTATCTACTTGATCTCAGACCCTTATAGTCTTTAATTATTGCTGACAATTTTCTCCTTTTAAGTAATCAATTTAGAAATTAATGCAAGACAATAAAGACAATTGCATAATGATTGATTACGGAGTTCGGAAATTGGCTACGTCTCCGGGTTCTTATCGAACCATTCCACTAGTCAAAACTTGTAAGTTACAATAGTAATTTCAAAAGAAAACCTAATGGAAACTATTAAGAACTTTCTTACAAGAATAACTAGACCTTCAGAAGACAAGGGTGAAAAATAGCACCCGACTTCCACCTTCCTGGTGTATTCAAGCAAGCTCGATGTCACGAGATCCACTTTGTCGGAATCCTCCGGTTCTCGATCGGCTTTCAGGGCACGCTTCATAACGCCCTATGACACTTCGGTCGATATTCTAGGATTCACAATAATTTGGTGTGGCACTATGGGCCGACTAGGTAGTATTAATAACTCCTAGCCACAATAATTTTAATTTACTATTGCATGAACATAATAGGTCAATAATAATTAAAATAATAATGCCTAAATAAATTAGGTCTTCACACAACTATGCCCATGGCAACTAACTCTCCTCTTGGCTCACTTTGTGCCTTTCTGAGCTCTAGGAATGAGCTTCTCCGTTGCGTTGTGTGTGTTGTGTGTCCATTACAATGAAATGGGTTCCCTATTTATACAAAAATAGGGCCCTTAAAATAATGCCTCAAATATTATCTAAGGCTAATATTAGCATAGCCCGTAGCAAAATAAATGGGATAGGCTTATCTCCATTTTGCATATTTTAATGGGCTAATTACCCATGTTGGCAGATTTGTTTGATTGAGGGGATAAAATCCCATTTTAGTGGCCTTAGATTTTGGGAAGGTTTTAATAAACCTTATCTCCTCCATTCTTCACGTGGATCTTTCCACACATGGCATTTTCCCCCCAACACCGCTTCACTTCCTCCCCATCATGTGGACTTAGCATATGGTTTGGAGTTGGGAATTATGTGGGTTTGGAGGATTATGTGGGCTGACCACTTTGCATTAATACATGGCTTCACAAATAAAACCCACCCACTTAGACATGTGGCATAATGCGTGGTATTTGGGAATAATGCGTGCAAAATAATTACAAAGTAATATGAAATTCGACCCATATGAGATATGATGAAAAAGACCACCTGTTGACCCAAAATTGGAAAATTGAACAAATTCGATTCATGGTGGCAAGCCACGTGGTGGCTTGTGGACCCACCATGTTGGCGATAATACCATAGTCCACACGACGGTCAAGCTCCCCTCTGTAACAAAAGTTGAGCCTCTTGTTCGGTGAGCAATATTTTATGACCGTTAAAGACCGAATATCAAAACCAATAAATAACTCCCTTTGCATTTTCGCAACGTCTCATAGTACCCTTGGTCCAAAATTGACTAGTTTACCATAGTTGACTTTATCGTTGGTGAACTTTGACCGGACATATCTAGAGCTCTCGATGTCCATTTGTTGCTTTCTCATAGTCGATGGAAAGCTCTCGAAACGATCTTCTACACTGACACAATTTAGGGATGTTTAGGGAACTTCAAAAATGATCCCCTGATCAACTAGATTTCACAATCTAGAAGCCAAGAGGCTTTATCACGAGAAAACTTAAATTTCTAGCCATACTTAATGAATCAAATTCAATCAATTAAGACATAAACCAGCTTCGAGATAAAACTACTCACTCATATAAAGGGATAAAAAAACTCATGTAGTGTTCCATGTCTTTTCCCTAAACCTTCTAACAACTATTTAAATGGTAGATCGGTACTAAACACAATAATCATGAAATTTTCAGTACAGATTTTTAAATCCAAGAAGAAGGATATCAACAAAATCAGAAATCATAGTTGAGAGCATACAGATCTCTGAAATCAAACACAACTAAAAATTCTTTCCTATTTGTTAAGATATTATAACCCAATAAAAATATTTGTTCAACCCTTTTCGACCACAAGATATAATGCAAAAGCCTCGAAGAGGAAAGTTCAACTAATAAGGATTATTTCCTTAAAACAACAGTAGACTGCAAATATTTCAAGAAGGAGAAGGTTCTTAGTCATAATCGACTTTTCTTTCAAACTCAACATAGCATTGCGGGTAGAAAAACCAAGATTTTAAGGAAGTCAAAGTGATAAAATAAATGACTTAGCCCTTGGGATAGCTACAAGATTTTCATAGGAGCACAACAAATTTCCGATTCTGCATGAAGGATTATAAAAGCATTTGAGTGATAAGTGAGGTAGATTTTTTCTCTAAGAGAAATGAATTCAAAACATAATAAGTCCTCAACCTATATTGAACTTGGAAAGAGTCAAATACTACCTGAGTTTAGAAGAAGAAAAACAAATATCAATACAAATAAATAGAGCGGAGTAAACCCAAACACCTCAACCTGATGAGCAACCAACTGAAACTAGATTGAAAATGAATTACTTTGGTTAGCTGTTAGGAGACTCGACATTCTATCATGCCACCATACGTAGCTCGAGGATTAAATCATTAACGTCATTCAAGAATGCCCATTCAAGGGTTGAAGATCAAACTTAGTATTTTACTGTAGCTACCCTCATTATCTACGGCTAGATATTATTATTAAATACAATTGTCTATCCTCAGTACAATTACTTATTCAAAATAAAACCAGGTTGACTAAGCATAAATGATACCTCCTACAATACCAACATGATTCCATAGGAACTGTTTTCTTTAAAAGGAACAAACCTAGTTTAAGTAAATCTAACGATTACCAGGACAAGGAAAGTCATCTACGGCCCAAAACCCCATAAACACCAGTTTTTAGTATTCCATGGTGTCTTGAAAATTCTATATAACCCCAAGAAGGATGGATAGAAATTTAAACAAACTTTGCTATGGTTTAATTAATTATTAAATTCTCAACTTAAAATAAGAATTCAAAAAACAATCTTGGCTGTTAAGCCAAAACCCAATGATGAATACACTATGCAACACTCATTCAACCTATAGAATACGTTGTTTCAGAGCGATGCAATAAATCACATTGATGTCTAAAACCATTAATTTATTTCCAAATAGCATTCATCACAAATCAATGGTAAAACATACTCTCAAAAGTAAGAATAAATCAATTCTACACCACTTTGAAACTATGAACATGAATTTTATTCAACTTAAAGTTTGTTTTGTGAGATTACTAAATAGAGCAAGTAGTTATAATGATTTTTAGGGCATATCATGCATGTTACACCTGTCTTCCTTTCTTTGCAATGCTTTGGCGATTCCTCAGAAAAATCTCCAAACTTTTGAAGTGAATTCCTTTATCAACAGATCACAATGTTTCCTTGATGTTTATTAAGTTTGAGAAACTTGTTGTCCAGTGACTTTGGTATTGTTCTCATCATGCAAACTCTCAATAGCTTACAATTCAATTTTTCTTGCATGCAGAGCTTCTGCAAGTTTCTAGCCATGGAATGAATTAATACCAAAAACCGCCTTATTTTCCCCCAATCCGTCCATGCACTACCCAAGGAAGGTGGGAGTTTATTGCTTAATAAATGACATTAATGCACAAGTAGTTGGAGCTTGTCGCCAAGTTTTTCAAGCCAGCTATCTTTAGCTTCAAAATTTGGTAAGATTGCATATGCATGCCATGTAAAGCACCTATAGTTTTAGTTAACAGAATATCCTTTCCCAAAAACTCGATTGGTGGGGAAAATTAAATAAAACAATAAAGAATTCTATGTAGATGTACTAGTGGTGGGGTGCTAACTCACCACCTGAGTTAATTTAAAAACTTTATATTATATAAATTAAGGTGTCAAATAATATCCCATGCAATAATAGTTCGGTTTTTACTTTTCATGACTTAGGGCTTAACAAAATTTAATATGTTTATATATCTTTTCGAATAGCCAAAGGATGTAAAATATAACTTCTCAAACAATAAGTCCTCATGTTGGGTTAAGAACCATACTACAAGATTAGGTTGTCCTCTCATATATGAGTAGTTATAATATTGGCACTAATCTATATATATATATATATATATATATACACAAAGTTAATACATCCCCCATAGTAGTTATTTAACTACTTTAAACTTTGCAAATGCTTTTATATATATATATATATATATATATATATATATATATATATATATATATGCTTCGATATATATTTGAGTAGTTATAATATTGATGTCTTCAATTCGCTAGAATCGAGAGAATTGATGTCTTCAATTTCAGTGATCAATTCCTTGATTGTTATTTATATATCCCTTAAAATACGATCATGATAGCATTAGTCATCAGATGGGGTAGACTATCGGATGGTCGGATCAAGACCTATTATAAATCAATAGGAAGTCTTGTTTGCATTCCAAATTAGGTCCTTAAGCAAACTATCAAAAGCTGTCAAGGCCTTAACTTAAATGTTTAGCAATTTAATAAAGATGAGCAACAACAACACTATTCACTTTCAAGGCTTAAATTTATGCCAAGTATTTCATGACATACTATATCACAACGATGTTATGTCCCCTTAATTATCAATACACAAAGATGCTAGTAACAAAGGCTGAAACCATTGGTCCTATCATCCCTTTAACATGTGATAGTGAATCCATGGGCGTTACATAAAGCAAGACTAGTGAATGTTGATAGTAACCTAACACTATCTTTGAAGATGGAATATTTTTTACTTATTCGAGATGTAAATTTTTGTACTTATTCAATATGGTAATTTTGTTTTGATCCATAATTTTTTTTGAAACATAATAGTAAATGATGATTTATGGCTAGTTTATGTGTGTTTTTAATATTAATATTTATCAAATTTTCTCAAAAATATTTAAATGAAATTGTCTTAAACATTCAATCATAAAAGATAATTAAGAAAGAGAACTACCAATCTTCACGTAACTTGAAGAACTACCAACCTTTTTAAAATACAATTTGATCAAGGACACCTTTATGGTACCTTTACAAACATATTGGTTCGTGTGTTGACATGATGTCAATAATAAATTTGAACCTTATGCGTTACATGAGTTAATATTCGTAAAAAATTGTTAAGTGTCTAGCCAGGGAACCGATTTAATGTTTTGGTTTAGGCACACTCCAAATGTCGCTTTGTAATTTTTTTAAATGCCTCACCAAGTAGTTATTTTGATTCTTTAGTGTAGGAACACTCCAAAAGTAACTTTTTACAATTATCCAAAGCTTTTGTACCTTCTCAATCTTTTTGTACATGTTTCATTCTCACTTTTTCACACCTTCACAAGTTTTTAAACTATGTTGCAATATTTTCTACATGTTGTAATATCATTATATTCTTGCAATCATCTCCAAGCATTAGATAAAATTATGTAGACATTGATTTTTAGTATGTTGTCCTCATCCTATGTTTTCTCTTCCTTGATCCTTACCTTGCACATTCGTCCCACCCTTATTCGAAACCTTAATTTCCCTCCTAAATATTTATCCATCTTATGTTTGTATGATTAAGAAAATATAGGATTTATATGTGCCTAAATCTAAATGCAAGATATCAGTAAATGAATAAGAAATTAAGTACAAAATAGACCAATAAAATTAAACTAGAATATGAAACCCTAGTTGCAAAGAAAGGATGAGAAGACTTAGGCGATTCATAACCAAATCGGAATGTGTCAAAGTTATGAACAAGTGAAGCAGTGGGATACGTGTCGCATAAAGACTCAAAAAAATGTGTGGGCTGATGATCTTCTTATATTGGGGCTCCTAGAAAGGGGCGAGAGGGACTTGCAGTGCCCTAGACATCCTCTTGGTATTGTGACTACTCAAAACTTTAGGAAACTTCCCTCGCAAGGTCATGAGATATTCAATTTCATTCACCTTTGGCCACTAGTATTTCACACAATGATCATAGATGTCTCGATAACCTCTGATGAAAGATTGACCTGTGAAACCCTCAAGAGTGTATCAAATCCCAAAAATAAAAGAATGAAAATGAGGGGTCGATTATCCTCTGTTGTCAAACAAGTGATCTTAAGACTAAGAATTCAATAAATTTTAGACCCAATGTAGTTCTAGGTGTGCATGTGAAATTATGCCCTATGTGGCTCTGTGCATGTCACACTTGATGGAGAGAAAATAGCTAGATGTAAGAAAAATGTAATAGATGTGTGCATGGAATAGAATGAACTTTCCTCCTATGAAATATATGCAAAAGAATAACCATACCTTGCCCTTGAATGTATGTTTGAATGCTCTTGAATAACCTTTGGATGCAACCTTAGGTAGTGATAGCTAGTGTTTAGTGATTGGTCTTTTATTATGGTCACATAACTTTATATTTATATTATTCCCTTGCTTGAATTTCGTAATTAACCCAGAAAAGGTCGAATACCAAAAATATAAGATGCTAAAGTGGATAGAAAGGACCCACAAGATGTTATTAAAGTAAAAATAGGTCAGGGGTGCCCAGAGGGGATGATGGCACTTAGAGCTGATGTCTTGGCGAGAACCGGTGTCTAAGATTAGAAATATCAAGGTATGAAAAGAAAAACTCGAGCTAGAAAGAGCATAATAACAACAATTGCAATAGAAAGAAAGAAAATATGGCCAAATACATGTGTTGATTTTATTAATTAGGAATCATATGAATAGTATTATGTAATCGTGGATTAGATAATTACCCAAAGTGCATGATTTTGTGTCTACATCATCATATCCTAGCATTATTGAACACCATTCATTAAGCCCACCTAAGTACCCATTTAACCTACCTATCATTTTAATCACCCCATCCCATTCTCACCCCATATTATTAATATTATTATTACCTCCACTTAATTCCCTTAAATTCCTCACTTACGAACCCTTTTGACTCCTCCTAGTTTCTCCCCACGCAGATCGTGAAGCCATTAATTAGCGCATCATCTACGCCTTTGCATTCTAACCCCTTTTATGAAATCAAATCTGACCTCCACCTACCCAATGTGTAGTTTTCTCCAGTCACCGATGACTCATTTGGGTCACCGTCGAACCTATTTATTAACCTCCACCCCTCCTCTCAAACGATTGGAAAAACTTTTAATCTTTGGTATCCTTGTGTGCTTGCTACCTCCTTCATCTTCTCGTGGAGCTACTATCACTAACTATAATCAATCTTGGCATTCCTCACATGTTATCACTTTAGTTTCTTTCTTAATATTTTCTTTTAGATATCTTCTCACCTCGTTGCTTCTATTTTTTAGGTTTAAAGGTTTTCTATGAGCTATGTACATCCATTCAAGAGTTCCTTATCCTCTATATACCCATATTCCCATCCATCCAACTTGTTGATATCTAAATCAATATCCAACCATTATCAATCCATCCCAATCTCCATTGACCCACCTTGTTTTGAACCTATTATCTGTCTGCACCATCTTATACTCCTGCCACATAATATTCTCTACTATCCAGATAACTCATTTTTAGTCACCTACTTTTTTTATCAACTCGATATGATTTTCTCTTCCCGATCTCTGTCAACCTAGACCATTCACCATCGACCCTAGAACTCCTATATTATATCTACCTTGAGTTGTATAATCTCTACTCACCACTATTTCGCATCATACCCAACATCCCTATACCAGATCTAGATCTTCTCTTTTTCACCCTTCAATCAGATCTTGATGATTGGCATCAACTACACCTATCAGACCGTATTTTCGTCAAACCCCTTATGGTTGGTTTGTTTTTCAGCATCTTTCATTATCAGATCATCATTTCAAAGTATCTCTAGCATATCAGATCTCTATTTCAGATTATTATCTACATCCTTTCATCTATTATCACTTATACATCATTTTATAAAACATGGGTTGACATCCATCCTAGGAAGCTTTTGATTTCTTGGGATTGACCTTGTCAGGAAACCCACCATCCTATTTTACTAATATTTTTCATGTTATCTTCTATTTGTTGTGTAGATCATCAAACTTGTAGTGGTGAGGTTCTTTCATTCCCATACCATCATCATAACCATCTACATCAAGAGGTATCCTTAAACCCTCACATAGTTTTTATTTCATTGATTTCTTGTATACCTTGCATTAACTTGTCACATGAGTAGAAATATCGTAGAACATTCTGGCACACCCAGTGGGACCCACCCTTCCTCCTTGGTGAGTTCTTTATTTTATTTTATTTCATTTCCATTTCTTTGTATTCCATTTATTTCTTTCCACTAACCTTGCGGGTGGGAGATTATATTTCACGTGTGTGGTGATTTTCTTGCCAAGATAAAAATGTTCTTGCTAAATAAAATAAGGAAAGTAATGTTATTTAGGTGTTATTATTTTTCCCTATTTTCTCCTTTCTACATCTATTTTGTGTGTTCTCATCGAACTTCACATTTCATTTTTCGGCCTAAAAAGAACATCTTTATTCTTGCTTTCTCATCTAGAATAAGTAGGGGGTAATATGCTACATTCAACTTCTGTCACACACATATTAACTCATGTATCAACTTACACATATCAAACATCTTCTATGAGGTGGAACTATTGGGATTTCATCACCCTATAGGAAAGACTCCATGATGTTCGCCGCATTATATATTTTTTGACTATCATTATATTGGCTAAAAAATTGACACCCTTATCACTACAATGCATGAAGTGTAGGGATAGGCCCACATATCAGGCTTCATATCGGTAGTCATCATAGCTGAGTGCCTCACATACCTTCAGGTATATCGAAGATGCCAAAACATCCTAAAAATAGCATTAGACCATCCACTTCCTAGATTCCATTTGAGCCTTTTCTTTTTCTTTTTCACATCTTCTAATAAACAAGATAATTAAAACACTTTGTTGCTTGTATTGTTTTTCTTAGTAGCATCTTCATATGTTCTTGTTTGTTTCATGTCCATTCTTACTAAATATTAAATAAGAAAAATGGAAAAAAAAATACATCATCTAACATCCCCACCTCAAACAACCTATCCCAACAAACCTCCGCCCTCACTCTTGGTTCTTTTCTTCCTTTGATCATTTCCTCTTCGGTTCCCAAACCCATCATTTATATGGCTCCTTCTAGTGAACCCTTTTCTATCTAGAATCATTCCCATGTTGAAACCAATCCTTTCCTATACCACCATTCGGTTCCATCCGACCATCTACACCTTCATCCATATCTTCCTTGGATACCTTTGGGCCTCCCATTATCTCTCATGGATAATCGAGTTCTAGGAACTCCTAGACACTAACCCTATTTCCCTTCATGATTAGCTTCTCCATAGATCCACTAACCTTCCCATTGATTTACCCCCTTTCAAAAAAATCTATGCTTACCATTATCATCCGAAACCACTCAAGTCCTCACCTCCCATATTGCTATTTTCTTCCCCCGAGCCATGAATGAGCTTGACATGGTACAACGTGAACTTGGATCCCATCAATATTCTGCTCCTATTCCCAAGACTCACCAATATAATCAATTGGTGGCTCCTATTTCATCCAATCTTCCTCACATCAACACTTCTCCCTCTTCTTCCGTTCACATTACCTCTTGATCCAATATTGTAATTAGTGCCCCTAATCAAACTCTACAGGAATCCCATCTCTTTCTTTCACCACCCGAGAAGCATGATCAAACTTCTATCCATCTCTCCACATACAAAATTCATGCTAATGTCATCACCTCACAACCCCATCCTTCAGAATCATTCTAAGTCCATTAACCTCCTCTGGAATATCCTCCACCATATCTTTCCCCATTAATCTAACCAAATATCCAAATCATCCCATACTTACATCCCCTCTCATCCTGTACAAAACCAATATGTTAGAAATTATAGGAACTAAGAGGGGGGTGGATTAGTGCTTTTTAAATTTTGATGCAATTTACAATGATTCAATCAACCAAACTTAGCTATCTTAATCATGAAAATATTGAGCACCCAACCATGAAAGAGAAAGAAAAAAACACACATGAACACATGTGGAGACAATATTTAATGTGAGAATGGTCCTATAAAGTTAAAATGATTTCACCATGTGGTGAGCACCCTCTCACTTTAAAGAACTAACTCTAGTTTTCAAGCACCTGCTTCAAGTCTATCTCAAACACCCACTTGAATGATTTTTACAAGCACCTACTTGCTCAAGAAGCACCCACTCCCAAATTAATGAGCAATAACACATTGCCTTTTTATCATAGAAATATTTTGATCACCTTCACTATTAGGATAAAACATTATTATCCTAATTAATTATGCATAGTATAATTATTTAATTAATTTTATTAATTAAATAATAATGGTTATTAAATAAACCATATTTTGTTATGTATTGTTATATGGTTCATAAACCATATTTGTCTTTCATAGATGTTGTTATATTGTTTTAAACAGTATATTTGTATTTATTCATTTGTGCTTCCGGATGTTATTGGAAGCTTGTGTATTTTGGAAAATGGTTGCACCTGTGCAACTTTGTTTCATGTTTGTATTTGGCTATGCAATATCTATAAATATTGCAGCCCATTCTATGTAAGGTTGGTTGATTGAGATTAATAAAACTAATCAGGCTTCCGCCCCTGTTTCTCAATTAACATTTGGTACCAGAGCGAGAATATGGACCTGTGAAGGAGTGGAAAGAGAGTGCAATAGAGATAGAGAAGATTGGAGAAGAGTATGCAGCAATAGAGAGCCTGTGCAGCCTCCTGCAACCTCCCAGCCTCATCTCTACCTTCCCACATCCCCCAGTTCATTCCAGGTGTTTGGAACACAATTTTTTTGCACTGGTGCACTCAGCACTAGGCAAAATTTGTTGCAGGTATAGAAATTTAAACAAAGAAAAATATTCCCCAATAGGGGTTTTGTCTCTAAATTAAAAAAGCATTTAGTCTCTGCTAGTTTTAGCAGGCTGCTATATTTGGAGGTCTTTGCATTTGTTCATCCAAGACCAAGCTTTTCAATTGCATTTGTTGTGATCGTTCCCTATATTGTTGAGCATTGGCGAGTTTATTCAATCGTGGAACCAACATTACATTGGAGAGCTTCTGGCGAATTAATCTCAGAACTGATTGGAGAGTTGCATTAGCAAACATTGATGACCCTAGTGGAGATTGGTTTTGCACAGACTAGGCCATTTGAACACCAAGTTTGACCCTCAACAAGCAAGGCCGACCCATTGCCCTATCCACCGAGCTGGAGATCAAAGTGTAGTTCATCTCTGACCGAGCCATTGCATTCAATGAGGAAACCAGCCACATAGACCTACACAAAGCAGCCATTTTTCCTCCTACGCAGCCAACAACGAACCTGCACACAAAAAAACACGGCGGCAACATTAAAAAAGGGAGGAGAAATAGATAAAAGCAGCGAAATAGATTAAAGAGGGGGAGCGGCTACAAATACAATGTTTCAGATCCACTTCAAGTGGAAAACCTAATCCAAACAAGCTCCACGCAAGCACCATGGATGCCTCCACTCTACCAGGTCGTTTTTAAAAAAGGTTAGTCGTTGTTTCCTTAGTTAAATACAAACTGTTGCATTTTACATTCAAACATGCCTAAGCGCATTGGTGGATAGAGCAATAGCCTTAGAAGCGGGAGGTGTGGGGTTCGAATCCAACCCCCAACACAAAAATCTATTTTTTGAATTTGGTGGAATTTTTGGTGAAACCGATAACTTTAGCAAAAATTTTGAATTTAGTTATAACTAACTAAACTTAGCGGAGAAATCCCTAATTTAGGGTAAATTTTTTTCTCCCATTCGGCCTAGTTTTTCATTTCGAACATTTTTTGCAAAAGGATACCCATCTAAAAATTGCATTTTTAGCTATTTTTTTGGAATTTTTAGCATTTTGGGTCGTATTGAGCTCAGGAGGCCACGGGGCCCGTGAAACAATTTTTTTTTCCTACCATTCAAATTTTCTAGTTTTTTGAATGTAAATTGTATATTGTTGTATATTGTACTAATTTGTAGGTTGCCATAGTCAACTGCAAACTTTGTAACTGCTAAAAAACTGGCTAGAATTGTAATAAAAAACAATAAAAAATTGGTTCTGTAACACTCACGAGATCCTAGATCTCATTCGCAGCGTTCGGTATATACGGTGCCTCTGGGAAGCACTTACGGGTAAAGCCGTCGTGACTACTACTACACTTAATGCCTAATATAGCTGCAACAATGTCATCTGGGCATCGTCCCTTTAAATCGACGAGGAGTAATAAGGTCACAGTGCACACACTATGAACCATCCCATTCGTCTGTGAACAATTACATGACATAAATCGGAATGAGAAATTATCCAAGTATATAGCGAAGTTACGTGTGCGTATGAGGATATTTCTTTGAGCCGGTGTCAATAATTACACAGACCCCATCAAGTATTGTCTTGGTACCATGTATTAAATTCTTTCACATACGTTAACGCCTCTTTCATGTACTGCCATGGGTATATATAAAGGGCGAGCTTCTTCCACGTACCACCGGGTATATCGAGAAGGGCACGTATATAGAAAGGTTTGGTATATCGATCGATGGTATATAGATTGGGAGACCTAATACCGGAGTGATAAGAGCCAAACCCTGTTAATGATCTCTGCAAAATGGGCACCAATGCCCCCAAATTTTTCTTCCGGATTCACAATTGCTCAGAGGAAGCAACTATGCTGCATGGAAGACAAAAATAAAGACACAACTTGAGTTTGAAGAGATTTGGTCTGTTGTGAATGGTACTCTGACCAGATTAGCCACTGATACAACACAACAATGATAGTTTGATAAAGCAGATCAGAAGGCCAAACTCATCATCTTGTTTGGAGTGTCTGATGATGTGTAACCCCACATTGAGATGCCAAAATAGTAAAAGATGCGTGGGATAAATTGAGTACTAGTATATGAGTCCAAGAACAAAAATGTCATACTAAATTTGCAGAGTTAGTTACATACAATGAAATTCAAGCAGAATGAGAAAATTGAAGCTTTCTTAAGAAGAGTTTCAGAATTAAGGGCTTCACTTCTAGCCCTGGGTGAACCAGTCACAGATGATGCTCTTGTTCACATTGTTCAAGAGAACTCCCCTCTTCTTACCGCATTTTTGTCACAACACTAAATGTGATAGATACGACAGATTGGTTTTGACAAAGCTGTTAAACCCTACTGCAACAAGAGGAAGCAATGCACAATAAGAATGATGAAAAGGATCAGGCCTTTGTCTTCACATCAAAAATGGAAAGGAAAAGGTAAAGGAAAACCTAATTCCTATCAGAAGTCCCAACATCAGAATCAGTATCATGGGGACAATCAACAGAAGAAGCAATGTCTAATTTGTAAAAGAGGACATGACTTACAAGATTATTGGTATAACACTTATAAGAAAGGTTCATCAAGAAACTCTAGACCACAACAACAACAATCTTACAAGGGACATTCTAACAACTATCACAGGTAGAAAAAGGGGAACTAGAAAAGAAGACCCCACCAGTCAAGGTAATATTGTTGAGCAACAAGAACAATCAGACAATGAAGACTTCTTGTTCACTGCTCGATCAAGTGAACCATCCACATCATCTAGTGATGTCTGGTATGTTGATTCGGGAGCCACTCGACACATGACCAGCCACAAAGACTGGTTTATTTCAATGAGGGACATGCCATCGAAAAATCATGTTTCGTTGGGAGATGATTCTTCATATACAGTTCAGGGGATTGGAAAAATTTCTCTACCCCTTGGTTCACATAAATGCAGACTATCAGATGTCCTATATGTCCCTAGGTTGACAAAGAATATCCTTTTAGTTAGTCAACTCCTTGATCACAACCTAAAAATTGACTTTGATAGTCAATCGAGGCAAGAAAATGTGTTTGATTCGAGATAAATCAAGAGGCTCGAAAATAATTGCAAAAGCCTCCAATGTGGGATGCATGTTCCAACTTGATTTTGTTCATAGAGATGATCAAGCACTTGTGGCTAAAAATTCCACCTCAGCGCAGTTGTGGCATCGGAGATTTGGTCATGTAAGTTTCAAATATCTCAAAACACTTCACCGGCGTAATATGGTACATGGGCTACCTTCTCTTCAGAAGGATACAGACAAGTGTCCTCACTGCCTAGCAGGAAAACAACACAGGGCTTCATTCCAAAAGAGTACTTTTTGAGCTCATGGTAAACTTGACTTGGTTCATACCGATCTTTGCATCCGATGCAGCCAAGTCATTCTAGGTTCTGTACTTCATGCTTTGTGTTGACGACTATTCGAGGAAAATGTGGATTTTTGTCTTCGCAAGAAAAGTGAAGCATTTGAAACCTTCAAAAAGTTCAAAGTAGTAGTTGAGAAAGAAACTGGTCATCACATCAGAACTCTCCGCTCAGATCGAGGGGGGGAATTCACTAGTGATGAGTTCAGAGACTACCTACAAACTCACGGGATTCGTCGACAAATGCCTCCTCCACACACACCGTAGAAAAATGGTGTTGTTGAGAGAAGAAATCATACTATCATGGAAATGGTGTGATGCATGATCGATGATTCGGACTTGCAAAGACATTTTGGGCAGAAGCAGCAAAAACAATAGTGTATTTGTTGAACAGAGTGCCCACAACTGCTCTTGATGGAATAACACCACAAGAAGCATGGTAAAAAAGGAAACCATCCATTGCACACCTTAGAGTATTCGGGTGCAAAGCAAGCATGCACATACCCAAACATAATAGAAATAAATTGGACATGAAGTCACAAAAACTCATCTTCATTGGGTACAATGAAGAGACTCTTGGGTATAGATTGATGGATCCTAAGACCAGAAAAGTCTACACTAGCAGAGATGTTGAGTTTTTCGAGAAGAAGGAAGCAGAGACTCCTCCTTTGGACTCACAAAATGTATATTTTTCACCTGTTGTAAAAATTGAAGCTGATGTTCCCTCAGAAGATGAAAGTGATGATGGGGATGATGGTGTTGATCAGATAGAACCACAACCCATGGGAACAGTTCAACGTATGCCTAAATGGTGTACAAGTACATTACGAGATGTAAGATTGGATGCTCCACCAGATACATCCACCCCTGGACCATGGACTCGTAGTAAAGCAAGAGAAGAAGTTAACTTTGCTTTGATGAGTAGAGTTATTAAATCAGATGAGCCCTCTATAGTCTAGGAAGCCCTACAGTCAAAATCTTGGAAAGATGCCATGGATTTTGAATATCAATCAGTGATGAAGAATAACACTTGGCAGCTTGTCGATCTTCCACCAGGGAAGAAACCCATTAGATGTAGATGGATATTCAAAACTAAGTACAAAGCAGATGGGACAGTGGACAAGTACAAAGCAAGACTTGTAGCAAAGGGGTACGCACAAAAAGAAGGCATTGACTATGAGGAGACATTTTCTCCCACAGCTAAGATCAAAATGATCAGGATGATCTTTGCTCTAGCTGCTCAGTTTGGATGGAAAGTTCACCAAATGGATGTAAAAAGTGCCTTCCTAAACGGAGATTTACAAGAAGAAGTCTACATGACTCAACCTGAGGGATATGTTGTACCTAGTTAAGAAACAAAGGTATGCGAGACTCAAGAAATCTTTGTATGGCCTCAAACAGGCACCCGGGCATGGTACATCAAGATTGATGAGCATCTTGTACAACATGGATTTATTAGAAATCCATACGATCCCAATCTCTACCTCAAAAAAAAAGGGGGAGATGGTGATTGTTGTTGTCTATGTCGATGATCTAGTCATCCATTGGTAGTTTAGTGAGGATGATCGATGCAACGAAGAAAAATCTTAATCGATCGTTCGACATGACCGATCTCGGGTGATGCACTATTGTCTTGGATTAGAAGTGTGGTAGAAAGAGAATCATATTTTTTTTCTTAGATGAAATATACCAAGACTACACTCGAGAAGTTTAGGATGATGGATTGCACACCAATTGCTACACCCATGGAGAATAGATTACAGTTATCTCGTTCAGATCCATCTCCTGAGGTAAGTGCCACTCTCTATCGGTAGCTGATTGGGAGTCTCATTTTACGATCTACACTAGACCGGATATCGGCTTTGCAGTGAGCTATCTATCCAGGTTTATGCAGGAACCCAAAGTTTGTCATTGGAAAGCAGCAAATTGAATTTTGAAATATCTCAAAGGATCAGAGGATCTTGGTCTAGAATACAAGAAGAACGAAAACTTCTTCTTGACTAGATATTCGGATTCGAGATCATGCGGGTAACATTGATGATATAAAATCCACTTCGGATTTGTATTCTTTATGGGATCGGACCAATATCACGGGGAAGTAAGAAACAACACTTTCTTTCTCTCTCTTCCATAGAAGCCGAGTATCATTCTGTAGGAGAAGCTTTGCTGTGAAGCGATTTGGCTATGTCGCATACTGGAAGGAATTGGAATACCTCAGGAAAAACCGACCACCATGTATGTTGACAATGAAGGTGTACTCAAACTTGTTCGCAATCCAGTTTTTCATGAGAGAACAAAGCACATTGAGGTTCAAGTTCATTTCATATGTGAACATGTGTTGAAGCACAACATTCAGCTTCAATTTTTCCAACTGCTGAACAACGAGCAGATATTTTCACAAAGTCACTTACACGTGACAAGTTTGAGTTGTTCAGAGAGTTCCTCTCCTCATCTCTTCAGACAATGCACAATTAAGGGGGGGAATGTTAGGATAAAATATTATTATCCTAATTAATTATGCATAGTATAATTATTTAATTAATTTTATTAATTAAATAATAATGGTTATTAAATAAACCATATTTATCTTTCATAGATGTTGTTATATTGTTTTAAACAGTATATTTGTATTTATTCATTTGTGCTTCCCGGATGTTATTGGAAGCTTGTGTATTTTGGAAAATGGTTGCACCTGTGCAACTTTGTTTCATGTTTGTATTTGGCTGTGCAATATCTATAAATATTGCAGCCCATTCTATGTAAGGTTGGTTGATTGAGATTAATAAAACTAGTCGGGCTTACCCTGTTCCTCAATTAACATTCACTACCTTGTTGGTAACATCAACATGTTGTGATAGTTGTTTCATCTCTACTTTTCTTCTCTTCTCTTCTCCTAATTTTCCATGACTTCAACACACTAACACTCTTCTTATTTTCTCAAGACTAGCACTCAAATCTCCTCACTTTCAACAACATTTACATGCTAAAAAATGAGCTTATATAAACAAACATAACTCCTAAACATGACCTTTGACATTTCATGTTCAATGACTCTTCAAATAGATCTCTTATTCCATGTACAAAGGAAATAAAAATACTTCTCATAAATCTGCCTCTAAATTTGTCTTCTTGCATCTTATCATATTTAGTTATATCTTCATAATCTGTAGGCTTCTTACAATATTCCTTGAGATAAAATGATGAGGTATGGTGACTCTTAAAATCCACGACATTATTTCCCAACTGATTATATTCCAATCGACTTCGCTCTCCATTTTAAGCTGAAAAATAAAAACTTTGTCTTATTCTTTAGCGAGTAATCTGTGTTATAGATAAATAAGGATGCACCGAGGGTTATTATCATAAATTCACATTACAACTATTGGGATGACAAAATATGGCCTAAATAATGAAGGCGCATAAGGATTGGGTGCATGGAAACAATGCATGTAGGAACGCGTGGAAGTATAATCAAACAGAGGGTGCGTGGGGAAAGCGAAGAGTCAAGACTTAGCCTTTTTACAATATGAAGATAATTTTGGAAATGAAGTGAAGAACACGTTTTTAGAAGAATTGGAAAGCACACAAAGGATATTTTGGACAAGTAGAAGATCAAGCACCATGCATATTTTTGAGGCTATGAATAGGATTAGATGATAGTTGTATTATTAGATAATCTATTATTAGCAAGCTTGCATGCTCTTGTATTTATCATGTAAAGGCGCATGACTCCTATTAGCATGTAGTCTATTTTTGAAAGGTGCATGGGTGGTGAGGAAAATTCCCACTACCTATAAATATGTATTTATTTACACGGTTTAGGGGATCACTTTTGTAATAAATTTATGTTACTAATTTATGGGCACGCATGACTACGGTGATTATGTTATGAATGTATGAAGCTTATGTGTTTTACAAAAATTAATATAATGGATCTTTTTGTGGCTGGATATTGATTGTTGACACATCGATACTAATTCATGCATGGTAAAATTAATCTTGATTCTTGTATGAGTTAATCTTGCATATGGTTAAGATCTAGATCTGGTTTATGTACTGTAATATAATTAATTATCTATTATGGATTTGGAATATTTTTATAATCATGCTAACTTCTGGAGTAAGATGACATAAAAGAGGAACCTGGTACCCTTACATGCTTTAGGTGAGCGCTCTTTTTGGTGAGTGATGTGTTAGCGTTCCTTGGGTACGTTGGTGATAAAATATAGGCTACATTTTGGTTCCATTCTTTGGGACCTATTTTCATTGTTTTCCAGGATGTTACATGATGAAGATGTACCAGTTGAACTTGGATAGTATTAAAGAGTGGTTAGATAATTTGGAGGAAGAGTATGCTGCATGATTTAGTATTGGACCTGATTTTAATGCACGCGCGTGGGTTGAAAAAAATATGTATCACGAGTTGTATGAGATGTTCTTCGCCATCTTTCCTATAGAGCTGTACGAGTGGCTAGTTTCTTATGCATCGAAGAGAAATTAGAGGTTTCGTACACTTTTTTAGACACAGGAAGAATTCTAGGATTTGTATGATGCATATATGACTTGGACGCGTGTTGTAGATCATTGGTGGAGTGGTATTATAAATAAATATATTTTAGACTACACAGTTTCTACTTAATCCTATCAGAGGTTGCGAGTTCTAGTTCATGCACGAACCCGAGAGGATCTTATTTGTGCGGAATTCATTTGGCTATTAAGATCTTGATTGTGACCCTAGATTTGGATATATATCCCATGGATAGCTAAATCTCACCACGCGTAGGGGCATGAGCATGTGTGGTGAAAGATGGCAGAACTGGCGACATAAAGGAAGAGAGAAGAAATGAGGATTAAATTTAATGAGGCACGTGAGAGGGATTTAGAGAATTAGTTTGAAGTTATGGAATGAATGGCGTTGTGGAGAGAGTTGGATCGTGATGGATTTAGAGCTCATATAGATGACGTGAAGCCGAAGCATATGAAACTCCCCATTTGGGAAAGCATGGCGAAGAGCCCTCTTTGACCTCGGATGAGAGCATGTTGGTGGAAATGACATGGGATGCAAGCACACATTTGATCCCCATGGTGACCTAGCCCTTGTGCTTGGATTTTCTATACTTGATCATCGATAAGAAAACTGTTATCCAAAATGAGCCCCTGCTTATTTTGGCTAACTTGCCTTCATTCTTTCCTTCCTTGTGCTTCAAATTCAATTTTCACACATTTTAAGCACTCAAAATATTTTGGAAATGGCTTCATAAGATAGGATTTTTCTTCCCCTTTCTAGAAAGGTAAAGAAGTCCTCCTAACTCCTTGTATTTTTTGAGTTATGGCTCGATGGAGTTTGGAGGGGAAATTTTCCTAAGGCGGGCCCGCGGAGCTTGGGAGATTTTTTTGCCAAAGAGGCTCAAGATGGTGGAGTGGAGGAAGAAATTGAGAACTTAGCACTTTTTGGCTAAAAGCGTAAAAATTCATTTGTGCTCCTGTGAGCCCCAAAGGAAACGAAATTGCTTAAGGCCCATAGCCAATGAAATGATGCCACGTGTCAAGGCAGAGCAGTAGGCGTCGAAGGGATTTCTAGTTTTTGGCGTTTGGTCAAAATGTGTCAAAGGAAAAAATGGAAGTGCATCCCCACCGACCAATCAAAAGATGCCACGTGTCCATTCATCGGTGGGAATCGGGAGGATTTAGGACATTTTTCCAAAGTTGTGAAAACACAAAGGCAAGAATGGGCCACATCTCCGTAGCTAATCGAGAATGTGCCACGTGTCCATCATCCTTCTTCTCTGCCTCTCCCTTCTTTTCTTCCCTAGGGTTGAAAATGGATTTTGAACCTCCTCCCCTACTCTGTAATGGAATTTTTTCCTCTTACCCGTGAAATGATGCATTGTCTAAATTCTGAGTAATAAAAAACATGTTTTTGTGATGCATTTGTCCATCCTTGGCTCATTTTATTTGTTGTTTTCCTTACCTCTCTTCATTACAGGTATTTTTGCATGTTTGGATGTTCATTCTAGGTTTTGGAGCTGTGTTCATGGAGTTTTGGAACATTTTTTGTGTGAAATCCATCTTTGGTCTGTGATGCACTTGTCCATCCTTTCCATTGCTCATCTCTTCTTGTTTGATGGAAATTTTGATAGATAATCAACACTTTCCTTCTCTAGTGTATCACCATTTGAGTGTAGGCTCTGTGCATCTCGAAGTTGCGAGACCTTCCTTTTCATTCATTTCCATTCCTTTTTCATTCATTTTTATTTCCATCCCTTTCACTATTTTCCATTCCATGAAGTTGTGCAATCATGACTTCATTTCCATCATGGAATTCACATTTATAAAGCAGTGCCATTCAAATCCATCTCAATATGTTTTACAACTCCTCCAAATCAGCATGCCTACCCCTATGATCAGCGAGTGCTAAAATCAATTTGGCTATGGAGCTTTACAAAAATAGGGTATGCAAACGATGAAGACAATCAAATGCAAGATGTTGGTCTGCTGGAAAAAATCCAAAAATGGAGATTTACATGGTGCAATCAAGAGCAACAGCTCAAATGAAGGCATTCAAAATTGGTTGTAGGGCACCTTGTCCATGGGAAGGCCCTTTTCCAAGACACTACAACCCTCAAGAGAAGCTTGAATTCATGGTTGAAATGCTACCCCAACTTGCACAATGGATTGAGGAGATAGAAGCATATGAGAAAAGTCTAAATCAACCTTGTCAATGGGTAAGTCATTCAACAACTCCTTGTCTTTCTTTTTCACCCTCTCAAGCTTTACCATTTCAGCATGATCAAGATTCAAGCCCCTCAGTTGCTGCCCCAAGTGTTAGTTTCATCCCTCCATCCCCTAGTCTTCCATCCCATCTCATTTTTTTTGCCCTTTTCTCTTCCAAATCCAAATTCCCTCCACAAGAGAAAAAATAAATACCTTCCCCTCTAAAGAAACAAGAAGTTTCATCCCTCCCACCACCACCAAAAAATGCACAAATGATTGAATCCCAATCTGTTTCTCCTCTTGCCTTCCCAATTCCATGTAGGGAAGAAGAAATTGCAAAAATCAGTCATGAAGGACAACAAGAAGAAGAAGTGAAAGAAGAAGAAATGATTAAGAGTTTAGTGAACTTGGCTCTCAGATTCAGGATTACAAAAATTCCTTTGTTGGTTAAGCCTACAGAGGAGGTAAATGTTGAAGAACCAAAGGTGGCCAAGGCTGAGTTTGTAGCAGTAGTAGTGGAGCAAGAAGATCAGCCTATTTTTCATAATGTAGTGTCCATGTTGGCACTCTACTTGAAGAAAATGCTGGTCCAATTCAAGTTGCACAATCAGCCATGGAAGAAGAAGGAAAATCAGCTCCAAGCCCAATTGAAGAGGAGCAGATCGAAGAAACCAAATCAGAGTTTGTAGCAGCAGAAGAAGAAGACATCATTGATGTTTTCTTGCTTTCATTTGAAGGGCCTGATTTGGTCAATGAATCCATGATGGAGGAAATCTCTAAAAGAGATATTGTAGCCCCAACTTGTCCTCTAGAAAAAAATATTGGAGAGTTTGATTTGACAAACTTCATGCTAGAGGAAGAGTTTAATCAAGAGAAAAATGGTCTTCAAGTAGCAAAGGAAGGAGGAGCTGCTCCAAATCAAAAAGAAGAGGAGTACATTCCAGCTGTGGAGGAGAAAAGTGTAGATCCAAAAGCTTTGAACACAAAATAGGCTATAGAAGAACCTTCAGTTCTTCCTTCTACTTCATTCTCTTCAAGCTCCAATGTTGAAGAAGAGTTTGATCATTCTCTTCAGGATATAAAAGAACACCATGGAAGAGGTTGAGCATTTGCAGCAGGACAACAAGGAGGTAGTTTATCTGTCATATTTGGAGGACTATTTTGATGGAGAGGAACCAGTTGAAATCACATTATTTTCTCCTTCATCATCCATCTTCCAAACACAAGAACCTGCTGCCATGAAGGAGAGAATTCATTTACAGTAGCCTACACTTTATAACAGCTCTTTGGAATCAAGTTTGGGAGATTTAAATCTTCCATGTTCTTCACTAGAAGAGGAAGGAAAAGAGCATAAAAGTTCCACCATTCCTTCCACACCATTCACCCAAGAAGATCTGCAAGAAGACTCCATTGTTGGGGTTGAATTTCAGAGAAATGGGCACATTCAAAGGACCAGACCATGCCCTATCAGGTACTTGGCTTCATTGGAGCCAAAAGGGAGTTTCCACCAGTCATGCTTGCTTCTAGGCATGAGGATGATATGCAAGGTACCAAGGATCAACTGCAATACCTCTACAATCCAAATGCAGAGCAACTAAAAGAGGTATTCAATTTGTTTTCAGTTGACACCTTGATGATTTGGGTGGAGGAATGGATTCTTCTCAGTTTTCCACTCATACTAATAGCCATGATCAGCTCCAAATCATTTGCATGGCTGCCAATTTTGAAGAAAGGAAGCTATTTTGCACAACCAGTTATAGGGTTTGTTTAGCTTACCTTTGCTCTTGGTTAGAGTAGTGTAGGTAGGTTTGTTTCCAGTAAAATAAGTGCTTGTGCACACTTTGCATATCCCACTTGGGGTATGTATGATTTCCAATTTTGTACATAGTTGTTTGGTGTTGTTTTGGTTGTTCTTGCATAGTGAATTCAGTGGCATTTTGGTGAAGATCAATTTCAAGTTTTAGTGGGTTTCAAGTGACTCAGAGGTCAAAATTTCAAAGTGTAGATCATAATCAGTTTATCAAGCTTGACTCCATGCCCAATGGATGCTTCAAAATGCCACTAATCATTCATCTAGTAGGTAGATGACCCCTTTGAGTTGCCAAAATTGTTATCCAAAATGAGCCCCTGCTTATTTTGGCTAACTTTCCTTCATTCTTTTTCCTTGTGCTTCAAATTAATCTTTCACACATTTCAAGCACTCAAAAGATTATGTAAAGGGCTTCATAAGAAAGGAGTTTTCTTCCCCTTTCCAGAAAGATAAAGAATTCCTCCTAACTCCTTGTATTTTTTAAGTTATGGCTCGGCGGATTTTGGAGGGGAAATTTTCCTAAGGTGGGCCCATGAGAACTTGGGAGAGTTTTGTGCCAAAGAGGCTCAGTGGCATAGCGGAGGAAGAAATTGAGAACTTAGCACTTTTTGGGCTAAAATCAAAAAATTCATTTGTGCTCCCATAAGCCCGCAAAGGAAACAAAATTTCTTAAGGCCCGCAACCAATGAAATGATGCCACGTGTCAAGGCAGAGTGGCGGGCGTCAGAGGGATTTCTAGTTTTTGGCATTTGGTCAAAATGTGTCAAAGGAAAAAATAGAAGTGCATCCCCGTCGGCTAATCAAAAGATGCCATGTGTTCATTCATTGGTAGGAATCGGGAGGATTTAGGACATTTTTCCAAAGTTGCGAAAACACAAAAGGCAAGAATGGGCCACATCTCCATAGCTAATCAGAAGGTGCCATGTGTCTCGGAGCGGTGGGGCTATGGAGAATTTTGGGAAAATTTCCCAATTTTGTGAAAAGGGAAAAAGGTCAAGTTTTGGCCCACCAGACCCAATTTTTGCCCTAATTTTGCCCTATTTTCCCTAAATCTTCAGAAGGCCATATCTTTCGATCTAGAGCTTAGATTTTCATGATTTTGGTATCAATGGAAAGCTATTGAAATCCTCTACATGATGGAAACTTTAATTTTAAATTTTGATGAATTTTGAAGGAGAAAAATGGGAAAATGTCTTTGGCATGGAAAAATTACAAAAAATGACCCCAACCACCAAAATTAATGAAGTATGGGCCTCTTTCTTGCTCTGTGAAGCAATGTACGATGAAGTATGGGATTTTTCATGGAAACCCATCATTTTATAGGCTAATTAAATAGATCTTGTTAGTGGTTGGAGTTTTAAAATTGATTTTCCTGCGTTTTCTCATTTCCTTCATTGTTTGAGCAATAAAAGCCAATTTTGGCTCATTTTGAAAAGGGTTGTTCATCCTTCTTCTCTGTCTCTCCCTTATTTTCTTCCCTAGGGTCAAAAATGGAGTTTGAGCCTCCTCCTTGCTCTGTAATGGAATTTTTTTCCTCATCTTGTGTTTTTGTGATGCATTTGTCCATCCTTGGCTCATTTTCTTTGTTGTTTTCTTTACCTCTCTTCATTATAGGGTAGTTATGCATGTTTGGATGTTCATTGTAGGTTTTGGAGCTGTGTTCATGGAGTTTTGGAACATTTTATGTGTGAAAACCATCTTTGGTCTGTGATGTACTTGTCCATCCTTTCCATTGCTCACGTCTTCTTGTTCTATGGCAGTTTTGATAGATAATCAACACTTTCCTTCTCTGGTGTATCATCGTTTTAGTGTAGGCTCTATTTTTCCTTGTTTTCTTCCTCTCCTTATCTCCTTAGAAGTTATATTAGGTTAAATTAGCTTACTTGCACTGCAATATCTTGTGGCAAGTAGTTTAGGAAGAGGAACCAACCTTCTCTGGAGATCTTTCCCCATTTGCAAAGGTCCCACACTTTGGGAAAGCTCATTGTTGTGCAATCACACCAAATGAATTTTCCTTAGAAAATAAAATCCATAACTCATTTGGGGGTGTTGTGAATTTGCACTAACAAAAACTAGTGTGGGAAGTAGAGTAACTACATATAGAGTTAATTTACCATCAAGTTAAGGAGCTAATCAAGTAGCATATTCATCATGATATCGTAGGCATATTTTTCATTATTTGGAGGTCCAGTTGGAGGTATATTTTTGGTGCATCATTAGCATAGAACATGGGTGTGCGAATGTTGGCATCACATCTGGAAATAACATAAATTTAAAGATGTGGGATTTCGGTTTAGCACAACTATTGGAACAAAAATTAGTGCATCCTCTAGTACTGTTACATGTTATAGGAGGAGGATTAGGAGGGTCAAGTGGCTCAGGATTTAGTAGATTTGGTGGTTCTAGAGGTGGAGGAAACACAGGAGGTAATACATGCTCGGATCTAGTATGCACAATCTTCACCTGCCCCCAAAATCTATATGGCAATGTATCTTCATCTCCTAGAATATAGAGAAATAGAAGATGTGGTGAGCACATGCACACATGTGAGATACTATGGCACACAAAGGGGATTACGACTCTAGAGTGCAAGGAAAGTCAATTTGCAACTACATTGCAAGGGCACACACATATTTGGTATAGGAAATATGATCCAAACTAGAATTGTGTAGACTATACCATGCTGCGTGATGATTTCTTAGCATAGTTCAACATACCTGAGTTTGAGAAGAAGAGCATCAACACGATAAAGGAAATCAAGTAGGGAATAAGCGAGAGAGCTAGGAAGTATGATGCATGATTCAAAACCCTTTTATCAAAGTTATCTTATGACATTCACTTGAGTCAGTATGCTCAATGGTTCATTGGAGGTTTGATCGTGAATTTAAGAAAGGTGCTCTCACACAAGACTTATACAGATTTACGCGAGGCACTTGAGGTAGCTCTGTGCATTGAGGTATTTAGGAGTGTAGAAAAAGATTCAGCCCATTTTTGGAGGCTCAGATTGTAGTGATGGTGAAGCAGGTTGGAAAAATTATTAGCTAATTAAGCACATGAGATGTGCGGTGAAATCAGTGCCTTGAATGTGAAGTAGAAGGACATACTAATGATATTTTTCCTCGTAAATTGCTACGTGCCATGTTTACGGATTGTGATATTTGTCACTTGGATCATGATTCAAGAAGGTACCCATTGTTGCAACGTGTGATAAGGAAGAATGTGTCTTGTTACTACAATATTTTCGGTCTACAACTCATGATACTGAGAATTATAGGTTGATTGATCAAATTCATGATGCCATTGATATTGGTTTATGAAAGATCAATGTTGCAAATAATTCTAAGGAACAAGGTGAGAATCATGAGCATAATCACAACAAATGGCACTATGATCGAGGCCGAGGTTGAGGTCGCGGTGGCGGGTGAAGTGAATTTACATGAGGAACATGTTATACATGCAGATTCCCTGATCACTACAGGCATGAATACCCTTAGAATATTATTTTTCCTTTTACGGAGAGAAGCACAACTATGAATAATTCTCAAACTTGTATGAACACTTAATTAAGAAGCACAATTAGGACAAGGGCTCGGGGATGGTTAGAGTGAAGTGCATTGTGGAAGATCGGTGAATGCCAAAATTAGTGTTGGATCTTGAGTTAGTATTTGTGTTAGTCACTACGCACGTTGAGGTTTATCATGATAGGGAAGTTCCAAAATAGAAGCATTTATTACAAAGGAGGAGGTACTACATGCAAAGTATCTAGACCCTATGCATCAGAAGGAAGTTTATCAAGAAATAATGAAGGTGATTAGGAATTTATAGGGCAAGATACTGATGTTTGAAAGAATAATCACAGAAGTTAGAACATAAGAAAACAAATGAGCTTCCTCATACGGGTGTTTATGATCTATGGGAGGTTTGCAAGATTTTATGAAAATAAAACATCATTCCTTTATTGGGGGAATGGTTAATGGAAAATACTTCACACACCAAAGTTGAGCGCAAAAGACAAATGTTTTATGCTAAGTGACTTCCTCATAGTCTATATTATAACAAAGAGATCACTTTGAATGTTGTTGTTGATGGATGGATATTGAGTAATATTTTAATTGTCTGGTGCGAGAAGTAAATGTACTCACTTTGGACGTGTGGATTTAGATGGGGAGACCACCATTGCAACCATCTTTGAATGTGTTGTTTATGGAAAACAAGACTAAAGCCACACCCATTAGAGTTTTGAAGGATGCTAGTATTACTATTCAAGGGGCCAAGTTTATTGGGGATTTTGAGGTCTTGGCACTTGTAGAGGTAGATAGTTTTCCAACATTCCTTAAGCTCCCTTGGTGTTATGAAAATAACGCTAATCTTCACTTCAACAAAGGATATATAAGTTTTGAGAGAAAGGAAGAGTGCATCATCATTCATTTTCTAGATGAAAACTTTGGACCTTATGTATAACCTTTGAGTGAAGAGGATTTAAACAAAATTTATGTTCGCACCATTAGGAATCTTGAAGTGCTTGAGAAATCAAAGGAAGGAGTTCTCTAATGGGATGATGCATAGTCCATGAGTGATACTATAAGTGTTGCATGTAAAAATTGGGCACATGTAACTTATGAAATGGTTGGATATGAGGTAAGAAGTGTAGTTACTTGCATGAGTAGGCCATGTTGTGTTAGGTATTTGGGTAGTAACCAGGTACCAAGGTAAACTAGTGAAGGAAATCCTGAATTTTTCCTTCATGGGATGAAATTTCAATAGATAGATCAAGTGGAAAGAAGGAATGTGTTGGTTTATACTCTATGTAGGGTGACACCGTGTTGGTGGATGGTTCATAGGGATAATATTTTGGAGTGATGAGAGGTGAGGATCACCTTCTCTGCAAGATTTCTCCATAGCAATGCACCTACCAAGATATGTGAATTTCATGGGAAGGATTCTCAACACCATGTTCAACAGTGTGAGAGACTCTAAATAGAGAGTTAGGAGGCCTTACCACCTTTGTTATGGGTGCACCAGTTCTAGTACACCTTGTGAGGTTGCGCACATGCTTAATATGTCTATGTCTATGCCAAGAAATAGGAGCTGACATGAACTCATTGTAGGTATGATTTAGACCTTTGACTATTTTTCCACTAAACCTTTAGTGAATGAAGTGTTATAGGTTATGAAGCACTTGACTATGGGAGATATTGAAAAGGCTAAGGAAATTATTCAAGAGTTAATAGGTGAGTCGAACTAGAGGTGAACTTTGAAGAAAAAGAGAAAAATGCGGAGAACAACTTGGGCATGCCAAGAAAAAGAAAAGAGTAAGATGCTCTACATCATTGATGATGAAGAAGTAGAGAATTTGGATGTTGAGAATACAGAGGGTACACATGAAGTCTTAGATAGTGTATATGAGAAAGCACGTGCCTACCATGAGCTGATGAAAATGAAGGTCAACTTTAGGACAAATGTTGAACCAAAGGAGGCCATCATTGGTTATTATTGGTCTAACTCTAAGGTTACTAAAATAATTGAGCTACAACGTGATTTCCAAGAATTACTCCCTAGAGGATACCATGAATTGAAAGGGGTGCATGAATCTTTGGGCGAGATGAGAATCAAGATAAAGGAAGGTGTGTGCCCGATTAAGAAGAGACATTATAGGATGAATCCTAACATGCACGTCAAATTTCGAAATTGATAAGATGCTGAAATCTGAAATCATTGAGCCCATCAAGGAATTAGAATGGGTTAGCCCTATGGTGATCAGTATAAAGAAATATGAAAGAATCATAATTTGTGTGGATTACAAGGAGTTGAATGTTGTATGTGTAATAGATCCTTTTCCCACACCATTTACTAAAGAAATATTGGAAGGCATTGTAGGGTGCAAGATCTACTCCTTTTCGATGGGTTCTATAGATATCATCAAGTTCAAATTGCTAAAGAGGATCAACCAAAGAAAAATTTCAATCTTGAATGGGAAAGTTTTGCATACAACTGTTATGCCTTTGGGGTTGAATTATGTGCCTACTACTTCTTGCGCATTATTGTTCAAGCATTCAGGATTTCATTCATAAGTTCTTGCAGGTTTACTTAGATGATTGGACAATGTATGGGCTAGTGAAATATCATTGTGATAATTTAAGGCTTATGTTTGAGAGGTGCTTTGAAAGTTGAGGGTTTCCTTGAAAATTAGGAAACATGTTTTTGCTACACCTTTTGGGACTTTATTGGGACACATTATTTATAAAGAAGGCTTGTTAGTGGATCCTACTAAGGTTGTTGTTATTTTGGGCTTAGAGGAACCTACTAACCAAAGTGAGGTGTGTGGATTCTTGGGGCACACAGGATATTATAGGAAGTTTATCAAAGGATATACTAATATTTCCATTCCCTTAGAAGAATTATTGAAGGGTAAAGGAAAGTTCCATTGGGGTGAAGCACAACAACGCGCATTTGAGACATTGAAGGAAAGGCTTACTACAACACCTATTTTGCGTTTTCCTTCATGGACCAAACCTTTTCATGTGCATGTGGATGCCTCTGGCATGGTCATTGACGTGGTATTAGCCCATCTTGGAGAAGGTATTTTTGATTACCCTATTTTATTTGCAAGCATGAAGTTGACATCAACTGAAAAAAACTATAAAACTACAGAGCACGAGGCTTTGTCCATGATCCATGCGCTACATAATTTTAGATAGTACTTACTAGTAACACCTTTTATTTTCTATACAGAGCACATGGCATTGAAGTAATTGGTGAACAAGCCTGTTTTGTAGGGGCGGATATGCCATTGGATTATGTTATTTCAAAAATTTGACTTCACGGTGGTGGTTAAGCTAATAAAGAACAATTCTGGACTAGATCATTTATCAAGGATTAATTCAAAGCGAGAGGATGTGCAATGCATTGAGGACACAATGCCAGATGCAAAACTATTCAAATTTAAGCTGCGCTTCCACCGACTTATAAGATATTGTTGCCTTTTGCGAACAAGTGTGGCGCCTAAAGGAATTAAGAGTCTAGAAAAGAAATAACTTACTATACGCGTCGCGATGAGTGGAGACTTATAAAAACTAGGTCAAGATGAAGTTTTATGTCGGTGTGTACTTGAGAATGAGCATGAAGCCATTATGGAGGAGGCTCATGGTGGTATTTCAGTGGAAATTATGTAGGAGATGCCATCACGCATAAGATTTTATTGGCTGGTTTGTGGTGGGAAACACTATATAAGGATTGTAAAGAATATTGCAAGGCATATGATCATTGTTAGCGCCTTGGAAATCCTAGGCATAGAGATGAAATTCCTTTGATTCCTACCGCTAGTGTAGAACCTTTTGAAAAGTGGTAAATTGACTTTGTGGGTCCTATTTCCCCACCCATGTGTATGAATAGATCACGTTACTTCATAACTTGTACATATTATCTTACAAGGGGGGTAGAAGCTTGCACTTACAAAAGATTGCATGGAAACTAGAGTAGTAAGGTTTATGTGGGAAAACATTATCAGTAGGTATGGATGCCCTTTGATTTTGACAAGTGATATGGGTACTCATTTCCTTAATGAGACCATCAGGATACTCTTGGAATAATTTATGGTTGCACACCATAAAACAACACCCTATCACCCTCAGGATAATGGAACTACTGAGGCTTTCAACAAGATATTGAGCCACACATTGACTAAAATTTTTGATGTTGGAAGGAAATACTAGGATGATAAAGTCTTTGCTGTACTTTGGGCATACATGACAACCTACAAAAGGTTGAATAAGGCCACACCATTTTAGTTGGTGTTTGGTGCGGAGGCTGTTCTACCAATGGAATTCATGTTACCTTCTCTATGTATTGTGCGCACAGGAGGTTTGGCTGATGAGAAAGAACTTGAAGAGTGCATAGAAAAACTGATGTAGTTGGATGAAAGGTGTGCTATAACACGATGGAGTCAAAAGATAGAAAATGCTAGGCAGAAGGCATGGCATGATAGACATATTAAAGATAAGAAGCTTGAAGTTGGATAGATGGTTCTTCTGTATGATTCAAAGTTTTTATACCAACCTAGAAAGCTTAAAGTGCATTGGTTGGGATAGTATAATGTGACTTACATACTTGATTAAGGCGCTTTCGAGTTAGAGGTGTTGGATGGGACGCGGTTGCCTGTTTATTTGAATAGGAGTAGGATGAAGCCCTACTATAAATAAGTCTTCTTAGTGTTTGTAATAAGACAATATTTCCATTTAGATTACGTTTCCTTTAGTGCATTTCCTTTACTCATTGATTTTATTTGTCAATTTAGTTAGTGTTTTGTGTAATAAGCACACTTGTGTGCCGAAGCTGATTATTGTTTAGTATATTCACATGCAAAGGACCGTGCATATCCTCAATGTGGGGTGGAGTATATGTAGGATAATTGGATTGGGTTTAAGCTGTTCTCTAAAGAATGGGTATTTATAGAGAGATATTGTGTAGGTTCTTGAATTAAAGGTGCGAGATAGATAAATATTGCTCATGAATGAAGACCACGTATGGATGAATGGATGCACAATATAATGCAAGGTAGGTTGTAACATGGGAAACTACTTGGTGAAAGGCATAGTGGATAGGTACTTCAGCACATGAAAGTGCGCAAAATGAGGTATGTGGTTGAGGAGTAGTAGGTACGCTGGAGAAGGTTATGGACTGGGAGTGGAAAAATCAACACGGGAAAGGAAAGAAACACTATGTAATGCTAAGTATGATGGTAGGTGGAGAACAATAAATGTGGAGGAATTTTCAAATACTATATAAGGAGATGTTGTGAACTCGTTTTCACCTTTGCGATCAAGAGCATTCGAGTGAGTTGAAGAAGAGTGAGATAGCAAGTGAGTTGTGAAGTGCAGAGAGCTATGAACCAGTTAGATTTGTCATATTTACACATAAGATTGGTTTTTGCTCCATTGGGAAGAAGTGTTTGAGTGAAGAAGAGGTGTGTAGTGAAGAAAATTGATAGTTGGGGTTCGAGCATTGAGCTAGTGTACGCTTGAGAATCGAGCTATGACATGTGGGTTTGATTTGTAGAGTTTAAATTAACCGCAAGAACACACCTTTATTAGTTTCATGACACCTAAGAAAGAAAGCTGAAGTGTTTATAGCTGGAAAGAAAACAAGAAGTCAAAGTTGAAGTAGAAGACACCCCCAAGATCAAATTTTTAGAGATGCAATATTCGTAAGGAGTTTATGGGTTGTATTTGGGAATAACATGTGTGATGATGCAAAGTAAGTGACTACAATCATAGAACCAAAGATACTAAAGATGAGTTAGATAAACTGCTCGTAGTGAAGAGAGCCATGAGGACGGAAAATGATATGGTAGTATACGATAATGTGGGTGAGATGTTGTTATCAAAGGTAGGAGTTTTGCAGCTTTATGAACTCCCTTATTTTGGAAAACTCAAGAAACTATACCAATGGCTGATGATAAGAGTCCATGAGGACTTCTTTTACTTTGCTAGGCATCGAATAAGGCTTACCGCACCCTTGATTGGAAGGTTGCTAGGATTTAGGAGTTCAGGTACAAAGGTTAACAATGAACTCACTAAAAAGAAGGCCATAGAAGCAAGTAAGAAAGTGCTAGGATACATGAAAGCAGGGTGCGAGATGGATATCCCTAAGTTACAAAATTACCCGATTATCCAGGTGATAAAACACCTTCTTACCAAGATAAAAAATCAAGAGCATTGGTCATAGGTGAATAAAGCATGAGTGCACATACCTAAGAAGATGACAAAAGGAGTGGTGTATAACTTGGGTTGTTTCATTGTTGAAACCATTATTGAGGAGGTGCAATAAAGTGATAAAATAAGTTTTGGCATTATACTTCTATCAATTTTTTTGTGGAAATTAGAGTGCCCGATGGGCCAAGAGATAAAATATGGTAGTACCCAGAGGAGAAGAGATCTCTTGCTAAAAGGTTTGAGAAGTACACATATGATGGATCCATGAGTGGAACCTTTAAAAAGAAGAAAATATGGTATGAGTGCTGTATGTTGCGTTCAAAGAGGAATGGAGAATACCAAAGGAGATTCCTATGGTATTAGGCAAATAGGTATAATTTACAGTATATAAGCACTTCGCATCACCTTTTTTGTATGAAGGATGGAAAGTGGAGCCCCTAGTGCAAGCTCCCATATGCCTTCACCATGCGCTACTTTCAAGTATCGTACACAAGTTCTTGGATGTGTGTTGGTTGTTTTTAAGGAAGATTGTGACTACCATACAATAAGAAAGAATTATGTCTATCCAAGTAAGTCTACATATATCGAGAAACTAATTTTAGATGATATTAACATTAAAGTTGTGAGCTTGGAAATTAGGAAGTTGGGTGCGACTCTGGTATACATATTCCTTAAGCCAAAGTTAGAAAATAGAAAATATGTGGAGAATGAATTCAAGACCGTTGGATGACCTAAATGAAAACACACTGTGGGCACACTTGAAGATGAAGAAGACACTTTCCCCATTAGTGAGGAAGAATGGAAGAGGATCAAGTGTAAGAAGATAGTTGCAGATTAGAGCATATGAGGAAGTAACCCACTTTAGGGGAGAAGAGAGAGCATGAAGTAACCCCTCTATTACATAAATAAGTTGAAGAAGTGGAAATGGAGACATGAATAGTTGAGATTGGAGTGGGTGCTATGGATCCATAATACAAAAGGGTGTTGAGAAGAACTAAAGCGCAAGGCATGGGACCTTCACAACCATTGAGGAGATCTCCTAAGAATTATCCCATGGAGCTAGAACCAATGAAGAAAAGGCACATATATATCCCCACTAAATAGGTCAATGAAGAAGAAAAATTTGAGGATAGCACACTGACAACTTAAGTACACACTGAAGATGTATAGGACCTCCGGGATGAAGAGATTCAACTTGGTTTAGAAGAGTTACAAGATAATAGCATAGAAAATGATGCAATTGGAGTGAAGATAGGTGAAGATAAGGGTAGATCATCATGTGCACCTCTTCTTGCTACACAGACGAGGTGATGGAACAACCTTGGATTTAGGAATCCTGTTCCAAAAGGTAAGCAATCAAGAAAGGGGAAGGAGGAAGATACATATGAGACTCCATCCATTGGGTATGTTGATGACCTAAGTAAAATCATACGCATGTAGTTCCAAAGCACTTTGGATCCCAAGGACTTGTATGGATGAGAGATTATGGATACATAAATGGCTACCACATGCATAAGGACACAATTATAATGGAGCATGTAGACTCATATGGATGATCCTGATTTCGATGTTTGTGAAGATTCATGTGTTTCACACAGATTGAAGAAGGTACCCCATTCTCTCCATGTGACTATCAAGCCCCCTATCATGTCTGATGAGTAGGTAAACAACACATTAACTAAGATATTCACAAAAGTTACATGTCGAATATTGAAAAAGTGGCAACTATAAAACCTTTGCTAGATGATAATAAGGAAAAAGAAATGGAAATAAAATGTTTGTCGAGAAGAGAAGGAAAAATATGAGGTGAAGGTGGAAGCACTAACGAGTATGGCCAAAGAGATTTGGGATGAAAATTTGAAGGTAAGGCTGCACTTGAAAAATAAAGTGCCAAAAAAGTTTCCTTCTGTGATGCACTACATACATGGGCATGTGAAGTTGGTAATATATGAAGGCCCAATATATATATGCCAAAACCTAAGGATGTTACAAAGCAGGTAAGGAAGGTCAAGACCACTATTGTGTGAAGAATAAAAAATGATGGATCCATTATGTAGACTTTAAAGGAGAATGAAGAAACCATATCTGGTATTGAATATGTGTGCAACACATGATGTAATAATAAAGACACGAGACTATTGTAGTAGAAGATGAATTCCTTCGGGAAACAAAGAATGAAGCACTTGGGCATGTGGTGAGACTCACACCTTTGGTAGAAGAAAATCCAAATGCACTTGAATCCGCCCAAGTCCCTCACAAAGAAATATTAAAAGAGATTGGGAAACACATCATGTACCGAATGGATGTAATGGAAGGGATGGTCTCTAGCATGGTCAATTTTCTCGAGTATTACAAAATGAAATGGTGAACATGAAATCAGATGAGATGGAGGGAGTCTGTCGGACATCCCGAAAAAATAAATAAAGCACTAAGTTAGTGGAATGAGCTAGAGGAAGAGTTCAAAGAAGAATATCCAGAATTAATTTTACCTACGAAGTATAGAGGGCTCAAACATTCTTTTATTATTTTGTACAATCATTCTTTCCTTATTATATATTCATGATAAGTTGAATTACCCATTTTTAGGGATGAAAATGAAACTAGTACATGGGGTAATGTTGGGATGAAAAAATATTGCTTAAGAAATCGAAGGAAGATAAGGATTGGGTGCTTGAGAAACAAGGTGCGTAGGAATGCACATAAGTATAATAAAATAGGGAACACATGGGGAAAGTGAAGAGTTAGGACTTAGCCATTTTGTAGTATGGGGCCAATTTTGGACACGGAATGAAGAGCATGTTTTGTAGGAGACTTGGAAAGCACGCAAAGGCTATTTTGGACAAGTAGAAGATCAAATGCCATGCATAGTTTTGAGGATATTAATATGATTAGACGGAAGTTGTATTGTTAGATAATCTATTATCAACAATCTTGTATGATCTTGTATTTATCATGTAAAGGTGCATGACTATTATTAGCATGTAGTCTATTTTTGAAAGGTGCATGGGCGGTGAAGGGAAAGTCCCCAATACCTATAAATATGTATTGATTTTCACGGTTTAGGGGATCAATTTTGTAATAGAGTTATGCTACTGATTTATGGGCACACATGACTATGGTGACTATGTTATGAATGTATGAAACTTCTGTGTTTTACAACAATTAATATAATGGATCTTTGTGGCTAGATATTGATTGTTGACACATCGATACTAATGCATGCATGGAAAAGTTAATCTTGATTATGGTATGAGTTAATCTTACATAAGGTTAAGATCTAGATCTGGTTTATGCACTAAAATATATTTAATTATCTGTTATGGATCTGGAATATTTGTATAATCATGCTAAATTCTAGAACAAGCTGACATAAAAGAGGAACCTGGTACCCTTGCACACTTTGGGTGAGCACTCGAGTTATGGTTGAGTGATATTCCAACACACCTAAGGCTGTTGGTGAAAAAAATCTAGGCTACAATAACCACCTCCTTTATCCTTTATAACTCCATTTCACCTTCCATTTTACACCATTTCCTTACACATCTCATTTGAGTACTTAGAGACTTGCTAAGTGCTACCTCTAGTCATAACAGATTTTACGGTATTGAAGAAGGATGGTCTTATGAGCTCATAGATGGTTATATAGTCAAGATATTAGATTTACAGGGGTTATACATCACACACAAGAGCTTGAAACTAATGTTATCAAAACATGATGAAATTTACTCAAATTCCCTTCAAAGGTTTCAACATGATGTCATGAAGGACTGTATACCTGTCATGAAGAGGATTGGAAAGTCATTTGAAGAAGTCTTGAAGAGATAATCAAATTATAGACATGAGGTTTAAGGATTATAGAAACTCTTTATCTATCAAGTGCAAACGAGAGAGTCCTAACTCTCTTCATAAACCATTCATTTAAACAAGGTACTTGTTGATCTTCAATGTTTAGATATCGTCTTTAAGGATTGATTCAAAACTATGCGCAAACCATTTTTAGACCTCAAAAATCACTTTCCTTGGAATATCATGTCCTTTTGAACATTTCATATCATTGGCATTCATCAACTATGAGCAAGAGAGCCTTGATCAACTTCATTTTAGAAACATGTTCTTAGAGATCTAAAGATTTCAAGAGCTAGTTATGGTTTAGTATGCTTCCATCTACCAAAATAAATTTTCAAACTTTCCCATTACTTGAAGAATCTCAAAATCAACTAGATACACCATCTTAACTATTCAATTTTCTAGGTTATTAAGAGCAAAATTCATTTGCACATCTGATTCAAACCACCTTCTTGAGATACCTAATTTAGCATACTAGGCCACTGGGTTATATCCCTATCAACACATCACCAAGAAAAAAAAATCCAACATGATTTTTTAGGACTGTAGAGAGTGTTCATATACTTCATACACTTCTGCAAGTGGCATTCATACAAGGACCCCTTCAACTCACTATGACTAGTTATTGCATTCACATGCTTCTAGTAGTAGGAGGAAGAAACTCACATGTACCTTCAAAAATATCCACAAAACTTGTCCAAATATTTTCATGACCACTTAGTAGACATCATAAGATCTCTGAGATACTAAGGTTTTCATCATGAAACCCCCAACTCTTACTTGTACCTACATCTTTCATTAAAGGCCAAGTTTTTTTGTTCCGTAAAGTCACACCTACAAAATAAAAAGAAACCTAAATTGTTCTTGAGAGAGACATCTACACTTATAACTAGGTTTCATATCTTTCTTAGGTGATTTTATGGGAAAAGACTTCATTTACCTCTATTTCTCTAGGATGAAGGTTTGGAGGGTTTCAAACTAGGTTAGAAAAATGATTATAAATTTTTAAATACTTAACCAATTGATCTCAGACCTTTTGCATTAGATTTTTATCCAAATTACCTATAAAAAATTCTTCTATTATTTATCTTAACAATCCCTCACAATTTAGAATAGGTGCTAAGAAGTTAGGGTGCTTAATTTGCATTTTCCAAAAACCCAGTTTTGGAAAAACTTCCATAACTTGCACAAAACACCTCCTTAGGTCCTAAAATTTTGACCACACCTTCAAAAATAACTCCTCCATGAATTCCAATGACCACTTTGTCATATTTTTCTCCAAAAATATCTATCCCATCTCATTTGTGCAACATTAGTTCTCTAGTCATGAGAAATAATGCTATACCAACCTATATGACCGATTACATCACCTCCATAGGAACTTTTGAAGCTATGTACACCTCATATATCATCATATTATGATCATGCCATGATTATTTTTCATCATCATGCCTTGGTTCATCACCCTCACTTGCCTACTAGGCCTATCTTACCTAAAAAGCTTTAGAATGCCCATCTTCATGCCCTATAACCCTGATTCTTGACCTGATACTTATCCTCTACATGATATTCAAGCTCATACTACTTCAAACATGATTTCCATGCTTTGCCTCAATCCATTTCTCATGTTTCCATGCCAACCTGCTTGATTAGGACCAAGATTAAGCCTATAACCACCTGAATCTTCATGAATTTGACCATGTTGACTGTTACAACACATTAACACCTCACACACATCTCATTGACCATGTTTGACCTTATGGAACCTTCATGACCTTGGAAGAAAAAAATTTACACAATTTACTTATTTGGCCATGCACCTAGATCATGCTTACATTCCATGACATCGTGATTTGACACCTAAGACTACTTGGGGACACTTTGACATCAATGGGATATTGACATCAATGACAACATTTTGAAACATTACTCAACACAATCCAATATACCCACTTCTCAACCAACATAATCACATCCATCGCACTATATCCCCATCTCTCAACAAAACCCTATTTCTCATCCTATTCAATCACAACCGTTCAACTATCTTCCCCTTATCAACTACTCTCTGCAGACAAGTAACCTATCCCTAGAACTCCATTCCACATCCTATGACTCGTAACCTTACCAATCCATCTCCCATCTGTCCCACGACCGTATGCACACTTTATTAAATAGGTTGGCAAACCTTGAAGCCGCCACCTTGGGTCTCAAGAGCTCATTTACCTATGAAATTTTTGTAATGATCCCATCCACCCATCAGTTCCTATCAAACCATATCCTCCACACTGGGAACTCCCTAAATTCTCAAAATTCAATAGTAAGGAGGACCCCCAACAACACCTTCGTTCCTTTAGGCACACTTGCTACCTTATTGCACATGATTAAGACCTCATGCTCCATACTTTCCCTATGTCATTAGCCTAACCTTCCTTGGATTGGTACAATGGCATCTGGAAACACTCCCTCTTTTCATTCACCCAACTCACACAATTATTCTTAGAACATTTCTCCATTAATATTGTGTGTAAAATCACTATCACTGACCTGTATGCCATTAAACAATACGATGGCGAATCCATCACGAGACTTGGTTACAAGATGGCATTGTCTCATCAATAAGTTATTATCTTTCTCCATTCCACAAAATGAGGTTTTCTCTCGATCCTACACCAAACACATATCATCAAACCTACATTTCCAATCCTTCTAAAGATTAGAAGAATCGTTTACCATGAATTGTAAACTATAACTCTCGCACCCTTGAGAAAGGCACAAACTAACTTGGATCCAAAATAATGAAACCTAGTTTCACCAAGACATCCAATCACAATGAAAAATCTAAAAACTCTAACAATTCCATCCTTATTAAGTCTTCTACCGCATTTCCTCCCATACTGAGCCCCAAAAAGGCTCCTTAACCTACTCCCAACTACACCCCTCAGGGAGTTATATAGTTAAATTTTTGATAAACTCATGGCTTCGGTTTCATCTAGCTTCCTCCTACCTACCTTGTCAATGACATGCACCCTAAAACTATGTGGTACCATGAGGAACAATATTTTAAACACCATTAGGTCTACGGTCATGAAATTTAAAAGTGTCACACATTTAAAGAACTTGTCCAATGCCATATAGATCGAGGGGATATCCACTTAGATAATCCTAATGCCCCTCCCAACCAACCTTTGAATGTATTCAAATATCCAATCCCTAACCACTCGGTTAATAAAAAAATTGATCCTTCCACATCCCAAACACCCAATACCAACATGATTAATACCTTAAATCAAGAATCAACATCATCATCTATTCCCATTATCCCTCCATCTACCTTACCCACCTTTATTCCTTCAACATTTACAACCACATCGACACCTACACTGTTCCCAAATCGATTGAATCAACATCAACCCTATCCACATATATTAATCCCACATCCCTTGAATCTACATCCATATTTTCCACATCTATATATTCTACGGATGCATCCGCCACATCCGTATCTATCCCTACATCAACACCTATCTCTACATCCACACCTACAACCCCCTTTTCACCCACACCTTTAGTCGAATCCACATCCACACCTTCAATTGAGTCCTCTCCACGAACCCACACCCGCATCCACACCACCTCTTAAAATATATACTATGTAAAAATCCTATATTGATACAACCTCAAATAATATCTCTCCCATCCTCATCTTTTATGACTATAACCACTTGTATACCCACATTTTCAAAACCATCTATAACCCCTTCCGATCTCATCATACACATTATCCAAAATCCACTCCAATTTTATATCTCCTCATCTTCGATAAGACATACGCCCACATCACATAGTTCCATTTCTAAGGAGCCCCTTGTTGAAATTATTGTCATCCCCGCCAAGGGTAAAAACTCACATCAGAAATCTAAAAACCTTGGCATCCCTTCTAAGAAGTCCCTCACCCATCAACATAAGAAGTTAGCACTTATCTCTCTCAAAACCCTAGCAATCCGATTCTCCCACCATCAAATCATCTATCTTAAGGCCTTAATTTGGGTTCACACCCTTCATCAAAAATATATACCACTAGACAATCTCAATCTAAAGCATCTATCCCTCCCTCCAAATCCACATATACATCTAAATTAGACATCCCTCCTCCTTAATATGGATCGTAGATACCTAAAGTGAAACCTGAACCTAAGGCTCTTATAAAGACTCATAAAAGTAATGCTCCTCACCTACCTTCATCACCTTCCTCGAAGACCATCCAACTTCACCTTCAAAAACCATCATTGGATCTTATACTGAAATCTTTCATTATCTTCTCCAAGCATCCACAATCACCCTTCCACCCATTAAGCCCTTTGACCCACACGGGCCAAAATTCACGTGGTTTAACTCCAACACCATATGTGCCTATCACTATAGGGACCTTTTCACCCTCATCAAAAATTTATCAAAGAAGATGACATTCTCATCAAAGAAGATAACCCCCTCCCCTCTACTAGCCAATCGACATCCAAGCCCCATCTTCCAACCAAATCTATAACATCCAAGGCCTCTTCCTCATCCATGGAATTTTTCACTATCCCCCTCCCACATTTACCTCTTCTAAGTATGATCCTCCTCTCTACATTTAAGTCTCTGTATCACCACCTACTCTCATCTTTAAGAGTATCACCATCTACACAATCTAAATCAAAGGTTTTCATCACTTCTCCCTATGATGAACCTGCTCCATAAAATTATTCATCCAAGGCTAAGTTCTCTATCTTAGCTATGCTACCAACCCATAAACTAGCCACCATCGAGCAGAGTGTCATAAAGAAGCTATAACAAGATCCTGTTACGATGTCTCTTTATAAGCGTATCCAAATCTCACCCATCAATGACAAACCCTCAATGAGGTTTTGTAACGTATCCCCATCCCATCTAAAGAATCCCACCCCTTTATATCCCTTTTTGGGGCCCTCACCACTTCTGTCACCATTTCCTTTTATGATTAAGAAATTCCAGAAATGTTACCCGAAGATCACGATCTTCCCCTTTTCATCACTTTCCACATCAATAACATGTTAATTTTCCACTCTATGATAGAAAATAACACCAATGTTAATATCATCTCATCTCACACCTTCAATCAAATCAAACTTCCCAAATCTATCATTTCTCAATCATGCGTGGTTCTATGCACCTTTAGCGAAACTATGGCCCTTGCTTTGGGGATGGTTATCCTACCCATCCACATCGTGGAAAACTCCTCCATGAAGTCTTCTATATTGTTAAAGGGGAGTTTCAATACAATGTATTTCTTGGGATCCTATGGATTCATGCCATGCATTGTGTCCCCTCCACCCTCCACTGTTGCATCAAATATGAACATGAATGGAAAATCCATATTCTTCCCGCCGACCTTCCTCCCTTAAAAGCACTTCATATGACTTATTAAACAAATTATGTGCTCATTCTAAAATAAAATTCATCCTTTGAAGCATCCATTAGTTATTTTGTGCCTGTATCTAAGCTACCTAATGATGAATCCCTTGACAATGTGATGTAATACCTATCTCTGGGGGAGTATCAAATCTTCACTCTTAATTATCTTCCCTCCCTTAATCAACTTGGTTGACTGATAAGGAACCTACGTATCGATTAAACATCACGGGCATCATTTACTTTGGTCTATCTCATCTCAAAACCAACCTCATCTATGATGACATTGATCACCCTTCCTCTCATATCAACAATCAACCTCATACTAAACCATACACCAACGGATTTAATTTCCTTTATAATAAATCCTTTGCCTATACATACCTCTATCTCTATGTGTGGAAGGCATTTGGTTTACCAAATTATGAACAAGCTATGTATGATCTTGTCACTAACCAAATCTGTGACTCATATGAAAAATTCAAACCGGGTTTCAAGGAATAACCCATTGACACCCTTTCACACCCCTCTTCTACATTTCCCATATAAATCGATTCATTATCCACTCCTTTTCCATCCGATGACCCTAAAAACATGAATAACATTTTGTCTCTTCCTCCTAAATTTTTTTAGTAGCCACCATCACACTAGGAATAGTTACTTACCGGACTAGGGATGAAACTAGGTCCCTTCCTCTCATCTTCCCTAACATGGTAGAGGAGGATCCCTACCATAAATATTCTCTAAAGCATCTATGACGACTCCATCCTTTCCTACATAGTAGAAAAATATTCTCATCTTCATAAGGCCTTACCTTCTAACACATCAACCCTCCTCAATGTATCCACTATTGACATCAAATTTGATATTCCACAAGAGCATCAAATCCTTAAATCTAGCCAATGTCTTGAACCAAAAGATCTAGAAGCCTTCACCACCTTTCTTTCCAAACATAATCAAGCCTTCACATAGTTGTACTATGACATGCCAGTCTTGACCCATACATCATCATCTATAACATCATCACCATTCCCAAAACTAATCTAATTAAGTTGATGTTGAACACCGCATGCATCCTCACATTGTTCTCCTTGTGAAAAAGGAGTTACAATGCCTTCTTTCCTCTAACTTCATCTAACCCATCAAATATATGTAATGGGTTTCAAACATTATACCCATTTCTAAATCCTCTAGAAACCTATGCATCTGTCATGACTTTCGAGATTTAAATCTTGCTTTCCCTAAGGACGAATTTACCCTTCCCAAGATTGATCAACTAGTCAACTTAGAGATGCTTTCTCTTATGGATAGTTTTTCTGGTTATAATTAGATCCTCATCACACCAAAAGAACAATTTAAGACTTATTTCATCACTCCTTTGGGGACCTTGTGCTATCACATCATGCTCGTTGGTCTAAAAATGTAAGGGACATTTATTAGTGCAATATGACTTATATCTTCCATGACCTTATCCATAAAACCGTAGAGGATTATGTTGATGAACTCTTGCGTAAATCTAAACAATGATAGTACCATATTTCCATTCTTGAAATCCTCTTCACACATCTTATTCAATTATTCTTTATTTTAAATCTCACCAAGTGTGTGTTTATATTTCTAACCAAAAAAATCCTTGGGTTCATCATTTCTATTAGAGGTATTAAATTTGACCCTTCCAAAATCAAATCCATCCTTGAGATACTTCCTTCTTCCAATCTCAAGTGATTTTGCAGATCTTCCGGGAAGATATTTAATCTGTCCATTCTTTCATCTCTAAGCTCTTCACTACTACCAAGCCTTTCATCATCTCCTTTATAAAGACACCCAATTAAATTGGGATGCCAATTTTTAGAAGGACTTTATCGATCTCAAACATTATCTTCTATCTCCATTTGTGCTCACACCTCCATGCAAGGGGTATCCTTTCTACCTCTAAGTATATACCTCTAATCATTCTCTAGGTGCCATGTTGGCATACCACAACGAGAAAGGAAGGGAGTAAGCCACATATTATATTAGCCACACTCTCCTCGATTATGAAACCCACTATAATGAATATGAGAAGATGCGTTGTGCTCTCTTATTCAACACTTATAAACTTCACCACTATCTTCTCAATTAAAAAACCTTCATCGTCACTAACTTCATTCTTCTTAAAACTATGTATTTCAAGCCTTATCATAATGATCACATCACTCACTAGCTCATGCTTATGAATGAATTTTACCTAGAGTTCATCTCTCAAAAATCTATCAAGGGCTAGGCTATTGCTGAAGCCTGCCTTCCTACCAACCATCTTCCACACAAAAAAATCCTAGATGAATCCATCCACAACATTGATCATGAATAATCCCCCTCAAAATGATTCTTTTATTTGAAGGATGCAACAGTAAACAAGTGGGAGGTGTTGGTGTTATCATCATTCTTCCTTGGGATACCCATATCATCATCACTTATAAGCTTAACTTTGAGTGCACTAATAACATGGATTATTATGGATCCCTCATCTTGGGCCTTGAAAACACCTTTGTCATGCTTGGTATCCAAATCCTTAATATCTACGGTGACTCTCAACTTATCATTAATCAAGTCAAAGGAACATATCATTGAAAAAATGAAGTCCTTAAAAAATACAAGTACATTTTTGACTTTCTTCTTGAGGCCTTTGATAAATATAACATCCAATCCATCCCTCTTTCCTCTATTCATTTTGTAGACACTATGTTTTCCATTGCATACCTCATCCCATGGGAAATTGAAGAATCTAAATTCTCCATTTTATTCTATCGCTTCGATCATTCGTCTCATATCCATGATATTTCTCGTGTCAATCTTATTAACACTAATCAATCATATCTCTAGTGATCTCATATCTTCAACTATCTATACGCATCGAGAATTCCTTCTGACCTATCCAAAAATGGTAGGAGGCCATTTCTTCAACGTGCTAACTATTACACTACTTTCATTTTTCTAGATTCATTATGAGACTTGCACACATTTTTCAAATCTTCACAAAATATTTCCTATCATGGATCCTATTATGAGAATGACACATAGAAGGATGGGATTAAATCCTTTCCTCCATACCTTTTTATACCCATTAGATGAACGATAAATGTTGATTCACCATAGTTGAGAGGAAGGAAAATATCCTTGGGATAACCCGAGTATGACCCGTTTGCATAGATAATTTCCTTTTCCAAAAATAGCTCAAGTTCTATTATGAGTAGTAGAGTTAGGGGCCAAATTGCCACTTGAATTTGATCCTACTATCCTTACAAACATGATTCATGGAGGATAAGAGAAAACAACTCATCAATTATTTGAGGACATATTACACACTTGGACATGATCCTACTTTTGGCTAAGGAAATAATGAAGAAGAAAAAGCTCCTAAAAACACAAATGGTTGTCATATACCACTCATTCGAACTAATCACAAAGCTATAACTGAGGGTGAATATCATGAACAAGACCCTCCACATGAACCTCAAGGAACCCCAAAATGAAGAGGTTACCATACAACAACAATTACAAACCCTTAGCCATCAATTGGCAAACTTAGCTTCCCATGTCCATAGGGACACAAGTAGAGCTGCACGTATTGAGAAACCTAAGGTCACTTATACTGAACATTACACTAAAAATTGTGATGGTGAAACATAAAAGTGTAACCATGTGTACATACCTACCACACCTTTGTGTGGCTAGTTCTTCAACCAAGAGTGGCAATACATGAAAAATGCACTTATTAGTCTTCAAGAAAACAACATTGGATGTAATAAGAAATATCAGTTTGAAGAACTATGTCCATATCCTTTCGATCGGGAAATTTTGTGTACTCCTTTCCACCTTGTTTTTATTTCCTAAATTTAATAAATATAGGGATAAATGTGTTCCTCATGATCATGTCAAAGACTTCTTCATGACTTGCAAGGAAGTTTTATACAACAATAAGTATTTTATTCACTTATTCTAACGAAGTATTAGAGGTTAGGCACTTGAATGGTTTCTTCATATCCCCAAAGGGTCTATTTTCACGTTCATGGAATTAGATGAGAAGTTTTTCCATCAATTTTCATTCAACATGGAAAGTGATATCACTATGATAGACCTTTGTAACACAAAACAACACAATAATGAAAACTTTGTTATTTTCTTACAATGATGACGAGGGTTAGCTATCCACTTACTTTTCTCTATTCTAGAGAAACAACTTGTTAGTATCTTTGTACCTAACTTGCATCCTGAAATAGCCTTTCACTTGCAAATGCATTATGTAAGAACTTTTAAAGAAGTTATTGAGAAAGGAAGCTAGATTGAAAAGGATTTACTTGCTAAAGGGACTTTAAAACCCTTTCAAAGAGACAACCATGAATCAAAACCTATGGAAAATCCCAAGTTTTTAAAAAATAAGAATTTCATATGTGAACAGATACTAATTCAAAACATGTCCAGAAGTCCACAACACCCCTCATTTGAAACTCTCAAAGGACTGCTCAAACTGAAGTTAAATGTCAAGAGTTTACTCCACTTACATATTCTTTATCATCAATATTGAAATAATTGGATGTGGTCAACATGGTTAAATTCCCCAATACTACACCCTTTGCTGATGATGCACCAAAACCATCATGGTACAAAGACTATGAATATTGTGAATATCATTGCGTCAAAGGCCATGCCACAGATCAATGTTTTAAATTGAAACACTTCATTTAGGACCTCATAGATAGTGGAAATGTTGAGATGGATTCATTAGAACCCACCAAAACCTATAACAAATAGTTGGGAATCTATAGAGTCATTCCCTAAGCATAAAAATACGGAAAAAATCTGGATCGAGGTCAATCCTCCCAAAGTAAAAATGCCAATCATGTTATTCTTTGGAACAAATAACCCATTCAATTCTATAATTGGTTATGTATATAACACTATTGACACATGTAAATACCATCAAATATAAATCATATGGGTGTGCCATGGAAACAAAATTCACTCATCTTATTATCCCAAAACCTCCTTTGCCTACTACATTAGATGGTAATTATGATCTCCTTGAACAACTTGAGAAAACAACTACCAAGATTTCTATCCTGGATCTTCTCAATATATCTAGTGTTCATAAAGATATCCTTTATAAAACTCTTCAAGGGTTAGGAGTTTCCATGGACATTGATGCATTGCACTTCCAAGCCTTGGTTGCATAACTTTCTCCATATAAACAAATCACCTTTAACCAACATGAGATTCCAATGGATGACCATACACACAATCTCCCTTTGTATATTGAAGTGATCGTTACTCATAAAAAGATCAAAAGGGTGCTTGTGGACAACGGATCAAGCCTTAACATATGTACCTTGAAGCTCATAAAACAATTGGGATGCACTAATACAGAATTAGATCCTAATGTAATCACCATTAAGGATTATGATAATGTAAAGTGGAAGTCAAAATACACCATTAATCTACTAATAGAAGTTGGGCCCATTACACATGATACCCGGTTCTATGTCTTGGAATTGGAACTACCCTATAATATTCTCTTCACTTGTCCATGGAAACATGTCATGTAGGTCGTTCCCTCAACTTTCCACTAGTGTATCAAAATTTATCATGAAGGACAAGCACTCACCATTCTTGGAGACCCACAACCCTTTACACATTGCGGGGTGATATCGGTCACTACCCCATAACATATGAATGTCCTTCTATGGAAATAATTGTCAAGATTCAATCAGAGGCCCTTAACTCTTGCATCAATCGACACACTTGTGCATGCATGAAATTGGTGCCTCTACCTCCATGATGAGACCATAAATTGGCCATAAATTACCATTATTTTGTCCTTCCAAGTTACCTTTGAAAGTGGATTTAAATGTAATCTAGGAACTTATAGTTTGCTTAAGATAGAGTATAGGATATATATCTTGTTCATTCTTTAGAAATATTTTGTTATCTATCTTGTTGACTAATCCTATTGATTATTTGGGAAAAGATGCAAAGTCTTGTGTATGCAGGCCATAAAGGAAAGATAATGCTAGTATTGGGAAAAGTGGAATTGATCATGAAAAATACATTTAAAATCAAATATGATTTCATATTCAGATTCTTCTAAAAAAATTATGTAAGTTCAAAAAAGAATAATCTCAATCCGAGGTCGCATGCAAAAGTTATAGATGTTTTAAATTAGTTGTAGAACTCGCAGAGTTAGTTCCGGAACTCATAGAGTTAGTTCCAGAACTTGCATGTTTAGTTCTAGAACTCACAAGTTTAGTTCCGTAAATTGTATCAATTGAATAACAGTTAGTTCTGGAACTTTCAATTCATGGAAAAATTAGATTTAGTTCCGGAACTTGCATCAACGGAATGATAGTTTTTAAGGGATTGTGAAAACTCAGAGATTCGAATAGAAATATGAGAGATGTTTTTGTTCATAGAAATGTGTTTAACAAAAACCTCATTCATATTTGCTACAAGTTTTACTAATGAAGAGAGATCTAACTTTTAGTGATCTACAGTCCAAGGAAAAGTGTATCAGACGAGCACTAACAGTTCCATAAATAGAAACAAAAATTAAAATGGAAAATATAAGAGAGGTTTTTGTTCATAGAAATGTTTTTTTAAAAAAACTCATTCAGATTTATTACTGAGTTTTACCAATGAAGAGAGATCTAACATTTAGCGAGCTGCCATTTGAGGAAATGTGTATCAACGAGCACTAAAAGTTCCATAAATGAAGCAGAAAAGTCAAATAGAAAATTTGAGAGAGGTTTTTATTCATAGAAATGTTTTTAACAAAAACCTCCTTTAGATTTGTTACAGGTTTTACCAATGAAGAGATATATAACTTTTATTGAGCTACTGATGAGGAAACGTGTATCACACGAGCACTAAAATTTCCATAAATAGAAACAAAAAATTCAAATGGAAAATCTGAGAGAGTTTTTTGTTCATAGAAATTTGTTTAACAAAAACTCATTTATATTTGCTACAGGTTGTACCAATTAACATAAATCTAACTCTTAGTGAATTGCAGTCCAAGGAAAAAGTTTATTAGACAAGCGTCAAAAGTTCCACAATCAAAAACAACAAAGTCAAATGGAAAATCTAGGAAAGGTATTTGGTAAAAATCATATTTTGAGGAAAATCCTCCTTCCAATAATCTAGAGGAATAAAATCATTATGGTTCTTGTTAGCGAAAAGTAAGGAGAATATTTGGGAGTAAATATTCCTAAAATAAGTGAGATAAGACTTTGACTCCAATAATATATCTCTCTCCATATTTTGTGGAGATGGAGATCTTAGTTGTTAGGATTAGAATAAAGATAAGATCAGATTGTATTTCCCAAAATAAGGATTTGGTTGGACGCATAAATTATAAATGCAACCTTCCACACTTAGATATGTAATGCTTTTCTCCAAAGAAATAAAGATTTGTTCTTTCCTCTCAAATATTCTGTAGTTTTAAGATCTCAAAAGTATGATTTAAATCCTCTTCCAAGGAATGAGTTGGCCACTCATTCCAAGGAAGATGGATATGTGTATTTATGTTTATGTTTATTCATTTGTCTTTAATTCATTCTGTTGTATTGTGAAAATTCAGTCTGTTGTAAACCTGCAGGTGTTTCATTCAATTATGTTTATTTTTAATTCAAAAATTTCATTTATGAAAGTTTCATTTCTTTCATGCAACATTTATTTATGCAAGTGTGATTTCCTTTATGCAAGCGTGCCTTTATATTCTTGCAAGTGTGATTTCCTTTATGCAAGTGTGTTTACATTTCTGCAAGTGTGCTTTTAAATTTCTGCATGTGTGATTTATTTTATGCAAGTTTAGATTGTGTTTAAAGGAGTTGCTTTCCAATATATTCTTCTCTTAATGCATATAGCCATCGGACACCAGCCCTAGATTGACATTATTAATGGTGAGGATTGACGACCCTCATCACTCCATATCCCCCTTTTCTATATGGAAGATGAAATTGCTTCTTACTAGCTACGGGAATACAATCTTCAACAAGCCCTCCTTATTTCAAATCTTCTCCTATCATCTAAAATGTGTGGTAGGCTCATCTATATGCTACAAATACCTCAAGAACACTACAATATCAACACATTATTTTGGAAGATGAAAAATACATAAAATGTATACATATTAATCCCTTGATGAAAGGATGGCTTCATGTTATCAATCCCCAAACTGTCATAAATAGTAATAAGATGTACGCCATGGGATACAAAGGATATGGGTGTGGCATAAATAAACAAGGTGTGTGGGAACCTCTTCTGTCACATGATAAAATGGATATATACAACATTGGTATTCATCCCTATAGATCACCGCCTAGTCTGAAGTTGATGCCACCTCTTCATAATGTGAGGGTATCTCTTAAAATTATGATAGCAAAATAGATTCCCCTTGTATCCTTTACGAGCTCCTTACTTCCACCAACCTATTCTCTAACGTGGATATTTTAACCTTGTCCCATTCCACTCCTAAATTAGACCTTGTTCACCCTTCCCTTGTTAATTGGGACTAAAAACAACATATACCAATTGATTTCTTTCTAGAATGATGAAGTAATTGGTGAATTCATGGGTTTACATGACGAAATTCCTATTGGTGACCAAAAGAAGGGATTATTTATCAACCTTGATGCATATGTGTATTTTGGGGAGGAGGCTAAGTTATGTGGTTAGCAAAAGAAAAAAGAGAACGAGGGAAATATCTTCTCAAAATCCTCATCAAAAGAAAAGATCCAAGTCCCATAGTGAAAACCTCTTTGAGGCACTTACGAGATAAAACAATCTAAAAATCAACAAATATTAAAAGTGACCAGCCTATTGGTGAAAATCTTGTTGAGACACTTATAGAGAAAGAAATCAATCTCCCCGATCCTATCCATATGGAGGATGGATCTAAGCTACTTTGTAGAGGAGACATTTGATATCAAAAGTGGTGCGAGAAGATGAGCCTAGAATTGTTAAACCCGAGGCTTCTCTTTTAGCGCCCAAATAGAAAAAAATTCTACGCTCCTTCAAAAAAATTTGGATGTATTTTCTTGGTCCTATACAGACATGCCATGCTTGGATCCTTATTTAGTAGTGCATAACCTAGTTGTGCACAAATCATGAGCCAATCAAACAAAAACTATGTAAAATGCATCTGCATGTGGCTTTTTTGGTCAAAGAGGAGCTAGAAAATTTATTATTAGTAGGATTGATTAGGCCTATAGAATAATCCTAATGGATCTTCAATGTAGTGCATGTTCAGAAAAAACCCATTGGTATAAGGATTTACACAAATTTCAGGGACATCAACAAGGCATGTCCTAAAGATGAATTTCCTCTTCCAAACATCGACATGATTGTCGATTCTATTGTTGGCCATAAAATTCTATCCCTCATGGATGGATTCTTAGGCTATAATCAAATAAATATTACATATGATGAATCAACACAAAACTACCTTTACTACTCCTTTGGGAATGGTTTGTTATCAGGTCATGCCTTTTGGCCTTAAGAATGTAGGAACAACATACTAGAGAGTTATGGCTATCATATTTCATGACAAGCTTCATGACATTGTATAGTATTATGTTGATGATATCCTTGGAAAATATAAGAGTAGATCATAGCACTGGTGATCCTTCGTCGTATCTTTGAACGACTTCACAATTATAAGCTCCGTTTGAATCCTAAGAAGTGTGTCTTCAACATCATATCGAGTTAAAATATTGGGCTTTATTATTAGCGATGTGGAATTGAAGTCGATCCTACTAAATTCACTAGTATTATTGAGATTCCTCCTCCTAAGAATCTGTAATAGATGCACAACCTATAAGGTAAAATTCAAGCCATTCGAAGATTCATCTCACACCTTGCAGATAAGTGTCATTCCTTGAAGGTAAGTAAAATTACATATGTGGATTTTCACTTTGGGGTCGAGATTGCCAATAAGCCCTGGATTTACTCAAATAATATTTGGAAAATATATGTGTCCTTGTACCACCTACCCCAAGTGAATATTTGCTATTATACATATCTGCTCCTCAATTTTCTACTGTAGCGCTCTTGAGTACAAAGTCAATGCTCAACACAAAGAAAGAGTTTACTATCTTAGTTGCACCTTAATTACGTATGAGCTTAATTATCCATGAGATAAAAAAACATGTTTGGATGTGGTATTCCCTTTCAAAAACTCTTTCATTACTATTTTAACTACCATACCATGCTAATATCTCAAGTTGAACCTCTCAAATACCTTTTGTCAAAGCCAAAAATTAAAGGAAGGATGGCCAACTAGATTATTTTGTTGAGCGAGTTTGACATTGAGTATGTCAATTAAAAATTAGTAAAAGGACAAGTTCTTGCTTTGACTAATTAGCTAAAGCAAAAATTCCATAAATGGAACCCTTAAGTCTGGATCTTCCAAATGCTATTGTTTTATATATCAAATTATCATTAACCTGGAAGATATATTTTGATGGGTCATTCACATTTTGTCACATTCCCATTTTAAGACTTTAGAACAAGGGATTTTTTTTTCTTTAGTTATGTTCTCATTCTAAATACATAATTTAGAACACACATTCCTCAACAACCATTCTTATAATGAGATGATCATATGCATTGTAATGACTCGATGAGCTATCGATCTATTCATTTCATGACTCGGTGAACTACCAATCTATTCATGTTTAACATTAAGTATTGAATACTTTTCGTATACTATGTATACTTGGTTCTCTTACCCTGTTTTGGGTATTGAGTGATCTGTCTAAGAACCTATCTGAATATTTGTTACCAATATTCATCTGCATCTCGAACCTTAGACTAGGTGACATAGGACAATGCAACCAGTAGCTTGTGATACTTTGGCCAAATATTTCTAACATATTATTCGTATTACTCATTCCTTGATGGCATACTCGTCAATCCGGAATACATCCTTCACCCCACTCTATTGTTATCTAGAATGTCCTTTATTGACTTCTATTAGTCCACTTGCCCAAGGTTTAATCCTAGTTCAAGTTTAACAACATAGGTTATGATAGGAAGAGGCTCACGAAGACTTAGGGTATATTGGCATACTGGGTCAACCTAAGTCACCCCTTGTACCAAGGTACCCCAAGTCTTAGAGGGATACTCCATATCGTAACTATGCTACTACCCAGTCCTAGAGAAAAACTAAGTTCAAGTCCATAAGCATGTAGATCTAGACAATCAATGTAGAAGGGTGTTGCCACATGTCAATTGCATTGTTGTATCCTTGAGAAGATCCTAATATTCTCGAAGGTATAGCCTTGTAGTTGGCATGTGCCAGCATCCTATAGAACAACCTCATCGAGATGTACATACCCCTAGGAGATTATTAATATTTAATTAATTTGGATAATAAAAGTAGATTTCAGCAACCTTGCCCAAACCCTAATCCAACTCTCCCTAAGTTCTTTTCCATTCAAGTTCCATTAATCCTTGAAGAACTTCCTTAACTTAAGATTTCTTTCAATGTTCATTAATTTTGGCTTAACAAGCAGTTACAAAAAAAAAGGACAACAACATCATAAGTTCCATTTAATGTGACTTAACCATTCAAGGAAGTGTAACAACCACCTAGGTGGTAACTTAGTAGACTTTATTAAATGAAGTCTAATGATTAGAAATCATATCTCCCTTTTTTGTTTACATTTTCATGAGAGAGGAAGAGTCTTCCTCTTCATGGTTAAGTTCTAGGGTTTAACACACCCTTTATGTCCTTTACAAATTCTATAGTTTTCATTGTATGTTCATTACACATCATCTTACTATATTGAATTGTTTATATAAGAACATTAAATTCTGCAACTTATCTAGTTGCATCTTAATTAGGGAAATTACTCTAATTCCCTTTATCCTACTTATCCAAGAATCCTCATTTAATCATATAAATAATATGAAGAATATCAACAAGATAAGATTCCATTTCTCTTACAAAAGTACAAGATAATTTCCAATGCAAGTAAATTCTCATCTTTCAATTCATTTTTAAAACTTATACATTTACAAGCTTATGCATTTTAGGCATACTGCATAACAACAACCTTCATTCAAAAATAATATAACTTTTCTTTTTCAATACAACTCAAGAACGAATCAGAATTCTTCACAAGAATCAGACTTAAATCAGCCAATGCATCATATAAGTTTTTGCCTTCTTTTATCACTTATGAAGTCCATCTGCAAAAATTGCTAGCACAGTCGATTCAATGGCGAGGCATGATAAGCACTAAGCCTTAAAATGAAGTGCATTCCACTAATTGTTCCAATAAAAACAACCTGCTTTAATGAACAATTAGTATTTCATACACTAAGCATAAGTAATAACAATAAAAAAGAAGAGCATCAATGAATCAGAATTCACTTCTAAAAAGAAAAAAATATAATCTATAATATTTGTCTTACAAATTAAAGTATAATTGATCCTATCAAAGAGGTGCATAAAGGAATCTATGGTGCACGAAGGAATCAAAGAGGTGCACGAAGGAATCTGCAGTGCTTGTACTACCGGTATGGTTCTTGCGAAGAAAATCCTACGAGTGGGATACTATTGGCCTACTTTGTAAATAGATTCTTTCCAAAGTATATGAAGAAGTATGCCCTACGTTATAAAAATGTTAATGTGATGCATGTACCATCTTAGTCATTACAACATATCACAACACCATGGCCTTTTTCTAAATGGGGGATCAATCTTATAGGAAAACTCACCATCACCTAATCTAAGGGCCACAAACATATTATCACTTCCACTAAGTACTTTACCAAATGGGTGGAGGATGTTCCTCTCACTTATGTTACAGGTGCATAGATTTCCAAGTTCATTATGAACCATATCATCTGCCATTATGGCATCCCTTTTCCATTGTATTTGAGTCATTCGAGAAACAAACAAGTGAAGGTGTTATACCAAAACTTTAAAATTTTACGGAAGAAGTGTACGCCTTATTACTCCCAAGGTAATGGGAAAGCTAAGGAAACCAATAAAACGCTTGTATGAATTATGGAGAAAATGTTTTCTAAAATTGAATGTAATTAGCACCTACAAATCCATCCTACCCTTTAGACATATTTCAATTCCATCCACACACCTACGGGTGAAACTCCGTATTCCTTAGTATTCGGATCTTTGAAACCATTATAGCCCCGGAGATTGAGCTCCCTATTTGAGAGTCTTCTTGTCGGACTATTTGGATAAGGAAAAATACTATAAAGTTTCTAGGGTAGCAAAGTTTGAAATCCTTGATGAAAAGATCCTACACACCCTGGATCATCTTAAAGTGTATCAAAATTGAATCAATGAAGGTTATAATAAACATATCATCCCTCCCGAATTTGAGGTAGGTGATCTTGTTACGAAGGGAAACCATTTTAATACCACAAAAGAACCTAGAAAGAAAGGAAAATTTGAGACTAACGGGTAAGGATCATTCATTGTGGTGGCTGAATTTAGTTTTGGGGCCTATAAGCTTGCATATCCACGATGGCAAGGATCTCTCGAGAACCTATAAATATCATGCATATCAAGATTTTCTATTCACGATCTTGGGATCATTTAAAAATTAAAAGAAATATAAATAAATAAAAAATAGTAAAGAGTTCAATAAATTAATGTAAATGTAAAAAGCATGCCATTTTGGCATGTTGGACATGTCCTTTGGTGAATGCTTTACAATCACTTGACATTGCCAAGACATTTGAGTTTCTTGATGCCCATGGATTGATAACATCCATTCTAATAAGAATGGCCTCATACTCTGTAGTGTTGTTGGTATTATTGAATTACATTTTGTAGGCTAATGGGATTAACTCACCTGAAGGAGAAGTTAAAAAAATTCCAACTCTTGATGTTGCACTATAAAGACTTCCATCAAATTCCAATGTCCATAGTTGATATTATTTTTCTTCCGTGAGGAGAGGCAGATTCTCATCTCTTTCAGATGTGAAGAATTGTTTTCTTAGTTCATTATCTTAAAACAAGATGTCCAATTTTGGGTTGTCTGATTTTTAGATGGTGTACTTCATTTTCCTCATTAGCAACAACTTCTTCATTTCACACTTCACTAGAATGGTCGTAGAAAACTAGTCCATTTGTATTTCACAACCCAAGTCTCTCTCTGAAGCCCCCTGCTAAAAAACATGCTAGGATATCTACCACCAAAATAGTTAGTAACACCTTCTTGTCTATGAAATCCACTAGTGACACTTGAGAATATTTGATTCTTCCCACAAGTGGCACCTATTTAGACTCCATAGATTAGCAAGAGCTAGTTTCTCATGTCGGGATAATTCTAGGGCATTGAAAAATTTGATGGACATTACATTGTCTAAGGCTTCTAAGTCCATGATGCAATTATTCGAGTTGATGACATTTGATTAAGATGGAGATGCAGAAGGGTTCTACCTTGTTGGTTTTAAATGCTCTTAGTGCAAGCATGTTTTGCAATGGTAGAGTAGGTAATGTTGAAAGTAACCCTTTAGAATTAGGATTTGCGATGTTAGATTTTTTATTATCCCCTTGATATAACTAAAAGCCTCTTAAATTTATCGGGGGTGGATTTATAAAAATTTAGATTCAAAATATGAACTTTGGACTTATTTACATGCTCAATTCTATCAAATGGAGTTGAAGTAGATGAAATTGATTTTCTGGATTAGTGGATGTTTAACAATACAAAGATGATGCTACTTTGGAAGATGGTTCCATTTTGAGGATGGAGTAGTGGGTTGGGAATGAGTGGCTGATTTTGTTTGAATATTATATGGTTTTATGAGATTAGCTTTAGATGTAGAATTAGAGATAGGGGAAACATTACAGGGACTTACTTGGCACATAATCTTACTTCTTGCTTTTGCTACGAGGGTTTGGTTTCTCCTTTTATGATTCCATTGATGGTAGGAGTGACGATCCTCTATTTATTATCTTGTTATGTGGGGTTTCCACCGAGGATCATCTTTCTTTTTCTTCTTCACAACAACTATAGAGGAAGAGGATTCCTTTTACGATTGGAAGCAATTAAACACTGCGCATGAGAAACCCTGTGCTTTATCATCATCATCATCTCTAGAAGAATATTCAAGGAAACCAATCTATGCATCTGTTATCCAAATAACTCTCCTAGTTATTTGGGTAACTTGTATACATATTTTGGCTCTCAGCTCCTCATTGAAGGTTGCACATGCTCAAGTTCAGTTGGCACAATTCCTTGGTTGCAGTTTTCCCTTGGCACCCCTTCTTTTCATCACACATCCTTGCGCACTTTCTATTCTCTCCTTTCACTTTCCTTTTCCTTTTTGTTCTACTCCTCCCTTGTGCCCACCTTCTACGCATTTGATTTCTTCCTAAGTAGTTCTTCCTGCGTGCACGCCTCACACTTTCTTTAATCAGCTAAGTCCCTTGCCATCTTGTGTACTGTGCCCATTACTTTGTAATAGTTACACCTTGACCATGCATTCTCTGCTCACCAGTTTGTCTCATTTCCCCACATGCATGTTTCTCTATGCCTTCCTTTGTTTTCCTTTGCATTCCCTTCCCTTGCGCCCTCCTTTACGCTCTTACGTGTCGGGTAATCTTGACATGCTTTAGTGTGCCATATGCAACTGACAAAGCATTCCAATAGGGCACCGAATCCTCATAAAAAATAAATGACTAACATGTGGTAGAAACAATAATTATTTACACAATTGGCCATCATTTCAACCAATCCACATACACCACGTCTCTTGCATGTGCAGGAGGCTATGAAATATTCGAAAACCATATATTTTCTACATATCTCCAATCGGTGTGCGCTTGAACTTGTTAGAGAGCTACTAACATAAACTACGGTGCTTTAGATATTCAAATTCAAATTTTTAGTGGATCGGTAGGTGAGAAATGGGAACACGTCTCTACGAGCATTGATGAGCAGATCTGATTGCTCCAACCACCTGATTTAATTTGATTCACCCTTCTTCCCTTTTCAACATAGCAAACAGATCTAGGGAAGTGCATTCAACATATTCTTAGGTAGCTTTACAGGCATTGAATTTCTTTTAGTGGTGGTTGTATTTCAAATTTGGTTTTTCCCTCATTCTCTTCTCTTTCTATAGATTCATCTATAAATGTAAGAGATGGGATCATTATTAATGTTGGACACTCTGGATCCTTACACATTCTACTAAGGACTTCATATTTTCTATATTTTGAGTTACAGACCTCTAGATCTGGCTCTTGCATGTGGATATCAACCTCCTTCGCCATTGTAACAGCTATGTGCATTTCCATAAGTAATAAAAGCATCATTTTGTGACTATTCTCTGTCCTAACGTGTTTTCATTCCTTCTTCTTGCCTTTTATTTTGCATTGTGTGTTGGTTGTGCCATTTCACATCCCTTGTAGTTCCTTATTTAGTTATGTTCCATGAGAACGATATGGTAAATACGTGTTTAGTTGTGCTACTCGTGCCTAGCCTCCTTTCACGCATTTCCTTTCATTCCCACTCAAAATAGATAGTGTTCATCCCTCTTTTCTAGTGTTATTTCCTTCTAGTGTAGGTTTCCTTTCATGTTATCCTTCTATCCCTGGTCCCTTGGCATTTTTAGCTTAGTTTCCCCTTCCAACACTAGGAGTAGCGATATGTGATAAAGAGAAATAGATAGAGGAACCGACCTTCTCAGAGATCCATCCCAAGTGTGTAAGCGACCCACAACATGGGGATGGTTCCATTGTCATCTCAAACACCTCGATCCTTCCGGATCAAGATGTGGGTGTAATTTTGAAGACCAATAGTTTACGGCATGCTCACTAGGACCAACATTGAAAGCTCAAATTTCATATCTCCAAGTTCTGGTGTGTGGACTTGGTATTGCAGCCTCTAGAGGCTCATTTCAACACATATGATGACTCCCAACATTTTCAAATCTATATTTTAGTAGTCCTAAGCACCTTTCATGAGAAGAGTGCACACAAGAAAAAGTACAGCAACTAAATATTCTTTTGAGTACCTCCAGCTATCCTCGAGAAGAGTTCATTCTAGAAAGGTTGCGCACACATCTCCATCTCCAGCAATTCAGGCCCATTCAACTCCTCAAAATAGACAACCCGAGCACCCTACTGATGGTGCATCCGCCACCTCCTCCACTTAGGAACTTTGAAAAATTTATTGGAGGAAGTCCCTTAGTTCTAGCTATGTAACATGACATGCCAAATGCACACTCAAAAGCATTCCATACTTTACTGGTGAGAATCAAGTCACCCCTCAGAACATATCCAAGATATTACAAACATGTTTTCACTCTATAAAATCACACATGATGATGTGTTAGGCTACTTGTAGCCTCTTTCAAAGGTAAGGCACTCTAATGGTATCGAGGCCCGAGACTTGGATCTATCACCACCTAGGATGAGCTAGAAACAACTCTTTGTAACTAATTTGAAGATAAGTCAGATCACCTATCTTTGGTAGAGCAATTGACCACAAAAAGAGGGCACTCAATGAAGAGATGTCTGATTTCAACATAATATTTTAGAAGACTTGGGATAGAATCCCTCTAGTAGTAAGACCTACAACCCAACATGCTTTCTGTATTATTCGAAAGTTCTCAATATCGATATCTAGGTCATGATCCAATCCATGGGAGGTAGGAATTTACCAACTGCTTATAGTATTGCAGTAAGCTCAAAAAATAGTCTTATTCAAGTGGGAAAGATAAATCCTAGACCACCTATGCCCTTGTTCCAGAAATTTCACAAGCGCCCTTGACCTTCTGTGGCCCCTATCCTGTTCTGAGGAAAATTCACAACTAGTTTCCTCAACATCCTACTCTCTAGCGTAGCAAAAGGAAGATGAAGAGTTGAAAGACCTGATTAGAAACTTGTCAAATAAGGTTGTATCATTAGAGAAACAACATGTACAAGCCTATAGAGGTAGTTCTAATCAGGTGCATGGCCAAAGAAATCAATCTGGTGGAATCAGTATGGAAGTCAAAGATACATGCCCAACCATGAGAATGATAGATGGCATCACAATACACATATTCCCTTGCAAGTTGTTCCTCCTGCGCCTTCTCTTCTAGCATCTAGTGTGAGTCAGGTGCTTGTTCCAGTTCAGAATAATTTGGCGCAAGAGTCAGAATGGTGTTGCCTTTCCAACATGCCTCAAAGTCAATTTCATTGTGCCAATGTTGTGCGCGCCCAAGCTTTCATGATCCAAAATGCTTCAGTCTGTGAGCCTTTAGTAATTACCACTGAAGTAGATAACTAAGAAATACTAGAAGCTCCTCCAGAGAAAAATTTGATGTCCTTTGGCACTGAGGACTTCTGTGTAATAGACCAAGTTGCAGAAGATACAAATAGACCACACACCCAAGTTACAGACAACACAAGATACAAAAATAGAATGTTAGAATTAGGGGCATAGGTCACGATCCCTAGTGACACCAGAAGATCCTCAGAAGCAGAAAGATGCAACCAAGGCATCTAGTAGTAAAATTTCCCAAGTCCCTACACAAGAGATCTTACACAAGTATGCTTTTGAAGCAGTGTGCGCCCCTCCTTTAGAAGGTAAAGCCTCTACTCTAGCTAAAGTCCAGGATTCCATGCCTAAACAGTCAATAAGGGATGTTGTTCCCTAAATACACAAGACAGGGGCCTTCTATTTAGCATTATAGACCAAATGAAGATAACAAACATAAATGTCACAATGTGGGATGCCCTGACTATTCCATCTCATCAGGATCTGTTGCATGAAGCTCTAGCGCAACTCCTGCATGCTGATTTAATTGTGCAGAAGCCGCGTGCTTCTATCAATATCTACCAAGAAGGAGAAGAGAAGAAAGTAAGAAAAGTTGTTAAAACCCCAAACTTTTATATGTCCTTGATCATATGAAAACATGTAGTGCATAATTACATGATTGACTCGATTCTTAGTTAATCCATCATGCCTAAGAAAATTGCTGATGTCTTAGGTCTAAAATATAGCCCTTTTTCTAAAGGAGTCTTGCAGCTTGATGGATCAAGCTGTCACAACCTTAGTAGTCATCAATGGTCTTGATTAACCCTCCATACATGTACAAGCCTAACAATAACTCAAGATGTGTCAATTATTGATCTACCTCATTTGTTCGCCTTATGTCTATCAAGAGAATTTATTGCTAAAGTGGGTGGTTACTTGTCTTCTAATTGGTCTCATATGTTACTCAAGACAAGGTATGGTACCCAGTTTACTATACAAGTTGAGCCTATATTTTCCTATCATGTAGAGTCATATGTCCCATCCCCTCTCTAAGCCAATTGTTTAATCCAAGAAGAAAAAACTTCAGTTCCTAAAGAACAGTCTCTTTCACCCTCTGTTCCTGACCTAGTGCTTGATGAATGGGTGGAGAGGCACCATAAATTTGATCCATATGCTAAAGAATTAGAAGCTTATGAAACTAGGCTTGGTACTTACTACATTCTTGAAGAAGAAGCTATGTTGCTGCATGCGCTAAAGAAAGACAAATTTGAACTGGGTCTATGGAAGTTGTACTTTAATGGATCCAGAAGTAGAAATGGTGTGGGGGCAAGGGTGGTTCTCATTTCCCCTGCAGATGGGAAATTATTCTTCACAAATAGGTGACATTTCACATGTTCTAACAATGTGACAGTATGAAGTGCTGGTGTATGGGTTGCTCATTGCTAAGAAGAAGAAAATTAAGACCTGCAGATCTTTGGGGACACAAAATTGGTTATCCACTAGGTTACCAAAAAGTTCTTAAAAATAATAAGATTCTCAAAGATTATAAGCATATATTTTGGGACCTCCTTGAGAGATTTGATGCTCTAAATTTGTAGGCGGTGTTGCGTAAAATGAACAAGGAAGTTGATCAAATAGCCGCACTTGGTTCACAGTTCTCTCATGCTGAAGACTTTGTTAGAGGAAACACTCAACACATTAAGATGGTGATCAGACCATCCATTCCAGACAACAACACCAGTTGAAAAGTGTTTTCTAGTGACGTGTAAATCATCTAGTTTATCTAGAATGAAGCCGGATTTGCATCAATTATGTAACTGTCTTGCATGAAAACTATGGTGACCAAGTGATACAACTGAAGAAAAACAAGTTGCCTAAAGGGCTGGTCACCTTAGAGAAAATGTTTAGTCTTGATGATGAATTCAAGGGTGAAGAAAGGTACATACATGCCACATAAGAAGACTATTCCCTAGTCACTATTACACGTGGGAAAGAGTTACTGCTCAGTAAGATTTGTGCACATGATGAAAATTAGGCCTTCATCTCTCTGTGTCAAAAATATAGTGATATCTTCTCCTAGGAGTATGAAGACCTCAAATGTTTTGATCCAAGTGTTTCTCAACACTCCATTGACCTTGATCTAGTATCAAGCCCATCAGATAGAAGCATTGACCAGTCAATCCAAAGATAGAACTTATCCAAACTCTTGAGAAAGGATTTATCCAAACTCATTGAGGAAAAAACTATTTTTCCCATCAAATACTCTACATGGGTCACAAATATGGTTCCAATTCACAAGAAGAATGGTAAAATCAGACTCTTTTTTTATTTCAAAGATTCAAACAAGGTGTCTCTAAAGGATCATTATCCTTTGCCTTCTATGGAGTAGATTTTGTAGACTATGGCTAGCACACAGAGGTTTTCAATGCTAGATGGATATTCAGGTTTCAATCAAATCTGGTCAAGGAAGAGGATCAATTGAAACAACATTTACAACCAAGTAGGAACATATGCATATTAGAAGATTCCCTTTGGTTTGTCAAATGTGGGTGCCACATTTCAAGCACGCCATGGATATTGCCTTCAAAGGTTACATAAATGAGTTCATCTTGGTTTACCTTGATGACATAACAATATTCTCAAAGCAAAGCACAAATCATATGGTGCACCTAGAAAAAGTCTTTGAGAGATGTAGAGAGTTTGGGGTATCTCTTAACCCTAAGAAGTGCAGTGCAGTAGTGTCACAGGCAAGCATTTGGGCCATATGGTTTCAAAGGATGGTATCACAATTGATCTTGAGCATGTTTAAACCATCCTAGATCTTTCCCTCCCAATACAAAAAAGGTCTTGCAGTCCTTCCTTAGTAAGATCAAATTTTTTAGGTGTTTTATCCCTAACTTTGCAGGACTAGTTCAACCCATCACCTTGATGCTCAAGAAGGATGCAACCTTCATATGCATAGCCAAAGGAAGAGAAAGCTTCAACAAGATTAAGAAATAAATTTCTTGCACGCTAACACTCATCAACCCAGACTATTCCAAGGATTTAACTCTTCATGCTTATGGCACTTATGTGAGTGTTGCTTCTATCATAACATAAGAAAATGAACAAGGGCTAGAAAAACTAATGGATTTATTTAGCCAGATGCTAAAGGATTATGAAATAATGTATAGTCATATGGAGAAACAAGTCTTCGCCATCATGCATGCGCTCAATAAATTCAAAAGTATGCTCTCCAAATATCACATTAAGTTGTTAGTATCCCATTCTTCTATCGAGACTTCATCATGGGGGAAAAATAAGTGAAAAGAGAGCACAATGGGTGACCAAAATCATGGAGTATGATGTGACTATCAAAGCCACAAAAATGGTAAGAGGTAGCGTGCTTTGTAGAAAAATTGTTGAGGATGCACAGATTGAAGCTAAGACTTCATTATTTCTAGATGAGGATCTCCTCGTGCGAGAAATTGAGCAGAGCATAGACCTTGGTGCAAGTGAGTGGATGAAGGACATGATCACATTCATTTTTGAGGTGCATACCTTCCTAGTTTAAACAAAGCAAAGAGAAGACATCTTAGGTTATAATATATCCCTTATGTTTTGACTGATGGAATTCTCTTCAAAAGAAATCTTGATGGCATCTTTGTTAAGATGCATCAACAAAGTGCATAGACTAAAAAAGTGTTAGCAGAGTTTCATGATGGATTTTCTAGTGGACACTTCTCTGCCAAAACTACAACAATGAAAATAATAATGACAGGTATCTTTTGACCAAATATGTTTACAGATGCACACATGTGGTTCACAAAATATAGAGAGTGAACTTTCTTTGCATGAAAGAAAAAATTGGCAACGATTCCCTTCCAACCAATCCAAGTGGATCATCCTTTTGTGTAATGGGGTCTTGACTTCATAGGCATGATCAATCCACCTTCAAGTGCTAGACATAAGTGGGTGCTGACAGCTATGGACTACTTCACCAAATGGACAAAAGTTGTCGCACTCAAGAAATCAATCGAGTCAGTTATCTTTGACTTTCTTAAAGGTATAATCACAAGGTTTGGCGTTCCTCAAAGCATTATCTCTAATAATGTAAAATCCTTCCTTGGGACCAAAATCACTAATTTGGCGCTAAATCTGAACATCTACTACGTGAATACTTCTTCCAACTACTACCCTCGGGAAATAGTTTGTGACAGAGTCAACAAGTAAGAACCTTATCGAATCATGAAGCACATAATGAACATCAGCTAAATATAGTGGCATACAAATGTCTTGTGCACGCTATGGGTAGATAAAATCATAGTAAGAAATTCAATAGGAACTTTGCATTACAATATTGTCTATGGTAAGGAGTCTACCCTTCCTTTAACACTAGAATTGAACTCATTAGCGTTTGCCCACAGATGGAATTTGAAGGCATAGACCAGAGTGAAATCAAAATGGCGAGCTGGTTGATTTTGAAGAGCTAAGGAACTTTACCATGATCAAACTAGAAAAAAATCAAAAAACAAAAAACAAATGGTTTGTGAAAGGCTAGGACCCTTAGACCCCACATTAATATTAATTTAATTAATTACAATTAAATTAATACTAATCCTCACTTCATTCATTATTTAATTACCATAATTAAAACCAATTTTCACCTCACCCCACCACCTCACCTTGACACCTCACCATAGACCTATTCATAACATGTTTCCATAACTAACTAAGACTCAACCCTACTTAACTTAATGAACTAAGACTTAGTATAACCCTAAAAGAACATGCCTATTCTTCCTCTAACCACATTTATGTGTATCCAAGTGCAACGTTCTATTTAGACCTAACACAAAAATGAGAAAAAGATGGAGGAGGATAGCCAAGATCTACTTTTTTAGGCAACCTAGGATATCCTATCTTAACCGACGCCGATAACCCTAAACCATCCTCGGTTACCATATAACCATTTTGGTAACCTTGTTTGAGAGGTTAAACACATTCTCAAGTTTTTGGAGAAAAGGAGATCTACATGTAAATAAGAACCAGAGATATTTCACACATCCAGCAACCATAGCCAACACAACCATTGATCAGAAGGTATTTGCATTCACGGGACCATTCGGGAAGCACTACCACCGTATCGATCACCATTTCACTGATCAACCATCACTGCCACCCAGACATTGAACCCACACAACAATAAGTGTGTCTCTAACCTACACCATTTCATTTCTATTTAGTTTATAAGAGTTCTTTAGCTTTTGTTTATCAACCACCATTTATATTTTTACCCCACCACTATTGCCTTCCTGTGAACCTGACCATTCCCATCACTCATAACCATTTTAATCACCTCTTTCTACTCCTGAGTACCTCTGAATATTCCCAACACCTCCCCAAACCTAAACCAACTCCTTACCATCTCTGATTCAGTCTCAGACAAATCCCCAAAACCATGAACTATTGAGTTATTACTAGCCCGCAGTAACCATCGTCAATTCTTACTAAACCATCGTCATTCATACCGCACCGATGTCGGTCTCTCAGTATCTCGGCAGCCTTGCTTAATCTTGGATCACAATAACCTTTTCCAAGTGACTCAAGTGACCCAGAATCTGACCTTGACCTATTCTAGCACCTTGATTATTTACCTCATTTCAGATCTGATCATAGCCTAGCCTGTTATGTCAAATTTTCTTATTGTATTTGGATGAGATACCTAAATCATATCAAATACAGTAGGATTTTATTTATTTACATTATTTCCTACATTAAATTATATTAAATAGTGGGTTGAATGCCACCGAGGAAGTATCACACTTCCTGGATCTAGCACACGCTAGGTAGCCCATTGACATATATTGTTTAACTCTTTCTTATGGTCTTGTTTTGTATTTCAGGTAGTTCCTCCTAGCCAAAAAGAAGCTCTCGGTCAACATTGGATTAAGAAGTCGAATACATGCACAACCTTCAAGCCAACCATAGCAATATGTATTCCTCCCTGGCCCACACCCTTATCTATTTCATCTAAAAACTTAAAGAAAACGGTGAAACATTTTGGCACGCCCGGTGGGACCCATCCAGGGTTCCTTGCATTTTATTCATTCCTAGGTGAAAGTTGTGTGTTTTTTTCCCTTCTAAAAATATTACACATTAATTTTCCTCTCTGGAATCTTCCTCTCTTTCTATTGTCTAAAAGCAATCATGTTTTTGGTGCTATAAAAAGAATACTTCTTTTCTTTCATTAGTATTGCATTAGTGAAAGAGAATTCCTCTTCCTATTCATTACTTGTTACATCGAATATCACACTTCGATTTGGGCTTAAAACACTTGCATAACATTTTGATTAATTGCATCTTAGCTCACATTAAAATGAGGGAAACCTATATGCTGGAAGTCATGCCCAGCTGATGGTTGACATAACTGAATCATAGAAAAGAACATTCTTTCTTCTCTCTCTTTGCCAAATTGCACAATTTGAAATATATACATCTTCTTAAAACAACATCCCACCCGGAAGAAGCTGCTAATGATCACACAATCAGAGGATTAATAGTGGGCACCCAGCTGGTTATCTTTGTTCAGTACCCCATCAGAGGATGGCCCACCCCCGTCATAACATAACCTGAAACCTCACCTTTAGAATTTACTTCTTCATAGGAAGCCTTCCCAACCAAAAATCTACTCTAAATTCATGATTCGGTATTTAAATAGCATAAGCTAAACACACTAAATTCACTTGTTGGGTTACGTATTTTTCTTAGCTTTGTGCTTGACTTGTGTTTTGAGGTGTGAGGATACGATTCTTCATTTTCTTTCTTTCCTTTCACACTCCACCATCACAGTTGGAGTATTCGACTTTCTCAAAGTGTTTCAAGACCTAATCTTATCATCCCTAGACTTATGGTTGATTATTCATCTAATATAAATTGAAAAATTTTTATTTTTTTAATTCTTCAAATTTCACAAGAATGGCATTGGTCCAACAACCACCACCAATTTATATCGACCACCATTGGTTTACCTAACCGGCATCGGTTCCTTGTTCTTTTGGTTAATTTACCTAAAATACACTTATCTCATCTTCTCTTATGTTTTGAGTCTTTATGTATCATTGTACTCTCTATACTCTGATAACATTCATCAACTACACCTTTCCTGTCTAACAGTAATTAATTTCTACCTCATTTGCTAAAACTGTCATTTTCTCACAATAACTGGTATCGGTTCCTATAACCGACATCGGTCACCCCTTGCTGTCATCGGTCATTTAGATAGACGTAGGTAAATCTATTTGGATTTTAATAAAAACATTTACCAATGTTCCCTCCTAGAATCTATTTTGTCCCATCTATGTTATTCACTATGTCATTTACAGTAGTAGTTCATTCTGATATACATTGATTCACATGGTGTTGAATCACAGCCACACTAACACCCTTGTATTTCACTCCAACCGTTAGCCCCTCCCACCTAGTCCATCACCTATGTCCATTCTGTCACCTATGGATCGCGCAGCTTATCCCCATTACTACCAATGATGAGGAGTTCACGAGACTCCTCGACCGAATCCGTTTCCCTCTAGTACTACCTTCCTTATTCCTCCACCTAAGATTCCTCAAGACAGTTAATATATGACATGATCGTATCTATCCCTCATACTATATCCCCCACTACGTGTTAGATAGAACCATTTTGGTGCTTGTCATCCAATTTATCACCTGTGGTGTCTCAATTAAATCCCATAGCCATTATAACTGCAACATCTACATCATCTATCACACCCACAAACATTGATTGTCTCTCTAACAACTACTATGAGTATATCCTCATCAAAGACCTTTGGCCACTTCATATATACCCATTTTACCATAACCACCTTTGGTGTCAATAACTTACACCCCTTTCCAAAACCTCATGTTTTCAATCCCACGGTCCTTACCCTCAATCACCACTAGAGTTGTTATGACTACCCCACCCACTTGCACATACTACCAATAACCCCGACCTCATCTATCGCTTATGCTAGCTATATGGCACCTACATCTATTCTTCCTACATATTTCTCATACTCAAGCATAACCATACACCAGCATACCACCCACCTCATATATTCAACATCAACCTCCTTTTTCTCGGGGGCACCCATTCATCCAAACCTACTAATGATATCATTAAAATGATGATGGAAAATATGCGAGACCTTAGAAGCATTTGTTTTTGGATCTCATAATTCTTTAACATATGATGAAATATGTAATGAGCCTATCCATCCATCTATTCCCATTCATCTCTACCATGTACATTGGGAGATGTCTAAATTCAATCACTTCAATAGTAAAGAAGACCCACAAGTAACACTTACGGTCATTCAAAAATGGGTGTTACATAATCTCCCACGATGATGCTTTTCTCCTACAAAATTTCCCAATGTCTTTGACATGACCAACATTGGATTGGTATAGTGGAATACCTCGACATTCAATTTATTCCTTTAATCAAGTAGGCCAAGCTTTCTTAGATCATTTTTTTATCAATGTTACCAAGAAAGTCACCATGACCGATTTCTATTCAAGTCAACAGTATGAAGACGAATCTATTGCAAATTTCGTTACCCGCAAAGCAGAGTCTTATTAACCAATTGACATTTCAACTACCTCAGATGAACTTATTGAGTTGTTCACTAGAGCTTGTGCCAGACACATCTCACCAACTCTACAATTCCAAACCTACGAACCTTTAATGAAGCATTCACCATGGCTCAAAAATTGGACATTTACACCATTAAAAAAAGAAGATCCAATTATGGAACAAGAACACCCCCTTTAAATCAAATGATTCTTCTTCATCTTTGAAACCTAAAAATAATTGTTCAAAGCCCAAATGATCTTCCAATGTAGTAGTCGTCAAGGCGGGTCCACCTCATCCTTCTAATCAAGGCCCAACCTTCTTCCAATATTTCTCCTGTCCAAGCCTTTCATCTCCACTGGGAACAATAGAAATACACTTCCTCCCATAAAAACCTCATATAGGTTTTGATCCTTCTCGGCCCATGACGACATGGTATAAAGAACATGACTACTATAATAATCATCACGTTAAAGGACATAATGATGGTAATTACATAACTTTTAAAAACATTGTTCAAGAGATGATAGACAATGGAGACCTTGTTGTAGATAACCCAAAGCACCAGAAATCAGAATTTGCACATCTTCAAAAATTTGTTCCCTAATCATAAACCATCATTTAATCAAAATAGCAAACCTTCATCTAGTGACAACAATGTCTGTGAAGTTCACATAGTTTTTGATATCGTGCCAACTATTCCACAAAACCTACCTACTTCATCTATTGAGGAAATATTGGCACGAGATCCTCCACCCACAGAGGAGCATACATCTTCTACTCCTCTACCCAAAGAGGAGTCCCCGCATCTCCCCTACTCTCATGAAGGAACCCACACCTTCTACGATGCCATTTCACCGTCTACCTCACACCCTACCGAACAATCAACACTTTTTATTCTCATGTCCACAAGAGAATCATCATCACCTTCTCCTCCACCAAGAGAGAAGTCTACCTCACCTAACTTATTATCTCTCCTACCCATGGGAGATTCTTCAGACATGTCACTACCTATTGGGGATAGTTTTCCCCTAGCATCCCAAGACCCTATTGACATGATCTCGGCTCTTTTACCTACAGAATCCAAGGCTAGCCAATTCCCTGTCTCACATACCTACTTTAAAGGTATTGCCACCTAACCCATTCCATCCTCTTCTTCAATAATCCCATTTTCATGGCTGGTCAATTGTTTGGATTACATTGATCATTCCATGCTATGGGGATGTCTTCAGCTTCCCATTTCAACCCAAATGCAAATGTTTCTGAAGATACTTCCACGATCTACCCAAAGGTATTTTCAAAAACCAAAACTACACTGACCATACCGATTGAAACGGCTTCCTCTTCATCATCCCTACCTCCATCAAAAATTCTACCCATCACTATAGATCTTCCCAAACCTAAAACTCTACCCACACTTATCTCCTCACTCGTATCTATACCCATCGCTACTTTGGGTTTCATGTCGACATCAAGCCTTACTCACCCACCTGTCAAATTGGACCTAGCCACATCTTCCCAAGTCCACACCAACATTATCCTCCTACCTAAAAGGCAAACCTAACCTTCTAGTCCATGTACACCAATCTTTCCTACCACACCTTTTTCACCTTCCCCCCTTCCGTCCATCATAGGGCCTCACCCATCAACTTTGACCAAACAGTCTCATATCCAAGGCCAGTCAAAGAATAAATAACCTACTCCTACCTCACGATCCTTTATTACACCTCATTCACCCAAAAACCACACTTCCTCACCCTGACCCGTACACTTCTTTCCACCCATACCTCCACTAGCTACTATAACCCCAACCTTGCATGTAGGAATTTAGCCGCCACTGCCACCCTACCTTCACCAACCACCTCCAACGTAACTCGATTTCCCCGTGGGTAACCCATCCTCTTCCACCATCTAATTTTCATTCTCGCATCATGTACTACCATGTGAAATTTACCCAAGAAGGTGCAACCTGGGCTAAGAATCCGCTACCCTCCAATAAGGTAGTCAAACCAACTAAACCTTCCATCACCGGATCTTCTACCCCACCCTTACCCAAGCTAATGAAAGAAAAACCTAAGACCACTCTGCATACCAAACTAGTATACCAACCCATTCCCTCTCTTATAAATCCTCTTTCCTCACAATCAACCCCACTTGTACCCAAAACCACACTCACTTCCCATTGTGATGCATTAATGTGGTCCTACGCCAACATTTTAAAAACCTCTTAGAGACTTCCATCATCACATTACCACTACTTCGACCATACAATCCTATCAAATGAAACCTAATGGGTTTGATGAAACCAATATTTGTGTGTATCATCATGTGTCGGGCATGATGTTGAAAATTGTAAGGCTCTGAAGACCATTCTTCTCTAACTTTTTCCTCTTGAACAAAATTTCGATGATGACGACCTTCTTGATGAGGACCATGTTCCACCTTCACCTGTCACTACACATCATTGTCCTTTAACAACTCAGTGACTAGTATCTCCACCCCCACAACCATTTTATTCACATCTAAAATTTGAGATCAACATGGTCCGTATTAGAGAATTAACCAAATCACCACCCAAATGCCATTGTGTCCAACTTACTTCACAAGGATTTTCTCCCCTGGTAGGTTTCTACCCATCATGCCATTACACCACTCATCCTACACCTTCTCCATTTTCCCCCTCCCCTCAGATTAACATGGTTCATGTCACTACATCATCTCAGAAAGAAAAGGGCAAAGAGAAAGCAACTATCCCATCAACCAACCCTGTACCCAATATACCATCTACACCCACTCCCAAAATCACCATCCATGAGACCTACATACCCTATCTCTGACAAGGTCATCCATCACGTGGTAATAAAACAATTACATCAGTCTCCTCTAAAGATGTCTTTGTATGATCTCGTCCAGATTTCCAAATCCCACAAACAAGCCCTTATCGAGGTTTTACAATCCATTGAAGTTATACCCAATGACCCCTCACCATGTGGCTCTAACCAGATCATCTCCTCCTTCTACCCCCATGACCACTCCTCAAGTCACCGCCCTCAACTTCTCTAAAGAGGAGATTGTAGATCTCGATTAGATGACCCGATCCCAACTTATTCATTTTTTCTATATCGATAACATACATATACGATGCATCATGATTGATGGTGGTGCTAACATTAACATCATCTCCTCCCACGCATACAATCAAATGCATATCCCTTATAATCTGTATGCATAATAACCTAGTTATGCTATGCTCCTTCAACAACGCCATCACCTCCACCCTTGACACTATTATCCTTCATGTTCGCGTAGGCCCTCGTATTGTCCCGGAACTATTCTATGTCTTAGAGGGGGAATTCTAGTATAACCTATTACTTGGTAGACCCTGGATTCACGTCATGGGTTGTGTCCCTTCAACTTTACACCGCTATGTAAAATTCGAGCATGAGGGACATAACTACACCATCCCCACCGACCCATCACCATTTAAGACTGTAACATGTTGTACCGGCCCAATGATGTACTTGTACTAGTCAAGGAATCTATTGCTACCCCCACTTTGCCTTCACCCACAAGCCCATCCACCAATTTTGCCACCACCTCTCCCACATCTAACCCTACTATTCCTACTACCACTGCAACCTCTACAATTGACTCATATGCTTCCCAATCATCTAGTGATTCATCTATCCCCGCTACCCACATATCGACTACTAATCCCTTAGAAGGTGTTTTTCAATGCCTCACTGGGGAGTACCACCTATATAATATTGACACATTCCTCACTCCACAAGAGTATGGGAACCTACGCCAACACCCTAGTTATGACTACCACGTAGGCGAGGTTTTTCCTTATGGTCCTCCCCACCTTCACACTAATCTAACATATGGGGGACTTGATATGGCCACTTATTCACCTGAACCTCCATCCCAAACAGGACCATTTTCATTTGACCTACAATCCCTTACTAACCTCCACTTCACCCAAACTTTCCTCCACCATTGCACATGGAAAGGATTTGGCTTCATTTTTATGAACATGGCGGCATATTGTCATTTCCTTCACTACCGTAAACAAAATGACCGTAGTGGTGTTGGCTTTGCTGCACCACCTCTTAAGAAGGCCCACATTGACCTCATTGAGGAAGACAAATGTTCTCCACCTCATTCACACACATCACCATCTTTACCCACTGAGTCCATAGATCCGAATCTATTCCTCCTTTTTTTTTTCGTAAACACAATTTCCCTAGGACCTCTGACCTATCAACATGATGGTGAGCTTCCCTTTTCTCTCCCCTTCCTATATCCTGACATGATCAATGACGAAACACCTTCTATTAATGTCATTCAATGTCAAGATGATGAGTCCATCCTCACCTACCTTAGTGTGGAAGACTCTTATATTCATCGGTCGTTACCCTCTAAGATGCAAACCATGTTTAATGAATCAGCTATTGAAATCAACACTAATACTCTGGATGACCTGCACATCCTAAAGATAGGTCAATCTTTAGATGTTGCTGAACATGAAGATTTTACCTCTTTCCTCTAGGACCATAGCAACATTTTTTCTTGGTCCTATGCCGATATTCCCAGTATTGACCCTAAAATCATGGTCCACAATATCGTAACCATTCCTAATGCCAAACCCATCAAAAAAATCTACAGAAAACACATCCTCACATTACTCTTTGGTAAAAAAGAAATTCAATGCCTTCTCTCAGTTTCCTTCATCCTACCCATTGACTATCCCTAATGGATTTCTAACATTGTTCCTATCACAAAAATGACAGGGGGACTCTGCATTTGCATGGACTTCTATGACCTCAAACTAGCTTATCCCAAAGATGATTTTCCCCTACCAGGCATTGACCAACTTGTTTATCTCATCGCCAACCATGAAATTCTATCACTTATGGACAGTTTCTTGGGTTATAATCAAATATTACTCGCTCTAGAAGATGAACACAAAACTGCCTTCATCACTTCTTGGGGGACCTTCTGCTATTGAGTCATGCCTTTTGGCCTTAAAAATGATGGTGCTACATATCAACAAGCCATGAATTACATCTTCCATGACATCATGCATCACATATTGGAAGATTACGTAGATGATCTTCCGCCAAATAAAAACATTAGGCCAAACACCTGATTGTCCTTAAGGTCATCTTTGACCACCTCATCAAGTATTGTGTTCGTCTTCAACCAAAAAGTGTGTCTTTACGGTACTTTTAGGAAAACTCCTTGGTTTCATCGTTTCTTTACGTGGCATAGAAGTTGATCCTGATAAAGTTAAGGCTATTCTAGAAATGCCTACGCCTACTAATCTCTGCCAACTTGAAGCCCGTAAGGTAAGTTGCAATCCATTCGTCATTTTATCTCATGAGCTTTCCAACTATTGTCAACCATTTCATCATCTTCTCAAGAAGGACGTTTCATTCAAATGGGATGATGAATGCCATAAAGCATTTGATTCCTTAAAACAATACCTTCTTCAACCACCAATGCTCATTCCTCCTAAGAATGACCAACCATTTTACCTATACATTTCCGCATCGACCGAGTGCACCTCAGAGTCTTATGCTTGCTCATCACAATGAGCAAAACAGAGAGTACATGGTTTATTACATAAGTCATACCCTTCTGGACTACAAAACTAGATACACCCACACTAAAAAACTTTGCTTAGCCTTAGTTTTCATCACCACCAAACTCTACCATTACCTACTCAACCACAAAACCTTCGTTGTTACCAATATTGACCCCCTACACTATATGTACGCCAAACCCTATCAACATCAATGTGTTGCATGTTGGCTTATGCTTCTTGCTGACCTCAACCTCAAATTCATTCATCAAAATTCCATCAAGGGCCAAGCTATTGCTGACCAACTAGTAGATGCACCTCTTTCTAGGAATCAACCCTCTAACTTTGATTTCCCAGACGAATCCATAACTACCCTCTCCTTAGATGATACCGCTTACCAAATGAACTTATTCTTTGATGGCTCCAAGTTTCAGCGTAGAGGTGGGTTTGGTATTATCCTCATTCCTCTTGATGGTGAACCTATGCCTTTATCTTTGAAACTAGATTTTGATTGTACAAAAATATCACCAAATACGGAGCACTCATATTGGGTCTCTAGGTTGCTTATGCATTAGATGTTAAGTCAATCAATATCTTTGGTGATTTTTGGCTAGTCATAAACCAATTCAATGGTATATACTAGTTTCATAATGAGATACTTCAAAAGTATAAACATTACATAGACATAGTTTTGACTACCTTTGACCGTTACAAACTTTAAACCACCCTCTGTTCTACTAATAAGTTTGTGGATACCATGGCATGCTTGGCTTCTTAGATACCCACTTCACCTGCCGAATCTAAAATATTTGTCACAATACAAAGGTTACAATCACCCTCTTATTTACCTCATGAGGTCTACTCTGTCGGAACCATTGTACCTGACCCACGTGACCTTTGGTATAAGCATTTTCTGAGACTATGTTTCAATTTCCATTCTACCAGCTGATCTCAATCGTAATGGAAAACATGCCTTTCTTAAAAGTGTCTCTCGCTATGTCATCATGGGTGGTCTCCTTTATAAGTACGGCTTTGACGGTATTCTCTTATGATGCCTTACAAGTTATGAAATTCCTTACACCATCAAGGAAGTTCATGATGGAATTTGTGGAGGTCACTTTAGTGGTTTAGTTATCACTAAATGCATTCTTCTCCTTGGATATTATTGGAAAACCCTAAACCATGATTGTTGTGACTATGTCAAACATTGTGTAAAATGCCAACAACATACTAATCTTCATCACACACCTAGTCATTCCTTACAGGTAGCACGAGACATTTGGCCCTTTTCTCAATGGGGCCTAGATCTTGTCGCAAGATCAATCCCCATTCTTCACAATGCCATCAATGGATCATAGCCGTTCTTGAATATTACACTAAATGGGTAGAAGCCATCCCCTTCATTTTTACAAAAGTGAGAAAATATGTGAATTTATCAACCATCATATCATTTTTTCCTTTGGTGTTCCTCACCATCTCATCACCGATAACGGAAAGTAATTCAAAAACAAAACCCTATGTAAGTGTGTGTGAAAATTGTGGCATCAATTCATTTTCTTGTCACCTTATTACCCACAAACCAATGGCTAAGCGAGAATCGACAAATAAAACCTTGAATTTTTTTATGAAAGTAGTTGACGATATTAGAAAGGATTGGCATTCACATATACCTTTTGCTTTGTGGGATTATTGCACTAGTATTCACACTTCGACCGCCACCACACCTTTTCTCTCGGTCTACGTGCACCGAGGTTGTCTTACCTCTCAAATTCCAGATTCCATCTCTCCACATCTCACTACAAGACATGCTCAATGACGATGAAATTCACTAGGATCATTTGGCGCAACTTGAGTTATTAGATGAACACCATCTTAACGCTCTTGACCATCTCCAAATTAACCAAAAATGTATCAAATTTTCCTACAACAAACATGTCCATGAATAAACCTTTCAGGTTGGTGACCTCATCCTGAAGGAAAATCAACATGTAACTAAAAAAGAGAAAAGTAAATGGGAAAAATTTTCTCCTAATTGGCTTGGACCCTATATCGTTACCCATGCCTATGGATCAGGTGTTTATTGTTTGTCTTCACTTGAAGGTAAACCCAAACCCGAGCCTCTCAATGCCTTGCACCTTTGACAATTTTATTGTTGACATTAAGTCCTATATCACCTTTTATCTATGATCGCTGCTCATCCCTTGAGTGTCGTCCACCTTTCATGTTACCCATTTTTGAAGATCAATGACTAAACCATAATTAAGTGATTACCCATCACCTTTCAACCTTATATTCAATATGAGTACCATGGCTCTACTCATGGCAGGATTCTCATGGATACTTTTGTCTTTTTAAAGATGGAATCCCATGGTCGTTCATCACTGAAACCACCCCTTTCATAGTTAACACTGTGTACTATGGGTTTGTCTTCTAAATAAGAACCTAATCTTCTTATATAGTCTTGTCCTTGACTTAAATGTCCGAAATAATTGGGATTCAACTCCTTGAGTCAAACTTCCAAAGAAAAGATGACTCCCTCAAAATGGGACATATTTTCTCTCTATTTCGTTGCTATAAATAGACTACTCCCTTGAAGGACAAGCTGTTATCACCGAATCACAAAGCACCCCTGTGCATGTATTTAAACTCACGGTGTGATTGGATAACATTGGTACTATCTCCAAGTTGTGGGACTTGCTACTTGAGACAGACTGCAGAGAAAGTGGTTCTTACTCCTAAACTACCCGCCACAATCTACTCTAATGCAGGATAAGCTAACTGTTTCTAATTTAAATTTCCAAGGGACCAGGGAAAGAGAATACATAAAATGAAAGCCTACACTAAAGCGGTGATACACCAGAAAAGGAGGATGGAAGAGTAGTCTCCAAATGTGTGAAATACAGAGGCAAAGTGCACACTAGAAGAGGTGATGACAGCTTCTCCATAATCTAGCAAAATACATTCACACTAATATTTCAAGCACACACAATGATAATGAATTCTGCAAGAACATAATAGATAGACACAATATTCTCATAGAAGGATCAAAGGGGTAAGAAGAATGCAAGAAAGCACAGCAGGGGAAGATATATCCACAAACTGGTATTTTATTGCTTCATGATATGCACAGTTCAATCTATTACAAGATAAGGGCCGGATCACCATGCAAGGAGTCCACTACAAGGGCCTACAACACACTAGCTTCACAAAGCAATTTTGTGAGCTTTGTTACCCAAAACTCTCCCTTTTACAATGAGCCCAAAGACTCCAATTTATAGAAAATGAGAAGGAAAAGAGAAGGGAAAATGAAAATCCCGAAATTTGTCCTTCAACCACCTATAAGAGGCATTAAATTGAGTGAAAAGGTTGTCCATTACTTGCAAAAGGCTCCCATACTGTCCCATGTCTCGCGCAAAGAGAAAGAATGATGACCATGCCTCTTAATTGCACTCCCAGCTACCAAATAAAACACTGTTCTGAACCCGGCCACGTTTCCTTAAAAATCTCAATCAATTTCTGATCAAAACTGGAATTTCTTGATTGCTGTGCATCGGGCTCGGAACCATGATTCCAACGGTACCAATTTTGTGCAATTTCGTTGAGAAATGCAAAAGTTATGGCCTTCTGAGTGTGGGCAGCAATTTTGGGTCTGGCAGGCGTTTTCTGTCATTTGACGGGAATGAGCATTGACTGACTGGAGCCGAATATGTTTATTTTATTTAAATATATCTACCCTCATTAAAATTAAGAAAGTCCAATTTTATGAAAATCGGAGCTCGGAGTCAAAAGTTATGGCCGTTTGAAGTTTCCGGACCAAACGTTGACTTTTCTTCCCTGCCTTCGGCCATTTCGGCTTTTCGTGTCCCGCGCGTCCCTTTGTCCCATTTGGTTTTGGTGCTGAAATTTCCCATTTCGGCCGAACCGGCGGTTCGCGTACTCGTAGCTCATATGTCCCATTTAGTTTTGGACTGCTCGGGACAAATTCACCTGTTGGCCGGTTCGCGCCCTTTTGTCCCAACTGTTCCGGGACAAAAGTTCTCATTTCGTCCGGTTCGGCCGGTTCGCGTTTTTGGCTGCGCGTCCCTGACTATTCATTCGGGCTGCCTTGACTCATTTCGCCTTGCCGGTTGGTGGTTCGCGTCTTTTTGTCCCGCTTGTCCCAAAGGCGACCCTCTCAGCAGTTAGCCAATTTTTTCTCTCTTTTGGCCAGATCGGCTTTTCGCGCCCGCCGCGTACTTTTGTCCCAGATGTCCCAATTGCTTCCGGGGCCGCCTGTGCTCATTTCGGCCGATCCGCGCCTTTTTGTCCCACTTGTCCCAAATGCTTCTAGGACTAGGACTTAGCCATTTTTGTGATTCTTCAGCCCAAGCTTGTTTTGCAATTTTTTTCACATTTTCTTAGAACTTGCTCTCTTCTACTTGGACAGGGGAGTTAGAAAAATATGAGGGGACCCTAGAGACATGAATTTTTTTTTTTGCCCTGACTCAATCTATTTGCCTGGGACTAAAGAATTTGATGCATGTTATCAAAATTACCTTGAGGGTGAATTTTGGATAACAACAACTATATAAGGTTATTGCAAAAATAAAATAAAATTATCCGAAGCTTCCCTGCATTGATCAACTTCGCGAAGACCTCAAAGAGGTAATATAATCATCCCATATAGACTTCCCACATTGATCAATATATTAAAAAAAATGAAGAAAATAATGAAATTTTTGTCATGGAATTGCCTATTTTTGATCTTGGGTTTCTTGCTAAGTAAACATGCAGTCATACACTAAATTACACTAAACCATCCACTTTCACCTCATTGCTTTTTGCACCCTAGTTTTCTCTATGCTCAAGGGAGTCCACACTACGAAATTTAATGATCATGCGAATTTCTTCACCAATAGCATAGTCCATTATGCAATGCCTTTAGTGGTCTTACATTCATACGACCATCTTGGGTATGGTAGACTCATTAGGGTTCTTACCAATTAAGTCACTCTTTTTCCACCTCTTACCATTCACCTTCCTCATTAATTATTGATTATCCTATATAGGACCAGACCATCGACACCTATATTTAAAATGACTCAACCATGCCTATGACCTCACTCAATCATGCCTATGACCTAACTCAACCATGCCTATGACCTAAACTCAACCATGCCTATGACCCACATTCAATCATGCCTAAGATCTACCAACCCATTCCTCATATTATTCCCTAGCTTATGGGAGAACTACATCGGCCTGAGGCCCCTTTTCGCCAGGGCTATGTAGGCAGCACTTCGAGGGCATGGGGTCCTTGAAGGTTAGCTTGGCCACTCTTCACCCTAACCTATTTTCCCCTTCATTTTCCTATGAACATCCTACCTTAGTTCATTTCCATTTTATATCAACAATTGGAAATTAAACCAAACAAGCAACAATTAATAAACATTTTTACCACATCATCACATCATACATTAATCATTTCACATTTCCATGATATCAAATATTTCGGAAATTTACACCATAACATACATATTCCTCATCATTCATTTTTCCATGCTACCAATAACTTGGAAATTAAATCAAACCCATAAACATAACCAAAGCATGCCTATGCCTAACTGACCTAACTCAACCATGCCTACATGACCTAGGCTCCACCATGCCTATATCTGACTCCAACATGCCTAGCTGACCTAACTCAACCATGCCTACAAGACCTCGACTCAATCATGCCTAATTCACCTAGTTTCCATCACATACACAAATAATAATGGAAATTAAAACAAGTACACCATCCATACCATAAATATCATCATCTATATAAATGAGAAAGTCTGTGTATCCATACATATGTACAAAGATACAAATATCTCAAATCACTTAGATACAACCTCACTATCTTCAACACGCAAGCCGGTATAAAAATCAAAATCACAAAAATCTCATATACATCCTCACCATCTTCAACGACGTAGGTCGATATGTATAAAAAAATAAACAAAAATGGAGGTCCACATAGATATCAATCACCTCCTCATAGGATACCCTCCATGCCTATCTCACCTATCTCCTCCTCCTCTACTCCCATGTGGCATCCTGCTAACATCTCACCACCCTCCATGGGCCTCAGTCTGACCTCTACGGGTACCTCACTTGAGCTAGCATCCATGAACTAATGGCCTTGCCCTGACCCTGTCTCGTGGCTCATCACCCTCTGTACTCTCAAACCGTGAGTGTGTGACCTAATCCTCTCACTCAAGGCCTGATGTGCTCTATACTCTACATAGGTAGGGACATCTATCCTTGCGGCCATCAGGTGATCCTGATAGTATCTCACCTCACATAGGGAATCCTTGAACTTGGCCATTAGTACTTGTTTGTGGTGGTGCCATTAGGCTCTAAACCTTTACCTATACCATTGGACCCATGTCCACTCGAGCTTGTGTGGGTGCATGTGCCTCGCACCTAGTCCGAAAGGCCATAATCTGCTATGACCGATGTTGGTCATATTTGTGCCCTAGTGAACCAGCGTCGGTCAACATGTAACCAATGTCAGCCACACTTCAAACTAGTTTCCCTTACCCCACTCCCTTTTAAATGTCACCACTCCTACTCAACCAATTTTTATCATTCCAACCACCCATTGAAACATACCTACAAGCCCAACCTACCCCTACATTTCCTTTGCTATGTCTTAGAAGTTTTTATTTTACCTATACCTCGGCCTTACCCATGCCATGAATTTTTTTCCTTAACTTGACCTACTTGGTGTGACCATTGACCTTATGTACTCACTATACCTTGCGATGTTGTTACCTATGTTGTTTTAATCTAACAACCATACCTTGCATATTTTCATGTCGTTTATCCCGACTAAACCTATGGTGTCCAGAGCATACCTAAACATTCCTGCACCTAACCTACGCTATGTTTCTTGACCATATCCTATACCTTGGATACCTGAATCACTTCACCCACATTTGGATAAACCTATCGACCTTGGACGATATAGAGTTACAAGCTCTTCAACCTAGATCTTGTGTTGCAATCTATACATGTGCATGCATTTGATTGTCATTACCCATGACCTAGTTTTGACCACGACCTACTACCCATTACCTGAGTTAACTATCACCATCTCCCTCAATACTCACCTTTCCCCACCTATCTTCCCCATCTAAACCTTTATCAAACCACTCACCGATTCTGTCTTACACCTCATCAGTGCCCGGTTTGAGGGGGATCACCTTCACCCACACATGGGGTAATCACTTCCTATTTTTTTAGCGTCACTTACCAATACAAGCTACACAACAAAAAGGGGAAAATGTAGACATCAAAATTGGGTCACACTCCCCTTAGTCCCCTTTCGAATAGCCAACTTAAACAAATTCACATAACCATGACCCTTATACCCCACATTAATATTAATCTAATTATTTACAATTAAATTAATACTCATACTCACTTCATTCATTATTTAATTACCATAATTAAAACCAATTTCCACCTCACCCCACCACCTCACCTAGACACCTCACCATAGACCTATTCATAGCATGTTTTCATAACTAACTAAGACTTAGCCTACTTACCTTAATGAACTAAGACTTAGTACAACCATAAAAGAACATGCCTATTCTTCCTCTAACCACATTCGTGCAGATATAAGCACAACATTCCATTTAGACTCGACACAAAAACCCACAAAAGTTGGAGGAGGATAGCCAGGATCTAATATTTTAGGCAACCTAGGATATCTCACCTTAACTGACGCTGGTAACCCTAAACCATCGTCAGTTACTATATAACCATTTTGGTAACCTTGTTTGAGAGGTTAAACACATTCTCAAGTTTTTTTAGCAAAGGAGATTTGCATGTAAACAAGAACCAAAGATCTTTCACACATCTAGGAAACCATAGCAAGGTCTAACCATTGATCGAAGGTATTTACATTCACTGGGAGAATTCTCGGGAAGCACCGCCACAAAACTAATCACCATTTCACCAATAAACAATCACCACCACCTAGCCATTGAAGCTACACAACCTGTAAGTGTGTCTCTAACCTACACCATTTCGTTTCTATTTAGTTTATAAGAGTTCTTCACCTTTTGTTTATCAACCACCATTTATATTTTTGCCCCGCCATTATTTCCTTCATAAGGGTAATGGGTTAGGAGGAATACCTGTTAAAATGTTGGTTGTAGGTTGTTGCACGCATATGACTTATGAATCCATAGTTGATCGTGAGAGCTTCCTTTTTCTTGGAGGAACTACCAGAATGGAAAACAATACCACCAAATAAAAGTTAAACAATATATGCAGTGGACTGCCTAGCGTATGCTAGATCCGGGAAGTGTGATACTTCTAGATGGCTATCAATCCACTATTTAAAGTAAATTAATGCGATAATAAAGGAAATCCTATTGTAGTTAAAATGATTTAGGTATCTCATTCACCTACAATAAGAAAATTCATTCACAACAGGCTAAGCTATGACTGAATCTGAAGGTCAATGTCTTGGTCGAAGGTACTAGTATTAGTGGGAGGTGAGATTTTGCAGGTGGTTTTGGGTATTTGGTGGAAGTTTAGGAGCTCTGTTCTTGGTTTTAGTAAAAGACACGAGAGACTGACATCGATGCAGTATGACCGTATCGGTTTAGGCTAACCGGTGATGGTTGTGGGTAACCGCATCGGTATGGTTGAAGTATAGGAAACTCAATAAAACTTGGTTGGGTGATAGATCGAGTTAGATGAAGATGGAAGGGAAATGGAAAGATTCGTATGGATCTGGATATGCACAGGAATGATTAAGTCTAGGTATGGGTAAGTGTAAGGGTGGATAAAAATATGGTCAAGTTTTCATGGAGGTAAATGATGGGGAATGGAAATGAGAGAAAAAAGCTAAAAACATACAGATGTAAAGATCTACCAAATGATGAATAGATGAGTGTTGGTTAACAAAACTTACTTTTTGTATGGGCTTGATGCCTAGTTGGTAATGGTGGGTGATCAAATGGAATGAACTTGATGTAGTGTTGGTGCTTCCCGGATGCTCCGTGAAGGAAGATGTTATGTGATTGCTTGGTATGGTTATGGATGCTCGATGTGTATACTAATGTTGGTTTTGCTTGCATGTAGCTTTGGTTTCATCACTTGTTCTCAAAAGATGTGATTATCTCTCAAAAATGTGCCAACCTTGAAATAAGGTTGTTTTTGGGGGTTAAATGGTAACCAACGGTGGTTCGGCTTAACGGTGGTGGTTAAGGGTAGCTAGCATCGGTTAGGGTGGGATTTCCTAGGTTTACTAAACTAGGTAGATCCCCTTGATTTTCTAGGATCTCATTTCATTTACTCCGCAGATTAGCATGGAAGCTTCCTTCTAACGGGTGGGAATGTGGTTAGAGGGAATGTAGGCATTGATTTTTAGGGTTTGGGTAGGTCTTAGTTAGTTATGGCAACTTACTAAGAATAGGTCTTAGGGTGAGGTGGCTAGATGAGGTGGATATGTGGGCATTATCCCAATTAGGATATTTAAATAATAAATATTGTGAGGATAATGAATTAATTTAATTAAATTAATTAAATTAATATTAGTGTGGGATGAAAGGGGCCATGGTTAAGTGAATGTGTTCAAGGTGTTTATTTGATGAAGGACCAAAGGGGAGTGTGACCTAATTTTAGTGTCTACATTTTGCCCCCTTTTTGTTGCGTAGCTTGTATTGGTAAGTGAAGCGTTGACAAAAATAAGATGTGGTTGCCCCATGTGTGGGTGAAGGTGATCCCCCTCAAACTAGGAACTGATGAGGTAGAAGGAAGAATCGGTGAGTGGTTTGATAAAAGGTGAATGTGATGAAGAGGAAGGTGGGGGAAATGGGTAAAAAAAGGAAAAAGGTCCACTCGGGTAATCTAGGTAATGGGTTAGGGTCAAAGGTAGTGATAGTCAAACACATGCACACACGTATAAACTACAACATGGTACTAGGTTGAAGAGTAGGAAAACTCTACATTGTCTAAGGTCGATAGGTTTATCAAACAAGGTTGAAGGTGATTCCGGTATCCAAGGTATAGGATATGGTTAGGAAACATGACATAGGTTAGGTGCAAGAACGTTTAGGTATGTTCGGTACACGAAGGTTGGGTTAGGATAAATGGTCATGACAAGAGGCAAGGTAAGGTCATTAGGTCAACAATCATAGGTAACAGTGTCGCAAGGTATAGTGAACACATGGGTCAAAGGTCACTAGCGATGGTCAGGTCCAAGTATCTAGGTCATGACATGAGTAGGGCCGAGGTATGGGTAAAATAATGAGTCCCCAAATGAGGACGAGGTTAGGTAGTAAATGATGAGGTCAAGAGGGTGAGGTGAATGGTCAGGGTAAGTGTTGGGTGAGGGAAAAAAGAGTGATGGGTAGGGTAATAGGGTGAAAGTGTGGGCAATGTGGAAGAGAGGGTGACCGATGCTGGTCAAGGGTAACCGATGCGGTATAGGGTAACCGACCACGGTAAGGTAGGGCACGTGACCGATGTCGGTGAAGGTAAAACCGGTGTCGGTTAGGTTGGGGATGTTATAAAAAAGAAAAATCACATTTTTTCAAATCATTTGTCTTTTTGTGAATTGGGAAAATGACAAGTGAAAAAGAGAAAAGGTGGAAAGTGAGAGAGAGAGACTGGGGACTGAGTTGGCGAGCCACGTAGTGGGTGATTTAGTAGAGAGAGGTGGGTCCATGAGATTAGATTGGTTGATTTTATTGGTTGGAGGGGAGGTGACAGATTGGTGATGGCAGAGGCGAGAGGGATCGGGTGGGCCACTGGTGTAGTGGCTAGATGTGCCACCATGATGATGGCAAAGCATGATGAGGTAAGCATCAAACCCTTTTTGTGTTTTGTGAGATAGAGTAGGTGAGAGGTCGGGTGGTGAAAAATTGGGTTTGGGGAAAATGAAATTTGAAATGTGGGAGGGTGAATTGGGTAGAATAGAGTGGGGAGAGAGGTAAGTGGGTGAATAGGGGGTGGGATGGGGTTGAGGGGAAGTGTAGGTGAGAATGGGTGGGTAGAAGGGTCAGGAGAGGGAGTTTTTTTGAGAGGGGAGGGTTTGGGGGTCATGGATTTCACCATGATAGTGACCGGCATCGGTCGGGGTTAGCTGGCGAGCATTGGTAGGGTCAAACCGGTATCGATCATGAAACAGGGACCGATGCCGGTTTAGGGGTGACCGGGGTCGGTTAGAGATAACTAACCGGTTAGGTTTTGGAGAAAAAGGGGCCGAAAGGGCCCTAGGTCGAGTGGGTGAGATAGGGAAGGGTAGAATAGGATGTGTTGGTGAAAAACCTAGTGTAGGTGGGGGTAAAAATGGGTATGGGGAAATGATAGTGGGTGAGGGGGGGGGAGATAGAAATGTGATAGGAAGGTAGGTTGGGAAGAAAGAAAGAGGTGAGATAGTGGGTATAGGTGAGGTGTCGAGGGTGAGTGTGGGTATGATGAAGGTAGATTAATTTGATGTTTGTATTGGATGCAGGGGAGAGATCAGCTGCGGATGAGAGACGAGTGCCACCCCTACTTTTGAGAGTGCGAGGTGTGGTGATAGTTGAGGAGTGGTGGCACATGGAGGAGGTGGGCTTGATTGGGGTCTGACGCTATCGGCATGTAGTCTGGCAGCTGAGTCTGATGGTCACTCTCATCGATAGATGGGATTCAATGACCAACACGTTCCACCTACCGATGGGTGAGATGATAGTCACCCTAGAGGATGTGTTTAGGATCTGTGGTTACCGATACTGGGGACGTAGGTGTACTCGATCTCTCTCGAGGCCTTAGAGGAGTTGATGTTGATAGTGTTTGGGGAGGGACTGGTAGACATGACATTCCATAGTGCCAATTTGAGTTATGGGGATGTACCTAGCCCATCTAGAGGAGATGAGGCTAGTTTTTTATTGATGATGGAGGTGTGTGTTGTTTCACACTTTTACCGAGATGCAGAGGGGGGATTTCCCTCACTCATGATGATGGGGTTTTACATGACATGGTGATGGATCGGACCTACTTTTTTTCAGGTGCCAGCATTCTAGTGTAGTTATATAGAGAGTTGTGGGCATATGGGCATCTGCGTAGGTTTAGCTTATGTTGCACCTTTTTACTACATTGTTGGGCCTATGAGCACATAGTTTGTGTGCGGCTAGTGGGTATGCCCTGAGAAGATGCATTTTCCGAGATTGGTTTGGGTGGGGTATAGGTGATGGGTACCCATGATTGGAGAGCATCGATCAGATAGGGCTACACATGATGTAGCATATTACAGGTGTCTATTGGAGGGGTTGTCTGGAGTGGACATCATATGGAGACCATATGTGGGTTATCCCTCATACAGGTGGATGCATGATGAGCTAGATGGCCTTCAGCTGTTGAGATGGATAGAGGGGCACCATGTGGGGAGCACGAGATGATCCCAATTGATAGGGTTAGATGGTAGTTTGGGCTACTATAGGACATACCTCCACCCTTCCCGCAGTACAAGAGAGATGACGTGGAGAGGCCATTACCTCTACCCACGGCGACAAGTGCCCATAGGGGAGGAGGAGAGGTGGTAGACGGTGGATCGATGATGCGAGTGAGTGATGGAAGAGATATAGATAGTGGTGGGTGGCTCATTTTATGAGTAGTACCACCTAGGTAGGGGGTAGCTGGATTTAGCCACTATCACGGTGAGAGAGAGATGCCCTACAGGGGTAGGTGGTGACCCTGATTACCTAGTTGGGGATGGTGCAAGGGTAGTTAGCCAGTTCAGAGGTGGAGGTTGGCAGAGTTTGCATGCATGTGTAGGTGGCAATCTTGAGGCCCGAGATGGCCCGAGGGAGATGGAGATGGAGATGATGATGATGGTGGGTGGCCACCTACGAGGCACAAGTATAGGGTTATAGAGGCTAGTTAGCCATGCAAGCAGCAAGATTGGGGCCTTACGAGGCCTAGATAGGAAGCACAGGAGTAGAGGCCGATGGGGCCACCACATGCAGGCTGAGACAGGGTCCCGGATTTATAGGGAAAGGGGGGATAGGGTCCCATAGGATAGGTACGGGTCGAGAGGCGATGGGGCCACCACGAGACAATACCATATCTAGGTTATGGGAGGTGAGAGATGAGGCGGTATTATTAGGACCATGCGGTGGTAAGGGATAGATTATCTATCGTATGCTGAGTACAGGGCACAATAAGGCCTCTAGTGAGAGGACCAGATCACACACCCATAGCGTGGAGAGCACAGGGGCCATCGAGCCCCAAGACATGGTTAGGGTGAGGCCACCAGTTCATGGAGGCCAGTTCTAAGTTGATGTACCAGTAGGGACCCAGCCACCACCATGATGGGTGGGGAGATGTTAGCAAGTCATAGACGAGGGAGCGAGGAGGTAGAGGGGATAGGCGAGATAGATATGGAGGATGTCCACCGATGATGATCCTGATATATGGCTCTCGATTTTGATGTAGTTTTGATTTTGATATATATGGCCTGCGTCTTGTGAGAGTTTTTATATTTTTGATCATATATACCGGAGTTTGTGTTGAGAGTTATTATATTTTTGATCATATATCGGCCTGCGTGCGAAGATGGTGAGGATGTATATGAGTTTTGAGATGGTGAGGATATATATACACCGATTATCACTGCGTGCAAAGACATTTGATAGTTATGTATATGGATATTGTATTTATATAGATGATGATGATTATGGGCATTATGTGTTTGTGTTGATAACATTTTATTATTATGCATAGATGGACTTATGGTAGGTGTGTTAGGCATGGATTGAGTTATGGTTATGGATTTAGGCATGGATTTGAGTGGAGTTAGGTATAGGCATGGTTGAGTTAGGCATGGTTGTAGGTTAGGCATGGATTGAGTTGGTTTAGGCATGGAGTCAGGTTAGGCATGGATGAGTTAGGTTAGGCATGGATAGGCATGTTAGGGAGAGTTAGGTTGTAGGCATGGATGAAGTTAGGTTTGGTTTTAGGCATGGATTGAGTTAGGTTTTGGTTTAGGCATGGATGAGTTAGGTTGGTTTTAGGCATGGATGAGTAGGTCATGGTTTTAGGCATGGATTGAGTTAGGTTTGGTTTTAATTCATTAATATTTGTAATGAATGATGATATGGGTCATTTTAAGATGTTTTATAATACTTGCATGATGTTGGTAAAGAAATGGTAATCAAAATAAATGTATGTTTTGATGATGATAAAAATGTGAAGCAATTTGTCATTTGTTTGGTTTAATTTCAATTTTGATATAAAAAGGAAATGAAGTAGGGTAGAATGTGATTTAGGAAAATGAAAGATGAATTGGTTAGGGTAGAGAGTGGCTGAGCTAACCTCCAAGGGCCCCATGCCCTCGGAGTGCTTTGCCTACATAGTCCGGTGAAAAAGGACCTCAGGCTGATGTAGTTCTCCCATAAGCTAGGGAAGAATATGAGGAGATATGAGAATGAGATGGTAGGTCATAGGCATGATTTGGGTTTAGGTTTGTTAGGTGTGGGTGAGTTGTGGGAAACTTGGTATAGGTGATTTCGATTGTGGTAGAAGAAGAAGATTACCCCAAAGGTAAGCGTCGAGGACCAAGTCCTGTATAAGGTAATCAATACATAATAAAGAAGGTTAAAAGATAAGAGGGGCAAGAAAGCCACCTGATTGGTTAGGATCATACCGAGTAGGTCATACCTTGGAGGAGGTGATGGACGTAAGACCCTAAAAGACATTGCATGATTGATTATTCTAAGGGTGAAAAGTAGTCACATGATCACCAAATGTCATGGTTTCAAGAGGTCCCTTGAGGCGGTAGGAAATGGGAGTGTGAATGGTGAGAGGGGTGAAAGGTGGTTAATTTTTATATGGTATGAGGTAGCATGCTCTTTGGGCAAGAGATCCAAGGTCATAATGGGAAAGTCCATGACTAAAAGGCTTTCTGTGTTGATTGATATTTGAGATAGACTTGATCGATGTGGGAAGTCTATATGGGATGAGAAATTAACTCCTTGAGGTCTTCGTGAAGCTGATCGATGTGGGAAGCTTTAGATTCTCTCTTTTTCTTTTTTTTAAAAAGAGCTTTACATAGTTGTCCTTGAGGGAGTAGTCTATTTATAGCAGTGATTAGAGAGGAAGATGTCCTTTTGAGGGAGTCATCTTTTTATTGGAAGTTTGACTCAAGGAGTTGGATCCCATGTGAGGGCTTTGAAGTCATGGACAAGACCAAGGTGAAGAATAGGATTCTTGTTCATAAAGAAAAGGGTGAAATGACCATGGGATCTCATCTAAAGGTAGACAAAAAGTATCCATGAGAATCATGCTATGTATGTGCGTGCCGTGGTACACATATTCAAGAGAAGATAACAAGTGATGGGTATGCACATGATTCTTATTTAATCATTGGTGATGGTGTAGAAGTGGATAGTGCTCAAGGGATGAGCATGGAAAGAGGAAAAAGGTGAGGTAGGACTAAAATTCAATAGTAGAATGGTTGAAGATGTAAGGCATTAAGGGGCTCAGGTTTGGGTTTACCATCGAGTGAAGATAAATGATAAGCACTTGATCCATAAGTATGGGTCACGATGTATGGTCCAAGCCAATTAGGAGAAAATTTTCCCGTTTACTTTTTTCTGCTTTAGTTACATGTTGATTTTCTTTCAGGACGAGATCACCAACTTGAAAGGTTCATTCATGGACACGTTTATCATAGGCACGTTTGATACGTTTTTGGTAAACTTGAAGATGATCAAGAGCATTAAGACAACATTCGTCTAATAACTCAAGTTGTGCTAAATGGTCCTAACGAAAGTCATCATCATTGAGCATGTCATGAAGAGAAATGTGAGTGAGGGGATCTGGACTTTGAGAGGCAAGAATAACCTCTGTACCGTAGACCAGAGAAAAAGGTGTAGTGGTAGTGGAAGTGTGAATACTAGTGCGGTATGCCATAGGAAAAAGGAATGTGTGTATGCCAGTCCTTCCTAGTATCGTTAACCACTTTCATGAGAATTTTGTTCAAGGTTTTGTTAGTGGATTGGCTTGGTTGTTGGTTTTGGGTAATAAGGTGATGAGAAACTTAGTTGAATGCCGAAGGTGTCACAAATTTTTCACAAGGTCTTATTTTTGAATTGTTTTCCATTATCAGTGATGAGGCGATGAGGAACACCAAAGTGACAAATGATGTGATGATTGATGAACTCACATATTTTCTCGGCTTTTGTGGAGATGAGTGGTATGGCTTCAACCCATTTTGTGTAGTATTCGGTAGCGGTGATGATCCATTGATGTCATTGGGAAGAATGGGGATTGATCTCTCGACAAGATCCAAACCCCATTGAGAAAAGGGCCAAAGGTCACGGGTGACCTGTAAGGCATGACTGGGTGTATGATGAAGGTTGGCATGTTGTTGGCATTTTACACAATGCTTGATGTAGTCACAAAAATCATGGTTAAGGGTCGGCTAGTAATAGCCTAGGTGAAGAATACGCTTAGCAACAAGCAAGGCCATTGAAGTGACCTCCACATATGCCATCATGAACTTCCTTAATGGTATAAGGAATTTTAGAACTCATGAGGCATCGTAAGAGAATACCATCAAATTTGTGCTTATAGGAGGCCCCCATGATGACGTAATGAGAGACCTTTTTAAGGAAGGCACGTTGTCCATTATGGGTGAGATCAGGAGGTAAGATGGAGAGAGAAAGATAGTCGGAGTATTGTTTATACCAAAGGTCACTCGGGTCGGGGTGATGGTTTTGATGGAGTAAATGTCATGAGGTAAATAAGAGGGTGATTGGAGTCATTGTATGGTGACAAAGATTTTAGAATCGGTAGGTGAAGTGGGTATTTGAGAAGCCAAGCAGGCCATGGTATTTGCAAATTTGTTGGTTGAACATGGGATGGTTTGAAGGGCGTAATGGTCAAAGGTGGTCAAAAGTATGTCTACATGATGTTTATACTTTTGAAGTATCTCATTATGACATTGGTATATACCATTGACCTGGTTTATGACCAATTGAGAATCACCAAAGATGTTGATTGATTTGACATCTAGGGCGTAGGTAGCTTAGAGACCTAGTACGAGTGCTTCGTATTGGCAATATTGTTGGTACAATCAAAATCAAGTTTGAAAGACAAAGGCATGGGTTCACCATCAAGGGGAATGAGGATAAATCCTGCCCCACCCCCATGTTGACACTTGGAACCATCGAAGAAGAGTGTCATTTGGTAAGCGGGTTCATCCTAGGAAAGGGTAGTAATTGACTCATCTGGAAAGTCAAAATTAGAGGGTTGATCCCCAGAAATAGGTGCGTCGGCCAATTGGTTGGTGATAGCTTGGCCCTTAATGGACTTTTGATGGATGAATTTGAGGTTGAGGTCAGCCAAAAGCATAAGCCAATGTGTGCGGCATGCTGATTTTGATAAGGTTTGGCATACATGAAGTGTAAGGGGTCGGTGTTGGTCACAACATAGGTTTTGTGGTTGAGTAGGTAATGGCGGAGTTTTTTGGTGACAAAAACTAAGGCTAAAAAATTTTTTTTGGGATGGGTGTATTGGGTTTCATAGTCCAAAAGAGTATGGCTTATGTAATAAACCACCTGCTCCTGTGTTGTTCATCGCGATGAGTGAGCATGGCCCCAAAGAGTGATCGGTAGCTGAGATGTATAGGTAGAAAGGTTGATCGTCTTTAGGTGGAATGAGTACGGGGGTTGAAGAAGGTATTGTTTTAAGGCCTCAAAATCTTTGTGGCAATCATCATCCCATTTAAAGGAGACATCCTTCTTGAGAAGATGATGAAATGGTTGACACCGATCAAACAATTGTGAAATGAAATGGTGAATAGACTGTAACTTACCTTGTAGGCTACGGAGTTTCCTAAGGTTAGTGGGTGGAGGCATTTCTAGAATGGCCTTGACTTTAGTAGGGTCAACTTCTATACCATGTAGGAAATGATAAATCCCAAGAGTTTTCTGAGAGAACTGTGAAGACACACTTCTTGGGTTGAAGGTGAACGTAATATTTAATAAGGTGGTCAAAGATGGTTTTAGGATGGTGAGGTGCTTAGAGCGAATTTAGATTTGGCTAGGAGATCGTCCATGTAATCTTCCAATATACGATGCATGATGTCATGGAAGATATAAGTCATAGCCCACTGATATGTGGCACCACATTTTTAAGGCCAAAAGGCATGACTCGATATAGAAGGTCCCCGAGGGTGATGAATGTGGTTTTGTGTTGATCCTTTGGGGCAAGTAAGATTTGGTTATAACCGAGAAGCCATCCATGAGTGATAGCATCTCGTGACCAGTGGTAAGGTCAACAGCTAGTCAATACCAGGTAAAGGAAAGTCATCTTTTGGGCAAGCTAGATTGAGGTCACAAAAATCCATGCAAATGTGGAGTCCCCTATTGCCTTAGTAGTGATAGGGAAAATGTTAGAAATCAATGAGGATAATCAATGGGTAATATGAAGGAAATGAAAAAAAGAAGGTGTTGAAGTTCTTCTTTGATGAGAAGGAAATGTGAGGTGCATTTTCCTTAGCTTTTTTGTTTGATGGGCTTGGCATGGGAATGGTTATGATATTGTGGACCACTATGGTGGGGTCAATACGGGCATGTCTGCGTAAGACCAAGCAAAAGCATGGTCATGATCTTTGAGAAAAGAAGTGATGGCTTCTGTTAGCAACATCTAAAGATTGGTGATCTTTAAGATGTGTGGGTCATCTTGAGTATGAATGTTGATTTTGATAGTCAATTCATTCAACATGGTTTGCATCTCAGATGGTAATGACCGATGAATATATGAGTCTTCTACACCAAGGTAGGTGAGTATAGATTCATCATCCTGACATTGAATGATGTTGATCGAAGGTGTATCGTCATCGATCATTTCAGGATATAGGAAGGGAAGAGAGGAGGGAGCCTCGCCCTCACGTTGATAAGTCAGAGGCCCAAGGAGATGGTGTTTATGAAAAAAAAAAAAAGTTAGGAGGAATGGATTCTAGGTCCATGACTCATCGGTGAAGGTGGTGATGGTGGTGAAGAAGGTGGAGAAGGGTTGATGTCCTCGATGAGTTCAATGTGAGCCTTCTTGGTAGGTGGTTCAGCAAAGCCGATACCACTATGGTCGTTATGTTTGTGGGTAGTACATGGAATAATAGTATGGTGGCCTTGCTCGTAAAATCCAAAACCAAAACCATTCCATGCACATCGGTGTAGGAAGGTGTGGGAAAAATGGTGATTGGTGAGTGACTGGAGTCAGTAGAAAATGGGTGGGTTTGTGACGGTGGTTCGGGTGTGTAAGTGGTAGTATCAAGTCCCCCATAGGTGAGACTGGTATGAAGGTGGGGAGGACCATAAAGGAGCACTCTCTATATGGTGATCATAATGAGGGTGTTGGTGAAGACTTCCATACTCTTGTGGAGTAAGGAATGTGTTGACACTATATAGGTGATACTCCCCCAGAGTGAGGCGTTGAAAAATGCCTTCCAAGGGATCGGTGGTTGGTATGTGGGTAGCTGGAATAGATGATGTGTCAGAGGTCGACGTGGAGGTGGAGCTAATGGATTGGGAGGCTGATGGTTTGGCCGTGGAGGTTGTGGTAGCGGTAGGAATGGAGGAGGCATGTGCGGTTGAGGTAGTGGCTATTGTATTAGTAAGTGGAGGTGTAGGTGAAGTGGTAGTGGTCGTGGAGGTAGATGCCTTAATGGGTATAAGCATGTCATTGGGTCGATAAAGCATGTTGCATGTTTTAAAAGGTGAAGGATCAGTTGGAATAGTATAGGTGTGTCCTTCATGCTCAAACTTTACACAACGATGCAAAGTGGAAGGAACACAACCCATGACATGAATCCGGGTCTGCCAAGCAACATGTTATATTGGAATTCCCCCTCAAGATGTAAAATAACTCTGGAATAGTGTGGGGGCCCATGCGAACATGGAGGATGACGGTGCCTAGTGTAGAGGTGATAGCATCATTGAATGAACACAACATGACATGATGTTTATGCATGTAATTTGTTGGGTATGCAGCATTTGAGTGAATGCATGGGATGAAATGATATTAATGCTAGTGCCCCCATTAATCATGACACGTCATACACGTATATCATCGATGTGGATAGAGATGAAGAGAGTTGGGTCTAGATCATCGGTTTGGTGCGGTGTGATCTCTTCCTCTGAGAAGCTAAGGGAGGCTACTTGGTGAGTAGGTTGAGGTGTGGATAAAGGTGGTAATTTGGTGAGAGAGGCTACATGATGGGGTGTGATAATGGAGGCTACGGGTGTAGGGTCATTGGGTAAAACCTCAATAGATTACAGGACCTCCATGAGAGCTTGACGATGGGATTCGAGGTTTGGATGAGGTCATATAAGGACATTTTGAGGGGGATTGGTGTAGTTGTTTGAGCATGGTGCGATGTGTGACCCCATTAGAAATAGGATATGTGGGGCCGTGGATAGTGATTTTAGGTGTGGGTGTAGATGGTATGTTGGGTATAGGATTGGTTGGTGAGTCAGTTGCCTTTTCCTTGCCTTTGTCCTTCTGAGCATGGGTAGTAATGTGGATCATGTTGATATGAGGTGGGGAGGTAGGCGAGGTAGGTGAGCCATGAAAGGTATGGTGACATGAAGGGAAAAAGCCCAATGGTGGGAAGGAGCCTTGTGAGATGAGTTGGGCACATGACATTTGGGTGGAGGTTTGGCGAGGTCATTGATGCAAACCATGTTAATTTCAAATCTCAAAGGTGGTTCTAGGAGTTGTGGGGGTAAAGGTCTGGGTCATTGAGTAGCAAAGTGAGGGAAGAGTTGTGGGAATGGGTGTTGGTGAAATGGGGTCCTCATTAAGAAGGTCATCATCGTCAAAGTTTTCTTTGGGGGAGGCACTGTTTGGATAAGAACATTTTTAAAGCCTTATAAGTTCTCTACATCGTGTCCTGGCACACGATGGTAGGCACAAATTTTGGTGTCATCAAACCCCTTTGGTTTGGGCTTGAGAGGGTCATAAGGTTTGAGGGGTGGTAATGTGATGACAAAAGTTTCAAGGAGGTTGGTTAAAATTTTGGCGTAGGACCCTACTAGTGGATCGCAATGGGAAGTGAAGGTGGGTTTGGGTGTAGGCACGGAGGATTATAGAGGAATGGTCTTTGCATGAGGGGGAGTAGGTCGAGCTATGGTTTTAGGTGTTGGTGTGATCTTAGGCGTTGGTCGTGTTTGTTTGGGTAGGGGTATGGTAGACAAACTGGCAAGAGAGTGTATGGTTGTTTTGACTACCTTATTGGAGGGTAGCATATTTTTGTCCTTAGGTTGTACCTTCTTGGGTAAAGGTGATATAGGCACACGAGATCTAGAGGGAAAGGTGGATGGTGGAAGAGGGCACATTACCCACGAGGATAACAGAGGTGCTATGAAGGTAGATGGTGTAGGTCATGCGGAGGTGTGAGGGAAAGAGACTGAAGTGTCAGTGGGTAGTGAAGGGGTGATCGATGGTATTAGAGGTATGGGTGGTAAAGATGTTGTAGATGTGGGTGGAAGTCATGGTAGGTGCTTGGGTATGTTTGAGGTTTGCAATGGTGGAATGGGCTACTACATTTTTAGTTTACCGGTGGTGGAGGTTTCTTACCTATGTTAGAAGGATGAGGTCCTAAGATAGATGAAGAGGGTAAAGGTGAAGAAGGTGTGATCGGTGAGGTTGGAGTATGAGATTTATGGAGTTGGATCTTCTGTTTGGGTGTCGGAGTAGGTTTGGTATTGACTTTGGAGGATGTAGCTAAATCTAGTTTGATAGGTGGATGAATAAGGCTAGTGGTTAGGGTGACCCCTAAGGTAGTAATAGGTTTAGTCGAGGAAGATGATGTAGGTGTGGGTTTGGATTTAGGTGTATGTTGGGTTATGGGTAAGGGTGTGTGTTGAGCTATGATGGGTGTCATGGAAGAAGTTGTGATAGAGGAGGTTGTGTTTGGTTCAATTGGTGAAATATCTTTGGGTAGATAGTGGAAGTGTCAGCAAGTTACATCTGCATTTGTGTTGAGACAAGAAGCGAAGACACCCCCAAAGTAAGGCTCTATCCACATAATCTAAGTGATCGGCTAAGCATGAGAATGACACATTTGTAGGTGAGGTTGATGAGGACCTAATGGAAATTCCCATGAAATTTGTCTTAGAGATGGGGAATTTTCTAGCTTCGGCTTCTGTGGGTAAGAGAGTTGAAAGTAAGTCTGTAGGATCTTGGGTAGCTGATGGAGAATGATCACCTAGAGGAAAAGGTATCTCTACTGGGTCTTTGATAGGTGGAGGAGATGATGGGTGCTCCTCTATGGGTGGAGGAGATGATGGGTGCTCCTCTATGGGTGGAGGAGATGGTGGGTACTCTTCTGCGGGATGGAGAGGTACTGTGGGTGACAACTCTCTAGGTGGAGAAGCCAAAGGTGAAATAGTCTTGATATTAATGGAAGGCTCCTCACGGGTGATGAAGGAGGTGAAAGGTTCCTTTATGGGTGGAGGAATAGGTGAGGTGGGTTCCAATGTAGAAGGAGGACTTTAGGCTAGAATTTCCTCTATGGAAGGAATATGAGGTAATTGGGCAGCATCAAGTGTATCACTGAAAATAGCATGGACCTCGCGGGTATGGCTATCATGAGTTGAAGTCTCTCTAATTTGATCAGAAGAAGGGGCATGATTAGGAAAGGGTTTCTTGAAGATATGTAGGTTCTGATTGGCAGGTGCATTAGGATTATCTAAGGTTAGCTCGCCCTTCTCGAGCATTTCTTGAACAATGTTTTTGAAGGTGATGTAATTGTCATCACTATGACCCTTTAATCAATGGTAGTTGCAGAAGTCATGCTCTTTATACCATGGGTGTGCGGTGGCAGGTCAAAAAATGAGTGTGGTTTCATGGGAGGAAGGGTGACTAGTGTGTGGATTCATCCAATCGGCACACTGAGGAAGGGTGATGAACTCCTCATGCTATGATTATTTATGAGCTCCTTTATTTTGGTGGATGTAATATGGAAACAAACAACAAACATAACACAAGTAATTTCAGTTGTTCCCATACGAAGGAATGATGAAAATCTGAAATAAAAGGTAAATTATAATATCTAACATAAATTGATGGATGATCTCACCCGGATTTGAGTACCACTTCACTTGCCTTCCAGCAATAACTATGGGAGAAACTTCACAATTACACCTCTTAATGGCTTCTTTAACACACTATGATGGCTTCCTTTACTTACTCTACAATATTTCTCACTACTTCTTTCTATGCTAAATGGGGGTGGCCTCTCTATTTATAGAACTTCCGGGCTTATCCATCTTATCTCTAAGATAGGATAAGAAATCCACTCGACGAATCATATTCCATACCTTAACTCTTATCTATACATGTAAACTTATTTTTAAGATAAGATAAACCTTATCATTTTACATGGGTTCCACATTTTTAGACTTTTTACAAATAAAATACACAAAATATTTATGACCTCACTCCTTGTCTTTATTACCAATATAATATTTCTAATTCCTAATCATGTAGACCCTACTTCTCTAATTACCCAAACTTTGACATTTTAACATTACGGACCACTTACGACAAATATTTACTTTTTACAACATTCTTATTGTACTTTGACTATTACCATACTATACATTATTGGCGGCATCGTACCGATAATGCCCTTATCTTCTATCGAAACACTACTACTAATTATACTTAACAACATCCTATTCCTAATACATACATTAATGAAATAGAAATTATGGAGGAAAATTTTAGTGTCGACATCTTCCCCCTTCCTAGCTTCTACTCCGTCCTCAGAGTAGACTATTCTGGTGCTTGGAAAATCTTTAACTTGTCGTGGTTGACCCATTTCGTAATGGGAGTGCCATCCAATTCCTCTAGTCGAGTCGGTATGTACCATTTTCATGCACAACTGCTATTTTGTAGGGCCCCATCCATTTTGGAAGAAATTTTCTCTATCTTCTTTTTTTGTATCTGGAATCATATACTAGAACCAAGTCATTCACATGAAATGGAGACCACTAGATCTTTTGATCAAAGTATTCCTTCTACTTCATTTTCTTCTTATGGCTTGTATCCTTTGCTATTTCTCTCATTTCCTCTAGTAAATGAAGATGTACCAACCTTTCTTTTACTGAATCACTTTCATCCATCCTTTCATTTTTCATAACTCTCACAGTGGGAATATCAAACTCAATAGGAAGAACTGGATCAATGCCATAAGCCAACTGAAATGGGGAGTATCCTGTTGCTGACTTTGATGTTGCCCTATATGCCCACAATGCTGCATGAATCCTTTTATCCCACTTATGTACCTGCAAGGCTGCATCTTTTGCTAGAATTTGACACAACACAAAATTTGTTCGTTCCACCTGTCCATTTGTGTTTGGCTTGTATGTTGTTGCCTTCATGTGCTTAATAGAAAACTTATTGACTAGGGCTTCTACCACCTCATTAATGAAGTGGCTTCCTTGATCTGTTATAATTTCTAATGGGCAACCAAATCTGGTGACAATGCGTTCATATATGAACCTTGCCACTTCATCCATGGAAGTTGTTTTCAATGGCCTAGCTTCAACCCACTTGGTTAAATAATCTGTGGTAACTACAATATACTTATTTTGGCATGGGGTAGTTGGAAGTGGACCTAAAATATCTATTCCCCACTTTTCAAAGGGACCAAGTGGAAGAATAGGACATAATGGAGCTGATGAAGTCTTACGGTTACCATGTGTTTGACAAATATCACATGTCTTACAATAATTATAACAATCTTTAAAAAGAGTGGGCCAGTGATAACCTGCATCCAAGATCCTTCTTGTTATAAGTTGTCCAGAGAAGTGCCCTCCACATGTACCATTATGGAATTCTTCTATCAGCTCCTTCCCTTGATCACGTCCAACTTGCTCTCTTGTACTATCCATCAGGTCCTATTCGAAATAATACTCCATGCAGAATAGAATATGGATGACTGGATGGAGTAATATTCCTCTTAGTCTTTGTATTGGCACCATCAGGAAACTTGAATTCATTCAGATAATTCCAAATATCTATGTATTCACTAGGGATTGTGTCAAGGGATAACAATGTTGCATCGGGAAATCATCATCATCACAAGATGATCCTAAACCATCATAGGCTCGAGAGAGTGCATCTGCATTGACATGCTTCTTTCCTGGCCTATCTATAATATCAAATTCAAATTCTTGTAGCAAAATTATCCATCTTGCTATCCTCCACGATGGGTTTGGCTTATTTACAATATATTTTAGAGCACGATGATCATTACAACTATAAATTTTTCCCTAGCAAGTAATTTCTAAACTTCTTTACAGCAAAAATGATAGCCAGAGCCTCTTTTTCAGTTACAGTATAATTTACCTCAGCACTGCTCATTTGTCTACTCCCAAAGTAAATTGGATGTTCATTCCCATTTTCATCCTTTTGGCTCAAAGTACTTCCTAGTGCTGCATCTAAGGCATCAGTGTACACAATGAATGGCTTGCTCCAATCTAGATTCTTCAAAATAGGTGAAGACACCAGGGCTTCCTTTAGTTGTCCAAAAGCTTCATGCGCCTTATTTCCTAGTTCATAAGTAACATCCTTCTTCAAGAATTGGGTTAGTGGCTATGCAATCTTTGAGAAATTCTTGATGAACCTTCTATAGTAACCCACATGGCCTAAAAATGATCTCAACTTACTTCTATTAATAGGAAATGGTAAATCTTTGATTTTTGAAACTTTATCAGGATCAGTACCAATACCATCTCTGGATACAACATGCCCTAACAAAATGCCTTTAGAAAATCCAAAGACACACTTTGTAGGGTTTAGTGAGGCTTGTGCTTCATCTAACCTTTGAAATGCTATCTCCATTTAGTGCAGGTGGTCCAACTTGCTCCCATAGATGCAAAAATCATCCAAAAATACTATGATGAAGGTCCCAATGTAGGGTTCGAACACCCTATTCATCAAACACTTGGAATGTTGCAGAGCATTACACAACCAAAAGGCATAACTCTATAAGCAAACGTTCCCCAAGGAGTGGTGAACGTGGTCTTGAGCTGATCTTTCTCCGCTATATGAACTTGGTTGTAGCCGCTATATCCATCAGCAAAACTATAGTACTCTGGCCGGCTGACTTTGTCCAAGATCTCGATCGAAAATGGAAGAGGGTAATGATCCTTCTTTGTTGCCTTATTGAGCTTCCTGTAATCAACACAAAATGTATAGCTTCCCATTCTTTTTTATTGAGATCACAATGGGAGAAACCCATTCTGAATTCTCCACAGCAAATATGAATCCTGCATCAAGCAACTTATCTATTTCTTCTTTTATAGTCTTGGAAAAATTAGGATTCATTCTATATGGCATTTGCTTTATGGGCTTAGCACCATCTACCAGCTCAATAGAATGTTCTACCCAAATTACTTGATGGAGTTCCTTGTAATCAAAAGTGAATAGGTGTATGTACCTTTGAAAGAGCTGGAGGTAGGATTCCTTCTCACTCTCCATCACAAAGCATCACCAATCTTTATTTGTTGGAGACGATCATCAACTTCTTCTTCAGATAATTTTATGGGGTCATGAGTTGGTTTGACTGGAAGGATATCCATGACTGAAACATCCACCTTGTTTTCTTCATCTTGGTGTCCACTTCACTTTGGTACTAGAGTAATCGAGAGGATGTCCAATCATCGGTTTCATCACTTAAATCCACAGGTTACTGCCTTATGATTTCGAGGATCACATTTATCTTCACCCTCTCTCTACCATGTCCAAGTGTCATGAAACCTTCATTCTAGTAGTTTCTTGCATGAACTCTCCTTAGTTATGGTCTTCCCAACAACATTGGGGTATGCAAATACCATTTTCATCACCGAAAGTCTACCACACATACCACACCCATAACATATATTGCCACATTTGAAACTACACCTTACGGTTTAGTTTTCCTTTATTTAATGACCTTAACATAAGTGTTGAAGGGTGATCAATTTTAAACCCAACATATTCATTACTGAGACTCGGTCATTACATTAATTGCAGCACCTCCATCAACTAAGACATCATGAATTGAAATACCATTACATAATACCTCATCTTATGGAGCATAGGGATCCGCCTCTGCCTCCAAAACAGGGGACCTCAACCTCCTTCCTTCTTTGAGCATTGAGTCCACCTCGCAACTCCCGCCTCTTCTTAGAAGACATACCCAAGAGTTGACCATATGTAATATTTCTAGGCCTTTTGGATAGATCTTCCAAGATGGAGTATGGTCCTTATCCCCTGTGAAATAAGAAAATACTGCACACCCAAATTTCTTCTCCTATGTTTCTTACTAGTTTCTCTTTCATCTTCTTAGGATCATTTCCATCTTGATTCTCTTTTTCTTTCTTTCTTTTTTACAAACACATCTACTTCATTATTTATGCTCTTATCTACTACATCAAAAGAATTCACAGGGCTTTTCCTTTATCATTATCTCCTTTATCGGATGTAGAAGTTCTATCTACGGACAATTATACTTATAATGACCCTTTTTATAACAACCATAACAAACAACTTCAAAAATATTTCTTTTTGGACCTCTATCTCCTCCCTGAGAACTAAATTCCTTTCCTTGAAGAAGATTAATAGTTAACTGACCCATCTTTTTAAGCAGATCTTCATACTCAGTAGATGTACTAGGAGAAATATTTGTGCTCACCGAGGAGTGGTTGTGGATTCGGACCAAAGGTGTTGGTGTAGGCTCTACTTTAACAACAATTTCTTTGGGCTCCTCTTCCATGCTTTCTTCTTGCCTTCTTGCAATCTCCTTTGCTTGTTCAATGGTAGTTGGGTGGTCATACTTCACTCATTGTCTGATCTCTAGCTTCATCCCAAGAATGAAGTGCTTACAGAGGAGATTATCCATGCCATTCATCAACCCATCCACTAGTCCTTCCTTCCGAATCTGGGCATCGAGCTTCCTCCTTAGCTCTAGAACACGAGCATGATAATCCCTTATCTTCTCCTTCTCTCCTTGGGATAGCTTTGTGATCTCGATCATGAGATCTGCATATTTTTGTTGTTCACCAAATTCTTCAAGAAAACTTTCAGTTAATAAATCCCATGAATTTTTCACATTATCACCTAGTGTTTCAAACCACCTAAGTGCTGAACCATCCAAAAAGGTAGGAAAAATTCAGTCCATTATTCCCTTCTTATAAGGCCATTACAAATACAAGATCACTTAAACTCTTGAATGAAAGAAGAAGCATCTTCATTAGATTGAGCTGAAAAAACAGGAATCTTTCCCATTTTCAAAAGTAACCACCGTGAAATACCAACTCACAAGTATAATCAACAAGACTTATGTGTACAAATAATTGGAATCACTATACTAGAAAGTGACTTTACACCTTTCTACGGTAAAATAGAAATGACCACGGTAAACTATGGTAAAACTTGACTTACTGCGGTAAAAACTAACTTTACTGTGGTAAACACTATTCATAGTAAAAGTGAAGTTACTGTGGTAAATACTATTCACGGTAAAAAGTGACTTTCTGCGGTAAATACTATTCAAAAAATGACTTTGACCATGGTAACTACTATTCATGGAACCAAAAAAAATGAGTTTACCATGGTGATTATTTACTAATGCATAGCCTTTAGTTTGGTGGATGTAATCTAGAAAAAACAAGGTTGCCCTCATAATTGATTTTTGACTAAGTGGGAATATCTCTCCATGAAATTAAAATCCACCCATGAGGAATGGTTATTGACTTTAACCAAAATGTCATTACTCAATCTTTAACACACACTATGATAATTCTTACCTACAATATTTCTCACTACTTCCTTCTATGCTAAATGAGGGGGTGGCCTCTCTATTTATAGAACTTCCGAGCTTATCCATCTTATCTCTAAGATAGGATAAGAAATCACTCTGACGAATCATATTCCATACCTTAACTCTTATCTCATGTACATGTAAGCTTATCTTTAAGATAAGATAAACCTTATCATTTACATGGGTTCCACATTTTTAGACTTTTTACAAATAAAATACACAAAATATTTATGACCTCACTCCTTGTCTTTATTACCAATATAATATTTCTAATTCCTAATCATGTAGACCCTACTTCTCTAATTACCCAAACTTTGACATTTTAACATTCTTGGACCACTTACGACAAATATTTACTTTTTACAACATTCCTATTGTACTTTGACTATTACCATACTCACATATATGGCGGCGGCGTTATCTTCTGTCGATCGATGGCGCCGTTATCTTCTATCGAGCTAATACTACATTAATAATTATACTTAACAACAACATATTCCTAATACATACATTAATGAAATAGAAATTAGATGAGGCGAGGAAAATTTTAGTGTACCACGGCATTATTGGTCCCATTGGCCTTTGAATAATTGTTATGTGGTTTTGAAGAGGAAGAGGTATCATTCGACTTGAATGCTGAGTTCTTATTGCGTAATTGGATTTTCTTCTCTTCAATGGCCTGAATCTCTAGCTTTCGTGCCATGGTGAATGCTTCATCGAAGGTTCGGAAGGTTTGAACCTATAGGGTTAGTGAGATATGCCTAGCACAAGCCCACATGAAGAGTTGATGAGTTTGGTTTGTGGTAGTTGGAATGTGAGTTGATTGATCAAGCTACGCCAATGAGCAACAAAATATACGATGGATTCATCGTCATACTAACGTAGAGTATAGGTCAGTCATGGTAACCTTCTTAATGATATTAATAGAGAAGTGATCTAAGAAGGCTTGGGCTACCTGATTAAATGAGAATATAGAGTGTCTAGGCAACCCACTATACCAATCTAACACGGGTCCAATCGAGAGACATGGGAAAGGTCCTCGGGAGTAAAAATCAACATCATGGGTGATCGAGATAAAACCCATGTTTGAAAAACCACAAATGTTATTGTGGGTCTTCTTTCTATTAAATTGTTGAATTTAGGCATTTCCCAATGCATGGGATATGAACAGATAGGAATGGATGGATGTATAGGCTCATTACAAATCTCATCGTAGGTGAGAGTGTTGTGGGAGCCAGAAACCGATGCCTCTAATGTCTACATCTTGTCCATCATTAACTTAATTAGGTCATTGGTAGGTTGTGATGGATGGGTGACTCTGTAGCATAAGAGGGTTGGTGTTGGGCATATAATGGGGTGGCATTCCAGTATATGGTGCTGACCGTATAGGTAGATTGAGAAGAAGGTAGTGAAATAGGGGGTACGTACCCAGAGTGAATAATAGATGAAACAGGAGGTTGCGATGATAGTACGTATATGGAGGTGGAAGGGTTGTGGTGACCCTAGTGGCAATGGGGGCTAAGGATTGTGGAATAGAAAGGATAATGTTTTGAAAAGGGGTAGGGGTCACCGACACTGGGGGTGGTTGTGTAGCTATGGGTATATGCGAGACAATAGGTGTGGATGAGGTTGTGTTCTGGGTGGTTGGTGAAGGTATAGTGGATGTGGTGGGTGTAACGGATGTAGCAAACGTTGCGGTCATAGTGGGTATAGGGCCTAGCTGTGAAACGACTGGGGGTAAGGTAGATGCGGGTAGCACGGAGCTAGATGGGGCTAAAGGAGTGGGAATGAGAGTCGGGGGATAGATATGGGCATGTCGTATATCAACTAACCGAGGCATCTCGAGTGGATGAGTGGGAAAGGTAAAACTGCAAGGCAACAGGATTTTGGTCAAGGAGTCATGTGAACTCCTCGTCTCAGTAGTGATAGAGATAGGCCACATAGGTTCCATGGCTGGTGATAAAATGGAAGGTGGTGAAGGGCTAGGTGGGAGTGGTTGATGACTGGCGTGGAATACGAGGGCACTTTCTTGTCGATGCGTCAGTACCATGTGAACAGGTACTAATGTGGTAAGACTATTTTCTATAAATGACAAAAATACAACATAGGTAGGATAAATAGGTGGTGGTAGGTGAATTGGGGTTAAAATGTCAGCTAGAAAATGACACAAGCTAACCGATGCTAGTTAGGTTAAATGATGCTGGTCACAGAGTAACCACTACCGATCACTGTGGAAAGTGGACAGTTGGTCAAAAATAAGGTATAAGGCCAAATTTGCCAGGTATGCCAAATGCTGATGAGACTTACTAGGTCAATGGATATGATAAGAGTGATAGAGACTCTAAACAACTAACGAAGGGGAATAGGTGTCCTTTTTGGGTTGGTTAACAAAAATAATAGTGAATCGATGTCGGTTGGGTAAAATCGATGATGGTCAAAGGGTAATCGATGATGCGGTCACTAGACCGATGCCGATTCTTATGAAATTGAAATAGTGATGAAGAAAAATGTGGTTGTGAGTTAAAATTAATGTGGAATCAAACCCGGAATCCACGAGAATGATGAGAATATGGTCTAGGCACACTCAGATGAAGCTGGAATACACAAATTGTGATGAGGAGCATGCAAGGAGAAATAAGAAAAATGAAGAGCGTGACCTCTCACCTCAAAATGCAAGCCAAACAAAAACACTAAGAAAAATATGATCCTAAGAGTGCCTTTTCTATTATGTTTGTTTAGCTTATGCTATTTTAAGGACTGACTCATGAACTATAGAATAGAGTTTTTTGGTGAGGATGGCTTCCTACGAAGAAGGAGATCTACAAGGAGAGGTTTTAGGTATGTTATGGTGGGGGCGGGCCATCCTCTGATGGGGTACTGGATAGAGATAACTAGGGTGCCCCTTTGTGCATGATTGTGTGATCACCTACAACTTCTTCCAGGTGAGATGTTGTTTAAGAATGTGTATATATTTTGAATTTGTGATGTTTGGGTAAGACTCAAAGAGAGAAAAAGAAAGAAAGTGCTTTTCTATGATTCATTTGTCTAACCATCATTTGGGAATGTCTTCTAGTGTATGGGTTGCCCTTAATTAATGTGAGCTAATGTAGAAAAGCGAGAATGAAATGCAATTAATTTTAAACCCAAAGCGAAATGTAGAATTCGATGCCACAAATAGATGAACAAGAGGGAAGGGATGCTCTTTCACTAATGCGATACTAATGAAAGGGAAGAAATGTTTGTTTTAAGCATCAAAATACGATTGCTTTTAGACAATAGAAGAAAAGAAGATTCTAGGGGAGAAAGTTTAATGTAAGAAATTTTTAGAAAAGAAACAAACTTACAACATTTTCACCTAGAAATGAAAGATTGCAAAGAACCCGAATGGGTCCCACCAAGCATGCCAAAATGTTTCACCTAATTCTAGAGTGTTTCTTCGAATGTTGATGAAACAAATAAGGGTAATGGGTTAGGAGGAATACCTGTTAAAATGTTGGTTGTAGGTTGTTACGCACATATGACTTTTGAATCCACAGCTAATCGTGAGAGCTTCCTTTTTTCTTGGAGGAACTACTTGGAATGGAAAACAATACCACCAAATAAAAGTTAAACAATATATGTAGTGGATTGCCTAGCGTGTGCTAGATCCATGAAGTGTGATACTTCCTAGATGGCTGTCAATCCACTATTTAAAACAACTTAATGTTGATAATAAAGGAAATCCTACTGTAGTTAAAATGATTTAGGTATCTCAACAATATAAGCAAATTCATTCACAACAGGCTAAGCTATGAGTGAATCTGAAGGTCAATGTCTTGGTTAGGGTACTGGTATTGGTTAGGGTGAGATTCTGGGTGGTTTTGGGTATTTGGTGGAAGTTTAGGAGCTCTATTCTTGGTTTTTGGTAAAAGACACAAAGACCGACATCGGTCTAGTATGACCGGTATCGATTTAGGCTAACCGGCGATTGTGGGTAACCGGTGTCGGTATGGTCGGGGTATAGGAAACTCAATAAAACTTGGTTGGGTGATAGATCGAGATTAGATGAAGATGGAAGGGAAATGGAAAGATTTATGTGGATCCTGGATATGCATAGGAATGATTAAGATCTAGGTATGGGCAGTGCAAGGGTATGGATAAAAATATGGTCAAGTTTTCATGGAGGTAGATGATGGGGGAATGGAAATGAGAGCAAAAGCTAAATAACAGATGTAAAAGGATCTACCAAATGATGAATAGATGAGTGTTGGTTAACAAAACTTACTATTTGTATGGGCTTGATGCCTAGTTGGAAATGGTGGGTGATCAAATGGAATGAACTTGATGTAGTGTTGGCACTTCCTCGGATGCTCCCGTGAAGGAAAATGGTTGTGTGATTGCTTGAGTCTTGGCTATGGATGCTCGATGTGTATATTAACGTTGGTTACGCTTGCATGCAACTCGGTTTCGTCACTTGTTCTCAAAAGATGTGATTATCTCTTAGAAATGTGCCAACCTCGAAATAAGGTTGTTTTGGGGTTAAATAGTAAGCGAAGGAGGTTCCGACTTAACGGGAGATGATTAAGGGTAAGCTGGTGTTGGTTAGGGTGGGATTTACTAGGTTTACTAAATTGGGAAAATCCTCTTGATTTTACGAGATATCGTTTCATTTACTCTATAGATTATCATGGAAGCTTCCTTCTAATGGGTGGGAATGTGGTTAGAGGGAATGTAGGCATTGATTTTTAGAGTTTGGGTAGGTCTTAGTTAGTTATGGCAACTTACCGAGAATAGTTATTAGGGTGAGGTGGTTGGATGAGGTGGATATGTGAGCATTATCCCAATTAGGATATTTAAATAATAAATATTGTGAGGATAATGAATTAATTTAATTAAATTAATATTAGTGTGGGATGAAAGGGGCCATGGTTAAGTGAGTATGTTCAAGGTGTTTTTTGTGAAGGACCAAAGGGGAGTGTGACCTAATTTTAGTGTCTACACATATAAACTACAATAGATTTTATTTATTTATGTTATTTCCTACATTAAATTGTATTAAATAGTGGGTTGACTACCATCGAGGAAGTATCACACTTCCTGGATCTAGCACACACTAGGAATCCCACTGACATATCTTTTTAACTCTTTATTGTGGTCTTGTTTTTATTTCAAGTAGTTCCTCCTAGGAAAAAGGAAGCTCTCATAGTTAGCATTTGATCAAGAAGTCGAACACGCGCACAACCTTCAAACCGACTGACCATGGCAACATGTATTCCTCCTTGGCCCACACCCTTATCTATTTTTTCTAAAAACTTAACGAAAACATTGAAACACCATTCCCAATGGATGCTCTAGGCTATTGATCTCCTTCATCTAGCAGGAACATGGCCCCAAAATTTGCCAAAACTGTTATCTAAATAACTCTCCTAGTTATTTGGGTAACTTGTATACATATTCTGGCTCTCAGCTCCTCATTGAAGGTTACACATGCTCAAGTTCAGTTGGCACATTTCCTTGGTTGCAATTTTCCCTTGGTGCCCCTTCTTTTCCTCACGCACCCTTGCACACTTTTTGTTCTCTCCTTCCACTTTCCTTTTCCTCTTTGTTCTACTCCTCCCTTGCACCCACCTTCTACACATTCACTTTCTTCCTAAGTAGTTCTTCCCTGCACACACGCCTTGCACTTTCTTCAATCAACTAAGTCCTTGGACTTCTCGCACACCGCCCCATTACTTTGTAATAGTTGTGCCTTGACCATGTATTCTTTTCTCACCGGTTGCCTCATTTCCCGCGTGTGTCATGCACACGTTTCTCTATGCCTTCCTCTGTTTTCCTTCACATGCCCTTCCTCGCACCCTCCTTTGTGCCATTCTATGTCAGATCATCTTCTGACATGCTTGAGTGTGCCACATACAACTAGCCAAAGCATGCCAAGAGGGCACCGAATCCTCACAACAAATCAATGACTGACACATGGTAGAAATGAAAATTATATGCACACGATTAGCCATCATTTAAGCCAATCCATGCATGCCACATGTCTTTCATGTGTAGGAGGCTCTGACATCTTCTAACAGCTATATATTTTTCTATAGAGCTCTAATCGGTGCGCACCTGATCTTTTTAGAGAGCTACTGACATCAGCTATAATGCTAGACATTCAAATTCAAATTCTTGGTGGATCTGGTAGGTGAGAAATGGGAAAATGTCTCTCTGAGAATTGATGAGCAAATTTGATTGCTCCAACCACTTGATTTAATCTGATTCACCCTTCTTCCCTCTTCAACATGCCAAACAGGACCTAGGGAAGTGCATTCGATAGATTCTTAGGTAGATTTACAGGCATTGAATGCCTCTTGTTGGTGGTTGTATTTCAATTTTGGTTTTTCCTCCTCTTTCTACAGATTCATCTATAAATGTAAGAGTTGGGCTCATTATTAATGTTAGACACTCTAGATCCTTATGTATTTTGCTAAGGACTTCATATTTTCTATATTTTGAGTTGTAGACCTCTAGATCTGGGTCTTGCATGTGGATATCGGCCTCCTTTTCCATTGTAACAACTTCGTATATTTCCGAAGTAATAGAAGCATCATTTTGTGACTATTCTTTGTCATAATGTGTTTTCATTCCTTCTTCTTTCCTTTTCTTTTACGTTGTGTGCTAGTTGTTTCATTTCACATCCCTTGCAATTCCTTATTTAGTTGTGTTCCATGAGAACGATCTGGTAAATACACCATTTAGTTGTGCTACTCCTACCTATCCTCCTTTCAAGTATTTCCTTTCATTCCCACTTAGAACAAATAGTGTTCATTTCTCTTTTCTGGTGTTATCACCTTCTAGTGTAGATTTCCTTTCATGTTCTATCCCTGGTCCCTTGGCAATGTTATCTTAGTTTCCCCTTCCAAAGCACTAGGAGTAGCGAGTAGCAGTAGAAATATATACGAGGAATCAACCTTCTCCGAGAGATTTGTCCCAAATGTGTAAGGTCCCACAACTTTGGGATGGTTCCATTGTCATCTCAAACACCTCAATCCTTTCGAATTCGAGACACGGGTGTAAGTTTTAAGACCAACAACATCATCCTCAACTTCTTTAATCTCAATAATGTTTCCATCTTCATTCTCTTATTCTGGCTCCTCAATTTCTTCTTCTTCTTCCACATCAAAAATACATTTATTGGTTGTTCCTCGAGAGTGAGTCCACCAAGTGGCGGGAAAATCCTTTGTCTTTTTGGAATATTATCCATCTTTAGAGTATTTTTCAAGGTATATTGTGAAAGTTGTTTCTTGAGTGCAATTACATCACTTGCCAATTTCTAAACCAAGAGGTCAATGGAGGAAGAATTGGAACTCGACCTTTTGTTGTGCATTTGTATTTTTCACCTTTCTAAACGAGAATAAGGTCATCTTCTGTCTCAATAACATAGTCTTGAGCTTCTTTTAAAGTCCCAGGAAATGATCTTTCGAGAATGAATCCTACCTCATCTAATTACACATTGATAAAGAATATTTTTACATTATCATCATATGACATGGATTTGAGAGGTATCATATTTATCAATCTATTGTATTGGGCTAAAAATTCCTCATGGTCTCATTAGACTCCTTCATTTTCACCATTTATACTAGGAGATCTTTGTTGTCCTCGGTGGATTTGAATCTGTTGGTACCTAGATTTAATCTCCTTCAAAGGTTGAGCAACATCATGGATTCAACAAGACACTCAGAGGTAGATAGATGATTATGTATGTCATTTTGTAGCAGGGAAGCAATCTATCTGACTTTTTAGCACTCAGGATTTGAAGAAGTGGGTAGCACCTTAAAAGGATGTGATCTTATCCTAACTATTTTAGGTTGTGCCTCTCAACCAAGGTAAGAGAACCTATTTTGTAACCTCTGTTATTGAAGAATGTTGGTAAATCCTTCTTTTGCACAAATTTTATAGAGAAGACCTTGGGAAAATATGATCAACACACCAAATCTGACTCTCATGAGTTGTCACTTCCAAATTATGGAGATATTTTCAATACAAGGAAAAGGTTACTAAAGACATTTGGAATCTGATTGTTCTACATATTTTTGCAAGTAGATTTTGTTCCTTTGTTGATACACAAGGAAAACAGGGGTAGTTCAAGGTGGATCAATGGTTTTTAAATGATTTTGGTGGGAGATGAAGTAGGATAAAGTTGATTATACCGGATCTTTGGAGGGACTTCACAATAATGAAAAACTTCACAACAGAAAGCTTAGAACAATCAAGACGGTCCCTTCAACCAAAAGGTGTGCTTCAATGGAGGCCCAGATCAACATGTTTTCACATAATATTTGAGACTCCAACATGAAAGATCAAATTATAAGACTCAATTAAACACTAAATTTTCTGATTAATCATGCCTAAGGTACACCCAAAGACTTACAGACAATCTTTATCAACAAATGACAGTGAATTGATTTTAAATTTGTTTATCTCATCCAAGATGAAGGCTCTTCTTGAAATGAAATTGAAAATACCATTAGACTGTCACAGGATGAGATCCTATGTGATTTCACAAAAATTTCAAGTATAATATTGCAATAGGAACAAAAGAAACTATTTGTAGACATTCTAAAAATAAAGCAGACACAAAATTGCTAGAGATTAGACACAAATTAATTCCAAAATTGCTTAGATTCATTAGCAGGGGAAAGATTCTAGATCAATCTCAGTGCTTTTCAATGGCTATACATCTGCAACCAACTTGACACGATAGAAAATCTAACACATAAGAAAATAACAGGTAATCTCAGCTTTGGTCTCTCAAGACGACTTTCTCAAATTTTTTCTCAAGAATTCATGCTCCGACCATTTACTGACTATTCTTATTAGATTTATACATTTTTCCCATCGAATTTTCCCCCAAAAGAGAAGATTATTTGAGGGAACTTTTCTTGTTACCAATTTTTTCAAACAACGACATTTAACAAATTTAGATCTAAAATGCACTGGTAGACCAACTGTGAACTGATCATGTTTCTTGGGCCTTCGACTAATGACTAGGATACCATGCCACAACTTTTCGAGAGTCCCTTTAATCATTCTAATTCTGTCATGTGAGAAATCCCCCTTTTAATCATTTTTTAGAGCCTCTGCATAGTTGGAATTTGACAGGTCATCCCCTTTTGCTCTCGAGGCAATGCCTTTTTCACCTTTTACACCTGCACTTTCATCATTTCATCCTTTTCCCTCCTTTTCCTTTGAAATTTTACTCTGCAACTTCTGGATCTGGAATTTTTCATTTTTACACGAGCCCGAGAAAAAATCCACTTCAAAAGTACTTCAAATTTACAAATTGAGCTCCCAAATTGATTCAATTGAACTTACTGAGACCAAAACAACACAAATTTGCCAAAAATTGATGAAGAATGATGTAAAAATGCATCTCCAAACATCCTAGAGCTTCAATGGAGGAAAAATCAAATGAAATGCATAGCTACCATTGATCCTACCTTTCAACTTTTAATCTAAGCCCTCCATATGGAAAAATGTGATTGGAAACGGGCTTGGGAGCACTTTTTGACATTTTATAACTTTTGGAAAAGGAAAATTTTCCAAATTTTCCCCATGGGCCCACACCTTCATTTTTGACAATTCAATGCTAGAATTTATTTTCTGTTGGGGCCGTGCTCCAACTTACAATTTTATCCCTTTTTTACAAAAGGTAAAAACCTTAAATGACCCCAAAGCTCCATTTCTCCATTTCCCACCTGCTACGTGTCTTAATGGTGCATTTTGAGATGGTCCGAAAATTAGAGACCCCAAACAAGCACGGGGTCAACATGTGTCTCAGTCTGGTAGAGTCTGTCAAAAATTTGAAGGTCAGTGGAAGGTGCCATGTGTCTAAGGTCCGAGACAGTCTCCTTCAGATGGACAGAGAAACGAAAAAAATTATGGACCTTTAAGTGATCCTTGACCCAAAAGGGGTGATCACGAAACCAAATGGAGGAAAAAGTCTTCAAGCACCAATACGGGAGACAGAAAACATGAAAAAGGCTGCAATGGCGAGGAATTTCAATGATAAACAGGACAAGACTAATTTGAGCACCAATAGAATCTATCTTTAAAAATGGTTTTGATGCCATCCCAATAGGTGATGGATCTATTTGTAGCAGATAGAACCATTCTTCTTCCTTGTCTTACAAAGACTCCATGAACAACCTAATGGACACATCTTCATGCTCTACTCTTAGTAATCAATAGGAAGTGATGAATGTTGCCACATGTTCTTCTAGGAGTTGTGAACCATCTCCTTTGAATTTGGGAAAAAAATTCTCAACCCTTGTGGTAGTTCATGGATATGTTGAAGGAGGAAAGAGGACCCATGTTTACGCCACATGGCACAATTGGTGGGGTTTGTCTTCTTCATCCACCATTATTACTTCTTCTTCGATTTATCCTCAGCTCTCACTTTTTCTCTTTCTCTTGCTTCCTCTATGGCCTCCACTCTCGCTTCTACTCTCACCTTTTCTCTCACTTCCACTTCTTCTTCCCATATTGCTTATGATTCTACTCTTTCTTTAACTTATTATTCTATTTCTATTTTAGAAAAGTATTCTATTTCTATTTTAGAAAAGTTTAGAAACTCATTGTCGATGGGTTGACACCTCTTGGACTACCAATGAAAGAATTTTTGGAATGAAGGGAGTGCCATAAATTTCGACTAGTTCTTGACCTTTAGAGCTATTTAAATATGGGTTCGAGTTATCCTTCTTGTCTCTAATACTTGGTCTATCTGTGATCAACCATCTTATAGATTTTGGGTTGAATTAATCTCTCCTTTGTTGGGCTTGGGAATTCCTTTCTCTTTCCAAAAATTTTGCACGTTGTTCTTCATAATATAACACTCTTATAGCTACGAAGTAGTGGGAAAAACTTTATCTCTTATGAACTTTTTTCCCTCAAGTCTAAACCAATGCCTTCTTGGATATGAAAAAGGAGTTCAGGTCTTTGCACTAGAGGGTTATAGGGATAACCATTGGTGTGAGGCATAAGGTTTGGTTACTTTTCAAATTCTTTTTTTTTTTTTTTTTTTGATATTTTTTTAATATTTTGTGATTCATATGTTGGGTGAAGAATATGCCAAGTCTACCCCACATTGGGTGCCAAAAACTATTTTTGAGAAAAAAATTTAACTAAAAGGAAATTCTATTGTTGGCCTTGTGGGGCGAGGATCCAACAAGCACACACTTCACTACACCTATGGAAAATGCTTGCAATTTATTTCAAGGGAGGAATTTGCAAGGTAGGTGGGTAAATGAGAGTGATAAATTAGGGGATGGATTAATATTTGCAAGTAGTGAAACTTATATTCATGCAAAGATTAACCAAAAATATCACATTCAAAATTTTAGAAGAATCACAATTTTTCTATTAATATCAAGACAAGATAAAACCATGAACACAAAGTCTCATTTATTCACTTATCCAAAAAAGTAGAAACTCTTTTCTTTATTTACATTCTCACAATTTTTACGGTCACGAGGGAAAGAGGAAAACATAGAGAGGAATAGAAGAACTTGTTATCTCTTTATTTATTCTTAGTACCTATCTATTTATAACTAACAAAATTAACAACCCTTAAGGATGGGGAAGTCATTACAATATATAGACATAGAAAAGACTATTAACCTACCCCCATGTGTCTTTTAATTTTCCTTTTCCACTTGTAAATTTTGATATTCCTAGGAAAATAAATTAATTCCTGTTTTATTAATTAAGCTAAACCTATTACAATTTTAGACTATATTCACATTGGTGAATAATATGAAAGTGAATAAGATGAAAAAAGTAGAACCTCCCAATGAAGAATTGGAACATAAAGGAAGTGAAGGAGGGGAGTGAAGAGGAGAAGAAGATAAACTGAAGCCGAGAAGAAGATTCTATCAATGGAGACCTACTTTGAGATGGAATTTTAGAAAGACCCTCAGGATAAATCTTAATTCCTTTGAATTTATTACTATGCCTTGCCACCACAGTGCAATTTTATCGCATATGGGAAGTGCACAACACTCGGGGACTTGATCTAATTATTGGAGAGCATTGATATTCTTGCATTCTATGAGCCAAGAATGATGATCTCTTACGGTGTTAGCTATGGATGCTCTTATCTCAGCTAGGGACTCCAACGTGTCTTCATTGAATGAGAATGGATCTCTGGCCTCCTTCTTCACTAGATCCTAAAAAAATTCACTAGATCATCTGTCAAAGTGTCATTGTTCACTTCTTACACTCCAAACTTTTGTGCCTCAACATTTTCATCCCTCTGCATCTTTACAACATGTTATTTGTATGAATCAATTTTACCAATGGCGTGATTTATCATTTCATATCCGGTAACAAAATCTTGATCCCATACTTGAGACAAGTCATCTCATCTTTGAAGAGAATACACATTTTCTCACTAAGAGAGATGAATGAATCTTTTCCATCTCAATGAATAGTGGATGAACCTAACCCCAATGATATTTATCTGATTTAATATCATCTATTGTCATTATTAGTTTCATTTCCATCACATTCATGTACTTTAACAATGTCAATATTTCTTGAAGCAACACCTTGACCTTTTTAAGATCATGTTCGCCCACTTGTCATTCACTATGCCCTGCATGGTGAAGCCTTGTGTTTTCATGATTGACTCGGGGTTGAAGCTACTGATGGGAGTAACTTATTTGGCTAGGAGAGGAGTGAAAACATTCGGGGTCCAAGAGTGATTGCACGTATGAAGTGATGGTTACGATGCGGTCTTCGCTTGGTCTAGTTTCTCTTTTTACTCCTTATTTCACATGAGAAGGTGATTAGAAGACTCCTGAACCTTATGGGCATCAACCTCATGTGTCAGCGGCCCAAGGGAATATTTTTATTTCATAGTCGATGGTTCCATATCACCGAGAGGCTTGGTGACCTTGGGCCGAGCCACCTCCACATATTGGTTACCTGAAGTTCCACTAAAGAAAAAAGAGGCAATATGAACTTTCTTTCCTTTCTTGACCTTCACCATTGCAAATATGGCTTGGAAGTCTATGAATATCACCTGTTGGCTCATGTGCATCTCTCCTCTAATCATGCCATTTATCATGATAATTTATCTTCTATCATAGGCTCATTTCTTGTCATGATAGTAATTTATTACTTTGGCCTAAAAGATGGATCTTGGGCTAGTTGAATTGGTGTAGCTGCGGAAGAAGTGCTTTGAGTCCTTTGAATGACATGTAGTTGAGGAATTTAAATATTTAATTACTCCACATCCTCTGAATTATCTCGATCTGCCTTGAACTTCTTGTGGGTTCTCTTGCGAGTGCATAGGCATGGACTCCACAAATTATCTCTTTTGAATCTTCTCGAATGGGTTGAACTCGAAGCTTTCTTAAGCTGTACCCAAAGCAAGGATAGGAGATGTTTTTATTGAGAGCATGAAACCCTCGACTTAATGAATGCTTCCCTTTTCTTATTGAACAAATTTATCGATCTTGAATCACTACCTTGGTCATTTTATGGATATCACCAGATTCCCTAATGCTCCAAGAAACTTGTGGAAGAGGCGAAACTTTCATGAGTGGGTAATCTAGATCATATAGCTCTATTTCATCTTCCACAATACCTTCCTCAAACCAATTAAATAAAAAATTCCTCATTTTATCCACCGTAATTATCGGGCGGTATCTTTCCCTGCCTTCGTAATCATTGGCAAGGTTCACCCAATAGTCTTCGATGTGCGGCACATGGTCTAAGTCGGGGATATGAAATTTTTACGGGGTGATCATGATATCAAAGTTAGCCCTTGCATTGTAGGAAAAGATATTAATCGAGAGAAATAAGTCTCCAAGCTAGTTTCATCAATGAGAGATTTGAAAGGAAATATTCCTAAATAGATGGGAAAATACACACCCTTCTTCTTTCTGCTCTTGAGTTTTCCGTTAACGTGACCCAATTACGAAAAGATAAAACATAACAATCTTATCACTTAGGTACCAAGGAATATTTTGTAGAGTAAAGTAAAATTTGGCAACCCTAATATACAATAAAGTAGCAAACCGTGTGAAGAAATGTTTGTATTTCGAATTAACTTAGTAGCTTTTCAGACAACTGAGTTTGGGGTTTCCTTCAAGTGGTCTTACCACATATATGGTGAATGCATCATTCACCCTAGAAAAGTGAAGATTAATCTCTTTCAAGATCAGTTGTGGGTATCTCTTATAGGCAAGTTCCTTCTGAGAGATGTTTGGTGTGATAGTTAAACCCCCTCTAAGGCCTTGTACTAGTAAGAGCATACACTAGATACAATGTCACAAAAACATTTCTTGTGACCTGCAAGGTGAGAAACTGGAGTGAATGATGTCACCAATGATTTGGCCTTAGTCAACCATTTTCTTACCTTTAAAAATGGTGAGGATGAACAATTCCATATAATCATGAAACTCTTTGGTGTTTTCATTCATCCAAGAACCCTTTGTGAAATTCATATCTGGACCAAGACTTTGGCATGTGGGAAGGATTTCTCACTGCTTCAACTAGAAACCCAATGAAAGGTCTTGAAGCTATGAATCTATCTTTGACCATTCATCTTCGCAAAATCCTTTGAGATAAAATCCATGTTATCTCCAATCGGTATCTTCATACTCTATGATATCCCCTTTGAAGTGAGCACCACCAAGATTGAACCATCATCGACCGTATGATTCTTGTTATTTTTTCATCTTGCTTAGCATAAGTCATTACCAACTCCATTATTTGAACAAATAGAGGGTGGTAACCTATAGTGTACAAACCACTCATGTATATATTTTCTTCCACAGAATCCTGGGTGCACCAAACATCTTATTTTTAGGTCTTCCAAATCCATGTGAGCAACATCACTATCACCCACTTCTAGATACATATATGCGAGTGTTGAAATGAGCTCCAAACCATAAAAATTGAACTTCATTGTAGAAAAAAGCAATTAGGTGAGATAAAATTATGAGGATAGACATTTTTTTGCAACTAAAACAAACACTTTGTATTTTTAGTAAGTAGGAATGCAGGGTCTGTTATTTTCTACTTTTTAGTAATTTTTTGATATACAAAAACTCCTAACATACCATGTTCACTTTTTGGGGTCATTTTTATGATATGTAAAAATTTCTATTTTTAGAAATTACTTTTTCACTTTTTTATATTTTTGCATTTTTTTCTTTTTTACACTTTTTTGCTTAGTTTGTCTTCATTGTTGACTTCGAGGGTGCCTTGTTCTCGAAGGTTTGATTTTTCATAGATTTTATATTTATAATAAGTATAAAGACCAGACACTTATTGTTTTTATATCTTCCACTTCCCTTGTTGGTTGATGATGAAAACAAATTCTCGAGATAGGTTTGCTCTCAAAATCACGTGGTTGAAATTTCGTTATGCAATCTTCCCACGAGAATGATGGGAAATAGAAAAAGCATGATTCTAGGGAATAGAATGAGGTATTTATGCCATAAAAATATATAAAATTAGAGTGTTTTTCTGTTACATATTTCTCGAAGGTGCATGGATCATGGAGTTGAGAAAAATTTGTGCAGAACGGATCAATGGTTTGAGAGTTAAGAAAATTTCTTTGTTTCTGCTACCATGGATTCCCTAGAAGAGTTTGAAGATTGTTATGACAAATTTTCAGGTTATTTTGAGCTTTAAGGTGTCTCAATGGATACCTAGGTTGACCCATTGAAAGAATGTAGAGGAAAATGAAAACAAGGTTCTTTAAAAGGTAAAAACGGGTTATTTTTAAGTCATGAAAGCTTGTATTTACTTTTTGTTTTTTAAAGCAAAGGAGTGGGAAAAAATTTTTGTGTCCCAAATATCCTAGGAAAATTAGGATAGTAGGTGAAATAAAATATGCCCCCTTCCCAGGCCTAACATGTGGTGGAAGGTGATTGGTAGGGATGGGGAATGAGGGAGATAGTTTTTAGCACCCGACGGGAAAGTTAGAGGTCATATGAAAAACTAGAGAGGGGGATAGGGTGGTGCACATTTTACTATCCGAACTAACCTATAAAATTGGGAAATTAGGGTCATAAAAGTGTTCTCAAGGCTAGGGAGGTTAGATACTTTAGCTAGATTTGCATATTTGAGCACTTGGGAACACTTGGAATCATCTAGCACGCGTCGGAGAGGAACAAGGTAACATAAGGGGTCCAAGGGATTCATTTAGGGGTAGGATGCATTTTAATGTCCCTAATTTCCCCACTATTCCCACTATCTAGGGAAATTGGGATGGTTGGGATAGTCGGGACAATTGGGACACCAAAATGTGCCATGCCCCAAACTGTGAAATTTTCTAACCACGAGAATCTTGAATCATAATTTTGTGGAGTTGTAGGAGGTCGTTTTGGGTGTAATTATATATCAATTTGACTGAAAAAGACAATTTTGAGAAAATGGGAGGGTTTTTAGGACTTTATTCAGCCTCCTTTTGCAAAAAATATTCTTTTTCATTCAGGACCGCAAGGTGAGTTTGCCAAGATTGATCTGCATAGAGGATTACTTAGGAGTTGGGAAATAAGTGTAAAATCCATCATGTAGAGGGTCTTGTTATATTTTTGAAATTATCTTGTTTGCCTCTTGAATCGTCCCAAATCTCCCGAGAATCTTATGTTTAAGGTCATGTATTTTTTTGCACTGCAAGCTCCTTAAGCCTCCAAGAATCACTTTCACTGTTCTAATCCCAAAACCTATGAAACTTCCCTAAAATTCTTCCATTTCACTTTAGGCTCTTCAATAAAATTCTCATATGAATTTAAGCCTTTCTAGGCCTAGTGCAAATTTCTACTCTTGACGTTGTTTCACTTAATGGGCTAGGTGACCTTATGAATACATTATAGACACTTGGGAAGGATGAATATCACATTTTGAGCCTCTCTAAGGACTGAGGGATCATGATACAAGAGGTGGGATGATTTGAAGTGTGACTCTGGAGGGTTTTGGAAAAAATTCAACTTTGGGTAAAGTTGTCATGATTTCACCTTAAATTTTGACATTGCAAAAATGCATGATAAGTTGTCACACTTTCAACTTGAATTTTGACATTTCAATAACACATGACAATAGAAGGCTTATTGATCAAGCACCCATTTTCATCTTCTACTTGGAAAAGAGTAGTAAGAGAAGAACTAAACATGGCAATTAAGCCATATTGGTGAGATATCTTCCTCTTCCGTGGAGAATTTCCTCTTATTGTGTGTAGCTAATGTTCAGCTCACTAAAAGAGTACCTACTATTAAAAAGAACATCCAAATATCAAAGGAATGGTTTATATTTAATGTTTTAATGTTTGGTGAAAATTAGTTAAGATTTTCCTTTTAGATTTGTCATGATGTTTATGGTTAATTAACTAAGTTAGGATGCTACTCGGTGTTAGTTTCCTTTCAATAACTTAGATTAGTTCATTCACATGTATGCAATGAGCTCTTAATATTGATCTTGAAGCTAATTCAATAATGAATTTCACTAAGGACATTACTATTAAATCAGTTTGCTTGATATTCGATATGACTCACAAGAAAATTTGGATGAGTGAATGAAAATTCCATTCCAAAAAGATAATTAATTTTTAATACATTAAATGAACCTCAAAACAAACACAAAGAAAAGTCATTGTAAATATGGACCCTTGTTAACAAATCCTTTAGATAAATCACTAAAAGAGAAATTAATGAGACCCTTTGGAGTAATATTAGAGCTAGTGGACATCAATGTTATTTCACAAACGAACCTATTTTTGATGCAATTTTAGAAATTTGGAAGGTATTATGTGATGATTCCATTTAAGATATTTTGGAAAATTGAATTACACATGGAGGGGGCATATCATCTACTACCATTTGTTCCTTAAATTATTTAAATGTGGAAATATGTATATCAAACTCTATATGAGTAAAAAAATAACACGTGTCATGGATTGTATTTATCCTTACATGTGATGGCTTCAAATTCTCAAATGTGTGTTCCTCGTTGTTTATGTCTAAATGACCTGCTTTAAAAATTTCTCTGTGTTATATCCAAAAATTGTTTTGGATGTTTTTCAATAAATTGCCTAGACCACCGTAATATTTAAAGTATCCTTTGAATTGGAATAAATGCGACTACAAGTTTTCCAATTATCAACAACATTGTCTTTTATATCATTACAAATTTTGTTTCTTTTAGGAGCCTTGCATATCAATTCCCAATTTCCTTCCACATTATCTTCTAATTTAACCATGGTGTTCACATGTGTTGGTATAGTTCTTCTACCTTTAACAAAATATTTTGCAATTGCTTTGAAATATCATTTTTGGTTGTTTATGGACCCACTAACGTAATTAGAATAGATTTGTACATGTTGTGTAAAGGTATTCACTATGAGAGAAACTACCAATAACATTAAGAGCGTAACGTAATTTTTTCCCAAGGAATCTTTCATGTTATCGTATTTTTGAATCAACTCTTAATAACTCAAAAATAGGGACCATATATCTATGTCAAAAATTCTTGCTACTAGCTGCGACTTACAAATAAGAAAATTTTGGGTTAAATTATTGTTTGTATATCTTGATTTTTGAGTCTTGATTGTATTTATGGAAAGCGATCTCAATTTTTTCATTGTTAGAAAAAAATCATCTTCATCAATATCATCCATATAATTCAACTTCATAAATCCTTCACATGGAGATAATCCTTCTTCTTCTTCCTTTGGTATTTCCATTTCTTCTTCTTCTTCTTTCTATTCTACCTCCATATCTTTTTATTCTTCCTTTTTTTCCATATCTTCTTATTGATCATCTATTACATCCATTTCTTCTTCTTCTCTTTTCTACACATGCATTACACATAAAAATTCTCTAACCCACGATAGCCGAAGCAACAAGTAAACTTAATCTAAAAATAGTAATTTTTCTTTGCACTGAAGCATGCATGTATGTAAGATGAATTTCAACATCATAAGGTGTAAATAATAGTGATATGAAGAATCCAAATTAAAATATTATATTTTTGAAATCAAAATATACGTAATTATGCTAACTCAATTATCTTAGAAGTGGTCAATATTTCTAATAACAATACCCCAAGTTATTCAAAAGAAAAATGACTTCTAAATTAATATATTGTGTCCTTAAGGGGGTTAATACAATAATAAGATATTAAAATAGGATTATAGTAAAATGGAACTTACATCCCCCTCACCTTTCTTAGAACTCATTAGGAATGGTTTAAGTATTTACCTCATCAAGTAAGATGTATTTGAAATTCATGTGTTGTCGACACATTAAATTTGGTTGACAAGGTTTGTACAAACATAATAGAAATGACATTTTTAATAATAAATATATATGTAGAACAAGGATATGACATTTAAATATAGATATATAGTTGGATCATAAATTTGGAATCCAAGATTAAGTTATTGATCAAACTATGATCATTTTATGAAACAAGGTACTATAGTAAACTCATACATTCTAAACTTCTTGTTGGAACAGATTATAATTAGATCAAGTAACGAGGAATATATGAATAAATAAGGATATAATAGAGGTTTACTCTATGAAAATAAAATATCCTTTCAAGATTAAGTTCACAGTGAATGCTCATGAGCATGTAAAAAAATATATGTTCCTCAACATTTTCAATTTTTTTAGTATGACAATTTTCTCCTTTTTCCAAATCCACTTATTTTGTCATACAAGGAAACTATATTGTAAAATTTTACATTTTCTTCAATTTAACACATTTTGGAACTAATTTAAGTAACTCACAATTTCAAACAAGGAAAAAGGGTTCTACCATGTAAAATATGCAATGGTAAGAAGCTTATATCGATATCAACTTGGTTAAAATATCAAGTTTGATCCATTCTTATGAATATAGATATAGTAAAATAATTGTATTCTTTTTCCACACGTGGGGAAAAGAAATGCACTCTCAATACTATCTATAAATTTTATTTTATATAGATTTATCCACTCCTAATCAAAGAAAAGGATCAAATAGAGAACCAAAAACATTTAATTTTATAGGGAGTAACACTAGTAAAAAATGAAGTTACACTCTTCCAATAACTAAGGTTTATGCCATTAATAGGTGAGAAAAGTCTTATTGCGGTCCATTGGGCCCCCTCCCCAAAGTTTAACATACTCGATATTAAACATATGCGATGGACTTAACACACTTAGGTGGTAATGATGTTAAAACCAAATTGAAACTCTAGGATTTAATTCTAGAATAGGTTATATAACTATTGGAAAAAATAATATTGCGAACATGGATTTGATTCACTTGTTACCACATTCGAGTAATTTCTCCCAATAATTATAAGGAAGGTAATATTTTTTTCTCTTAAAATGCTTATGAATTCATGTATTTTAAAATTTTATAATATGTAAGGTTTAAAGAATGTAATTCACTTTATTAATATATCTAACTTATTTTCTCGAACAATTCATTTCATTTTTCATATCTAATATCTCCTATATGAAGCATTGAACAAGAAAATAATGGATTTAAAAAGGTTTCATTTGGTTCAAGGGAGAAAAATATAGTAAGATTAGTGTACAGAACCTTATATCCTTTTGAATACCCACAAGAGATATTCATCTTTCTCAATGTAATTCTATTACGTATTAATAGTATTATTTAAATCATGGAAAAATAAAAAATAAGAAAGAATATTATATTGCTAATGAAATGTGAAATATCCATGTTAGCATACTTATAAGTGGATCATATGTAAGAACCAAGTTAGCGTGCTTAAAATATAACACATGTCGAAGCAAGGTAAAAAAACACTTGCAAGATCTATGTAATCTTGCATCCCAAAGGGACAAACATTTTAACAACCACTTTAATAAGGGCAAGGAAGGATGATTTGGGATCCAACACCAAAACCATCTACCCAAAATTTTATTTATCACACCACAAAAGGGGCGAGGATAAATAGTTTGGGATGTAGGCACCATAACTATCCCACCCAAATTTATTTAACACACCACCATGGGGTGAGGATGAATATTTCAAGATGTAAACACCATAAAACTTCCACCTATGTAATAAATCCACCCCCTCCCCCACAAATTCACGAGATCGACCCATAAAATGGTAATGACTTCTTGGAAACAACTATGTACATTCAAATATACCAACTCATCAAAACATAATTAAAATATACTATAGTAAACTGGAAAATGAATAGCTAAGTACCTTAAAATACAAATTTCGAGATGAGAACCAATTATACAATAAAAATTCATCATCCAAAAAAATAAGGGCCAAGAGCCTCATGCACTCTTATCAAATTTGATATAATAAGACAACTAAAACTCAAATATTTATTTAAAAAGTCAAAAAGAAAATTTGGTCATGGGCATAATTAAAAATATAAAATAATTTAAATGAAAAAATCACATTACATACACAATTTGGGCTCGATGTCCACTTGAGGGGAGCATTCTTGCGAAAAGAATATTGAGAATGACTCGATAAAATGATATTGACACACCAATATAAATCATGTATGAGATAAACATAACCTCGTTATGTAGTTAAAAAGTAACTCAAGAAGGAAATAGAAATAGTACTTTGAAAGTGAAGAAAGTTATAACACCATTATTGTTACACCTCCATACGTGAACTAAAATACTATATATTCATGACATATTAGCATGCACTTACTCACCAAAAGAGAATTAGTTCAATTGTATGGAGATACTTGGAAGTTAAATAGTTGAATTCATAGTTACTCAAATTTTCATATAGCCATAATATCGAGCAATGCTTCGCAAAAATCATTTCATTTCAAGTTCTCCAAGAGTGTGATTTCTATTTTTTTATAATAGGTTTTTCCTCAATTTCATAACAAAGTCCTTAAATATAAAACAAATAGATTCATTTCATATTTTTACTCACCACCTTTACTTAAACTAGTAAGCATTTCTTATATTTCATCCTTAGTTCAACATGTGAGAGAATACAATCATATCATTCATGATGAAAAATGACATCAATCTCTAGGTATGTAGTATTAAGGTCTTAAATATCCAATATGAAGGCTTACAATAATATTTAGATATATTTGGATTGGCAACCGATTATTATTTATAATACAATCATCTTAACCCCACATCTAACGACCCAAAAGAACAAAAGAAATGTGTTTCTAGAGTGCAAATAGAACAACTATAATCCATCAAAATTGTGTTAAGATCTAATAAAAATGGGTCATTTTATTATCCTTTTTATTAATTCACATGTTTTTCATGCATAATATACCATCCTTACTCCTTGTCAATCCATAAGATACAATTGTGGTGGATCGATGTGAACCGTAATGACATTGGCATGCATAATGTTTACTGGATTGTAATTCAATTAAACAAAATAAACACCATCTATGTGACCTTACATTGTCTTAGATTTATTTTCCATATAGATTATTACTCTTGTAAGACCCAAAGTATCCCCTTACACGGAGTAATTGAAAGTGATATACCCCAAATTGGTGACCATAAAATCAAATTTTTCATACTTGAGGCTTCTAATTTAAAATCATAAACTTGGATTTTACTTTCCTCAAATGAATAGAAGTGAGGAAAAATTTATCATCCTTTACCAAGGTTCATGGGTTGTTCTTTAAACGTGCAAGTTATAATGTAAAGGAGTTCATTTTATTTCAATTATTGACTATAAGAAAAATTTTCCAATATGATACCAAACATCTATTGTATGGTGTGGAGGATTTTTAATATTTTGTAGATTGGGGCCTCTCACCTGACTAAGAAGGTTTTATGAATCCCTTGTCAACATTTCTCATATCATATTGAGGAATCAACAACAAGTTCAACTAAGAATTAGCTCATTGCGAGAAGATAACATACCAAACAATTGAATTTTACCCAAATCTCATATTTTTCAAACCATGCTCTAATACCATATATTATGCCCAAGATTAATATGAATAAAATAACATACAAACAAAGTAAATAATTATATTCACCTTCGTTATCGAGTTATAATCCTTTTGATTTTCATATTAGTCATGTTATTAAACTAAGGCCTTAAAATCTTGAAATTTAAATAAGACATGAAATATTTTCTTAATGTAGTATGACCAAGTCATCCTAAAGAAATCAATAATAAATCTTCTGCATACATGGCTCCACCAAGAGAGGGTACTTTGAGTGGACCTCTAACATCACTATGAATCAACTCTAATAAATGATAAGAATTTGACTCATGATTTTTGAAATGGTTCAATGTGTTGCTTACCACCTAAAAACATTCACAAGTTTCATGGTTAGATTTCATCTTAGGGATGCCTATCCCTAGGTTTAGATGATCATAAATACTTTTGAAATTCACATGTCCTAGTATTTCGGGCCAAAGTTGAAGATATTTTTAGAAGAAGAAAAAAAAGTTTCAATAACAAATCCAAAAATATGTATAAACCATTTTTGTATTCTAGAAGCAATAACAATATTAAGTTCATTTTTCACATACCCTTTATTTTTCAATAACACAATATTATTTAGTTGATTCTAAGAAAGATAAATGTTCTGTTATAACTTAAGAACAAATAAAACATTCTTAATTGTTCCATATTTCAATTTTACATTACCACAACTTTTGAATCGATTGATAGAATTGTATCATATATATGTATATATGTATGTATGTATAACATTTTGCAACATCTATGAGGATTTAACGAATGCAGATCATGTTCTAGAGGCACCACTATCTAGGATCCATTCGTTGTCATTTGAAGTTGAGAGTACAATATACAAGGAAATAGTTTTCTCAATGTTATTTTCTTAGTTTTGAGTTTTAGTTTGAGTTTGATTTGATTCTTATTTTTATTGTGGAAATTCTTAGTTTTAGCATTTTTATTAAAAAAAAAAATTCATAATATTTAGTCCCTTCATGACCAAATTTTCTACATTTATTACAAGTTTCATTGAGCTTCACCTTGAAATTTGACTATTCCTAATAGGATTAGTGTTAGGATTATTTTTGTTTTGGATTGATATTATTTTGATTTTGAAAAGGTTTACAATTTTACAAGAACAATTATTGAGAGGCATTCCCTTTTGAATTAATTTTTTCCATGAATCGCTCTTCTTCCTAAATTAAGAGAGACGATAGGGTATTCATATTAGGTAAATTAGTCTCATTTTGGTATTTAGAGTTTAAAATTGAGATAGTTTCTAAATTTTTCATGAATGTTAATCTATATGATAAAATACAGAAATTTATCTTGAAATAGTTCACAATTACATCCATCTAATTCTTCTTTAATATTTTTAATTTTGGCTAAATAATTAACTATTTTTTCATCTCCCTTCGTAGGAGTTGTATATAGTTCCATGATGAGTTTAATTATTTTCAAAAGGAGACTTCCCTCATGAATTATTTGTATTTATTTCCAAGTGTCGGTATGAGATTCCATGTGTCCTATGTGTAGTAATAACTCATCTTTTATGCTTTGCAATATGTGTCAAATGGCTTCCTCATGGATCTTTAGGAGAAGGTAATTAGGTTTTTAGATTTTCTTATCTTTCAGGTGGGTCATTTCGTGAAAATTACTCTTATCTAATACACAGAATACATGAAATATCTACATAGACAATAATTAAAATCAACAACACTATATTATTCTCACATTCATTTTTATTAATTCACTATTTCATTACACTCCATTATATAGGAGATGCATAATAAAAATCCTCACAACAACCTTTGTCTACATATACAACCATACACCTATATGGTTTCAACCTCTCAACAATATAATAATAAAATAATACTAATTGTTTTATTATTCTAACTTACTAACTTACCACATACTAACCGCATTTTACATTTACTATTTACATTTACATAGTAAATTTACTTTCACTAATTTACCATAATAATAATTACACATGTAATTATTATTCACCCATACATACAAATGGAGCACTAAGATATATTTCCTAACAATTTCTCCACATTGGTGACGAGATCCCATAGTTTTCTTACCATGAACATGGATTTAAACCTAACTAACCAAATTTTGTAGTTTTTTCCATTAAATAGCTGTGATTTATCCATTGAAAAATTGGTCGTTTCAATCATTTCAATGATAAATATGAACAACTATGATAATAAGAAAAGTGCAAGAAATTAAATAGAAAAGTTAAATGCATGAAAAAAAATTATTTCACTATTTAAAAAATGAATTTTCTTGAAAAAATTAAACTTGAAATAAATCCTTAGTTTTTGAAATACAATTAAATAAATACAAAACTAAATTTATTTTGTTTTATTTGTTAAAAAAACTTATAATAATATAGGCTCGCTCTATAGAGCCAAGCTTTCCGAGCCGAGCCTATTAAAGAAATATAATATTCCAATATAATCATGGGTCTCTATTGCTTATCTTCAAGCCCATCCCATTCATGTAATCTAATATCTATAGATATCCACTCATCACCATGGTTCGCTACGAATCACGGTTGGCTAGATACGAATGGGGAGCCATGCATTGATATGATACTGAGTGGTTTAGGTTTGCATGATGCTCCCACCCCCGAGAAGAGTAGAACAAAACCTATAGTATCGACATTTGTATTACATACGTGTGTGTGTGTGTGTGTGTGTGTGTGTGTGTGTGTGTGTGTGTGTGTGTGTGTGTGTGTGTGTGTGTGTGTGTGTGATAGAAATAAAGACTATCCTCAAAGCAACAAACATGAGATAAATAAATAGGACATATAGAATAAAGATACAAGATAATATTAGTTCTTGATCTCTCCTCTACTCTAGTGGGCTCCCCCATTGTCCATAGGGCCATATATAGATAGTGTGGATCCCCGGATCTATAAATATGCATTGGCTTTATCCAGACTCTACTATATAGGGTAGGGCCATATCTAACTATAAGGGCTCCATATCTCTCTATAGGGGCGGTGGCTATGAACTAAACTCTGTATAGTTTTCTTACTAGTAAGAGGGTTCATTTTTAAGAGGTAGATAGGGGGCCAATCCTTCTCTATTCTATATGTAACATGATTGATCAAACATAACCTTATATATATATATTAGTGGTTCATCATATATCATATCTAGATAGGGCCTTTCTTTAATATATACATCGCATGAGCGGCTTGTATCGATATCCCATATCTATTTAGATAAGATCATTTCATTGGCAAGGAGACAAAACCAATTATAGGAGGTGGATCGATTACCACCACTACCGATGTCATATCCCTATCCTGTGGAGGTGGCATGAAATCCAAAAGAACTATATACAATTGAAAAAACTCTATAGAGTCTAGGGATAGCCTCTACCTGTCACCTATCGGCCCTTAGAACTAGAGGGGAGAGTGCTAACTAGACTCTATATAGTTATAGCTTCCCTTGGCCTCCTCTCCCAACTAGATCTAGTATAATAGGTTGTTGGGCCCCTATCTCTCTATGGGCAGCCTTAGATATATACTCCTTATGCCCATACTAAAGGGAGGAGGAGTAAGAGCCTTAGATATATAATCCCTTGGCCCATACTAAAGGAAATATAGTTTGGTGGGATTGGAAATGCCATTGCCAATGCCAATGTCAATTAAAAACTTTATAATATATTTTTTCTAAATTTCCTTAGAGAGAAGAAAAGAAAAAATAGGTATTTTTTCAAATCAATTTTTAACAACAATAAAAAGGATAGGATCAAGACACAAATTCCGCACTTCCATACTCTTACGTATACTTCACGCACTCGATTTATTCAATAAATCTACTTAGCTCTATGAGTTAGCTAATGAGATACATAGGAGGAAAATGAATGAAAATGAAGAAATTTTTATCCTTAAAGCAAACAAGGGTAATGCGGTTGTTATTCTTGGCAAATATGATTATAAAATAAAAATGTTAGATCATTTAGGATGTGGTAGCTATAGATCGGTTAACAATAATCTTTTGAATAAGATAACAAAGGAGGATATCAAGGTCATAAATAACTCATCTCTCTAAGTACGAAACTAAAACGAAAGATTAAACCCTTAGATCCGATTTTACCTAGAATATATGGCTTACCAAAAATACACAAATCAGGCATACCACTTAGACCCATTGTTGACACGATTGACTCACCAACATATGGTTTAGCTAAGTATCTTCAATGTCATGCGGGGAAACTAGAAAAAATCATTATAAATACATCCTCGTTTATAAAATATTCCACCGAATTTGTCCACATTATTGAAAATAAGAATGTTGAAAAAAAGACATTATGGTTAGCTTTGATGTTATTTCTCTTTACAAAATACCTATAGACGACGCCATAAATGTGATTAAAACTTTAAGGGTTCAAGTGTTAGCTGAATTAAGTAGATTTTGTCTTCGCTCCACTTTCTTCACCTTCGATGGTAAATTATATGAACAAAATGAGGGGGTTGCGATGGGTTCCCCTTTTTCACCCATTGTGGAAAACTTATTCATGGAAATATTTGAAGAGAAAGCCCTTAGATTTGCATCCCTGAAACCCGAGTGATGATATAGATTTGTTGATGACACAAATGTAAACTGGAAACATGGCATGGATCAACTGCATAAATTCTTGGAACATTTAAATATGTAGTCACCACACATAAAATTCACTATGGAGGTTGAAGAAAATGGAATGCTCCCATTTCTTGATGTTCTTGTTCGGAAATATGTTGTTTACATGAGCTTATAGTTTTTACCGTATAGTAAATTATTAGTTTGTACTGTGACTTTGTAATATATTGTTGTAACAAACAATATAATATTTTTTTTTTATACACGTAAATTATATAAACGGGTAAGTTGTTTGTTTGACTTCTCATTTTCTAGGAACTAGTTTTCCTATTTTTATTACTATATATTAGCCAAATACATTGTGCATAAAATGAGATATACATCTAAAGTTTTGTGGTATTCTTGTGTAAAAATGATCCAAATTCATTATTTGGTATCGGAGCGATATCGATCCTTATAATGGGAAGTTAATATTTTTGATAGGGATTTTATGTTCTTATGTGCTCTCGTGCATTGAAAAATTCTCCATCGCCATTTAGCATCTACTAGATCATGTTTATTTTTTTCTCTCTCTGTTAAGAATTTTTTCCATGTGTCTTTGCATCAATTTCTCCAATAATGGTGATCCGTGGTCGAGCATTGTTGAACTATATTAGGACTAGTGATTTTGATCTCGTGTTCAAGGCTCGCACATGCATGAAGCAGACTTGTATTACAAATCTGAGTTGATGTTTTTATGGTTCCTTTTGATAACTGTTCATGTAAAATAACCTTGTGCAAGTGAAGGAGCAGATTTTACACATTGAAAGGTTTCGACATGAATCCATTCAAACCGTATTGTAGAAGATTAATGCATTATTTGCATAGTTACGAGTTGGTCGGATCGTATGAAATCCGGTTCGAACGTACATTTTTGAAGGAACCGAATAAATCCGGTTTGGGTCGGCCTTGTTTTGCGGGAAAAAATTTTTTTCCTATCGAAGTATGGAAAAAAATTTGCCATTTTTGGAAAGGGTCCGAGAAGATGTAGCGTGCAAAAAAACTTGCATGTGCCATAACTTTCATTATGTGGCTCTGTTTTAGGTGTCGTCTTCTTTAAAAGTATATATTTTCTCGAGCTCTACGCATTGATGGCAATATTTTTCTTATTTTCATAAAATCCATTTTGTACCTTTTGGACCAAACAACTTCTTGCAATCTTTTGAAAGAATCATTATGATGATGACAATTATGGTAGATGGATGCTTTTTGTATGATTTGTCTATATATAATGATATAAGTATACAATAATATAAATTTATAATAATATAAGTATATATATTCGAACCGGATTTTTCCGTATTTTTTCGGATTTTTTCGAGAACTCCGAATTTTTGGATTTTTTTGCCCTTCCGAATTTAATCGGATTTCCGAACTCAGTAACTATGATTATTTGTGAGATATTTTCAATCTACGCACGTGAATGTCATTATCTGCATGCGGTCAATCTTTTCTGCATAGAACATCCGAGGGTTGGTCAATCACTTTGAGTGTCTTCTCCTGGTAAATACATCGCATTTTGTATTCATCTTTGTTCGCCCTCTCCTTCTCTCTCCACTCAATCCTCGGCCACGACCTTTGGAGAGATTGAAGGTTTTATCATAGAGATTTTAAAGGTTGTTCACTATAAATCCTTATATGTGCACATTCTAATCTCGAGTTTTGTGTTGTGTTGTTTTCTTCTTAACTCATTTGGGAATAGAGACGCCTTGGGTCAAACTTGTTATCATGATGCGAAAAAACATTCTATGTAAATTTTGAACTCCTCGGATCGAGCTCCCTTCATTGGATCTACAAACCGAGTTCACATTCACTTATCCATGCGCTAGATTGCTTTAACATTCCATTCAATAATTTGGGCAAACGAGATCATGTCTACATGAAATGGTTTATACACTTTCAATGTAGTGTATCTTTTCTATTGAAATATATCCTCTCGAACCAATCAATGCTTTAATAGTTTATTTCGTGAGTATTATTCTTTGAAATCAAAGGTGCGTGTTTTATTTTTTTCAGCGCTCGTGGCTCGTTATAAGTTAGATCATAGGTGTGTCATAGTGGGTTTTTAGGTAGTTTTTCAATAATATTTAATGTCATTTAAAATTAAGTGTCATTAGAGTATTTGTTTCTTGTTGTCATTATTAGTAATTGTGCATCACTATCAAAAGTAAAAATTCTTGAAGTTTTAAGTGAAATTATTTTATATCCTTCAAAGTCGCCATAATGTCATTTAAGTTAAATGTCATCTTTCTATCCATGTAAATATTTATATGTTGTGTCCATCATAGGGTAGATTCGATAAGTTGTGAGTCTAGTAAATGGTCATTAAAAGGAAGTATTAATTCAGAGTCATCATCATTTTTCAAGTTATTATTGTCTCGTCAAATGTCAAAAAGTGCCTATGTAAAAGTCATGTTAAACATTTATTTGTAAAAAAAAATTTTTTTGCCTCGCGAACGCATTTTCGGTGTTACCCAACGTCTAAAAAATAAAATATTTCACATTGCGGGAGGAAGAAAAAAATAAGATCAATGTAGAAACAAAAAAATTCATGTTTGTATTTCGCGAGTTAGCAAAACGTACACTAGAGGTTAGAGGAAAGCAGAGGATGGAGGTTGATCAGCGACCTTTCATTAGTCACCAACGATGGGGCCACACTTCTAATATGGTAGCTTGTTTTTTTAGTTGTGTGGTGTGGATTTCAATTTTTTAGATTTTCGATCTGGGTGTGAGAAATAAGAACAGAGGTTCATTCGTGTTCATTGGTATATGTGGCTATTCCTACATAATTCCCTAATGTAATAACATAGTGAAGAATAAATAGCATAGTGAAATGCAACATCATGATTATTAAAGAGGTTAAACAGACAAATATGATCCTGTTCATACCTAGGTTTGTGGTAAACCTTTATCAAACCATTGAAGGCTATACATATGGTTCATGCTTGAGTTTCCACACTAGCTAGGTCAGATGTGTTCCCTACAGTGATCAATTGATAAGCGGATGGTTCATGTACGTGTTCTACTACCTTTGGTTCGGTCAAATGTGTTCCCGAATGTGCTTGGTTGATAAGAAGTTGATGTGTTCCTTCCTCTACCTTCCTGTTTGATTTATGTGCAAAGATTAAGATCATGAGTGCACACATGTGGCAAGTGTAGACGAAGTGTGAATGTTTTTCTACCATGTAAACACTAAGGGGAAAATGTTAGGAAATATAGTGCTTACATGTAATTAGTGTGTTACCGTGTAGTAAATATTACTTACGGTTATATGGTTAGATCATATATTGTTGTATATAACAATATTGGTTCACATATTGTTTGGTTATACCCGTAAAACATTTAAATGGGTAAGTTGTTTGAAAGAATTCCTATTTTGTAGGAAGTGGTTTTCCTATTGTAATGGCTATAAATTAGCCAAATACATTGTGCATAAAATGAGATATACAACCTTTTTTTTTTGTTATTCTTGTGTAAAACTGATCCAAATTCATTAGTTATAATAAAAAATAATGAGGATGGCTCTCTTCCAAGACAATTTTACCAAAAAAAGACTCACAGTGACATATATTAGGGCCTACTTATACCATCACCCTTCGCAGAAGGACGGGGTATTAAATAATATATTTACAAGAGCCCTGAGAATTTCATATAATAATCACTTACACTCATAAGAGAAATATCTCACCAACGTTCTCATAAGGAATGGTTATAAGAAATGGAAAATTCGAGCCGATTCCAGAAGATAAAAAATGGGTGTGTCTAGGTCACCTAGGTCATCATCTTTATGCATTGGGGGTAACAATAAAGCTTTCCGCCCTACGATTACGGGACTAATGAAATTTTTCCAGGATATTAAAAAGAAAGGGTATTAAAACTTGTTTCAAACCAGTTAAAACCATTAGAAACAAGCTTAAAAACCCTAAAGACCTGATTTTTCCAAATTTAAGAAAAGGGGTTTACTCCATACCATGTGTGTGTAGAAAAACATACATCGGTGAAACTGGGAGATCACTAAAAATGAGACTTCATGAACATTGTAAATATATATAGAATATACTTAGATAGGAAAATCGGATCTAGTGGAACACGAAGATATAACAAAGCATGCCATATGCATTACCAACACAAAAATAATAGTTATAGAATCACACTATGCCAACAAAAATTATGTGAAAGCTGTCAAGATTGAGAAACACCCGAACAACCTAAATCATGACGATGGGTGGAAGCTCAATCAATCTTGGAAACCCCTTTTGCATAAGCTAACATCCCCTACCCCCTTCCATCCCATATTGAATATATTTTTGATGCTTTATTTCTTTGTTTGCCCTTTTGATTATCTTACTCATCTATTGTGGTTGATTCCCTCTTCCCCTGTGCTTCCATTATTCTTCTCATTAATTTCCCTTTCCCCTCCCCTTTTTCATTTCTTCCTCCTTAGGATTATTTTTTTAATTTAATTTTATATTATTTTTAATGGTTTATTTTAAATTTTTATTTAATCATTTTCACATCTCCACTAGAAAGTCATGTCTTTTCGTTGAAATAATTATTTATACCTATGGGTAAGTGCACAAAATTGGTGGACAATTACGTGGACATAAAACCCAAAATTCGGGAACCGCGATTGTGGTTCCTAAATTTAGTAGGTTTGGAAATAACCGAACCTAAAACTGCAATCACGGTTTAGAACCGCGATCGTGAAACTACGAGACAAAAAAAAGGTAATCCGGCGAGTCCTCATTCTCCCCATTTTCATTTCAAACCGTGATTTCTCCTAGACATTTTTCATTGGAGCTTTGAATACCACCTCAAAATTGCTCATCAGACTTCTGGATCGTGATAGATTCAACCATGCCGCTAAGACGAGGAGGTAAGCCCCGATTTTAATCAATTTTTTTTTTTTTGCATTTTAGGTTTTTTTACATTTTTATGGGTTTTTTGAAATGTTTGTTTATGTATACAATTTTCTTGTTTTGTCAGTTGGTCGGCAAGCTCAAAATCGTGCAAACCGTCAAAACATTCCTCAAAACCCTCCAAACATTCCTCAAAACCCTCCTCCAAACATAGATCGCCTCCTGTGGCTCCTTCTGTCCCCACTGAACTAGCAAGAACACAAGATAATATCGTTGGAAGAATATGAGAAAATAAAATTGTCATTGAGAACCTTATTCAGACTATAAGACAAAATCATGCCACAAATCCGTCCTGCATGACTTTAGCCAACACATTGCAAACATTGATTGGCGAAGTCGACTCCACAACCAACCAAATACATAGATGGAATACCTTTAGAGGTGATTGTAGGCGGTGGTATGCGGATAAATTATCCCATGCAACCGTAAAAGACAAAAAAATGGAAAATACCTCATTTATGCATTATTTACTGACCCGAGAACCAATGCCCCCCCGTGACTACTTGCAAACGGTTCCCAATCCATTAGTGCCACGATGACCGAATCAAAAACAATTTTTGGGACCGATGGTGGATGGTTTTTGATTATCCACCATGCAACAACAATGAGGTTCCTCTCTATTTTTTAAAGAAATTATATTGCGAGTTCGTGCTTAATGAGGTCCCAAATTATTTTGACTTTTCTAACTTTTTTGGGCGAGGAGGTGGCTCTGCATTGCAGTATACCTGGTGCACATGTAGGTCAACCAAGGATCCCCCATGCCCCAAAACCCCCATTGCCTTCAGTTATCCCTCCTACAATGAAGGAGGTTGTGGAGATTGACACACTGCATGCATTGAGGGAGCTCACTGACACTCTGACCTAGCATAGTGACCAGATTACATCTGGTGATGTTGGTGGAGGTGCAGTTCTAGCACACCACACCACTGTGGATCATGTGGTGCCATATGCACTGTGAGCGAGACATCATTTGCTGGTTCACATGATTTCTTTTCTATATATGAGATGTTTGGGGATGTTTTTGGAGCTGGTGCCACTAATATTGGTCTTTCACAGGTAAATTTCAAATAAATATAAATAATATATATATACAATAGTTTAATTCATGTTTGAGATTTTAATATATATGTATTTGATTGTACGTCATGTACATACATGTAAAAACTAATTTTTTATTTTATTTTAAATAGCAAGAGCTAGTGAAGGAAACATCCGACATCGACATGCTAGCTACTGTAGTTGGGTGTGTTTCGAACATAAGTTTCAAGTTGTACAAACTTACAATTTTTATTTCATTTGATTGCACTAGATTATTATTATAATGTTTCACGTGTATGTTGTACATATGAATATGTTTGTCTGTTATACACATGAGTCTGGTGGGTCATCATCTGCTTTAGGAACTAAGGCTACTGGCATGCCTCACATGAGTTTTACGCAAGTTAGTTTCTCTTTACACTTTGTCTCTAATTGTGGAAGTTCACATGGATTACATTCTTTGGACCTCTGTTATGTGGTGCAGTCATGTAGATTTTCATATTGATTTGTACATGTTTTTTGTATAGCTTATGACTTCCAGAGAGACTCCTCCATATATGCTGTTGTGGAGGCTATTGTCAGAGATCTTTGCCATAGCATCTCGTAGATCCACTAAGCGAGGTACAATTTTTCAAATTTGTTAAATTTTAGAGGTTCATTATTTCTTATTACTTAAATCTACAATATCAAATTTTGTATGTATGTGAAATATTTAATTTGAAAATTAATTATTTGTATGTAGCTTACCCCTCATGAGTTTATTGTTGTCCCTATGATGCGTCAATGATAAATTGATAGGGATCATGACATTGCGGTAAGATTTCACAAGCTTTTAACTAAATTGTACAAGTTTCTAAATTTTGAATGTATTTTAAACTTTTGGGTGTTAAAAACTTGTTGTTTATGAATGTGCGGAGTTAGGTTGCGAGACACTGCTTAGAGATTCATAGGACCACACGGATGAAATCCGTAGTGGCATCTCCCTCCACTATATCCATAAGTTGTGGACGTTCTACTTCTAGCAGGGCAAAGAGAGGGAAGATGTTTCATGAGTAGATTCATAGTCCACCTGGATGTACATAGATATATATATGGGCCATCTGGTCCTAGTGAACATGTTTCTTCATATAATCCAAACTAAAATTTGACCTTTTCTTGCCACTTTCCTCTTGTTTCCCATTTCATATTGAATGAGTACCTATTTATTCTCTAAGCATTTCATTTTGCACTTCCTTTCTCCTCCATTATTCTTCTTTCGTGCTATGTTCTCCATTATGAGAATTCTTTCCTCTTACGCATGTTTCTCATGCATGGAAACTATTTTCCTCTTATTCCTTCATAAGCTCTCACTTATTTGTTTCCTTCACATCTTTTAGCATGCTTCATAAGTGACTTGATTGGCCACTTCACTCTCCTTCTAAAATTCCATCCAAATATGCAAACTTGAAGCTACTTGCCTTAGCATTTTATTGATAATCTTATTCATATGCTCACATTCTCACCATACTATTAGAAACAATGAATAAATGCATTTCATTCCTTTAACATGACTTACCTTTACTCACCACTTTTCACTAGTTCTTGATTCACTAGCAATTATGGCTCATTTAATTTCAACTCCATTTAGTATTCTTGACCTATATTCAAATACTTAATCCACTATTAGAATAACAAGGGAATGCTTTATTCTTGTGAATCTTCAAAGCATTATAATTAGGGTATTAGATACCCATTAAGGGATGAAAAGTATGTAAAATGTTTCAAGGTAGCCAAGAGCATGACCATATTACAAGCAAACATAATGAACATGTAAGTATATAGTTGGGGCAACAAAGGATGGAGAGAGATCATCACAACAACATAGCTCAAGAGAGTAAATTAAGGATAGTGATGAAGCACCTAAGATGATAGAGGCAAGTCCAAAGAGAACAAGAGAGATGGAAGGTAAACAAGTGACATTGAATGTTTTGAGTCCTAGGAAATGAACATAGGTTAGGAGTGAGAAGTCATGCCTTAGGACGTCATGGCACAAAACCAACTGCACCGACATGTTTGGGTGGCCAGGTGAATGCTAGAGGAGGTGGTGTTTCGGTGCGCGACAAGGTCGTTGCTTCAGGCTACTTCGTTTGGGCGTAGTCCCTTAAGAGCCCTGAGACCAAAATATCGTTCAACTTCGATGGGTGACTACTTAGACTCTGTGGCACCTAGAGATGTCTAGTCTGATCCAAAACCTTGATGTAGGGACCCTCTACAATAGCCTCTCTTGGTATTTTCCTTCTCAGATCGGTGCTCTCGCTGCCCTATTGTTTGCAAACGTGCGAAATAGTGCAGTTTGAGCAGTGTAAGGTTGTCAAACGCTATATTTTACAAACGGTGGGTCATGGCACCGAACCAAATGAGATGAAACATTTGGGTGGCTAGGTTAATGCTAGAAGAGGTAGTTTTTTGGTGTGCAACAAGGTCGTAGCCACGGGCTACTTTGTTCGGGTGTAGTCCCTTAAGAGCCCACGAGACCAAAATATCGTTCAACTTCGACGAGTGACTACTAGACTCAGTGGCACTTAGAGACATCTCGTCTAATCCAAAACCTTGGTGTAGGGACCCTCTAAAATAGTCTCTTTCAGTTTTTTCCTTCCCAAATTGGTGCTCGCCACCCTATTTTCTATAAATGCGTGAAATAGTGCGGTTTGAGCCAGTGTAAGGTTGTCCAAATGCTATATTTTACAAACGGTGAGTTATGGCACCAAACCAAATGCCCCGAAACATCCAGTGGCTAGGTGAATGCTAGAGGAGGCATTGTTTGGTGCATGACAAGGTCATTGCTTCCGGGCTACTTTGTTCGGGCGTAGTCCCTTAAGAGCCCTGAGACCAAAATATCGTTCAACTTCGACGAGTGACTACTCGGACTCCATGGCACAAAGAGATGTCTCATCTAATCTAACACCTCAGCATAGGGACCCTCTACAATAGCCTCTCTTAGTTTTTTTCCTTCCCAAATCGGTGCTCTCGCTGCCCTATTGTTTGCAAACACGTGAAATAGTGCAGTTTAAGCTAGTGTAAGGTTGTCAAACGCTATATTTTGTAAACAGAGGTTGTGGCACCGAACCGACCGTGCAACACATCTAGATGGCCAGGTGAATGCTAGAGGAGGTGGTGTTTTAGTGCGCGACAAGGTTTTTACTTCCAGGCTACTTCGTTCGGGCGTAGTCCCTTAAGAGCCTTGAGACCAAAATATCGTTCAACTTCGACGGGTGCTCACTCGAGACTCCATGGCACCTAGAGATGTCTCGTCTAATTTGACACCTCAAGATAGGGACCCTCTATAATAGCCTCTCTCAATTTTTTCCTTCTCATATCGGTGCTCTCACTGCCCTATTGTTTGCAAACGCACGAAATAGTACAGTTTGAGCCAGTATAAGGTTATCAAACGCTATATTTTACAAACGGTGGGTCATGGCACGAACCGAATGTGCCAACACATCCAGGGTGGCTAGGTGAACACTAGAGGAGGTGTTTTTTTGTGTGTGACAAGGTCGTTGCTTCCGGGCTACTTCGTTTGAGCGTAGTCCCTTAAGAGCCCTAAGACCAAAATATCATTCAACTTCGACGGGTGACTACTCAAACTCCATGGCACCTAAAGATGTCTCGTCTTATCCAAAAATCGGCATAGGGACCCTCTACAATAGCCTCTCTTAGTTTTTTTCCTTCCTAGATTGGTGCTCTCGCTGCCCTATTGCTTGCAAACGTGTGAAATAGTGCGGTTTGAGCAGTGTAAGGTGTCAAACACTATATTTTGCAAACGATGGGTCGTGGCACCAAACCGATTGTGCACACGCATAGATATGGTCTTGTAAACACTTGGGAGGATTCATTTTGGTTCTCTAAGCACCAGGTGCTTCTGGGCTACCTCCTCCAGAGCCAAGAACCCCCTCCACGGGTACATAAATCATTGTTAATTGCTTCTCTTTTCTTATAAAACAATGAAAGCTTCTCTTAGCTTCGAGAATTTAAAATTATATGCTAACGATGCCAACCACGTGAAGGTGGAAGCTTTTCTAGCACCACTAACCTAAACATAAAAGTGTTATTCAAAGAAATTTAAGTTTCAAATCAAAACCATACTAGATATATACAAAATACACAAATTTAAAATAAAATATATGAACTTAAATCTATCTAACTAACAAATTTATATATATCAAAGAAATTATATATACCAAACATGAGCATTGTAAATTCATTCCAATGAACCATCGAGGATCGGATCTACTCGAATAATGCAGACAAGATTGCTTCATGATCATACTATCAAACCTTCCAAAGAATCTTGTTATTAGGCCTTCCTCGATATCTATACTGGCTGAATATTTGTTGCTAGAACTAGATGGGAATATAAGAGTATTTTCTGTGTGTCTCAAAGTCTTCAAACACTCAAACAGAGGAGTTTTTAATGGATACCGTCAAAGCCAAGTTCCAGTAACTACCACCGACCCTGTAGGATACTTAATATCTTCGCCATATATAATAGGAGAAGTCAACTTCTTTCTTTCCTTGATGCAACGACATAAGAAATAGTATGTTCCTTCTTTATTGTCTTCTGTCGCAATAACTTCAAACACATGTCCTACAAAAAAACAAAGGTTGAACAAATCAAATTTAAATTAGATATTAAAATTTCAATAGACATAAGTCAATACAAAAATTAAATAAATAACCATAAATGCCTTATCGCACCAAAATAAATTTTTGTCAAAGTCCTTAGATGTTGCAACTTCATCTACAAACAAGTCGTAATGCTTGTGGAGGTTGATAACTAGGAAGCGAGTTAGAGGCCTCAAATCCATCCATCCACCCATTCTTGTGAATCACACTCGAAGTGACAAATTCAATACAAGATGCACAAAAACATGTCAAATTTCTTGTCCATACAGCCCACGAAGTAGCGTCGAGCTACAAAATGAGTGCGTATTACTAGACCCAGTGAGTGTCATATAATCCTCATAGTTGGCAATTTTTTGTTCCTCTATCAACCAAAATATACCCGTGAAGCTGTGGAATTTTCTTGAGAACCTCGGGCCATGTTGTCAATACACCATTCCATTATGCTCTTTGCATATTTTAATTTAGCACCATCTTTTACTTCAACTCTTCTCTTGGAAGAGATCTTTTCACACATGCCCCTACACCAAAGATGCTCTCCTTTTCCATGTCCGGCCTCGGTGAAACTCTAAATATGTTGCACACCCATCTTGACATGCATTCTGCTCATCAATAAAACATTCGTGCATTCTTAAACCGAGACGTATAATTATCGACCATATATTAAGTTGTTTGAAGTGGATGTCCATATCAGACATGTTTCCATAAAATAACTGGAAACACCCTTACAAAAATTCAGTAGAATGAGTACAATCATCATTGATATAAAAGTGGTACGCTCTTTAAAAAAATTGATCATTCTCTGCAATGTCAAGAGAATGTAGAAATGCTATATGCACAAAAATGGCAACTTATATTGAGTTGTAATATTGCAATTGAACCTCCATTTGTGGTTGTGATGTGTAATTATCTACAAAATAAACCGCTGAAATAATAGTACCAATAGGAAATGTGTCCTTACATATCTTGAACTATTCATCCAACCATTGAGCCCTATGTTTATGCCTAGCATACTCATAAACAATTTCATCCTTAAATTTTCTCAAAAATTAGAAAATAGACATTTTTTTACGTAACTAGCTCACATCGTTTAGACTCTTTTCCACCTTTCAATTGGTATGCAACTGATTTATATTTATCAAACTCAACTAAATTATGTCATATTGTACCTTCAATTTTCTCATGGATGTAACTTTCCAATTTAGGTAATCCATCGTATGTACTACAACTTCCATCTAAACAATCCTGACTATAAAAAAATTGTCCAACTTCTTTTTCACAAAATATAGTAGGAATGAAATCCCTAGAAGATATTGGTGGAACTTGAACACCACATTCCGATAACATAGTTTCAAAATGAAAAATAGAACGAATACGTAAAAATTTAGCATAATACATCACAAATTCAACATGTTGCCTACAACAAGTGGTGCGAGCGTGGTTGATTTTCACATAGAATGGTTTCAATGTTTCAAAAAAAAATTGACTAATTTTAATTTCCAGATTCTCTTGTTCAAACTTACGAAAAAATTGAGTTTGAGTCATATCTAAGAAATGTTTCAAATGTGGTTCACGATTAGTAGAACCAAATCTCATGTTTTATAACATCTCTTGTATTAGGTGAAACTCTAGTGTTATCATGCCAAAATTGAATAACAACTTCTCTTATAGCATCAGAATTATTTTTGTCCTTACGTGGTGCTTTAGCGAGAAAATACGCAAAAATCGGCATTATTGAGTGATTGAAGGATATTACGTCTTTCAATTTCTTTCATTAGAGTTTTTCGATTAACTTGCAACATTCAACTTGTTTGCATAATCAAACCTTGTTTTTTTATTGATTCACTTACAACACTAGTAGCAAGTACACGGTGCACAATATTACTATCCCTAGTGCGTCTCTTGACACCAACGAGTGTGATAAACATCATGAAGGTTTTCAACAATTGTAGAGGTTTGACCACGTATATTAGATGTTGTCAATCCTAAGGTGTTTAATGTAGGTCTCATTTTAATCAATTTCATCAAACTAACCAACAACTGACATCTTTGGGAATCATTTAAAATTTCAAAATGATTATCCCAAATTTCAGTGGCTTTTCTTCTGATTTGTTATTCAGAAAGTTTTTCAAACATTGGTTTCAAAATGTTTTCATCAATTTCAATAAAAAAATTAGGTTTCTTACGTAAAATCCTAGGAGGTGTTTTTGTCAAATTTTACCTATCTACAGTTTCAACATGAATTTCCTTATTCACATTTTCATTGTCTCCTTCAATTTCAACATTTGCTACATCATGAGTATTTAATTCTTCTTCAACATTGATAGTAAAAACATCTTCATCATGAGTATTTAATTCAACTTCAACATTGACAGTAGAAACATTACCTAGTTCTTCATTGCTTATAATAGTTGGGGTTGAAGATGAACCTCTTCTTAATTCACAAAGATTCCACATTCGCTCAGCATTTTGAATTTTGTTGGCCTCTAATTCGTTTGGTGTTTTTTTACTTAATGACTTCCTTTTTGACTTTGTTTCTTGTCTCCCATAATGTTTTGCTTCCGGTGATAAGAAAAATGTGCAGAAAAAGATAGAATTTCGTAGTAATTCATATGGTAAGGTCAAAGAGTAAAAATCACATGGTAATTCAGACATTGGGATGTGTGTAAATATGATTTATGAACCATGAGCATGCTTTATAAACTGTGATCGTGGTTTCTAAAGTGCGCTCGCGGTTTGTGTTAAAAAATTGCGATCACTCTTTATAAACCACGATCATGGATCTATCTGCCAACCCTAAGCCTCGGGAAATCTTTGTTTTTCCCCAACCAAAGCTATGGAAGGTCATTATGAAGTGTAAAAGGTCAAAAAACCTCAAATTTTCTCTTCCAAAGACTTGAACCATGCTAAAAACTGAAAACATTTCACAAAAATGGTGTCATTGCGTAGGGGAGACTGTTAGCTTCGTAGAAATATTGATTTTAAAGTGAATAGAATAAGATAAATATCATTTTATAATTTTTTATTAACAATAGGTTTTTAAGACATATTTTCCCGTGAATGTTCATGTCTACGTTTAAGACTGTAACTTTTTTTTCGCTTATCAAAATGTGATAAAACTTATACCATCCCAAGCGTGGACAAATTCTATACACATTAAAAAATAAATTAAAATTATTTCAATATTTTTTGATATAGTTATGGTGGGCAAACAGAAAGCGCTCCATTTTCTAAATATTTTCAGACCACTTTCACGGAAAAAATCATTAAAAAAATATTGCTTGAAAAAATACAAAATAAAATCCATCCCAAGATAGACAACTACATCTAACTTTTCACCAAATGAAAAAAAAATAACAAGATTTCGTCATCCAAATCGCGGGCAAACGGACTACAATCTTATAAGTTTGTTTTAAAAAAACAAGGTCATATAATTTTAAGTGTTTAATATAGCTAAACTTGTCCATTTTTAAAAAAATTAGTATTTTAGAAACTAGATTCCGGATGCTACGATTCATATTTATTTTTTTCTAATTTTGAATGCACATATTGCTAATAATCCCTACAAGTTGAGATTTCATTGTTTTTTACAATATGACGTCCACGGATGACCCCATTTTTGTCCATCAACTTCCTGCACTTACCCCTATTCACTTCTCATTCCTGCTCTCAAGAAAATTCTCACCCTGATGATGATTTGATGCACGGGAACAAAAATGTTGGCACTAATCCTCTCCATGCGGTATATCTAGAAATTTCTTTCTTCAGTCAACCTGTAATATGAAATTAAAATCTTTGATTACCGCCCTCCATGGAAGGGATGTATTTGAGTAGACGAGGTTATTTGAAAAAACTAAAGAAAAAATTTCCAAACATTTAGAAGATCTAACATTCCTCAAGAGGTGTCATGATTTTAATTGTATTCCAATATTTGTTAAAATCTTCCATCCGCTGCACTATGCTAGGAATGATCATATCTTTAGGAAATGTGAAGCTCTACTTTTAAGAAAATAAATCTCCCGTATGTGATCTATACTCATTAGATTATTGAGAGAATTATATAGATTACACCTAAAACTCACTAATTTTCTGAGGAGAGATATATGGGAATTAATAGATAATTTCTCACCATGAAATTGGGAAATAAAAATCTTTCTTGCACGGATAAAATGACTACCAAATTCAATAAACTTGTCGAGGTTTCATTTGGTTTGATTACCTTTAAACACCAACCTTCATGTATCTTAGCAAGGTTAAAGGTTCAAACCTCTCTTCGTGACATCTCTCACAAAAGATAGCAAATTATTTTGTGTCTTCTTCATTACCCGTTTCTTCCTCGAACCCACTTGTGTTTGGTTATTGGCTCTTATTAGGTGCTTCCAATCCTCCCCTGTCGAGCACCTATAATATTTCTCATTCTCACATTGTTTTTCCTTTGGCGTCTGTTCTCACATTGGTTTCCTCCTCCTCCCAAATCTCCTTACCGCCACCTCTATATTCCTAGCCTTGTTTTGCGGGTCTCGATGGAAACGGTCAATTGTTAACTTATCCTATTTCCCTTTAGATGAGCCCACGAAACCTGTTATTAGTAGAGGGTTAGGTTTTTCCATAACTCCTAAACATTTTTATTTGGAAAACTTAATTATGAGCAATGAAAATGATATTCAGAGACTTCCTTCTCACACCATCGAGGAAATTCGACAAGATTGTTCTATTATACTAAGGAGAGATAAATCTCCAGATTGTAACATCTCTAAAGAAGTCATGTCTCTAAGGAAAATTAATGAAAATGAAGACATTTTTGTCCCTAAATTAGACAAGGGTAATGTGATTGTTATTCTTGACAAATATGATTATAAAAGAAAATTGTTGGATCATTTAGGATGTGGTAGCTATAGATATGTTAATAATAATCCTTTAAATAAGATAACAAAGGAGGCTATCAAGATCATAAACAACTCATCTCTAAGTTTGTAACTAAAATGAAAGATAAAACCCTTAGATCTGATTTTGCCAAGAATATATGGCTTACCAAAAATACAAAAATCAAGCATACCACTTAGACCCATAGTTGACACAATTGAATCACCAATATATAGTTTAGGTAGGTATATTGTGGGGAAAATAGAACAATTCATCAGTAATACATACTCATTTATAAAATATTCTATCAAATTTGTCTATATTATTGAAAATAAGAATGTTGAAAAAAAGACATTATGGTTAGATTTAATGTTATTTCTCTTTACACGGAAATACCTATAGACGATGCCATAGATGTGATTAAAGATTTAATGAATCACGAGTTAGTTGAATTCACTGAATTTTATCTTCCCTCCACTTTCTTCACCTTTAATGATAAATTATATGAACAAAATTAGGGGTTGCGATGGTTTCCCATTTTTCACCCATTGTGGAATTATTATTCATGGAAATATTTGAAGAGAAAGCCCTTAGATATACACCCTGAAACCCAAGTGGTGGTATATATATTTTTATTACATGAATGTAAATTAGAAACATGGTATGGATTAACTGCATAAATTCCTAAAACATTTAAATATGCAGTCACCACACATATAATTCACTATGGATGTTGAATAAAATGGAATTCTCTTGTTTCTTGATGTTGTAATAAAATGGAATGAGGATGGCTCTTTTCCAAAATAAGTTTACTAAAAAATACTCACACTGACATATATATTAGGGTCGACTCACACCATCACCCTTCACAGAAGGATGGGGTCTTAAATACTTTGTGTTTATAAGAGCCATGAGAATTTTAGATAATAATCACTTACACTTAGAAGAGAAATATCTCACCAACATTCTCATAAGGAATGGTTATAAGAAATGGAAAATCTGAGCTGCTGCTAGAAGAGTAAAAATGGGTGTTTCTAGGTCACCTAGGTAGTGCTCTTTATGCATTGGGGTTAAAAATAAATATTTCCTACCCTAAATTTCTAGGACTACTTAAAAATTGCCAAGATATTAAAAAGAAAGGGTATTGTTGTGTCAAGAAAGTAGCACCCTAGGATTTTTATGATATAGATCCCTAATTTTTGTTAAACATGGGATGATCTCACAATTTTGGGACTCGCATAAATGAGATTAACCTCCATAGAAGGTTGATTCATTTACTGTTCCTAATGTTAAGTAACTCTAAAGGAAGGAAATGCGTTATCTACTCCTATTATAATAATCCAAGGGACCAGAGAGAGAGAAAATTACATAAAATGGGAAATCCTAAGCTAATGGAGGTGACAAACACCAAGAAGAGGGTGGAGAGACACTCTTAAATGAGGAAAATGGGGAAATGAGAAAAGACAGGATATACATAAGCATCGCAGTCCCAAACTAATTTTAAATACCATTTTGAAGACACAATAGACTTATAACTTGAAAGAAGAACAAAAGATGCATAGAATACCCACAAATGCAATGAAAGACATGAATTTTCAACAAAACACAAGCTAGGATTGATTGATAGTCACAAAACAAGTATCTTATTGCTTTAGAAAGATGCACAATACATTACAATGAAGGAGAAAGGAAATATTCACATTGTAGAAGCTCAAATATGAGGTCTAAATCCCATATACACCTATGCAACTATTAAGAAAGAGTGTAGAATCATTACAATAATGTCCAACACTTACAAAAGAGTTGATCTTTTCAATATATAGAAAAATGGGAAGAGAGAAGAGGGAGAATAAATTGGATTTTATCTTTCCATTAATGAAAATATGCCCTTTCCTTGGAACATGGATTTCAGGCCTCAACCACCATGAATTATGTGTTAAAAAATTTGGTCACCCTATCAAACTCGTCCCTGTCTTTTTTTTCTTGCGAGAAGTTAAGATCTCATATTTCAACAATTCGAGTGGTGAGCTACCTTCTCTTGTACATTAATGGATGGATTAATTTTTTCCTACTTTCTTGCCACTGATTGCCATTAAATACAAAATATCATGATGCCAAACTTAGATGCTTGAGGAGATCTTTCCAATGATATATATTTTTAAAATTTGGAGATCGGGTCGAAAGATATGGCCATTTAAAGATTTACATGTCGGGATGCATAGGAATGCGACACATGGCATCCTTTGATTAGCTTAGGGATTGGCCTCTACTAATGTGTGCATTACTTCACCTTTTCCATGTGTTGGTCTACTATTGGGTTGTAGGATCATCTATTACTTCATTTGTTTTTCCTTATGAAAATGCGGGCCTATAAGAGTCTACCATGTCTTTTTCGACCGACAAACCATCCTCACCACTTCTCAACTCTAAAGAAGTATGATCCAATAGAATATTTTCATGCGTATTCATAATTCACCTTTTTAAATCCTTTTGAGTGACCATTGTGAAGTGCGAGCCAATAAAAAGGCTCCATGCACTTTGCATGCCGATCCTTCCGATTTTTCTCCTAACATCCATGCAAACCATCAAATAATGGGATTATTTCACACCCTTCACTTTTTTCAGTCTTTCTCTAGCTCCCCGACATCTACAAAATATTAACCAATGATGAAGCTCCATGTGGCTTCAGGCTTTTCATACATGTCGGACTTTCCTTTAGCCTTCTTAATTATTAGATACTGTGAAAAAGAGCCAATGAATTAGCTTCATATGGTTTCGCATCACAACTTTGAACCTTAAGGGACTTAGAAAATTTTATCTTTGAATTTGGTTGTCACCTATCCCTTTGACCTTGTTTGACTTAGCCAGACTCGATGAAATATGAAATGTGGCTTATTTCGTAGACGTGAAGTCTGGAGGATCCCATCGCCTTAGGAAATTCTAAAATGCTAACACGCAACCCTCTTGAACCATTGATCATCCGTGACATGATCTCGCTGATGGTGATGATGAATTTAGTGGGAAAACAAACGTTAGTGGTATTCTTATAAACAACTCATTAATATTTTAAATTGTGCTCCTGTGGGTTTTTGAATACCAATGGCTAGTGCATTCAAGAAAGGGAATTTGATGGCCATTTAACCATCACACACACGTAAAAATGGCCAAGTCCATTTTTTATACTGTGTTGAATCCAAAAATAACTAGGGAGGTGATTTTGCATAACAATTTGGCAACCTCTTGGGATAATCTACTTGCTATATTAGATCAGTGGCCTTTTTGCAATCCATTGGGCATGGGGTCAAGCCAAAAACTTAAAAAACTAATTTGAACTTTAAATTTGATTATCCCTAAGCCGTATAAATCTCAAAACAAACTTAACAAAGTATCTATGGAACTCTAAATGATTCATAGAGATGATACATCTATCTGATCCCACCATTAAGCTAATGAAACTGAAATTGGAGCCTCCTTGGTCTGCTCTTAAGGCTTGAGATTGGGTGTCTCATCATAAAAAAAATTTGAATTAAGTTTTTGATCTGGAAATTCTTTTAACTTTGTCTTTTCACCCTGAAACCTCTATAAGCTATGAAGAACCTGAAACATCAACAAATCTAACCATGAATGCATGCAAACCCGACTTGTAACTTATCTATTGGAACTAATGATTGGGATATATGGAAGTGTCCCAATTCTTATTTTAGTTGCTCTTCCTTTGGACTTTTGAGTTTAGCAACTAATCCTTGACACTTTAGGACTCTTACTCACTACATACTTCTTTTGCAATTTAGAAATGAACAAACTTCAATATGTGCTTGCTGTAAAATGTGTATCTGTTACTAAACTTCAAAGTGAAAAACATTTCAAAGATAAATTTAATGACAAAAATAATGAAACAAAAGTAACCATTGATGCTATATCACAACTACCTAAGCTTCAATTACAAACCCCTCCTAAGAGGTACTTCACACAACTACATGTGTCACTTTGTACATTGTGCTTAATTTCTACTTGAATGTAACCTTGTGTCTCTGTTAGGAATTAATATCATTATTGATTCACATATAAGTTAAAAATGTAATATTATTATATTGAGTTATCATAAAACAACTCAATATAGTATATTTCGTAAGTTGTTGGGTGGTTATAAAATGTCATTGTTTAGGATACTATTTTTGTGTATTGTTAAGTGAGTAAAGATCACCTTAGAATAGTGTTGGGTGAGTGATTCATGGATGGAGATATTTGGGAGGTAAGTAGTTTAATCTATCTCCTTATTAATAGGAGTACTATTTTCTATATAAACATATATTGTATCCTGAACAATTTAATTATTTTTGAGTATGACTATTTAGTTTTCTTGTGTAAATTCAATACCAAGTTTTCAATATCTTCCTCCACATATGGAGGTTGATGTGAATAATATTCAATATAAATCATTTTATTCTAATTTTTATTGTGAATCTCACCAGTGTATTGGTCATTCTACAAAAATTATGTCACAAGCTCAAACATGTCAATTAGGACTACATCGATAATCAAACCATAGAATTTGAAACCAATTAAGAGGAATATATAACACCAATCAATGATAATTCAAATATTTCAATATTAAATGAGCTATTACATCAACATAAAACAAAATTCAATAGTAATCTTAATGTCATCATGTGTACAAAATGCCTCCTCCTCATTCTACATATAGCCATTCATTGGATATTCATATTGAAACTATGGCTAATATTCCATGTTCATGACCTATTATCATGTTTTATGATAATGAAAATTATGATGTTTTAGAAATCAATACAATATCTATTTGATCTTATATTAATTAACAACCCATTTGAATTGTTCATATTTATAATGGATTATTGTGAAAATCTATATGTTGTGACATTACTTTGATATGTGGGATACACTTGAGAAAAAATTACAACATACTTATCAATTTGTTTCAAAACTTATTGTACATATTAAATTACCCCTTAGAGTGGGTGCATATATTTTATCTACACTTTTTTGCTTCTCTAGAGCCTTAGGACATGCAACATGCTACTAGGACACCCTTGGCTTTATAAGCTCCATAATATCACCTGATAATATGCATAACTTTGGTAAATATATATATTGTAATGAATTTTTCAAACTTTATGTAATCCATTATGAGTCTCCTTTTTTGCTTCTAGTTGTTATTTCTGATTTTACTCCTTGTGTGAAAATGATCACATGACCTATACCTTTCCCGTCTATTAATACATATTCTAATCAAGTGGATGGAACACCTCTACTATCAAAAATTCAACATAACCCATGACTAAAATAACATTATTATAATTCAATGGAATATCATCAAGAATTGCAATCAAATCAACCCATCCTAAATCCTAATCTTAAAGCGATGCAATCTCCTATTTTACACAATACTCCATCTAGGAATTTACCTCCTCTATTGGTCCATTATACACAATTAGCCATATCAATTTCACTTTGATAGCATATGATGGTATTCAACATTATCACGCATTTCATCCTCATTTGATGAATTGGTTAGTAGATAACACACTTTCTAACATTCTTAATACTACAAAATTAAAATATATTAAAAATCACGATCATTCATACTATAAAATAAATTCAAATATTATAAAAATCAAAAATCAAAACCTAAACAGAGCTTTAGTTTCTAGCTTATACTTTGCATATGTTTGTCACATAACTTTATAGATACCATACTCTATTATTTATATAAATGTGTGTTTCATGAGGTATGTGAGCATGATGTTAGATACAAAAGACTCTACATGATTATAAATGTTATACTTTCCCTTTGTTTAATGTCTTTTGTCAATTGGGGGTATCTTCTACAATATCAAGTACTATTTTTATAATTATTACACATAACTCTTCACATCTTGCTGATGTTTACATTATATGTTGTGATGTATTATATTATCCAAATTTTGGGACTAACACATTTTTAATGTACAATAATAGTACATCTTTTTATATGTGCCTATTGGATCTATCAATGTTTTCTTACACATTGGAATGATTATTTTCTTTTCTTATGTGTGTGTGGATCTTGTCTATCTATGTATTTATGAAAATTTGACCCCCTTGTTTGTGGCCTTGTTTTCCTTTTATTTTTCATTAGTTGGCCTATTGTGAGTCATGTACCACTTTCGTGTCCCTTATATATGTCCATTCATCCTTTCTATATGAAATTATACATGATGGTGTGTGATATTTTGTGTTTGTATTCTTATATTTTTGTTATCTCTATGTTCCATGAGTTCTATCATGAACTCTCTTGAAATGTCAGTTCTATATGGTGGCCATCTACAATTAACTTAAATATGTTCTAAAAATTATTATCTTTTATATTTAACATGGAATCATTGCAATTATTTTAAGTCGAATGATATACATTCCATATCCCTTGCCTTAAAAGAAGGATCATTTAATGGGGTTATCACAATAATATCAATGAAATTTAGGAAAACAAGTAGAATTACATAATACAAGAATATATTGAAATAAAAAATCTACATAATTATATATAATAGAAAACATAATTTTTGTACAAGGAAAATACTACACATCCTAGACATAACCGTGTAGGACACTAGTGTCCTATGTTCTTACTGAGTTCTATCTAGCTTAATTCCAATGGTGTGTGTGTGTGTGTGTGTGTGTGTGTGTGTGTGTGTGTGTGTGTGTGTGTGTGTGTGTGTGTGTGTGTGTGTGTGTGTGTGTGTGTGTGTGTGTGTGTGTGTGTGTGTGTGTGTGTGTGTGTGTGTGTGCGTGTGTGTGTGCGTGTGTGTGTGCGTGTGTGTGTGTGTGTGTGTGTGTGTGTGTGTGTGTGTGTGTGTGTGTGTGTGTGTGTGTGTGTGTGTGTGTGTGTGTGTGTGTGTGTGTGTGCGCGCGCTTGTGCGTGTGCACGTGCGTGTGTGCGTGCGTGTGTACATATATATATATATATAATCAAAAAATTGAGGAGGTTATGATGGTTCAAACAGAAATCTCTTACGAGAGATACATATTACACCACATATTCACTACATTTCATGGTATATGCATGGGTGATAAATTCTATTACACATTCACTAAATTTTATGGTAAAATGTAGGGGGCGTGATCAATATGGAAATTACAAATTATATATGTATTAATGCATATGTTGATATTTATATTTCAAGCATTTCAATTTCAATAAATTCAATACATTTTATAATTACAAACCTATATCTATCTTGGTAGAATGGTTTAAATGATATAAATGACGAGGTTTTATGGCACCCAAAGTACTATGGCATTTTAATTTATGGAACCTATGTGGTTCCTCCTATCTTCAAATTTTGGCTATATTGTACACTAAGACTTCCAATTTACTTTTACTATTACTCGTATTTTTGCATGTGTTGGGGTATTTATGTCCCCCACCTCCTTCAAATTTGGTATTTGATCATGTTAATTCTCCATTGTTGATGTTACAATATCCATCTCCTCATGCCTTAGTAAGGGATCATGGTATTTGTAGCCTATTGTTTTTGCACTCATTAGCTATGTGTGCTAACACTTCATTCAAACATATTTGAATTCTCCCTCGAAGAACACAAATCCACCAGATCCCTCTTTTGTTATGCTTACCAAGGTGTTAGCATGCATATTCACCATATTTATAGCCAAGTCATTCATTCGTGCATAATAGTTAATATAGAAATTTGGAAACACATATAATAAGGAAGATAATTAATCAATGTAAACAAGAACTAAGATCAATTATATCATCAATACACCATCTTCTAGCATATCAAATATCATTATCCAACCACAAGTATCCATTATAAACTAGAATTCATTACATCACAAAAGATGAATACATATGACAGTCATTACAATAGTGTGCGAGGTCTATGCACAAAAACGCCAAACCCTAACTCTGTGACAAAACAACATAACTTTTCTCTTACACACACAACATGAACTCTCTAGATATATTAATAAATATGCAATACCTATATTTATAGGGTGGATGCTTTCCCTTCATCAATCATGTACATTCCTAATAATAGGCATGCATACCAAAATAGCTCGCATGCTTTCTTTCCTAAAAATAGCCATGTGTACAAAGCTTGCATGCTTTTACAAAGGTAGCTAATAATAGACTATCCTAAATATACACCATGCTTTAATTATATTATTAGCTATCCCCATGTGTGTGCTTTATCTTGATCTGCATTTGTTTTTCCCAAATATAATCATTTGTTTGACCACCAAGTCATCATGCTTTTATCCCTCGTGTGGGTCAGCACTCAAACCATATTTTTCCTATTTTTAGCTCGGCTCCGGAAAATGGCTAAGTTCCAGTCTTTTCATGCATCCCGTGTGAAAAATTGTATCTCCACTATGCTTACACCCTTTTGGGATAATATTATACTTGCACGTGTGTCCCCTTGCGCATCGTCTTTATACCTTGTTGACACTTAGCATTTTTGTTGATCAACATTACCCCACACTACGCGTAATTTCCATCCTTAGATATATGGAATCAAGAATTTCTCTAAATAATCAAAGAATGTCCCACCATGAATGAAAGGATAAGATTATGGCTTGCTCCAAAAGAATTAAAAGAATCAATGCTTCATGTATTCTTTCTTTGGAAGGAGCCACTGGAAATTTCTTATCCAATTTTTTCTCTAACTCCCTCCAACTTCCAACTCTTTCGTTAATTTTACTATTGCAAAATCAATAATATCAAGAACTTCTGTAGGAGTGAGTTCATCTATCCTTCCTTTGAGGTCTATGATCACCTTCTCAAGTTGTGTTGTCGCATCATCAAATGCAGCCATCATACATGTAACTTGGGAAAAAAAAAAATTCAATCTATCCTTAAACACTTTTTAAAGTGTTATTACTAGATTTATCTTTTGCTTAACTTCAGCCAACATCTTTTCCCACTCTTCCCTATTGTTCTTCATTTTTTCCTAAAATTACTTCAACTACACCTTGTCACTGGTAGAAAGTGTGCTCACAACCTAGTCAAAATATTGACAATGGTCAAAACAAATTCTTCCCTTCACGTACTTAGACTATGAAGCTATCACCTCATACTGTGAAAGATGTTCCTCTATTTGTTCCTAGTTATATTAATTTTGCGAGGGTACCTCCTTGGCTATTGGCCATGTCCCCTTTCTTCTCTCATGTGAGAGCATGCATGCCAAGTCCTCTAGATAATTTAGTGTTGTTTCATACTCCTCCTTGGCATTTTTGGAAAGACTGGGTAAATAAAAGTGATAATTTCCACGATGCACTCTACATTCTTATATGCCATGTGCATTCTATCCTTCTCTTCTCTTAACACTTACTTCAAATGTGCAACTAGTTCATCCATTTCCTCCATCTCCTTATGTAGTCTCTTGATAACACAATCCTTGTCAAAAATTTGTACCCTAATTTCGACTCCAATTTATAAAGCGCATTACATGCCTTCTCATCAATAATCATCTACGTCGACCATGGGAATGCCTATCATGGATCCAATTTGATCCGAGTCTCATATAATGACTACGTACTAAGCTCAAACTCGGGTTACTCCATATGTGACTCATATTCCCAACAAATATTTTCCTCATGCATGGGAGCGCCTCATCCTTGTCAAAGAATTACCAACAGAAGAGATCTTTGATGGCCATGAACTCGATATCTCACTCTAGGAATTTTAAAGGATCATCATTATATTGCAACAAGGGGCCTTAGGGGATGTTCCTTCACTTTCTTCCTTTTCCTTGGTGTCCCTTTGGTACCTTCTATACAATAGAATGAAGCGTACCACTTGCTTCTCCGTACTTGTTCCCTCTCTGGGAACCGTTTCTTTAATTATCTCTTCCTCCTCCTCATCACACTTAGTATTGTGCTCTTTCTCAAACTCCTTATCTCCACCTATGTTCTCTGTGAAGGGATTGCAATGATATTCTTCCTCGTCATTCTTCCTTGTCCCTTATTCTTCGAGCATATCATGCTCCTATTCATTTTGTCCTCCGCATTGTGGATGACTAGGTGGATTTGCGGTATCTCTTCTCCATCTAACTTCTCTGCTTCCTCTATTTCCTTGCTTGAAACCACTCTAGGTTTCTTCTTTTTGGTTTCTTTGGACTTTTTTGGTGACTATTTGGTCACTCTGGATGTTCTTTTACTTTTTCCATACTCCTGTATTCTTGTTATTTCTTTTTCCTTACACCTTGGTTGAGGGTCAACCCTTCTTCTTCCTCTACCTCCTTGTCATCACCCTTTTCCTTATCATTCTTCTTCTTATTGATGGGTAGGGTCTCCTCTCACATCCTTTTTATTCCCACTATTTGCTTTTCCTTAGGTGATCTGGGAGTATGAGATCTTCTTTATCAACATACTTTCCATTGGCCAACTTGGGCTTCAAGTAAATATATACTTTGGATACTTCCTCATTTCCTATTTCCAAATTCATGGAGTTGATGTTGATATCATTTTTCTACATATGTTGTCTTCTAGATACACATACTTTTTGCACAATATGTGGTGATCAAAATCCACCTTGTCCGCATCAAAATTCATATTTTATGTGTTGAAAAACCTATTCTGATTCTTGGAAGTACCTTGTAGTGAAATCAAAGGGATTTTACACCAAGGGATCTTTCCACTAGTCCTCAAATAAAATATCCCAAGGCATATGTGTTATATACTCGCAAACTCTACTTTCCCTTCCAATACTAAGGAAACTCCTTAGAATGCATCACTCATGTTCAAATTCCTCGTGCATTCTCTTATACCATATATCCACTCTCAACTTATAGGCATTATTAATCCCATCGCATGTGTACTTAGTAAATCTCTTCATGGTAGACTTTTTCTCTAGGGATACTTCCACATATTGTCACTTGGTCCATTTGGTACCCCAATTTCTGAAAATATGATCAAAAGGAGAATGACACCCCAAGTTATTTTATCCCCTCTACATGCTTCTTCTATAATTCCAATAGTAATGATGGATGCCATGTTAGAAGAAGTTTTATCCATCTTCGCACAATATGGAGCCACCTCTTTTTTTCCTATGTCCATCTCTTTGATGCCAAACTTACAACTAACCAAACGCGCTAAAACTCTTATAGCTGGATCATTTATTTTTACAATATCCATCATGTGACCTCCTCTCTAATATTTTAAGGAAATGGAAGTAGCCTCCACGCAGCATCATCCTCCAAATTTATTTATATTTCAGCACCCAAACTTCACAAACCAGTGACTCTTCCAATCGGATGCATAGTGAGGCGTATCCTTCTACCCACAAAATAGAAATAGTCCTCATGGGATAAAAAAATTAGAAATTGATAAAAGTGCTTGAACTTGCCCAAATAGGGAAGCTCATAGAGTTGTGGAACTCTCATGCTCTCTAAGTCCTTCTCGCACCTTATCATCATAAATTAACTTCCCATCTGGAGTCCTTTCATCTATTTTTTTGTGTCATTATATTCTCCATCTTGCACTCATTTTTATATGAACGATAATTGTAGTCACTAACCTTGCACTTACTCAAATGAGACTCCCAATTTTAACCCATAATTATTTCCTATGGATACTTCATTTCCGAATACCATTCCTTCATCACATCCTCAACTTTAATCTTATTTCATTTACCCTTTCCTTTGCCTTTAGGTGAAATGGTGGATGCCTTTCTTGGTGGCATGTCTTTGATTGCACAAAATTTTACTTCAAAGATGAAAAAATACAAGCCCTAGGTGATGTATCTCCTACTGCTTAAAAATACATTCCAAGTATTCACCTCATCCGCTTTCCTTTCTCTTAAAATGTGTCCCTCAATCTTGTGCTCGGTCTCAAATTTATATACCTAGATTTTGCAAACCCCAACTATGAAGAACATAGACCATAACCTGTTGAATACCAACTTCCACACCCTTCCCCATGCTCTAAACTTCAACATGAAGGATATTTGCAATTAGGTCATGTGCCTTATCAATCTGATTTTCTTTTATTCTTCAAGTTCTATTGTAATTTTGATAAGCTCACAAAAATTTGCACTCTTCAAACAATAAAATTCTTCGCAAGGTAAGGTAACAATGAACTCTCTTTGAAACCCCTTTTATAGATTTATAAATGTTATCACATTTATTACTTCTCACCTACCACCATACTACAACTTTAATTATGTTTTTACTTTATTTTTTTTTTTCTACTTTCTCGTGTGATAGTTGTAGCCTTCTAGTGCACAACTATTTCTACACCACGAGACATCCTCCCACACACTTCATTACGTTGTTACCCATCTTACTATACACTAGATACTAATTATCTCATCCTGCTACTACCTACCTTTCTTTACACTATATGGCTTCTTCCTAATGTGGTATTCAATTTGAGCAATTATTTTGTACTTGTAACCAACATCATTTCTGTATACCATCGTTCGTACATCTATACCAGCTTCACCATAAATCCCAATACCACACTACCTCTTTTTCATGCCCTTACATTTGGTTCACCCCTCACTAAAATTGTGTGTGGTCCTCTATGCATCATCTCAATAAATAGTAATTCACTTCTTATGCACAAGAGCACTTAGTACAACAAAACAAATAATAAAAAACAAAACATGAAGGCAAATATAACCTAATTGGCAATAATGTCTTATTACAAACACAATGAATCTAATTTATAGTAGGGATTTAGCTTATTCCCATTGAAGTAACAAAGAAACATGGTGTCATCCACACTGCAATTAATATGCACTGATTCAAGTATCTTGGTTACTATAAATGGTCCACACCAATGTACCTTCAACTTCCTTGGGTGGGGCACAAACTTGGAGTCATACAAAAGTACCATATTTCCAATTGTAAACAACTTATTATTGATGTTCCTTTCAACCCAAGCCTTTTGTCTTACTTTTTCTTTCTTATATCTCCAACGTGTAATTGTGTGTCGCTCATCTAATTGCATCAATTTATAAATGAACTCTTTCACATCATGTTCATCATGTAATCCACCTACGCATGTAATACATAGGTATGGTAATAACAATTCCATAATTAGTACCACCTCTATGTCAAACACCAATTAAAAGGGTGTAGCCTTGTTAAACCTTTTATATGTGGTTATGGAGGCCCAGTATAGTGGATACTTTATCATCCTATTCCTTCCTTCCAACATCACAAATATTTCGTAAGTGTGTGTCCTAAGTTCTTGTTGAAGGCTTTAGAAGTGTCATTTTTTAAGGGTGATAAGGAGTAGTTATATGGTGCGTCACCATAAAATTTTCCAACATAATCCTAATTGTCTCATTCAAGAAATGAGTTCCTCTATCACTTTTCAAGTTCAAAGGGAATCCATATCTACTAACGATATTCTTCCAAAATAACCTTTCTATTATAGTTTTCGTGAAATCCTTTGTAGGTGCAACCTATAGCCACCTTTTCAAATAATTAGTACGTGTAATGATACATTGCACCCTAGTCCTACATGTAGGTGATACAATATTTCCTACAAATTCAACAACCCACTTCTCAAAAGGTTACATGCTCGATGTGGGTCACAAAGGAATTTCATCTCTACTTTTAGGTTTACCAAGTCGTTGGTAATGATCACAAGTTTTAACATAAGCCTTGGTATCCTTGTACAATGTCTCCCACCATAAGCCAACTAGAAGGATCTTGTGCACCCTCTCATCTCTGAATAATTTCTTCTTGTAATACCTCCATGAGTTTCCTCCATAATAGCCTTGTGTTTATGCTCCAAAACACACTTGTGCAAGACCTCATTGCAGCCAATTTTATACAAGTTTCATCCAATGATCGATATGGTACAAATCATATAGCTAGCTACTTCTTATCCAATGTATTCATTTCTTGGTGTAAGTCCAGTGTGCAATAATATAGTTATGTCCTCCAAGTCTTTGAGTGCATAGTTCAACACTGAACAATGTGCATCAAGAAAAGTGTACTCAATACTCTACACATCCTCTCCAAAATTTATCCTTGATAAGTGATCAAGTCCAAGATTTCTCTTTCGACTTTACAAAAACTATAAAATCAAATTCTGAAATAGGAGTATCCATTGGTAGATGTACCCTTACAAAACATGTTTGTTGACCAAATAATTTAATGTCATATGATCTGTATAAAAGATGAATGGGGTGGCCAAAAGTAATGTCAAAATTTTTAAGTGCGTAGATCATTGACAATGCCTTGTTATTTGTGGTAGTATAATTTTGTTCTACTAGTGTCAAATTTCTACGATGCGAGATCGGGCCTCTAGGTTGATCACTCTAGCATCCGGTGTGATTGCACAACATGGAAACCTCTCTCCAAGTGTGGGGACTTGTGAAAATGAGAGAGGAATCTCCAGATTAAACTCCTCGATTTAGATCTACAAAAACTACGAGAGGTTTGAAACCTAATCCTACTCTAAAATCAAGGAGACGAGAGATAGAAAGTGCAAAAATGAAACTAAACTAACAGGTGATACACCAAAGGAGGAGTGGTGAACACTTCTTGTTCTGCAAGATAGAACAGATCATAAAATGCAACATAAAACATCATGCACAAGCTGATAAGATGTAATCGAGAGTGCGAAATGAAACAAAGCAACACAAGCAGAGGGTGGCTGATCATAGAGCTGTATTGTCATTTCCATTGTCAAAACCCTTGTATTACAACATCAAAAAGGTAGAAAGCCTATTACAATTTTAGAAGAGGTTGATACTTGTAAAAATCACTTGTTACAGGTGAAAGAAGAAGCTTGCTATCCAAAGAAATGTTCCCCCTAGAAATGAGCCAAATATGGCTTTTTACATTGCATGGGTCGAGCCCAGGGGACAGAAGTCAAGAAACATGGGAACCCATCCCTCCTTGACTACAGATGCATTAAAATGGCATGGGGGACCTTACAAACCCATACCCTATCATTTTGACTGGATTACAGGAGAATGCGACCCATTTGCATTAAATCAGTCTACGAAATGTCACTTACGGCCATGAACACGCATCAGAGCCATTTCTCAATTTTCTCTCTCTAGACTACACAAAATTCAAGATTAACCCCGAAATCATGTAGATAATTTCATGATCTTTCCGTTGATATAAAGAACGTGCAAATCGAGCTCGAATCGAAAGATATGTCGATCGAAGATCTATGGCACAAAGCAGTGAAAACATTTTTAAATTTCTTCCCACGCTCTGCCACCTGGATGACACATGGCATGCATTGATTGGTCGCGTGATTCTCTCTCCTTCCCTGCTTCATTGGACACGTGTCCTCTTTTTATTAGCTTAGGTCAGTTCTTGAAACCTCACCCTCTGACCTTTTGGACTTTTCTCCTTGTGACACGTGTCATGATTTGGTTGGTCAGCGGAGTGCGCGGCTCTTCGCGCCCTTCGTGTCTTTTTGTCCGGATGTCCCAAAGCTGTTTGGGACAAATTCTTCCGAACCACCCAAAATGGGCTTCCTTTTCTCTCGGTGCCACTTCACCTTTTCACGTCCTTGGCATCCCGCGTCCCACGCATGGCCCAAATGTCCTGACTACTTAGTGCGAAAGTTCTCTCTTTTCGGCCCTCGGGTTCGGGTGGTTCACGTCCTCAAGGCCCAAATGTCCCGAGCAGTTAGTCGATTTTCTTCTCCTTGACCGATGTCCAGACTTGCGTCCAGCTTTCCATGTCCCACGCATTTCTCGTCGCGGCGATTGTCGTCGGCCGAAAGTCCCTTCCATTTTCCGGATGCCCTTTGCTTGCCGCGGGCCGCTGGAGGCTTTTCGGCCGATCCACGCCTTGATGTCCCAACTGTCCCAAAGGCGGCCTGGAGTAGGACTTAGCCAATTTCACGATTTTTTCCTGAATCGACCTACTTGCTTGGAACTGAAAACTCTGATGCATGTTATCAAAATTTACCCTAGGGGGTGAACTTTGGATAACAATTTGGTGACTTTTCGGGGTCACCTGCCTGCTAGGTGAAAAGATCGGTAGCCAGAAGCAGTCCATTGGGCATGGAGTTATCAAATATTCTGTTCAGAACCCAACTGACTCAGAATGTGTAAGGAGGAAGATGGAATGTCACCTGATGAAAGCAAGGACTGCCAAACATCTCCATGGACAGCAAGTTGTGCCAAAGCACTTAGGGAAAACAAAACTAACCTACAGCAAAACAATGTGCACAAGCACTTGGAGGAAAGAAAATCTAATCTAATATTTACAGAGGTAGTGAACTTTCCTCTAGAAGCAGCACTTGAGATAGATTCCATTGACTGGAATCTACAATTCTTCACCATCCAATGAGGCTAGTTGGAAAGCATTGTTGTTCTTGCACTTTGTGACCATATATGGGCCACTCCAAATGGTATCAAATTTTGAATGCCTTCCCGGTTTTGTTCTATCCACATCCCATTTCAACACTAGATCTCCAACTTGAAAAGATCTATCCTTGGCCTTTCTATCGAAGGTCTTCTTGATCAAAGCTTGATCCTTTTCCATTGCTTGGGATGCCTGATTTCTGATCTCTTGCAACTCCATCAACTCTACATACCTCACCTCCATGGGCTCAAATTCAAGCAACTCCAGTTGCTTCATGAGTTCCAGTGTTGGCAACTCAAGTGACATGGGCAAGATTGCCTCTCTTCCATAGACAAGCCTAAATGGAGAGTTACCTGTGGATCTTTTGGGAGTGATCCTATCAGCCCATAAGGCTGATTTCAGCTTGGTATGCCAAGACCTCTGATTCTCATCAAGAGTCCTCCTAATGATCCTCAACAAGTTCTTGTTTATAGACTCGGCTGGCCATTACCTTGAGGGTAATAGTTTGATGAAGTGCTTAGGTAAATACCATTCTTGATGGCCCACTCAGTCACCTTAGATCAATGAATGCCGATGCATTATCGAGAGATTATTGTAGTAGGTACACCAAATCTGGTTGTTATCCCCTCATAAAAGTCTAAGATGCTAGACTCATTCGCCTCTTTGAGTGCTACTGCTTCTGTCCATTTGGTGAAGTAGTCTATGGCTATCAAAATCCATTTGTGCCCTTGGCTTGAATTGGGATTAATGACTCCAATGAAGTCCAAACCCCATTGCATGAATGGCTGGTCAACTGAGATTGGATGCAATGGGAGGGTAGCAAGTCTCTCTTTTCCTGTGAAGAATGCACAATTCTTACACCTCTTGATCCATGCATAGCAATCACTGAAGATTTTAGGCCAATAATAACCAGCCTTCATGATTTTTAGAGCTGTCACTCTTGGTGCAAAATGGCCACCAGCTGGTCCACCATGAAACTCTTCAACACCCTTTGAATCTGATTTGTGCTAATGCATCTCAGCAGCACTCCATTCACATCTTTCTTGAACAAAACTCCATCAACAATGGCATATGGGACAGCCTGCAATCTGAAGTGTCTCCTTTGGGTCTTGTTCATCTCTGGAGGGCATAGGCCTGTGCCTAGGAAGTGCATAATACCTTGGGTCCAGCAAGGAGTTGGGGCAGCATTGTCTTCTTCTTGCTTGCCACTTGGCTCATGGCTGTCTTGGACTGTCAAAATAGTTTCTTCTTTGTTGCATACTTCTTTTTGCTTCCCCAAAACCAGCTGCTCACACAATCCTTTCCCTCTTACCAGCTTGGTGATCTTGATCTCAATGTCATACTCCATGACACGGGTGATCCAACCTGCCCTTTTCTCATTCAAATCCTTGTTGAGGAGGAAGTCCTTAACCCTAGCATGTGAGACCAGTAGTTGAATCTTATTGTTTGAGACCAAATGTCTGAACTTCTTCAAGCTCCTGATGACAGCAAGGACATGCTTTTCGATGAAAGAATACTTTATTTCATAATCTTCCAAGGTTTGGCTGAAGAATGCTATGGGCTGTTCTGAACCTTCTCTATTCAGCTATGTTAAGATAGCTGAGATTGTGTCTGATCCTCCAAACGCATACAACATGAAGTCCTTTGAAAAGTCTGGGTTGATAAGAGTTGGAGCTTGTGATATTGCATGCTTGATGCTTTCAAAACTCTCTTTGCCTTCTGTTGTCCATTTGAATGCCAGACTCTTCTTCAACATCATTGTTAGAGGCTTCACAAGAGTGGCAAAATTAGGCACAAATCTGTGGACAAATTTTATCCTTCCTAAGAAGCTTTGAAGAGATTTCTTGTGGTGTGGCAATGGGAGCATTCGGATGGCTTGACCCTTTCGGGATCAATTGTTAGCCCTTCCCTAGAGACAATGTGGCCCAACAATTTGCCCTCGTGTGCCAAGAATATACACTTCTTTGGATTCAATGACACTCGAACCTTCTACACCTACGAAACACTTATGCGAGGTGAAAGAGATGGTCTGCTTGCATTCTTTGAGAAGACGGTGATATCATCTAGGTATACCAGCACTATATTGTTGATTAAGCCTTTGAATGCCATATCCATAGCTCATTTGAAATGTTCTCTCCGGCATTTGATAGGCCAAATGGCATCTTCTTGTAGGCATAGGTGCCCCATTTGGTGGTGAAATCCGTCTTGAATTGATCTTCTTCCTTCACCATTATCTCGATTATAGCACGAGTATCCATCAAGTAGTGAGAACCTTTACGAACCATTCTGACTTGCAATATTTGCTCCATGGAAGGAAGTGGGTAATGGTCCTTGAGGGAGGCTCTGTTCAAGTCTCACGAAGTCAACACATAGTCTGATTTCTCCATTTCTTTTTCTCACTGGCACCAAGTTTGCAACCCAACTTGAGTGTTTGATGGGGAAGATGATCTTGGCCTCAATCATCTTGCTTAACTCTTTTCTCATGAGAGGTTCAATATGGGGATTCTTGGCCTTTGCTTTTTCCTAATGGGCTTGGATTTGGATCCGGCTCAATAGTATGTTGTGTCGACTTTGGGTTGAAACCTCTTAGATCTTTGTAAGTCCAAGCAAAGATATCTGGGAACTCTTGACAAAGCTGAACAAAGTCATATTTCTCTTGTGAGGTACTTACTTTGCCAATCTGCAATGTTTTGCCTTCTTCCACTAAAATAGGCTCTGAATCTTCACCCTTCACTTGAATGTTTTCTTTCTCCTTCCAGAACTGATCATTCGGGTTGAAGATTGACTCCAAGGTTATGAGGCCTTTTGGTAATTTGTTAGTTCTCAGCTGCACCACTTGGTCACCATATTCTTTGATCAACTTGTCTTGATTTCGGCGGAGAACTAAGCTTCTTCTTGTAGGAAATTAACAATTTGCTGATCATTCTCGAAGACTTGCCAACTTGTGTTGTTATCTAGAACAACTAGTCTCACAACCACTTTGATATGAGGCTGAGGTTTTTTACTTTTGATATTTTCTACAACGTCAAATGCAGCCCCAATTGCTGCAAGTCTGTCAGCGGCTTCATTCCTTTTTCTTGGGATGGAATTGATGCTAAAAGCTTCAAGATCTTCAATAAGATCCCATACCCGATTTTTGTAGCACTTGAGCAGATCATTTTTTGCAGCATTTTTTCCTTTGACTTGGTTTACGACCAGCTCACTATCACCAAATACTTGTAAATTCCTGATGCCTTTCTTCATTGCCCAGTGCAGTCCATGAATTAAGGCTTCATACTCAGCTGTATTGTTTGAACAGGAAAACTGGAAACGGAAGGCTGAGTAATACCTTATACCTTGCGGTGAAATGAGCATAGCTCCTCCTCCTGCACCTTGTCTACTCCTTGACCCATCAAAGAACAATTTCCATACTTCATTCTTGTCCTTATGATCTGGCTTGGTGATGCTGGGGAGAGGTTGATCCTCTTCATGTAAACAATAAACCCCTAGCTCAGATTCTTCTATTTCTTGATAGGGATCAAAAGCATGCACCTTGCTTGCCCATTCATCAAGAGTCAAATCTGGGATGCTTCCAACTTTGGTGTCGGCTTCATCTGTGTTTGGATAATCTTCTTGATCAAATGCTGAGCAATTGGCATTGATTTGGCTTGGAGTATGAGGCTCAATATGAAAGTTTGCAATTGGTTCGGATCTGATTGTGACCTTAGTACCATATCTTGTTCTGAAAAACATGTGTGACCAATCAGCAGATAAGTAGCCTCCAATTTTAGCTATGAAATCCCTTGATAAACATAGGGCAAAGAGTGGTGGCAAATCTATCATTGACACATCTTGTAAACACTAGTAACGTTGGGGCATGTATGCAAGGTAAGATTCAAACCTTTAATTACTCCCACGGTTTCTACTGTTATCCCATCCAATTGCACTACCCCTTTAGATATTACTTCATATTGGAGACCCAGCTGATCAGCTATTTGCTTGGGCATCATTGAGCTACTTGCCCCAAAATCAATCATGCAATTGTGTACTAGTTTATCCCCAATGATTAATGAAACATAGAAAGGAGGGGGCTTCAACATTTTACCTTGTTGTCCTCCACGACTTCCTTGAGGCTGGGCAGCATTTGTAAGCACTTTGTCTTGCATTTGAACCTGTTGATTGAAGTTGGCCAATTCTTCATGGCAGCTTGCAGCAAATCTCTTTGGCCTGGGATAGATAGGGATTCCCACATTGATATGTTGACATTAGTCTTCTTCATCTATTCAATGATACTGAATGGTGATGAAGGATCTCTCTGTTGTCCCTTGGTTTGCACATTTACTCCTTGCACGTGGGCAGCAACAGCTGGCATTTGAGTTGGCCTAGGGGTTGTTCTTGGCTGTCCTTATGCATTTGAAACTGGACTTTGCTTGCCAATCATTTGTGGAGCCGTGGAAGGTTGTGGATTAGCTGGGGCTAATGGTTGTTCTTCACCCAAGTTTCTCCTCTTTGACCTTGTGTTGGCTGCATGACACCTTGAGAGCTATTTGATTCATGCCACGAAATCTTCTGCTTGCCATTTACCAATGTGGTGTCATTTGGGGCTGATTCTTTGTTGGAATGTTTCTTGTTGTTGGCTATTTCCTTGCTGCCCTCACCCTCCACACTAGTAGTTGTCACCATTAATGCTTGATTGAGAGCACCATTGAAACACATGGATTGGTTATGAGGCTCGTTGCATGGAAAGCACCAATCATATTCTTGGGCCATGTTATTTTGGGTGGCACTAATGCTTTAGAAGCGAGATATGACATTGGGGTTATAGGGCTGAAATGGTCTATTAGCGGGAGGCCTTACTTGGCTTTGATTTTGATTTGCAGCCTGATTTGGTGACCTATTTTGTTGGTATGGGGGCCTAGCCTGGTATTGTGCTTGAGGTTGATACGGTCTAGCACTTTGAGCTTGCTGTCTTTTGATAGTAACCAACTCATTTCCCAAATTTTGCAACTATTTCATGACCTCTTGGAGTTCATTTGAAGCACTAGAGGATGAAGTAGAAGTTTCACTTGAACTTTGATTTCTAGGGGTGGGAACAGGAGCCAAAGTGGGTGCTTGACTAGTGCTTGGATTTTCTAAGTTTGGATACAAGGGCATGGGAGGCCTAGGAGCCAGTTTACCAGCTTGAATAAGACAGTTTTCGGCTCTAATGGCAATGCTATAAGCAGCAGGTAAGGTTGTGCCTCCCATAGATTGAATTAACATAGAAATATCAGAATTCAAAGCTTTAAGGTAATATAGAAAAGCACCTTCTGTTGTTGGCCTGACTGCCACTGGAATCCTATCCCAAGACCTTTGAAATCTGAAGTTGAAGTCAGTCAAGTTGCTCGTTGGGGGCTCTCTTGATAGTTGTTAGTTGCTCCAAAGAGACAAGTTGTCTCCCTTCTCTCCAAATTGCTCGTGAAGTGCAATACACGGCTGATTCCATTTGTGATAGAACCGGCTCAAGGCTCCTAAACCATTACAATGCTTTACCCTTGAATGAAGATGCGGTAACTTGTGACCACTTGCATTTCATTGATTTCATGGATTGCACAAAGGTTAGCAATATCTTTAACATGATCACTGGAGTAGTCGATTCTCTCGGTGAAGTAGGGAATGTTCTTCAAGGCTGCAATAGGAAGCTGGGTGTTGTGCATTGAGAGCAAGTGGGCTCTGCTGTGAAGTTGCGTAGGGGTTGTTACGAGCCATTCGATTGGTCTTAAAACCCTTGTATATTGAATGAAAGGCTGTCGAGGTGGAGGAGTTGAGAGAGTTCTGTTTGGTGGAGATGGAGACCTTTGAATCCTTCTTCCCTTTGCCTTCTTCTTGGAGATAATTGCAAGTATTCAAACAACACTTCTTCTTCTTTACTCTTGACCTTGTGGTGATTCTTCTCATGAGTTTTCGGGCTGCTTGCTGAAACCGATTGATTCTTCCCCTTGGAGTCGCCGAGATATGTAAATAATAGCTCTTTTAAGCAAGAAAATTGCAGCGAGATGCACATCAACCCTGCTTGCTGATAAAAATGAGACCTCTAGTCCCACCGGGCGTGCCAAAACTATTGTTGCGAGACTCACAGCACCCCTGGATGCAGATCAAGGCTTCTAGGTTGATCACTCTAGCATCCAGTGTGATTGCACAACATGGAAACCTCTCTCCAAGTGTGGGGACTTGTGAAGGCGAGAGAGGAATCTCCAGTTAGAGGTTGGTTCCTCAAACTCCTCGATTTAGATCTATATTTTGTAAAACTACGAGAGGTTTGAAACCTAATCCTACTCTAAAATCCAAGGAGACAGAGATAGAAAGTGCAAAAATGAAACTAAACTAACAGGTGATACACCAAAGGAGGAGTGGTGAACACTTCTTGTTCTGCAGATAGACACAGATCATAAAATGCAACATAAAACATCATGCACAAGCTGATAAGATGTAATCAAAGGTCTGAAATGAAACAAGCAACACAAACGAGAGAATTTGAAAACCGATCATAGAGCTGTATTGTCATTTCCACTGTCAAAACCCTTGTATTACAACATCAAAAAGGTAGAAAACCTATTACAATTTTAGAAGAGGTTTGATACTTGCAAAAATCACTTGTTACAAGGTGAAAGAAGAAGCTTGCTATCCAAAGAAATGTTCCCCCTAGAAATGAGCCAAATCTGGCTTTTTACATTGCATGGGTCGAGCCCAGGGGACAGAAAACGTACAGAAACATGGGAACCCATCCCTCCTTGACTGCAGATGCATTAAAATGGCATGGGGGACCTTACAAACCCATACCCTATCATTTTGACCGGATTACAGGAGAATGCGACCCATTCTGCATTAAATCTGGTCGCTGAAATGTCACTTCTGGCCATGAACACGCGTCAGAGCCATTTCTCAATTTTCTCTCTCTAGACTACACCAAAATTCAAGATTAACCCCGAAATCATGTAGATAATTTCATGAGCTTTCCGTTGATATAAAGAACGTGCAAATCTGAGCTCTGAATCGAAAGATATGTCGATCTGAAGATCTAGGGCACAAAACAGGTGAAAACGGATTTTTAAATTTCTTCCCACGCTCTGCCACCTGGATGACACGTGGCATGCATTGATTGGTCACGTGATTCTCTCTCCTTCCCTACTTCATTGGACATGTGTCCTCTTTTTATTGGCTTGGGTCAGTGCTTGAAACCTCACCCTCTGACCTTTTGGACTTTTCTCCTTGTGACACGTGTCATGATTTGGTTGGTCGTGGGTGCTGCAACTCTTCGCGCCCTTCAAGGCGTCTTTACTGTCTGGATGTCCCAAACTGTTTGGGACAAATTCTTCCAAACCGCCCGAAATGGGATTCCTTTGCTCTCACCACTTCACCTTTTCACGTCCTTCGCATCCTCGCGGCCCAGATGTCCCGACTACTTAGTGCGAAAGTTCTCCTTTTCGGCCGAACCGGGTGGTTCGTGTCCTCAAGGCCCAAATGTCCTGAGCAGTTAGTCGATTTTCTTCTCCTTCGGCCGAACCGGCTTTCGGCGTCCCACACGTCTCGACAACCCGAATGTCCCTTTGCTTCACGGGCTGCCTAGAGGCTTTTCGGCCGATCCGCGCCTTGATGTCCCAACTGTCCCAAAGGCGGCTGGAGTAGGACTTAGCCAATTTCGTGATTTTTTCCTGAATCGACCTACTTGCTTGGAACTGAAAACTCTGATGCATGTTATCAAAATTTACCCTAGGGGGTGAACTTTGGATAAAAGTAACCAATGTTCCCCATGAATCTTCGCACCTCACTTTGGTTGGTTGGTTATTCTAATACCAAAATCATTGCTATCTTAGCCGGATCTACCAACAAGCCATCTTTGCAAATGATGTGGCCAACAGAGAGTGCTAAAAGGTGTAGCAAATATAAAATTCTTAATGTTAAGAGAGATGTTTAATTGACTTCACCTCTCAAACATGATCCTTAGATTATCAAAATGATATTTGACTAGCCCATAGATAGTCTAATTATCTAAATAAACCCACAATAACTTATGGATGAAATCATGAAAATCCTAGACCACTATGCATGAGAATACTATGGGTGCATTTTTCAATCCAAAGGGCATCACCATATATGCAAAACTTCCCCATTCCATGGAAAAATTTGTCTTTTCCTAGTCTTCATGTGCAATGTACACGTGATGATATCATAAAAACCCATATGTGAAGGAATATATCTCACGTCCTACAACTCCCTCAAGGATCTCCTCTGTGAATGGAGTAGGAAGAGGATCTATGACACATGATGCATTAAGTTCCCTATAATATACACAAATATTGATATGTACATCCTTATTGTTGCTAATAACCATAGGGGTAACCCATTCAAACTCCTCAATTGGTTCAATGATGCTAGAATTAAGCATTTTTCAATCTCTTCTTTCACCTTCACACCCAAGTTTAGATTCATCTTATAATGCCTCTTCCAAACCAGACACGCGGCTTGTTTTAGCTTAATCTTAATCTCTCCCAATGAGGGATTCAAACATTTTAACTCGTGATAGCCCCTTGAAAACAAGTATTAAAAGTCACACAAAATCTCAACAATCTTTACCACTTCTTGTTATGACCAATAGTCTTCAATGATGGCCTCCTTTGGTACATCCTCAATTCCAATTTTAACCTTCTTAGTATTCATGGGAGCATGGTATGTGTGTTCCTTTTCATTTACAGAGTACATTACCTCACGCATACCTTATGTGTGGCTAATATCCAAGTTCTTCATCTCTTCATCATCAATGAGATATACTATCTTCCCCTTTTCTTTATCTTTCCAGTGCGTCCCATTTGCATCTCTTATGTCTCTAATGCATCAATGCATGCCTTGAGATCAGATTCTCCAAGTAACTAAAGCATAACCTCTTCTAATTTCACACTATCCCCCAATGTGAAGCGCTTCATAATTAAAAATCCTCTTTTACGGGTGGCTTATTAGAAAACTAATCAAAGGTGTGAACAATACCTTCAGTCATCTCACACCAACTTTTAATCTCCCTTTTCAACTCAGCATGGACATACCATGCATAAACACATCCATGTAGAGTGGAATATAACTTATGCACCTAAAGAGATGGTGGTAATACCTCCTGGCCTTGCACAATTGTCTCTCACAATTATGGACATGTACCAAAATAAGATTCTTCCCATCATACTCATAAATAAGTGTAGGTACATTTTTCTAAGTAAAACTTGTTGAAAAGGAGATTATCACTTATCACCAACCTAATAGGTTATCTCTATGTGTCATCCACTAGTGCACTTCTATAGCATGTAAGTTATAGACCGGTATATTCCTTCTATCACCTTCATTCAGCCACTAGTTCTCCATGGCGTGTAAGAACGAATCGGGATTTCTCATCACCAAGTATACCAAGGTAAGCGACTTATGCCCAAACACCTAAACATGCACGACCTGATCATCTTGGAGAATCTTCCTTTCATCTCGCACCCAACCATTTCATATGTGACATGGGCCCAATTTTTATAAGCAACACTATTGGTTTCGCTAATAGAATGTGCATCTTCCCACTGAAGTATACCTTCCTTAGATGGTTCTATGTTTTCAAGATCGTGCATTGTCTGCACATAGATTTGACTCATCTCTTCTTCACTCAAAGGCTCAATGTATGGTACAACCTTTACCTCATCTAAGGATATGACCACGCACTCATCCTTGTTATAAAACTGATATATTTATTGTTGAATTATAGATCGGTATTGTTCGCATAACACCAAGGACATCCAAGAAACAATAGAAATTTATCTACCACACTAATCTTCAAAACCTCAAAATCTCTAGTAAACTTGGCTCCTTGAATGGTAATTGAAGAATCCTTTAGAACCCTAATAGGCATGGCCCTTGTCTAATTTGCCATATATAACACATTGGAAGATGGTTGTAATGGTAGTCTCCTCATCTGGTTCCATACATCGAAATTCAAGACATTCACCTCAGTGCTTGTGTCAATCATAATGTTGCTCACTAGTCAACCATCAATCACTACATCTAATGTGATTTCTTTGTCATACTCATGGTTATGTGGTGGAAATTTTACATGGAGGATTAATCACTTGTGCTCAACTCCAACACATGGTACCTTCTCTCGTAGCCATTCTCCTAATAGTGGGATGATATTCTCTTACCTCAACATCTTACATACCTCCTTCAAGTCATCTACATATTGTTTTGGGAGATCAATATTATTCGCACATTCTCTCTTACACATTCTTGCTTCATGAATATTATATCTCCTATCAACCCATGGTCTCTTGATATATTTCCTTCGGTGAGTGGCATCTAGATACTTGGCATGCCTAACTTCCTCTCTCTTGATGAGTGATTTGGCTTTAATATATTTGCGCTCGAGTAGTTACTAACTTTGGGCTATAAATCTAGATTAGGAGTCTTCTTTGGTATACATTGGTCACTCTTTGTACACTCTACCTTAATCATCGCCACGCCTTTTTCCTTCTTCTTGTTCTTACACATATGCTCATAAATATTAGGGCAATCTTCAACCTTATGTTATTTACTAATATACGCACAAACCAAATTCTTGGGACACTCATGTTGATAATGATCTAGGGAACCATAATTATAACACGTCCCGCACTTAAATCTACCTCTACCACCATGGCCTCTACTCCTATATCCACCATAGAATCCACCTTCATTATTGCACCATTCCATAGGTTGTTCTTTCTCCACCAGAGAGTTTCTTTCCACCATGGTTTTTTTGTAATCCAGTCTCTCATGCCTCATGAATTTGGTCTATCAATCATAAATTTTTGGTATAATGGGTGTGCGCATCATAGATCTTACAATACATAGAGACTTCAACACCCCATTTTCCCCGAATGACAAAGAAGGGGATCTATCTCCTATTCTCGACGGTATGGAGGATCTAGCGGATTTTTTAATGAGGAATGGTTTATTTGATCTGAATCTAGGTGGCTCTAGATATACATGGGCCAATAAAATAATAGGGAAGGAGCTTATCCATATTAGATTGGATAGGTTTGTGATCGTCAATGCATGATAAATCAACTCTACACTCTTACTTCTTTTCCTAGGATAGGTTCGGACCACAACCTGATCCTTCTCAAGTTGGGATTAGGCCTCCTCAAGAAACTTAGACCTTTTATATTTGAGAATATGTAGTGAGATTCACCTAGATATTTACAACTAGATTAAAGATTGGTGGGAGGTCTAGGTGTATGGAGTACCGATGTTTAGGCTCACGTTCAAATTGAAGCATGTTAAAAGAAATCTCAAGGTATAAAATAAGGAAACTTTTGGTAACATCTTTCAGGAAAAAATTAGGATTTTGGAAGATTTTTGAACTATGGAGGAACTGATGGAGGAGGACGGCTTTAATCCTATCCTTAAGGATCAAGAAAAGAAATTAATTTGGAGTACCATGATATTCTAGCTAAGGAAGAGGCCTATTGGAGACAAAAATATAGGGTCAAATGGCTTAAGGAAGAGGAAAGAAATAAAAAATTATTTCATTTCACTGCTACTTTGAAGGCCAACTTCCTCCAGATCAGAGAAATCAGGAAATCTAATGGTGATTTGACTAAGGATGAAGGGGAGATCAAGGATACTATAATAAATTACTTTAAGGACCATTTTTCTTCTTGGGTCCCGAACTAGAGAGTGATACTTGGAACAGAGCTCTAGCCCTCTTCTAGGGTGTCATCTCAGAACAAGATAACAAGGAGATATCCTATATTCCTAGGGAAGAGGAAATTATATTTTTCATGTTTGATATGGAATCGGATAAGGCTCCTGGGCCTGATGGCTTCCCTTCCTTTTTATTTCAACATTATGGGATATCGTTAAGAGGGAGGTGGTGGAAATGGTTCAAGATTTTTTCAAAATATGACGTATTTTGAAGCAAATCAATAATAATTTCATTTTCCTCATTCCTAAAATTACTAGAGCTAAAGATATCAAGGATTTCAAGCCCATAAGATTATTGACACTAGTTATAAATTAATCACCAAAATCCTTATCTTCAGGATAAGGAAAGTGTTCACTAAAATCATCTCTCCTAATCAAGGAGCCTTTGTACCAAGTAGGAAAATTTTAGATAGTATCATTGTTAATTAGGAAGTCATTCATTTGGTGGAGAAATCAGGTAGATCTGCCATGATGGTGAAACTTGATATGCATAAAGCTTATGATAGAGTCTCATGGGCTTTCCTTCATGCTATTATGAGTAATCTAGGTTTTGTGATACTTTCATAAATATGGTGATGGTTTGCATCTCCATTGCTAGATTCTCTATGATTATTAATGGTAAACCTAAAGGTTTCTTTCTAGAAGGTTAAGGCCTAAGACAGGGATACCCCCTCTCCTATTTTCTTTACATTTTGATGGGTGAAACCTTGAGTTGGCTCTTCAATCATGTTATGGCCCTCTAACGCATCCAGGGAATAAATATTTCAAATGGGTTAGATCCTTTTTTCTAATACAATTTGTGGATGATAATTTCTTGTTTGGTAAGGTTGTTATTCAAGAAGCCCATGGTTATAAATAAGTTCTGGATGACTATGAGATTGTGTCTGGGAAAATGGTTAATTTCCACAAGAGTGTTGTCTTCTTTATCAATGTGGATGAGTAGTTTCAATTAATACTTTCACACATTCTTAGATGTAAAATAAAAACTTTTCTGGATTCCTATTTGGGAATACCGCTTATTCACAAGAAACTAGACCAAACCATCTAGAATCCTCTCATTGAAAGAGTCAACCGGAAGCTCTCTACTTGGAAAGGATATTTTCTCACCCAAACAGGTAAAACCTAACTCCATCAAATTTTTCTCCAAGGTATTCATGTTTATGTTATGTCTCTTTTTAAATTATTTGCAAAAATTATTGATGCCTTGGAAAAGATCCATAAAAGGTTCTTATGGGCTAGAGTGGAGGAAAAGTTCAAATACCCCCTTGTGGCCCGGGAAAAAGTTACTAGACCGAAAATATGTGGGGGTCTAGGCCTAAAATATATCAAAATTATGAATGAATCTTTGATAGAAAAAGTTGGATGGAGGATTACCAAAGAAGGATTATGGGTTGATATTATTAAAAAGAAATATTTAAGGAATATTGGTAGAATGGAAACTTTCTTCCTCCAAAAATATTTTCCTGTTGGCTCCTTTTTTTGGAATTATTTTCTAGCTTCTAAGGAAATTTTGGGGAAAGGTATCAAATGGAATATTGGGAGAGACAACAAAAATATCTTATGGTAGGACTGTTAGGAAATGGTTAAAATATTCGGAATAATCCCTCACGAGAAGCAACAATAGAAACTAATATGCGAAATTATTACAGATCTTAAATAAAATTACGAGAATAAAATAACACAACACAAAGAGACAATATTTAACGTTGTTCACCCAATTTGGGCTACGTCCACCAAGAATCAGTTTTTTTACAAGCCACCGCTCTCTCAATATACCCAAATCCGTTTGGAGTTATGAGAATTCACGGCCGAATTCAAAACACATCTGCAATACATTTTCTTGTACATCTATCATATGCATAAGACCATATAAAGAGATTGACCAGCGGTTTTACAAAACCGTGGGTATCAAAACCATGGGCAAAACTCGTCCCATAAACCTATGGGTCAAAAACTCACCCATATGAGAAAAGCATGTTTCCCGATATGTCGGGTGCATTTTTCGAGGCCAAAAATTTTACGAGATCTTGGAAATGGTGCCCCGAACCTTTCGGGGCCCGGCCCGACCCCAAACCCCACACAAGGATACATAAAAATAGCAATACTTTTATTGATCTCAAATCTGGTTAGAAAGAGAGCCCGAAAATTTGTTTATATAAGGAGAGGGGTAAAGTTAGGATCCAATATTATTGGTTCTGGAGAGAGAATGACCCTATATGGATGGAAATTGTGCCTCCCCCTGATTTTTTGAGACCTTATAGCCTTTTATTGATTTCAAATATAAATTAAAGAGCATTTATATTCCGAGGTCTTGATCTCTGGAGGATTTTGTTATCTGGAATGAAGAGCTGTCAGGCCATTTCTCTGTGAAATCTACCTATCTTTTAAATTTTAAATCCCTGGTTCAAAAGGATTACTAGATCCATCTTTGGGTGAATGACCTTATACCTAAGGTGAATATCTTCTTTTGGTTTGCTTCCTAGAAGAAAATCATGCCAGTGGAGAATCTCAGGATGAGGGGTATGATCATCCTTAGCAGATGTACTTTATGTGGTTTGTAAGAGGAAAGTGTTCATCATCTTTTTCTTCACTACCCCTTTTCCTAGGAAGTTTTCTCTGGTGTGATGGATCTATTCAATATATAGTGGGTGTAACCTAGATCCATGGAAAACTTTTTCTTCCAATGGACCTGCCTTTTCAAGTACCCTGTCCTTATCTCTGCGTGGAGGATGGCTCTCCCTCACTTTTTTTGGAGCGTCTAGAAGGAAAGGAACAACCATATCTTCAAGGATAAAAATCCAATATCAAGAGGGTCATTGATCACTTGTGTTCTAGTATCAAGGAAAATATCATGTTATTCAAATTAAAGATCAACGGGCCCTATCCTAAAAGGAGATAGCAATTCTCAAGAAGTTTGCTTTTAGTCCGCCCATAATCAAACCCCTTAATCCCATCTCAAGATGGTCCAAACCATAGGATAATTTCTTAAATCTGAATTTTTATGGGGCTTCTAAGGGAAACCCAGGTTTGGTTGGTGGGGGAGGGATAATCAAAGACCACACAGTTGACTAGCTATTGACTTATGCAAGACCTCTAGGAATCAAAGTAACAATGTAGCTGAAGCTAAAGCTTTGTTTTGGGGGGTTAAATTGGCTAAGGATAAGGTAATTAAAACCTTACATATAGAATTTGATTCCCTTCTTATAGTTAATGCCCTCCAAATGAACAACATCAATAATTGGACACTTGGCAATATCTTACAGGATGTCAAGGAAATCCTAAAGTGATTTGATAATTATAGCATCACACATACACTCTGCAAAGGAAATAAATGTGTTGACAACTTAGCCAATGTGGGGGTGATTTGTAATGATTTATCAATCTAGGTGAAGGGATGAAATACCCCATCACATTAATCTTTTAATTAACCATGACAAGTTATTATTGGGATAGTATTGGTCGCATGAGTGAGTCATTCATGTTCAAGTTCCAAGGTAGAAATGATAAGTATGGCAAGATTCCCATGAAGATTTTAATTTATATCATATTTGTTATGAATTTTTTTATGGTTTTCATTCTCTAGGTGCTAACAGTGGTTTCATTGGGGGAGGTAGAGTTCATTTTGAACCAATGAGCCATGGTGCTCTCCTCAATAATAAGTCGTTCTGGCATATTTTCAGAATTGGAAGATTTAGGGAATTTATCCCTAAGGTGAAGGGTAATCATCCCACTCTTACCATGGATTTCAATAGGGTGTGGCATGAGGGCAAGGTTTAGATTCATGGCATGGAGCTTGTTATCATGGAGAAATTCATCGCAGAGGTCACTGGTATGAAGATGGAAGGCCAAAAACATTTAAGGGTCATAACCGTAGACATAATGAAATCCAAACCCTTTCTAGAGGTAAGGAAATGGTCTATTTCCTTTCTAATGGTATTGTTAGGTCATGCATCACTGGTATATGGAATGAATTTTGTCTCCATATTATGTGCTACATTACCCTTGAAGGGAATTTCCACAAAATTTATACGCATCACATGTCCCTACTTAACATGTTCAATCATCGGGTCATGATGAGTATCCCTTTCTTTCTATACATGTCACTGGCCAATTCCATTTTAGAGTTCCAAAGGTGCAAGGTGGATACTCCTATCCAATAGGGTATTATTATTCTTCTCTACCAAAGTGGAAAACTCTTAATGCCAAGAGTGGTTTCTAATTCTAGAGATGATATAGAGGACGACATTACTTTAGTGGAGGTGTTGGATAAAATGCCTTGTGGATAGGCTCTTAAAGACTCTGTGGAGGGGCTTAGGATCAAATTGTTGGGCTTAGTGGGGACGGTCATCAAGTGGGGTCGCCCAAGGGGAAGGAAAAACTAGTGAGGATGAGAGGTAGAATACTAAGCATATTGGCTAAAAATCCAAGAAGCATTTGAAACCATCATGGAGACCATGGAACAATCCGTTGAGGAGATGCGTAATGAGGTGCATGATTGTATCAATGCGGCCAAGAAAATATGTTCCTCTTAGAGGTTTCTTAAGAGTAAAGTGATTGACCTAGAAGAAGCGGTTAGGCAATTTTAGGGGAGACTAGAGATGGTGGAAGGGGCTCGAAAAGAGGAATTTTTAGCTTCAAATTAGTAGTTTGGAGGATGTCAAGGGAGGAATGGAGATGCATAAGAATGATGAGCCTAGAGACTAGTAAGAAGATGCCTCCAGTTCCTAGAGTGGTGGTTCCAAACGCCAAAAGAAAAATTAGTCTCTATTTTTTTTGGAACTTTTTGTCGACTTCTAGTGAACTAGTGTCTACCTTTGTTGAAGATTGTTCTTGTCTCTTGTTTTGTTTTGTTGTTTTTGTGGACTGGTGCTCATTGTGAGTTTAGTCTGTTTAACTTTTTTTGGTCATGTTCCTCTTTTTTATTCTCTCTGTTCCTTTCACGATGTAATCTTTCTATGTACGGCCTCTGGGAGCCTATCCCTATTTATTACCTAATCTAATAAAAAAATTAATCATTTAAATAAATAAATGTTTATTTATATTAGCTAGAAGGTGTTAGGAATTAATTTAATTAATTCCAAAAGCATGGTAGAATTAAACTAATTTAATTAGTATTTAATTGTGAGGAGATAATTAACCATTTAAATAAATAAATGTTTAATTATATTAGCTAAAAAGGTGTAGGAATTAATTTAATTAATTCCAAGAGCATATTAGAATTAAATTAATTAATTTTAAAAGCGGGAATATAGCTTAAGTAATAGAATTAATTTGAATTAATTTTAAAAGGGAGTATTTAAATGACATAATTAATTTAATTAATTATAATTGGATAAAAGCAGGATAGAAATATGTATGTATTTTCAAGGTGTCTACATTTTCCCCTCTTAAAAGTGTTATTGCGAAATAATAGTTCTTTAAACATAGTAGACACATGCAAATCAGTGAGGAGAAAGAAGTGAAGCATCGAGATGCCCCGAGGAGTAGGATAGTAGAGGAATGTCCCCTCAAGCTAGTGGATGATGCATCAAAGCGGTGGATGGTCATTTGATAGGAATAAAATAAAGGAATTTTGGACAATGAAGGGAAGAATAAGAAGGAATTTGTTTGTAGCATGAGCATTGTTTAAAGAGTTTAAATATATAAGATGAACCTTTATTTTGTTGTTGAACAATAGGATTTTCACCAAGATTATGAAAGAATCAAGATGATTAACCCGAGATGTGCGTAAAAAAAACACACCAAAAAAGAAAAGAGAAAAAGGAAAACAAGCCCAATATGAACAGAGTAGGTGTAGGCATCATGGTTATGAAGGAACCAAGATTTTATCACACTACTTGCAATTGGTCCAAGAAGTAAACATCAACAATCCAACACAACGTCGAAAAAGAAGATAATCAACTATGCCCCTAATGCGTGTCACAATGAATGATTATGTAGATGAAAATTTTCCCAAGGTGGGAACAGGATCATACTAAAGAGAAAGTAAAGTTACTCCTCATGACACTCTTTTTGGATACGATGTACAAATGATCATACATAAATTTCCCTAGAAGAATTTATATCGTGAAGGAAAACATATTTTTTAGAGTTGTATATATAAGAGAAACATTTATTTTGCTATTTACTGAATAGAGTTTTCACTAAGATTATGAAATAATAAATATGGTTAACCCATATACACGTAAACAAACATACACAGAGAAAAGAAAAAAAAAAAACAAAAAAACAAGCCCAATATGAACAGTGGGTGCAAGCAATAAAAGTGATGAGCGAAAGATGATCTAGAATGATCATGAGGAGCGTTGTCAAATGGAGAAATTGTTGAACTATGTTATCTAGTTGCTAAAAAGTTGGTCAAACATTATCTGAATGTTTTTTTGTTGTCAGTTTTATATTATTTTTAAATTTTGGAACAATTTTATGTTGTTTTTGGAGTTTGGAACAATTTTATTTTGTTGTCCCACCAGGTGTGCCAGAATGTAAATAAGTAAAAATCACAAACTCCAAAAGATAAATAAATAAACAATAGATATTACCTTCATTGTAGATCTCTTGCAAACCTCAAGTAAGATTATAGAAGCTTTTAGACTTCTATGTATTTTTGAAACATATTTGAATGTTTTTGTAGTTTTGTGAAACATATTTGAATGTTTTTATTGTTTGAAACATATTTGAATGTTTTTGTATTTTTGAAAACATATTTGAATGTTTTTGGGTTTTAGAAACATATTTGAATGTTTTTTTCATTTTTTGAACATTTCTTAAATGTTTTTTTTTTTGAAAAATTTAAATGTTTTTTATATTTTTGACTCGATAAAAGGTTGCATACAAGCTTGAACGCACTTAGTGAAAAAAATTAGAAGCATTCCATTTCATTGGAAAAAATGTAGATGATCTAATGATAGGATGTCTCACTCTATTCGTGTTAAGCGGGAAAAATTCCTAAGTATAAACTATGCGCGAAGTTTGGGACCGTGCGTAAGGGAGGCGCAAAGGAGATCACTTAAGTAGGAGGAAATATCACGAGAGTTTGCACCCGGACAAACAGAATTCAAGACTTAGCCATTTTACTAATCATGGGCTAAAAATAGACTTGGAGTGTCGACCATGCCAATGGAAAAAGCTCATGCAGATCATGCATAGAGGAAGCTAATAATAGGATTAAAGCTAGTCTTATTTATAGGATTAATCTATTATTAGAAATTCTTGTAAAATCATGCAAGCTTCATATGCATGGCTATTTTTAGGAAATAAAGCATGTGTGTAGTCTATTTGTAGAGCATGCCTATTATTGGGAGATTTCATGGGTGGTGAAGGGAAAGTCCCCACCCCTATATATACCTATTGTATGCCACTATTGTAGTAGTGCATAGTTCTTTGAGTTCTTATGTTCTACCAAGGTCATGAATCTACCTAGGGTTTGATGTTTACGCACCTGGTTTTGTGCGGCTCTACAATTACTAGTTTTGTATTCAGTTTCCTTGTTATGTAATGAATTCCTTTTGTAATGGATAATTTTGGTTGGATACTAATTGTTAATGGATCTGAGGATGGTAATATAACAATGCAATTGGCATTAGTAATGGTTTACATTGATTGATTGTTTCCTTATTATATGTGTTTCCATAATGATGTGAGTGATTTAATTAAGTATGTGGGAATTAATACTTGGTTAAATAGCATGAAAATTATGCATGCTAACATCTTGACAAGAAAACATAAAGGAGGGAAATGGTAGTTTTGCATGCTTTGTGTGAGAATTCAAATCTCTTTGAATGAGGTATGAGTGTGCATACCACTTGAGTATTTTTAAAGAATACATTTTGATTCCATTATCGGGACCTCTTTTCAAGTTATCTTCTAGGATGTTGCATGCAGATGGTGTATCGATTATCTCTAGAGAGCATTGAATGTTTGGGTAGAAGATGACCAAGATAAGTTTACACAGAGGTGTAGCACTGGACCTGATTTCAATGTATGAAAGTGGGTGGAAGATAATCTTTAGTATGAGCTATATGAGATGTTCTTTAGCATTTTCCCAGTAGAATTGTATTGGTGATTGGCAGCATACACATCAAACAAATCTTGGCATCCTGACCAAGGATTTGGATGCAGGAAGATTATCATACTCTCTTTGATGCAAATGTGGAGTGGACTAGAGTGGTATATCATTGTTGGTTAGGATTTTTTGAAATTATACATTAGATACGTAATTACCACGTACTTTTTCTAGAGGAAGTTGAGTTTAAGTTTTTATGTGAACCCAGAGGATCTTATCTACACGCGATACCCTTAGCAATCAAGATCTTTATAGTAGAACTATATTTGGAGATATTTCCTATGGCTAGATAAATCCCCACCGTATGCAAGGGTCAGGAGTAGGTGTGGAAAATTATGGCAGCCCTAGTGGAAGATAGAAAAAGAGAAGAAATATGGATCAAGTATAATGAAGCATGACAGAGGGAGATTGAGGCAACAATACGATCAAGAAGAATGATTGCTCACGAAGGTTTTGAAGCTCTCATAGAAGTCAAGGAGCCCCTAAATCATGTCCTCCCAACCTTGGGAAAACACAATAGATATTCCCCATCGGCTTCAGATGAGAATGTGTTAGAAGATAAAATGAGAACCACGGGCTCACCTAACTCATCCTAGCTACCTAGCCCTTGTGCTTGGTGTTCCAAATCTAGAGGTAGTTGAAAGATAGAGTGGTGAAGGTAATTAGGTAGATACAGGTAAATACCATTTTGTGTTGAATAAAGAAGTGCATCATACTATTAATGTGCCCATGGTAGCACAACGAGTGCCAGTGTTTGGGAATACTCTTGCAAGATTATTTTCAGGAGCGTTAATAGGGAAGTGTATTGGTGTGCAGACTATTAGAATAAATTTTTTAGGCTCTGTGACAATGTACAAAATGGGTGTCCAGTCTAGTACTACAACTAGGACACAAGGAAGTTCATCAACGAGGCCACATCCCGCAATAAGGGGTGTGGGAGTATCAGAAGGATCAAGTCAACAACCACCTGGAGGTAATCCTGGTGGAGGTTCAAGATCTGGATCTAGTGGACAAGGTCCACAACCACAACATTCACCACTAAATAAGCCTAATCAAACACCACCTCTACAACTGGACTAGACACCACCTCAAGTCTATTTTGAGATGTCACTCCATTTGCTAGAGTATAAAGGTATAGAAGATGCATCAAATCATGTGCAAAAGTGATGTTTATTATGGCACGCTAAGGGAATCAAAGCTTCAAATAGGAAGGAAAGACAATTTTCCACTACACTTCAAGGTCACGTACATATTTGTTATAGGAAGTATGACTCACATCGAGAATGTGTTGGACTATAATTATTTATGCACTACATTTTTCGCTAAGTTTACATACCAGAGTTTGAACATAAAAGCATCAGTGTGCTTGGGGATATCAATCAGGGTCTATCAGAGAGTGTAAGAGAGTATGACACGTGTTTTAAGACATTGTTTTCCAAATTGTCTTATGACATCCATCCCCAATTACACACACACTTTGGTTTTTGGGGATTATTGATTCCATTTTGAAGGGAATTATCTTATAAGACATATATTAATCCCCATTATGCATTGGAAGTAGCTCGCACACTAAAAAGTAGTCTAAAGTGTAGACATCAAAGTTATCCTTTTTGGAAGCACGAGATAGCAGCTATGGCGAAGTAGTTAGAGAATATCTCCACAAAATCCATGCATGAGACTAAAAGTGGTATATGGTGCAATTGATTATGAGGTTGAGGGACACACTAAGGATAGCTTCCCATGTAGGATAGTATGTGCATTGTTACAGTCTTGCAATATTTTCATAAGAATCATGATGTGTGGAATTTTCCTGATCTTACAGCGTATGATTTAGAAGAACAATTCCATATATTATAAAAAAACTATGTCCATACCCACGATACAGCTTATTGAATACTGATTGACCATTTACATGAAGTTGTTGAAACATGATTATGCCAGACTAGTGTGGCAAGAAGATCAAAGGAGCAGGAAGGAAAAAAATGAAGAGTGTAACAATTTGGACAATAGGAATGGAGGCTTTCGAGGATGATATCAAGTTTGAGGTCATCATGGTAGTAGAGGCAGGTTTACGTGTGGAACTTGTTATACTTGTGGGTCCCCGATTATTACCAGCATAACTATTCATATAATATAGCCTACACATGGTGTAGAAAGCAGTATAAGATAGAGTATTTTTGAGACCTATATGAGCACATGAGTAAGAAGAAGAAGAAGGAAAAAGGTGTGGGGATGATTAAATTACATCACCTGAAGGTTGATCAATGGATTCCAAAAGAAGACACGTGACCCTAAATTACACCCTTTTTGGTGACTACACGCACGAAGGCAGCATGCACACGTGAACCTATAAAGGCTAAGACCCTCATCACAAGAGAAGAAGTAATACATGTCAGGTATCCAGATGTTATGCATCAGAAGGAGGTCTATCAAGAGACTATGGGAGTGATCAGATAGTTGTAGGGTGAGATATATTTCTTAAACGAGAAGGTACAAGAATGAGAGCACACAAAGAATGTTGGGATCCTGCAAAAGGATGTGGATGATTTAAAATAGGTCTACATGATGTTTTTATAGGATAGTATCATTCCATTGTTAAGGGAATGGTTACAAGAGAAGGTAATACACACACCGAGTTGAGTGCTAGTGAAATATATTGTATACACACTTACCACCACAAAACCATGAGTATGATAAGCATATTACTTTGGATGTAGTGATTGATGGGTGGTTGGTTAGCAATATCCTAATAGATACAAGCACTAAGGTAAATGTGTTAACTTTGGATGCATGTAATCAAATGGGGAGACCAACATTATAGCCATCTTCAAATGTTTTGTATATGGCAAAAAATCGAGGGATATGCCTATTGGGGTGTTAAAGAATGCTTCCATTACAATTTAGGGGGCCAAACTTACTAGAGATTTTGAGGTATTGGAGCTTATAGAAGAAGATAACTTCCCAAGATTACTTGGTCACCCCCAGTGCTATGTGAATAATGATGACATGTGCTTTAATAAGGGATACATTAACTTTGATAATAAGGAAGGTGTGATTCGGTGGGAACATGCGCAATTAGTTAGTGACACCACTAGTGTTGTTTATGATAACTGGGACCATGGCACGTATGAAATGGTTAAGCACGAGATGAAGGGGAGAGTAACTAGGATGATCCAACTGCACATGGTAAGGCATGTGGGAAGAGGTCACTACCTAGATATATTGGTGAAGAAATGCATGAATATTTCTTACGCGCCATGGAGGAGCACTGGAAAAATGAAGGTGACCGTAGGAATATTTTGATTTATACATTGCACGGAATGAAAATGCATTGGTGGGATACACATAGAGATAACTTGTTGGGGTGGCGAGAAGTGAGAATCACCTTCTCAACAAGGTTCACTCAGAGCAACTCACCTACACATATTTGTGAATATGATGAGAAGACTCCAGCTTTAGTACACATCCATAACTTTGAGATATATAAAGCGGAATTCCTGGAGGATTTAGCACCATCTCTATGGGTGCATAAGTTATATTCCACTTTGTGTGGCTACACACGTGCGTGGTATATCCATGTTGAGCTCAAGAAAGAAACAAGAAGCTAGGGTGATATGAATACAAGTATTATTCAAACCTTTGATTACTTTTCTACTAAACCTTTAGTTCATGAAGCATTACAGATCATGAAGCACATCACATTGGGGGATATCGTGAAAACATAAGAGCTCATGATTGAGTTAATTAGTGAACTTGATTTGAGGCGTGCACAGATGCGAGGAAATAGAGGAGATACAAATGGGCTACGCCTAGAAGGAAAAGGAGAAGGTTAAAATGGTGTACCTTATTGATGATGAAGAAGTTGAAAATCTAGAGATCAATCATACGAATGGTGCACACAAGGTAATGGACATTATGGATGAAAAGGAATGCGCATATCATGCTCGATGAAGACTAAAAATGTTAACATCAGAAATGATGATGTGCCTAAGGAATCGATCATTGGGCATTATTGGTCGAACAAGAGATAGCAAATATTATTGAGCTCTTAGGAAATAGAGGAGATACAGATGGGTTCGCACCTAGAAGGAAAAGGACAAGGGTAAAATGGTGTACCTTATTGATGATGAAGAAGTTAAAAATCTGGAGATCAGTCATACAGATGGTGCACACAAGGTAATGGACATTATGGATGAAAAGGAATGCACATATCATGCTCTGATGAAGATTAAAAATTTTAACATCAGAAATGATGATGCACCTAAGGAATCGATCATTGGGTATTATTGGTCAGAATAGGAGCTAGCAAATATTATTGAGCTCTTACATGACTTACATGACTTATGTCCATAGGGTTACCATGAGTTGAAAGGCATACACCCCTCACTAGGAGAGATGAAGTTTAAGCTAAAAGAAGGTGTGTGTCTAGTCAGGAAGAGGCCTTACAAGATGAATCATAACCTGCGCATAAAAGTGGAGGAGATTGATAAAATTCTTAAGTCTAGGATTATTGAACCTATTGAGGAATCTGAGTGGGTTAGCCCCATAGTTATAAGCATCAAGAAGGATGGAAGTATCGGGATCTATGTGGATTACAAGGAACTCAATGATGTATGGGTTATAGATCATTTTCCCACCCCTTTCATAGAAGAAATCCTAGAAGGAGTTGCAGGGCGCAAGATCTATTCTTTTACATATGGGTTCTCTAGATATCACCAAGAGTGCATCGAGAAAGAGGATCAGAAGAAAAATTTCACCACTTAATGGGGATTTTTTTCATATATTTTATGCCTTTTGGATTAAAGAATGTGCTAGTAGTATTCTCATGATTTGTTATGTAATATTTTAATGATTTTATTCACAAATTCTCGCAAGTGTATTTGGATGAATTGACGGTTTATATTTTAGTCAAGGATCACTATGATAATTTAAGACTTATGTTTAAGAGGTATATGAAGTTAAGTATCTCTCTTAAGCATTTAAAAGTGTATCTTTGATACACCTTTTGGAACTATACTTGGGTATATCATTTGCAAAGAAGGATTGATGATAGACCAAGCCAAGATAGTTGTGATCTTGGGCTTAGAAGAGCCTACCAATCAAAGTGAAGTGCGTGGATTCTTGTGGAATACGAGCTACTACAAAAATTTATTAAGGGTTATGCAAAGATCATTACGCCACTGGAGGAATTTCTCAAGGCTAAAGGAAAGTTTCATTTGGGTGACACGCATCAATAGTGTTTAATACTTAAAGAAAAGATTAACTTCTCCACCTATTTTGTGGTTTCCTTCTTAGAACAAACCATTTCATGTACATGTTGATGTCTCTAGTACAATGATTGGTGCAGTCTTGGTGCAACTTGAAGAAGGTAATATGGATCATCTTATATGCTTTGTAAGTAAGAACTTGACACCCGAATATTATAATTACACTACCACAGAGCGTGAATCATTTTCTATGATTTACTCTCTTCATAAGTTTCAACAAGTACTTATTGGATACCATGTTTATCTTTTATACGAGATCATATGATGTTAAAGTACTTAGTCAACAACCCTCTTTTGCAAGGTGCATCTACATGTGGATTCTTCTTTTTCAAGAGTTTTATTTCACAATTGTTGTCAAGCTAGGTAAAAGTAATTCAAGGTGTTATCATCTATCAAGGATCAATTCTAGTGAGGACACACAAAGTATTGAGGACACAATTCATGATGTGTAATTATTCGATTGAATGGCATGCCCATAGATTTGGAATACATAGTCATGTTTTTACACACACCTTTGGATTGATGACAAAGGGGATAAAGATGTTAGATAAAAATATCTTACTATATGTGTAGTACCATATCAGCTTATTTGAGGAGACTTGTACAAGATGGATCTTGACGAATTCTTGCACCGATGTGTTCTAGAACATGAGCGTGAAGCCATTATAAAAGAGGCTCGTGGAGGAATAGTAAGTGGACACTATACATCGAGATGCGATTACATACAAGAAAATTCTAGCTGGTTTATGGTGGGAGAACTTGTATAAAGATAACAAGGCTTATGTGAAAGCATGTGACCATTATCAGCACCTTGGGAAGTCTAGACATAGGAATGAGATGCAATTGTGACCTATAACAAGCACGAAACCTTTTGAGAAGTGGGCTATTGAATTTGTAGTACATATAGCACCACTCATGCATATGATTACTTGCACATATTATTTAACAAGGTAGGTAGAGGTGGTGCCCATGAAATATTGTACTACAACCACAACAGCAAGGTTCCTTTGGGAAAACATTATTAGTAGGTATGGTTGTCCATTAAGCTTAACTAGTGATAAAGGAACTCATTTCTTGAATGAGACAATCAAAATTATATTGGCATAGTTTATTATGGCACACCATAAAAATACCCTTATCAACCTCAAGCTAATGGTACTGTAGAAGCTTTCAACAAGATCTTGGGCCAAACTTTAAAAATATTTTTGATGTTGAAAGAAAAGATTGGGATGATAAAGTGTCATCTGTATTTTGGGATTACAAGACCACTTATAAAATATTGAACAAGTCCCAACCCTTTCATCTGGTGTTTGGCACAGAGGTAGTACTACCAGTGGAGTTCTTGTTACCATCCATGTGTATTGTGTGAACAAGTGGATTAGATGATGAGCAAGTTGTTAAGAAGCGCATCGAAAAACTCATGCAATTGGATGAGTGGCACACCATTGTGCATTGGATCCAGAAGACTAAGAAGGATAGATACAAATCCTAGCATGATAGGTACATTAAGAATAAGACATTTACAGTTGGTAAGATGATCCTTCTCTATGACTCCAAATTTATGTTGCACATGATGTGGAAATTTTAAGGTGCATTAGTTTAGACCTTTTGTCATAACCAAGATACTTAAATAGGGTGCATGTCAATTCAAGTGTTGGCTGGCACCATGTTTCCTGGTTACTTCAATGGGAGTAGGCTAAATCCCTACTATAAATAAAGCTTCTTGTTGTTTGTAATAAGGTAGTATTGCCATTTAGATTATATTTCCCTTTCATGTTTTGTTTTTGTAATTCAGTGTTTGTATTCCTTGTTTTTTGTATTAAGCGTTATTGTGCACAGGAAGCTAATTACTATCTATTGAGTTCATGCACAAAAGATCGTGCATGCTTTTAGTGTGGGGTGAATCAGGTGCATATGCACAAAAAAGAGACATGTTGATGTTGGGATTTATAAGTAGATGGGTGCGCATGGGAAAGTTTATACAGGTACATATGTGAATGTGTGAATTTAGGATGCTCTCTAAAATATGTGTGCAAGAGAGAGAGGTTACAGGTGTAAAGGATGGTGATAATAGAAATTTCTCAACGGCAAGACCATGCGAGGAAGAGGCCGCACAATGTAATGTGAGGTAGGTAGTAGCAAGATGGACTACTTGGTGGAAATCTCAGAGGAAATATGTTTAGCATTGTAGGGAAGTGAACATGAGTATGTATGTGGCTTGTAATTAGTGAGCATGACAGAAGGCTACGAATGTAGTGCGTGAAAAAAAAGTAGAGAAAAGTGCAGAAAAAGAAGAAAATCATAATTAAAGCTACGGTATGGTGGTAGGTGGTGAGTAATAAATGCGAGATATTTTTGGAAATCTATAAAAAAAATGGCACTGAAGAGGGCTCATTCTTTACCTTACCTTGCGAATAATTAGGGCATTGAAGAGTGTGGAGTTGTGCAATTGTGTGCAAATTTGCAACGAAGTGTGAACAAAATAGAATAACCCATATTAAGAAAATACATGACCTATTGATTTATCTCCTTTGTGTGAAATTTTGAGGCTGAAAGGCATGGAGGTTTGGATTTTCAAAGGGGTTGTGAACTAGGGTTTGCAAAATCGTGGGTTCAACTAGGGCACCAAGTTTGAGCAATGACACAAAGTTGGTTAATAGTGATAAGTGTTTAAGAGTAAGGAAGGTAAATGAACATAGTGGTTGGCACGTTTGGATAAGAAAAAGGTTTTTAAAACACCTAGGGCACGTAAAGATTCGGTCAAGAAGAAAAATAGAGAGGAAATGACACCCAAACAAGCATCCGTTGCATGAAAACAAAGGGAAAAGGAAAGAAGAAAGAACCAGAGGTTATCGTTGAAGAGGCACCGGAAGAAATATTTTTGGAGATGCAATATCCAAAAGGTGTCATTATGGGACACGTCTAGGATTCCCACATTCGAAAGTGCAAGGTGAGTGACTATAATCATCTCTCTAATGAAAATGAGAGCCAAATAGAGAATGAGTTAGTGCATAGAAGAGAAACTAGAGGACTGTCGATGATAAACCAATTTATGATGATAAAGGGCACAAGATTCTGGAGGGTGCGGGAGTACTTCAGATTTATGAGTTTCCCTACTTGGAAAACCATGGCTCCTCTACCAATGGCTAATTTCGTGAGTCCATGAGGACTTCTTTATTTTTTAGAAGGAGGGTGCATATTACCGCACCCATGATTAGAAGAATTACAGGGTTACACAATGTTATCCCGTAAAATTGACAAGGGAAATTTTACCGATAACCATACCAAAAAAATTTTCCGATCCCTCGTTAGGGATCCCTTGCGTTCGAAACGTTGTAAAATCCCTTCTCGGGAAATCTGGTTTTTTCGAACTTAGTCTTTTGAGCCTTTTTGGTAGGCGCATGAAATTGCTATGTAACACCAACTTTGAGTGCGCCCCTTTAAAACCTTTGGCGCATGATTTTCGAGTGTCAACACACCTTTTGGTGCACCAAAGTATGTTGAGCCTTCCTGCGTGCCAAGGCGCATGCGGCTTTGTATTAGCACAACTTTTGTTGCGCCATGTTTTGTGTGTGACAAAGGGCACACATAACTTCATGTCGACATAGCTTTTGGTGCGCCAAAGGCGTGCTTAATTTCCTACTTGGAAAACGTTTTCATTCGCCAAAGGCGCACGCTTTTCCCTGTCACAACAAGAACTCTCATGCGCCCTTTAAAAGTGGGTGGCGCATTTATGACCAACTCACCTATATATATGTGTTTGCGCGCCCAAAATGTCATTTTCACTATTATTGGCACGAGCACGTGATTTTCTCGAACCTGTCGGCCCATGCCTCGTCATTTTCAACACCTTGTGGACCCGTTACAAGTTTTCACTATTTGTCAGTGAGAGGTTCTTTTCTCTTTCTCATGTTTTGCGTTTTGGTTCTTTGTGCTTGGTGGTCTGGTTTTAGTTTGTGCACGAAGTTTGAAATATCAAGATCCTCCTCCTTCTCGCTATCTTCCCATATCCCTCCCCCTCTATCCGAGATCTGCTGATAGGGAACTGTCTAAAAGCATGGTTTTATCTCCTTTTGATGAGCCATTTCATTGCCCAATAACCCTGCTAAAACAAGTGAAGAAAGAAATGGAGAAAAGCCTATTTTTCCCTTGGGCGCATCGGTGCATCCTGCAACATCATAAACAGTTGCGCCCCCATGGCGCATCTGTCCCCCTTGCAACATGATAAAAACCCGCGCCCTTGGCGCACCCATCTTGACTGCTGCAATCGCTAAACTTGCGCTCCAATGGCGCGCCAACCTTCCTTGTTGCATCCCATTTCCATGCGCCAATGGCGCACCCAACATCTATGCAACACAAGCTTTATCTGCGCCAAGTACAAATCTTTGAAGGCGCAGGCGCATCCCGATTACAATAACATCATGTTGTGTAAACATTTCGTGCGCCGCGCCATGCTCCCTTTGGCGCACGAAAAGTTCTTGTTACACAAACCTTACATGCGCCAAAGGGCGCACCAAATCCCAGTGCAACATGAAAAGTCTATGCGCCAAAGGGCGCATCCTTTCCTATGTAACACAATGTTTTCATGCGCCCTTTATAAAATGCAATCTGTAGTTTGCATGCGCCATGCGCCTTTGGCGCCAGTTTTATCCTTGCAACACCCTCTTCCTGTGCGCCCTACCTATTTAGCCCTGTAAGCTGCAATTTTCATGCGCCCTGCGCCCTGAGCCTAAAAATCTCTAACTCTTTCTTCTGCTAACATTCCAATGGAAGATCAAATGGCTAATTCAACCTTTTCGGATTGGGTCTCGCTTCTTCTTCATGCAGATCAGCAACTGAGTTTGAAAGAACATATGTCTACATCCAGCAGGAGACCCACCAAACCGAAAGGAAAGGCTAAGCTTACGGAGGAAGAAATGAAATACAAATATCAGAGGGTCAGAATGCCCGAGTCACAGGCCGAATGCAGCATGGACGTCAGAGATTCAGAATTGGGGCATATCGACATGGAGGAATTCTGGGCCAGGACTCAGAAAGTTACAAGGAGTCCATGGATGGACAAATTGATCAAGCGATGCCCTGCACTTCGCCGGAGGAATCCCCGTCAGTGCCGTCAACAATGAATTTATGATGGTGGTTGCCCAGAGTTACAATAAAGAAACAAGGTGTGTTGAAAATAGCAAGGGCGAGGTAGTCATTAACCTCACTACCCGTCATTTTGAGATCATACTCGGCATCCCTCACCACCAAGCACTTTGTGGCCATTAGCGAAGCAAGAGAGTGCATCGAGGCTGGGAAGACAATGAAGACCAATGTATGCAGCTAATGAGCGAAGTATATCTGAAAAATAAGAAGGTGGTAACCCGGTGGCCCCAAATCATCCACTGCGGTGACTTCTCGAGAAGAGCTCGGCGATATCATTACCTTCTGGAGCGGGGTCTTCGGTCTTTTCGACGCCCATTACTTCCAAAATGGATGCTACGCTACTTAGAAACAATGAACAAGAATTTTCTGATCAAGCACTTTTCTGGGGAAATTATAAGCAGCACCATCTCTCGGCGGCTACAACAATTCAAAGACCTGCGGGAGTATTCCATATGAACTCCTACGTGGTCTACGCTGCAGCGTCGGAGAGGGATTATCCAGGCCTAACGAGGAGTGGAGTTTGGCCTTAGGTCAAGATATACGAGTACTACCCAGAGTTGAAGCTGGAGAATAACATCTCCCAGTTCACAAAAGTTAACGATGTGTTTTTCTATCACATCATCTGCCTGCTGAGGCCGAACATGACTCATGGTCGTACACGACCAAAACATAGTGGCAGCCACGGAGAAATGGGGGCCCTGTTCACCCAATTTCCCACATTCACCTATCCGAGGGTGCATCAACTTTTTGGGAGAGCCAAGAGCTACCAAGGTATCTTTGGGCCTAAGCTGATTCTCTTGGGCTATCAAGGCGGCTAATCACATACCACGAAAAATGCCTGAAAAGGAAGAAGGGTGGAACTCCTTTCCCCCTCACAGTGGGCCGATACACATGCTCTACCCACCACAAGGCGAAGGAAATGTTCGCAGAGCTGGAGTTACTCAATTTGAAGCATGACTTCCCAGCCAGGCCTACCTTCGACCCAAGGAGCTGCCTGCCAAGGGCAAAGCTTGATCCAATCCATGTTCCTCAGATCGAGGATATTTATATTGACGTCCTCCATGAGGTAGAGCTCAGAAGAAAAGATCATTCTCACTAGCATTGGTAGAAATCATCAATATGGGGTAGCCATTGTCCCCAAAGGCTACCAAACAATGAAGATGAAGTAGACAAGGTATATCACGTCATGAGATGGGGACGATTGGCCCTTTCCGGCCATTGATAGAACTAAAGCTCCTCGACAATTGAGGAGAGGGTCAAGAGACTTTGCAGAGGACGAGAACATTGGTGGCGGATGAGCGGCCTAATCTACCTCGGGGTTGATTTCACAACATCCCCATTGGGCAACGCACCTCCACGATCCAAGAAGCGGCTTAAAGGCAAAGGTGTAGAAGGTGAATCCAAAGCACCATTCGGGAAGAAGCCCCGAGAGTCCTCCTTCCGTAGCACTAGAGCAGGGTAATAACTCTGGATTCGCGGAGAAAGAAGCAGAGAGGATAGTCCCATAGGCCCATCCACTCAGGATGTCGGCATTGCTACCACAACAGAGGTCCCTTCTATCCCTTCTTCTTCTCTTCCTTCCCCTCCTCGAGTGACTCAAGCGACCATCCCTTTGGTCGTGTCCTCTGTCCCTTCTTCTACTCTTTCCCCCGCTTCTTCGTCTATCTTCCTCCTCGCCGATCTGATCTGTCCTCCTCCATTTCTTCCCTCATCTCCGGGCTCCCTTCCCTTCCTATGTCTTCCGCAGCTGCAGTTTCCCTTCCTCCCGTGGACACTTCTTCGGCTATTCTCTCAATGCCGCCGCCGCGTGTCTCCACGTTTTTTCCCTCTTCTACTGTAGCTGCCTCCTCCTCTGTCTCTGGTCCTTCTTCCATAGGACCAGCCTGGATCTCTCAGCAGCTAAGCCAGCAAAAGAGAAAAGTTCCCATCACTCCGATGGACTTTTCATGATCCCACCAAAGGGGCGAAGAAGCGAAACTTCATTACACGCTTCTCTAAAAGTCTTTGCAGTGTGAGAATCATGGAAATTACATACCCCGATCCCCTCAAAGAGAAAAAGGATCTGTCTCCGACAGATTTTACTGTGACCCAAGTCACAATGGGGACATCTTCTGAAAGTCTCTAGGGGGAAGCTCTTTCCGCGGTTGACGCCCTCTGTCAAAAGCTTCAAGAGACAAAAGAAGAGAAAAGGCTACTAAAAGAGCAAAACAAATATCTGCTCCAAGCCTTACTGAGAGAAGATGGGTAGTGCACCTCCCAAGCTGCTGCCGAGACTTGAGCTTCTCACCAGGAGAAAATCAACGAATATGCCAAAATTGGTGAGCAGGGTATGGCCGTTTCCGCTTGGAGGAGCCAAATCCTCAAAGACAGCGAAAAAGTGATCGCCGAGTTCTCTGACTTGTACCTGAATATCAGTAAGGTGAATAAAGAGCTCCAAGCGCTAGCAGGGCCCATATCAGAAGAGTTGGAACATGCTAGACTGCAGCACGAGGCCTTCCAACAAATGTTCGACTGTTCAGTCGAAGATCTGGTCAAGTTCGGCGTCTTCGGCCATCCAAGGGCCCTCAACAAAATCATGTCCACTCTGGACTATCGGGTGGATCAGCTAGAATTTATTCTAGAAAAGATTGACAAAGTCAAGGAGGAAGCCCTGGATGCGATGCATCAAATGGAGCGAATTGTTCTCAACATGTCTCCAGGGTTGCTCACTCCTTCCTTTACCTTAAGGTCAGCTGATGAAACCATCCGGATCTTCAAGGAGATCACTTCTCAAGGCAGGGCGGAGGTCACATTTGACACTGAATCTATCAACAACCTGCTGGCCTGTAGGGACTTCGTCGGGTTCCTCATTGAGGCGGAAAAGGACTTTTCCAAACTCCCAGAGAAGCTCATAGATGAGCGGGAGACTTGTGAGGCAATAAGCGATAGGCACAAGGATCCTTCTCAGGATCAACTTGGGCCAATAATTAACAAGTTTTTGGAATACCGCGCTCAGTTCCATATCTCGTCACCTGAGCAGCATCAAAAGCGAGCTACCCCCTTTCGACGCGAGGATGATGACGACAGTAGCTGTCTTCTTCTTCTTCTTCTTCTTCTTCTTCTCTCTCTTCTCGACTTTCTTGTTGGAATGTCTAAAGTATGTTGATGCAAATGATGACATCATCCATGTTGCGTCATGGGATGATGTCATCCATCAAGTTGTCAAAAGTCAACATGACTTTTAGATATTTTGTAAATATCTTTGTAAATAGTTGTTGGCTCCTTTTTGCCTTCTTTCCTTCTCCTCTTCTATATATATTGGAATACTTGTTGTATTCAAGGATGAATATCTTTCAGATGAAAAGTAGAAGTGAGGAGAAAAGACTTTGAGCTTTTGTAACAGAAGAAATTATCAATACAATATTTAGACTTTGTGCTGAATACGCGTGTTGTTTGCATCAGATCTTTCTTATGTCAGATCTATGTGTTTATTCTGTTAAATTTGCTTCTATTTTATTGTCATTTATTCATCATCAGTATTGCTTTGCTCGTTTATGCAAGTAGGTTTGGCTCTGTTTACTACCATTCCCAAAACATAAACCTTCTGACCTTTCTGCTTTGGAATTCATTTCTTTTCTTCCTTCGGACCTACTCTTTCTTCATCCCCTCTTCCTTTCCTTTCTTTTCGCAGTCGGAAACACCCCTACTGGGATGAGATCCCAAACCCCCGAAGGCAGAATCTGTGAGACTTGCATAAGATTCCTGCTGGTAGAATAGCAATAAACCAATTTCGCTTTGCTGACTCAAAGAGGGGCTATGCCCTGCACACTGTTGGCTCGTTTATCCATAGATCTACCCAAGCGACAGATTTTCAGACCAACACACAGCTCAGTGTCAATGCGAGATTGTGACATATTAAGATGACAAAGTAAGAGTGGAGACTCTGCGGTGGAGATGAAATATCAAAAAGAGGGTGCACCATGGATGTTTGTAAACTCAATGACCTTGTTTCCAAGATTGGCGTGCATTTGGTAACTAAGTTGAACACACAAGAGAGATGGGACTAGGTTAATAAGAAATGACTCCACATTGCAAAGAAGATGTTTGAGGGAACAGTATACAACCTTGTTATCTTTATTGCAGAATGGATTATTGAGGAAACATGTGCGAGGTGATAGGATATTTTTGGTAGCAATCCTCCTCTCAATCATATTTGTGGAAATTAAAGTTTGAGATGTGCCCAAGGATAAGATATGGAAATACCCACACGAGAACAATCCCTTGCAAAAAGATTCACAAAGTACACATGCAATTGAATTATTAGTGCATATAAGCTAAGGGTGGATATGTGGTATAGGCCAATGCGCGAGGAATTTTAGCAAGTGGCGCATTCCTAGTGATCTTCCCACTATCTTGGAGTGGAAATCAGACTTTACGGTGTACCAACACTTCTACATTAGAAGGTTCCACCTACAGAATGACAAGAAGATACCTTGGTGTAAATTATCTCATGCTTTCATAGCGCACTTTTTAGGAATCGGTGAGCGGGTTCTTGGACATACACAAACTAAGGTTTAATGTTGATAAGGTAGATTGTGACTACCATACAATGTGCAAGATGTATGTGTACCCAAGGAAGGCAGCCTACATTGAGACCATGATATCATATGATATCAACATCAATTCTGCAACTTTGGCGGTAGGGAATGAAGAAGCGGAAAAGGTATACATCTACCTGAAGCCTAAGTTGGTCAATCATAAATATATAGAGGATGTGTTTAAGGTCCCAGAGCCACTAAAGGGTAGACAAACAGTTGGGATAAATCAAGCACGCAAGGTCACTCCTTTGAGGTTTGTAGAGGAAGAAAAGACTAAGTGCGAGGAGGAGGGAGAATAAGATAAGGAAGATTGCTCCGCACTTGACCAAGGCATCATTAGTAGGTTTAAGAGAATGTGCAAGGGGTGAGATATTGTTGTAGGACCATCAGAACCTGTGAATTCACTAGCACCCTCCCCACTTAAGCCTAGCTTTGAAAAAGAAGAAGATAAGGAAGAAAGTGGTGCATAGAGGTAATACTAACAAAGAAGAGGTAGTAGAGGATACTCTTTGGAAAAATGAATCAGAAGAAAAATAAGCCCCAATCAATGGCATAGATTAACAATGGCACAGGGAGGAGAGTGATGCATATGATGCAGAGATGTATGAGGTACATAAGGTGCATACTGAGACCATCCCGAGGGTGAAGAAGAAGAAAAAGGAGATAGAACCACGACAAGAGATGGATGATCGGGGAAGAACCAATGTGTACACCTAAGAGGAGCATTACATACCTATAGGATGGTGCACTAGTAGATGAAGGAAAAGGGATGATGTCATGCACACACCTCAATTCAACTACATTGTGGCGATGGATGGTTGGGAGGTTATGAATGCAGAAGGACCATCCATACACACAATAAAAATGTTTTTGTGGAGCATGTAGATGCATATAGATGATCTTGATTTTGAGATCACTGATAAAGCATTCCCTACGTACAAATTGAAGAAGGTACCAAAGAAACTCTTGATGGTGAGGCCAACAGAGCTTATAAATGAGCAGCCCAATAATGCTTTGAACAAGATGGCAGAAAAGGTAGCTCGAAGAAACTTGGAAAAGGAGCCACCATTAGGACTTTGCTTGAGGATAAGAGGGATAAGGCGGAACAAGATGTTAAGCATATAATTGAGGCAAATGAAAAGGTAAAGGAGCATGAAGACTGCCCTAGACATGTCCATCCATATTGCATATGATATTACAAAAGTGCGCCCTTGAGCTCAAAGATAGAACCAAGGATGAGTGTCCCTTGGCACGCACTACTTATAGGATTTAGTTCATATGCTACTATAAGAGAATCCGAGTGTGTAGGGAAGACACAAGAGGACTTGGTTGTTGAGAAGGAGAAGAATAAGAATACTATTACATGTAAGATAATAGAATATGAAGCCATGTTCCAAATAATGAAGAATGCATTAAGGAAGGAGGGATGGGCCTTTTACCATTGTCAATACCTTGACCCCATTCTCAAGGCATATACTACGAGGAATAAGAAAATTTGGTGCGTGTGTAAGCCATGAAGAAGGAAGGGAAGATTGGACGTGATGAGGTTTTAGAGAGATTGTGCGAAATGAGATTACTTAAAAAAATCAAGGATACATATGAGACAAGGCTTAAGGAGATAGGATCCCTTGTCACACAAAAAATGGATGGATTGGAAGGGTTGATATAGGGCCTCACACTAGTAATAAGGGAACTAAATCAGAAGGGAGAGGATATGACCCCTAAGAATATGATGGAGGTAACATGGTTATTCCTAGATGCACTAACTAAGGGTCTCGTAGAATGGGGTGAGTTGGAGAACACCCTCAATAAGGATTTCCCTGAACTATTATAGCTGAGTGAGGAGTAGAGATCAGTGCGCATAGGTCTATTCTTCATTCTTTTTATATGTCATTATTCTTTGTGTCCATGCATTCTTTATTCTTTTATTCATTTATATCTTGAAGGGCTAATTCGAGCACCCATTACCAAGGAGGGAAATGTATTTAGTGTGGGGTAATGTTGAGTAGGAAAAATGCCTAAGTATAAACCGCGTGTGGAAGTTTGGGACCGCGTGTAATAGAGTCACAAAGGATCATGTGCAGGAAGGAGGAAACAACAGGTAGAGGTTAGTGCCCAGACAAACATAATTTGAGACACTTAGCCATTTTTCTAAGCATGGGCTAAAAATAGACTTAGAGTTTCGATCACACAAGTGGAAAAATATCATGCAGATCATGCATGGAGGAAGCTACTAATAGGATTAAATTTATTCTTATTTGTGAGATTAATCTATTATTAAAGAATGTTGTTGTAAAATCATGCAAGCTTCATATGCATGGCTATTTTTAGGAAAGAAAGCATACATGTATTCTATTTTGAGAGAGTGCATGGGAAATGAAGGGCAATTCCCCACCCCTATATATACATGTTGTATGTCACTATTGTAGTAGTGCATAGTTATTTGAGTTCTTATGTTCTAGCAAGGTCATGATGCTACCTAGGGTTTGATGTTTGCGCACCTAGTTATGTGTTGCTCTACAATGACTTGTTTTTTATTTAGTTTCCTTGTTATGTAATGAATTCCTTTTGTAATGGATAATTTTGGTTTGATATTGGTTGTTAATGGATCTAAGGATGGTAATATAATAGTGTGATTGGTATTAGTAATGGTTTATATGTGTTTCCATAATGATGTGAGTGATCTAATTAAGTATGTGGGAATGAATACTTGGTTAAATATCATGACAATTATGCATGCTAACATCTTAAAAAGAAAACACAAAGGAGAGACCTTGTAGTTTTACATGCTTTAGGTGAGCATTCAAATCTCTACGAATGAGATGCGAGTGCACATAGCACTTGAGTGAAATTAAATACTACAATTCATTACTCACGCAACCAGGAAGATGTGAGAGCTCATCACTAAGAGCCAAGAAGGACATGAAAATGAGGTGAATAGTGATATGAAGGTGAAGATATTGGATGTTAAGACACAAGGTGTAACAATGATCCATTTAAGAAGGATGTAACTCATATTTAGTCAAGATTATCTGACCGATTCCAAGATGATTCCACTTTATAGGTCTTGATTAGACTTAGATATGTAGATGGCCTACTGATTGAAATATCTGGTTGAAGGAATTATTGTCTCTCTTTAACATGAGTAGCTAAATTACTTCTTAGGATGTTTTTGATTAAGCACTTTTTATTTAGATTTTATAAAGGAACTATTGATTAATTATTTTTGTGAAGGACCCCTACATGTTGCCCCATGCCACTAGTAAGAGATAAGGGCTCAACACCGAAGACAAAATGTAGGTGAGTAAGGGCATCTTCCTCTATTCCTAGTCTCATACTACTACTAAGAAGTATGGGCTTATCACCAAATTGTGAAGGATGAAAGGTGTAATGATTGATTTATATTTTTTATATTTTTAGATTGATTTAGCCTTGTTTGTCGATAATGTGCTTGTTAAGAAGGAACATTCTACACCCAAGTCTTAGCCACATACAAATAGTAGGACGTAAGGTTTCAACACTGTAGAGTGAGGTGGATGATCAAAAGGTCTAGGTAAATAAGTTTAGTGTTTTTGTTAAAGAGAGACATTGTTTAAAATGAGGAGTTTGCACCAGTAAGATTTGAGAAAAAATCGTATGTTGAGTTGTGGAGCTCAATTACTTCGGATTAGCATGCAATATGAAACTTGTTGGAAAATATAGTAACCGGCATCGGTTAAGGAGGGACCGGCATTGGTCAAGCAAGGAGGAACTAACATCGGTTAGGGCTAACCGGCGTTGGTTACCTGTGTGGGAGTGTTTTATTTAACTCTCGGGAATTAGATCTATTTTTAGTATTAAAGCATATCTATTGATTGTAATTGTATGGCTAAGTGCCCTAAGTTTGTATATACCTATATAAGCATGAAAGATAGGGTTTAGAAGTAAGAATTAAGAAGAACTTGTAAAATTTGATGATTATTGTGAGAATAATTGTGAGTGAGAGAATTCTTGGAGAAGAAGAAAAATCTTGAGTGAAAGATAGTATTGTACATTTGAGAGGTGTGGAAGATTGTAAATCTTAAATTGTATATCTTGTGAAAGCTTTGGTTAATAGACTAGCTTGTTTCTTGGTGGATGTAGCCCACACTAGGTGAACCACATTAAATTTGGTGTTGATTTATATCTCTTATTTTGTATAATTCTTTTGATAGAATATCCGCTTTCATTGCATGTATGTTTAGATCGATATATTATTTTATAACCTTTTGCTATCCCAACAACTAGTATCGAGCTTTGTTTGAGGTTTTATGTGTTGAAAAATTTACTTACAAAGGGTTTTGATTGAATGGGAGCTACAACAATGGCGAGAAGAAAAAAATATACAAGGTAGAGAATTTGAGCGGTGAAATCATCAATTATGACAGATCCAGATTAAGGATTATTTGTATTGAAGATATTTGTACTTACCATTGAACAAAAAGTACATACCTAAGAAGATGATTGATAAAGAACAAAATATTCTGATAAAGAAGGCTTTGGGATCTATAAGATTGAGCTTAGTAGTATTCGTGGCTTCCAATATTACAGAAGCGACATCTATAATAGATTTAATGAAATCTCTTATTAATTTATATGAAAACCTAGTACTTCAAATAAATTTTATTTGATGAAGAAACTATTTAGTTCTAAGATGCATGAAGGTGGATCTGCATTTAGTCATTTGAATGATTTTCAATCTATTGTAAATCAGTTAAAATCGGTTGATATTTTTGATGATGAAGTGAAAGCACTTTTATTCTTATGTTCTTTGCCTGATAGTTGGGATAATTTGGTAATGGCTATTAGTAATACATCATCTACTAATAATATTTTGAAGTTTGATGATGTGGTTAGTATAATCTTGAATGAAGAAATTTGTAGGAAAAGTACAGAGGAATCATCTAGGAATGCTTTTAATGTAGAAAGCAGAGGCAGATAGAAGGAGAGATTCAAAAGTAAGAATAATGAGAAATCAAGGTCAAGGGATAACATATCTAAATCCAGAGGTAAGGGAATTACCTATTGGAAATGTGGAAAGAAATGACATGCAAAGAAAGATTGTTGGTCAATAGATAAAGAGAACCAACATCTAGACATAAATAAAGAGTCAAATAAGGAGGCAAATATTACAACAGAGGTAATGCAAGATGCTCTTATTCTTTCTTTGGATAATAGAATAGAATCTTGGGTTTTAGATTCAGGAGCTTCTTTCCATGCAACCCCTAATAAGGGTTACTTCAGAAATTATGTCCAGGATAATTTTGGACATGTTTATTTGGGTGATGATGAACCTTGTAGTATTACTAGTAAAGGGGAAGTTCATCTAAAATTACATAATGGAAATACATGGGTATTGAAATATGTGAGGCATGTTCCAAGCCTCAAGAGGAATCTTCTTTCTGCAGGTCAACTAGGTGAAGTTGATTACATGGTTACATTCACATCAGACTCTTAGAAAGTCACCAAGGGTGCTTTTGTTGTGGCAAGAGGTAAGAAGGTAGGAACGTTATATTTATCTACCTATGTTACTAATTCATTTTCTATATTATCTACTTTAGATTCAGATGCATGCATGTGACATAATCGGTTAGGCCATATGAGTCAAAAAGGAATGCAGATCTTAAAGGCTAAGGGTAAGTTATCAGATTTGAAAGATTTAGATCTTGATTTTTGTGAGCATTGTATCTTTGGAAAGAAAAAGAGAGTGATATTTCTCAAAGTTGGGGCAACTAAAAAGGAGCAGAAATTGGAGCTTGTGCACTCAGATGTGTGGGGACCATCTCAAGTAGCTTCTCATGGAGGATCTTAGTATTATGTTACTTTCATTAGTAATGCTACAAGAAAGGTATGGGTTTATTGTATTAAATGAAAATATGATGTTTTTATACTTTTAAAATATGGAAAGCTCTTGTTAAGAATGAATCAAATTCAAAGTTAAAGTGCCTTAGAATTGAAAATGGTAGTGAATGATATAACAAATCTTTCAATGATTATTGTTCAGTGAATGGAATACGTAGAGAAAGGATGGTTCTAATAACAACACAAGAGAATGGTGTTGCATAAATAATGTATAGGACAATCATCGAGCGTCTTTAGAAGTATGATGATGCATGTTGGATTACCCTTGCATTTTTGGGTAGAAGAAGTTGATCTGCGATTTATTTGATTAATAGTGGGCCTTCAAGTTCACTAGATGGAGGAATACCGAGAGGAATCTTGGATTGGAAAAGAGGTAGATATTTCTTTTCTTAAATTTTTTGGTTCAAAAGCTTTTGTGCATATTGATAAGGAGAATAGGAAAAAGTTAGATGCAAAATCCAAGATATGCAATTTCATTGGTTATGGATCTGGTGATTTCGAATTCTATTTTTGTGATTTAGAGAATTCTAAAATTATTAGGAGTCGTAGCATTGAATGGAATGAAAATAGAATGTACTGAGGATCAAAATTTTGGTACCCAAGGATGAACGAGTTGAGAAGTTTGTGAATGAAAATAAACTCTCAGATTTAAAAGTAATTGTTATCCAAAATTCACCCCCCAGGGTAATTTTGATAACATGCATCAAAAAATTCAAGTCCCAGGTTGAAAAGAGAAAGTTCTGAGAAAAGGTGAAAGGCTACAAAAGGAACAAGCTTGGGCCAGAAAAAAATCATGAAAAATGGCTAAGTCCTAGTCTTCGCAACAGTCGGGACATGAGGGACGTCGAGGCGCGAATCGGCCGAAAGATCGCCAGGCGGTCTGCAGAGCACAAGGAACATCCGGGCCGTCGGGATGCGTGGGACGTGGAAAGCCGGTTCGGCCGAAGAAGAAAATTGACTAACTGCTGAGCAAAATAGTTTGGGACATTCGGGCTGTGGGAACGCGAACCGGCCGAATCGGGCGAACCGAAAGAATTTGTCCCAGACGGTCGGGATAGTTGGAGCAGGATGTATGCGAACCGGCCGAATTAGGCGAATCAGAATTTTTGTCCCAAGTAGCCTTTGGGACAAGTGGGACGAGAGGGACGCGGAAGGCGTGGATAGCCAAGAGCGAGAACCAACCAAATCATGACACATCACAAGAAGAAAATTCCAAAAGTCAAAGGGTGAGTTTTGAAGGGTCACTGAGCAATCAAAAGAGGACGTGTGTCCTATGGAGCAGGAATGCGGAGCTCGGGGAGGAGTTAGAATTTGGCTAGAAGTTCGCCCAAAAGCTAAAAGGAAAAGGTCTGCCCCATGCCCCCTGTCGACCAATCAATGCATGCCGCGTGTCCCAAGTGGCGGGGGCGCGGAGGAAAAGTAAAAAATGTTCCAAGTCATCAAAAAGTCAAAGAAAACCCACGGGACAGGGAAGGAGAGAGAATAACACATCCAATCAGATCACGACACGTGTCGTCCAGGTGGCAGAGCGCGGGAAGAAATTTAAAAATCTGTTTTCACCTGTTTTGTGCCCTAAATCTTCAGATCTCCATAACTTTCGATCCAAAGCTCAGATTTGCACGTTCTTTATATCATTGGAAAGATGGTGAAATGCTCTACATGTTTCCAGGGTCAATCTTACATTTTGGTTTAGTGTGGAGAGAGAAAGTTAAGAAATGGCTCTGACGCGTGATAATAGATAGAAGTGACGTTTCAGCGACCAGCTTTAATACAACAGACAGCTCGCCGTTTCTGCTAGACAGTCCGCCATTTTGCCAGGGTTCTCACCTGCTGCCATAATGAAATGAGTTAAATGTGACTTGGGAGTGGTTGGGGTAGATTCGAATCTCCTCTCTCTTCCCTCTCTCTTTCTTCCTATATATTGTACAGAGGGGCTTCTTTCAAAATAATGACAAGTTGTTCATCTTTTCTGCTCTGCCCTCCCTTCTTTTTTTTTTTCCAGGGTTGAAAATGGAGTTCGAACCTCCTCCCTTGCTCTGTAATAGAATTTTGCCTTTTACTATTGAAATGATGTTCTGTGCAAACTTCTGGAGCAACAAAAACGTGTTTTGTGATGCATTTGTCCATCCTTACTCGTTCATTTGCTTGTTTTCTTCTTGCCTCTCTTCATTGCAGGTATTTGTGCATGTTCTGATGTTCATTACAGGTCTGGAGCTGTGTTCACGGAGTTTTGGGGTATTTTCTGTGTGAAATCTATCTTTGGGCCTGTGATGCATCTGTCCATCCTTCCCATTGCTCACCTCTCCTTGTCCATGGCAGTTTTGATAGATGTTCAACATTCTCCTTCTCTGGTGTATCACCGTTTTAGTGTATGCTTTTGTTGTTTTTCCCTTTTCTCTCTCTCTCTCTATCTCCTTGGCATGGTTAGATTAGGTTTAGATTAGCTTACCTGCACTTTGGAATAGCTTGTGGCGAGTAGTTTAGGAGTAGAAACCAGCCTTTTGGAGATTCCTCTCTCGGTTTACAAGTCCCACGCTTGGAGAGAGGTTTCCATGTTGTGCAATCACACTGGATGCTAGAGTGATCAACTTAGAAGCCGATCTACATCCGGGGATCTTTGTGAGTCTGCAACAATAGTTCTGGCACGCCCGGTGGGAGATTAGAGCTCTTCCATTTCATATTTTGCAGGTTGGTGTGTTCCTATGAAGATTTCAGCCTTTGGAGGCACTTGCAAACACATCTGGCGACTCCATCTGATCAGCAACTCATTTCTGAAGTTGCAGACCCATTTTCCATCCATTTCCTTCCATATTTCTTTCCATCTCTTTCATTCTTTTCCATTCCATGAGGTTGTGCAATCATGACTTCATTTCCATCATGGAATTCACATCAACAACAGCAGTATATTCCACCTCCAACATGTTTTACAAATCCTCCAAATCATCCTTTTGAGCAAATTCAAGATCAGTATGCATACCCATATGAGCAGCAATGCCAAAGTCAGTTTGGCTATGGAGCTTTCCAAGAGCAAGAGTATGCATATAATAAAGACCATCAGATCCAAGACGTTGGTTTGTTGGAGAAAATCCAAAAGATGGAGGTAGAGATGGTGCGATCCAGATAATGCTCAAATGAGAGCTTTGAGAATTGGTTACTGAGGACTCCTTTTCCATGGGGAGGCCCTTTTCCAAGACACTTCAGCTCAAGAGAAGATGGACTTCATGATAAAGATGCTGCCCTAACTTGCACAATGGACAGCAGAAATAGAGGCCTATACATTCGGTGTTGAACAACCTTGTCAATGGGTAATTTCTACACCATCATCTGGTTTTTTTCTTCCCATTACTCAAGCAAAGCATCATCTCATTTGGACTTACAAATTTTAAACTCTCCATCTGCAGTCCCAAATGTTGATCCCATGTCTCCACCTCTTAGTCTTCCACCACACCTCAATTCTTCTTTCCTTTTCCCTTCCAAACAGTCATCCTCTCCACAAGAGCTAAAAGAAATCACCCCTCCTCTTGCATTCCCAATTCCATGTGGGGAAGAAGAAATTGCAAAAATCAGTCATCAAGGACAGCAAGAGGAAGAGCCAAGAAAAGAAGAAATGATAAAGATCTTAGTAAGTTTGGTTGCCAAGTTTGGTATGACAAAGATCCCCTTGATGGTCAAACCTACAGAAGAGGCTAAGGTTGAACAAATAGTGGTCAGGGATGATTTTGTTGCAGCAGAAGAAGAAGTTCTTGCAGTCCCAACTTGTCCTCTAGAGCAGCAGATTGAAGAGTTTGACTTGACAAACTTCATGCTAGAGGAGGAGCTCATTCAAGAGCAAGATTATCTTCGAACATTGGAGGAAGGAGAAGCTGCTCCAGATCTAGCAGCAGAGGAGCACATTCTAGCTGTGGAGGAGAAAGTTGCAGATCCAAGAGCTCTGAGCACAAAGCAGGCTACAGGAGAACCTTCAGTTCTTCTTTCTACTTCACCTCTCTCAAGTTCCAGTGCTGAAGAGGAGTTTGACCTCTCAAACTCAATGTTGGAGGGAGAAAGAAACCATGGTGGTCAAGTTACAGATCAAGAGGACACCATGGAGGAAGTTGAACATTTGCAGCAGGACAGCCATGAGGCAGTTTATCTATCAGATTTGGAGGACTGTTTTGATGGAGAAGAGCCGGTTGAGTTTCCACCATTCTCTCTTTCATCATCCACATTCCAAACACAAGAGTCTGTTGTCATGAAGGAGAACATTCATTTGCAGCAGCCTGCATCTTATAACAGCTCTTCGGAATCAAGATTGGAAGATTTTAATCTTTCATGTTCTTCATTGGAGGAAGAGAAAGGACAAAGGAATTTCACCATTGCTTCCACACCATCCATTGAGGGTCTACAAGAAGACTCCACTTTTGGAGTTGAGAATCAGAGCTATGGGCATATCAAACGGATCGGACCTTGCCCAATCAGGTATTTGGCTTCATTGGAGCCAAAGGAGAAGTCACAACCAGTCATGCTTGCTTCTGAGCATGAGGGTGAGCTACAAAGTACCAAGGATCAGCTATCATACCCCTTCAATCAAATACGAGCAACTAAAGGAGGTATTGAATTTTCCTTGGTGATACCTTGATGATTTGGGTGGAATACCGACTTCTTGTTGATTTTCCACTCATCCCAACAGCCATGATCAGCTCCAAATCAATTGCATGGCTGCCACTTTTGAGAAAGGGAAGCTATTTCTCACAACCAATTGCAGGGTTTGTTTAGCTTTCCCTTTGCTCCCAGTTAGAGTAGAGTAGGTAGGTTTGCTTTCATAGAAGAAGTGCTTGTGCACACTCTGCATGTTCCATTTGGAGCATGTATGATTTTCAATTCTATACATAGTTTTGGTCTTGCTGGTTTCTGCTCTCTTGTGATTCGTTTGATGGCATTTTGGTGAGAACAACTCCATGTCTGGTGGGTTTCAAGTGGCTCAGAGGGAGGTTTTCAAAGTTCAGATCAGTTGTAGGTTACAACTCATGACTCCATGCCCAATGGATGCTTCAGGCAACTGGTAACTTCATCTAGCAGGCAGATGACCCCACTGAGTCGCCAAATTGTTATCCAAAATTCACCCCCAGGGTAATTTTGATAACATGCATCAGAAAATTCAAGTCCCAGGTTGAAAAGAGAAAGTTCTGAGAAAAGGTGAAAGGCTACAAAAGGAACAAGCTTGGGCTAGAAAAAATCATGAAAAATGGCTAAGTCCTATTCTTCGCAACAATCGGGACATGAGGGACGTCGAGGCGCGAGGTGGCGAAAGATCGCCAGGCGGTGCGAGCACAAGGAACATCCAGCCATCGGGACGCGTGGACGCGAAAAGCGGTTCGGCTAAAGAAGAAAATCGACTAGCTTCTTGAGCCAAAAGCAGATTTGGGACATTCGGGCCGTAGGAACCCGAACCGGTGAATCGGGCGGCCGGAAGAATTTTTCCCAGATAGTCCGGGACAGTTGAAATATGATGTGCGCGAACCGGCCAAATCGAGCGAATCAGAAGTTTTGTCCCAAGTAGCACGCAGGACAAGTGGGACAGAGGGACGAGGAAGGCGCGGATAGCCGAAAAGCGAGAACCAACCAAATCATGACACGTCACAAGAAGAAAAGTCTAAAAGTCAAAGGGTGAGTTTTAAAGGGTCGGCCAGGCAATCAAAAGAGGACAGTGTCCTATGGAGCAGGAATGCGGAGCTCGGGAGGAGTTAGAATTTGGCCAGAAGTTCACCCAAAAGCTAAAAGGAAAAGGTCTACCCCGTGCCCCCTGTCGACCAATCAATGCATGCCGCGTGTCCCAAGTGGCGGGGGCACGGAGAAAAAGTAAAAAATGTTCCAAGTCATCAAAAATTCAAAGAAAACCCACGAGATAGGGAAGGAGAGAGAATAACACATCCAATCAGATCATGACACGTGTCGTCCAGGTGGCAAAGCGCGGGAAGAAATTTAAAAATCCGTTTTCGCCTGTTTTGTGCCCTAAATCTTCAGACCTCCATAACTTTCGATCCAGAGCTCAGATTTGCACGTTCTTTATATCATTGGAAAGCTGGTTAAATTCTCTACACGTTTCCAAGGTCAATCTTACATTTTGGTTTGGTTTGGAGAGAGAAAGTTAAGAAATGGCTCGACCGCGTGATAATAGATAGAAGTGACGTTTAGTGACGGTTTAATATCTGACAGATGACTCGCCATTTACGCTAGGCAGTCCCGCCATTTTCCAGGATTCTCACCTGCTGCCATAATGAAATGAGTTAAATGTGACTTGGGAGTGGTTGGGGTAGATTCGAATCTCCTCTCTCTTCCCTCTCTCTTTCTTCCTATATATTGTACAGAGGGGATTCTTTCAAAATAATGACAAGTTGTTCATCTTTTCTGCTCTGCCCTCCCTTCTTTTTTTTCTAGGGTTGAAAATGGAGTTCGAACCTCCTCCCTTGCTCTGTAATGGCATTTTGCCTTTTACTATTGAAATGATGTTCTGTGCAAACTTCTGGAGCAACAAAAACGTGTTTTGTGATGCATTTGTCCATCCTTACTCATTCCTTTGCTTGTTTTCTTCTTGCCTCTCTTCATTGCAGGTATTTGTGCATGTTCTGATGTTCATTACAGGTCTGGAGCTGTGTTCATGGAGTTTTGGGGCATTTTCTGTGTGAAATCTATCTTTGGGCCTGTGATGCATCTGTCCATCCTTCCCATTGCTCACCTCTCCTTGTCCCATGGCAGTTTTGATAGATGTTCAACATTCTCCTTCTCTGGTGTATCACCGTTTTAGTGTAGGATTTTGCTATTTTCCCTTTTCTCTCTCTCTCTGTCTCCTTGGCATGGTTAGATTAGGTTTAGATTAGCTTGCCTGCACTAGAATAGCTTGTGGTAGGTATTTTAGAAGTAGGAACCAGCCTTCTCTGGAGATTCCTCTCTCGGTTTTACAAGTCCCATGCTTGGAGAGAGGTTTCCATGTTGTGCAATCACACTGGATGCTAGAGTGATCAACTTAGAAGCCTGATCTCGCATCCGGTGGGTCTTTGTGAGTCTATAACAACAATAATGCCAAAAGGGTTACGCGATGAATCGATTTGATTGACCCCTAACTGACATCGGTCAACTGAACCGGTATCGGTTATAGAAGATCCCAACCGACATCGGTTAGCGAGATCCGATGTCGATTCTGGTGATCGGTGTCGGTCAGCGATGATTTGGATACAAATGTCTAGGAGGTCCAGAATGAGCCTCTGGTACCCCAAACTCCTGTGAGAAGGTCACAAAGGGTAAGTAAACCTCCAAAGAGATTTACACCTTCTTTATTTTATTTATTATTGACTAATAGTGATGAACTAGAAATTTTTGAAGAAGCAATGCAGGATAAGACTCACATCTAATGGGAGCATGGCATGGATGAGAAGATGGACTCCTTAGAACATAACCAGACTTGGGATTTGGTTAATTTGTCGGAAGGTAAGAGGATATTGTAGAATAAGTGATTTTACATGATCAAGGAAGAAGAGGGTGGATAGAAAAGGTACAAGGCAAGGCTTGTGGTACAAGGCAAGGCTTGTAGTAAAAGGATTTTCACAGAAATTAGGTATTGACTTTGGTGAAATATTTTCTCCTATTGTAAAGATGACTTCTATTCCTACTATATTGAGTTTAGTTGCAGTACATGATTTGCATTTAGAGAAACTAGATGTGAAGACATTTTTTCTTCATGGTGATTTGGATGAAGAGATTTATATGCAGTAGCGCTTGGGTATGAAGTCAAGGGTAAGGATAAATCAGTGTGCAAGTTGAAAAAGAGTCTATATGGGCTCAAGAAAGCTCCAAGGCAATGGTACATGAGGTTTGATAGTTTCATGCATGAGCATGGTTATTTGAGATGTGAATCTGACCATTGTGTTTATTTCAAGAAGCTTGAAAATGGGAGATATATTATTTTGTTATTGTATGTGGATGATATGTTTATTACAGAATCTAGTATGCAGGATATTGGTGAGCTTAAGGGAAAGTTAGCTCACACATTTTCTATGAAGAATTTAGGAGCTACAGAAAGAATACTTGGCATGCAAATACACAAAGACAAGAAGAACAAGAAATTGTATTTGTCTCGGGAGGATTATATCTACAGGGTGTTAGAAAGGTTCAAGATGCAGAATGTAAAAATTTATAGTACACCTATGGCCGGACACTTCAAATTGAGCAAAGATAAGTGTCCATCATCACATGAGGAGGTCAAATAAATGACATGAGTGTTATATGATTCAGAATTTGTGAGTCTCATGTATGTTATGGTTTGTCCCAGACTAGGTAATGGGATTTGTTAGTAGATATATGGCCAATCCAGGTAAAGAGCATTGGAAAGCATTCCAATGGATACTCAAGTATTTGAAAGGGACATCTAACATGTAGTTATGCTATGGAGGTTCGGATATTTCATTATGTGGCTATGTTGATTTAGATATGGCTAGAGATCTAGATGGTAGGAGGAGCACTACTGGATATATTTTCACATTAGGTGGGACAACACTTAGCTGGATTTCAAGATTGCAGAAGGTTACAGACTTTGTCTACTACATAGGCAGAGTATGTTGTAGCTACAGAGGCTAGCAAGGAGATGATATGGATGAGTAGGTTCATGAAAGAGTTGGGAAAGGATCAAGATGATTGCAAATTATTCAGTGAAAGTCAAAGTGCAATTCATTTGGCAAATAAATCATCGTTTCATTCTAGAAAGAAACACATTCAATTGAGGTATCACTTCATATGGAAGGTATTGGAGGATGGACAGCTAAAATTGGAGAATATTCATATGAGTGAAAACCTTATAGATATGCTAACAAAGCCATTACCAAAGGATAAGTTGGAGCTACACTCCACTTCTACTGATCTTTGAGTTTGAGACTTGAAGAGGAAGAAAAAAGCTAAGGAAGGTTCAAAGAATGACGTTGTATAGGTATGATAAAGTAATTAATCTCCAAGTGGGAGATTATTGAGTTGTGGAGCTCAATTACTTTGGATTAACATGCGATATGAAACTTCTTTGGAAAATACGATGGCGACATCGGTTAAGGAGGGACCAGTATTAGTCACCTATATGTTGGGGAATTGGTCGGGAAAGAAGGAATCGACATCGATTAGGGCTAACCAGTGTCGGGTTACTGTGTGTGAGTGTTGTTAGGGAAAAATCACAGCACCCCTGGACGCACATCAGGCTTCTAGGTTGATGTTCAGGCATCCAGTGTGATTGCACAACATGGAAACCTCTCTCCAAGCGTGGGACTTGTGAAACCGAGAGAGGAATCTCCAGATTAGAGGCTGGTTCCTCAAACTCCTCTGATTTAGATCTATATTTTGCAAAACTACAGAGGTTTAGATCCTAATCCTATTCTAACTTGCAAGGAGACAGGGGCAGAAGTGCAAAAATTGAAACTAACTAAAGATGGTGATGCACCAAAAGGAGAATGTTGGACATCTATCAAAACTGCCATGGGACAAAGAGAGGTGAGCAATGGGAAGGATGGATAGATGCATCACAGGCCCAAGGATAGATTTCACACAGAAAATGTCCCAAAACTCCATGAACACAGCTCCAGACCTGCAATGAACATTCAAACATGCACAAATACCTGCAATGAAGAGAGGCAAGAAGAGAACAAGCAAAAACGAGGAAGGATGGACAGATGCATCACAAAACACGTTTTGTTGCTCCAGAAGTTTACACAGAACATCATTCCATTAGTAAAAGGCAAAAACGCCATTACAGAGCAAGGGAGGAGGTTCGAACTCCATTTTCAACCCTAGAGAAGAAAAGAAGGGAGAGCAGAGCAGAAAGAATGAACAACCTCTTTTCAAAATGAGCCAAATCTGGCTTTTACATTGCATGGGTCAAGCCCAGGGGACAAAAACGTAGGAAAACGCGCAAGCCCATTCCTCATGACTACAGGTGCATTAAATTGGCATGGGGGACCTTACAAACCCATACCCTGTTACCTTGACCGGATTACAGGAGAATGCGACCCATTCTGCATTAAATCTGGTCGCTGGAATGTCATTTCTGGCCATGAACACGCATCAGAGCCGTTTCTCAATTTTCTCTCTTCAGACTGCACCAAAACTCGAGATTGATCCCAGAATCGTTTAGAGAATTTCACCAGCTTTCCGTTGATATAAAGAACGTGCAAATCCGAGCTCTGGATCGAAAGTTATGGTGATCTGAAGAATTAGGGCACGAAACAGGCGAAAACGGATTTTGAAATATTTTCCGCGCTCTGCCACCTGGATGACACGTGGCAGGCTCTGATTGGATGAGCAATTCTCTCTCCTCCATCTTTCGTGGGCTTTCCTTTGAAATTTCCTTGTGGGGCCCTTTACTGGGACACGTGGCACTATCCCATTGGTTCGGGCTGACCCTTTAAAACTTGCCCTTTGACTTTTGACTTTTCTCCTTGAGACACGTGGCATGATCTGGTTGGTTCTCGGCCCTGCCGGCTCTTTCGCGCCCTTCGCGTCTTTTCATCCTGGATGTCCCAAATGCTTAGTGCTCTTGTCTTGTGCGATTTGTGCGAACCGTCCGGTTCGCGTCCATTTGTCCCAAATGTCCCACTTTGCTTTGGACTGCCTCGACCTTTTTCGCCCGGTTCGGCCGGTTCGCGTACTCGCGGCCCGCTTGTCCCATTGTGTTTCAGACTGTTTGTGCTTATTTCACCCGGTTCGGCCGGTTCGCGCCTTTTTGTCCCAGATGTCCCAATTGCTCCTAGGACTAGGACTTAGCCGATTTTCACCATTTTTTCTGGATCAACCTTCTTGCCTTCTGCAACCTTTTCCCGCATTTTCTCAGAGCTTGCTCCTAACTACAGACGGGGAGAGTTAGAAAAATATCTGAGAGAACCTCGAAACATGATGTTTGCTCTGAATCAATCAATGTGCCTGGGACTTGAATATTCTGATGCATGTTATCAAAATTACCCAGGGGGGGTGAAATTTTGACAACAGTTTGGCGACTCAGTGGGGTCATCTGCCTGCTAGATGAAAAGACCAGTAGCCTGAAGCAATCCATTGGGCATGGAGTCATAAGCAAGCCTGAAAACTGATCTGAACTTGAAAATCTCCCCTCTGAGCCACTTGGAAACCACCGGGCATGGAGTTGTTCTCACCAAAACCACTGAAATGAACTGTGCCAGAGCAAAACCAGCAACACCAAAACTATGTACAGAACTGAAAATCATACATGCCCCAAATGGAACATGCAGAGTGCGCACGAGCACTTCTTCTACTGAAAGCAAATCTACCTACTCTACTCTAGCTGGAAGCAAAGGCAAGCTAAACAAACCCTGCAACTGGTTGTGAGAAATAGCTTCCTTTCTTCAAAATTGGCAGCCATGCAATTGATTTAGCGATCATGGCTGTTTGGATGGATGGAAAATCAACAAGAAGTGGTCTTCTATCCAAATCATCAAGGTATCAAGTTGAAAAATCCAATACCTCTTTTAGTTGCTCTGCATTTGGATTGGAGAGGTATGGCAGCTGATCCTTGGTACTTTGTAGCTCATCCTCATGCTCAGAAGCAAGCATGACTGGTTGTGGCTTCTCCTTTGGCTCCAATGAAGCCAAATACCTGATTGGGCAAGGTATGGTCCTTTGAGTATGCCCATTGCTGTGATTTTCAACTCCAAGAATGGAGTCTTCTTGTAGACCCTCTTGAATGGATGATGTGGAAGAAATGGTGAAATTCTTCTGTCCTTTCTCTTCCTCCAATGAAGAACAGGGAAGATTAGAATCTTCCAATTTTGATTCCAAAGGGCTGCTATAAGATGCAGGCTGCTGTAAATGAAAGTTCTCCTTCATGGCAGCAGGCTCTTGTGTTTGGAATGTGGATGATGAAAGAGAGAATGGTGAAAACTCAACCGACTCTTCTCCATCAAAACAGTCCTCCAAATCTGACAGGTAAACTGCATCATTGTTGTCCCGCTGTTCGTGTTCAACTTCCTCCATGGTGTCCTCTTGATCTGCAACTTGACCACCATGGTTTCCTTCACTCTCCAATATTGAGTTTGAGAGATCAAACTCCTTTTCAGTAATAGAACTTGAGAGAGATGAAGTGGAAAGAAGAACTGAAGGTTCTTCTGTAGCCTGCTTTGTGCTCAAAGCCCTTGGATCTGCACTTTTCTCCTCCACAGCTAGAATGTGCTCCTCTTCTTTTGGATTTGGAGCAGCTTCTCCTTCCTCCAATGTTTGAAGAGAATCTCGCTCTTGATTGAACTCCTCCTCCAGCATGAAGTTTTTCAAGTCAAACTCTTCAATTTGTTGCTCTAGAGGACTAGTTGGGACTGCAAGATCTTCTTCTCCAACAAAATCAGTCCTCACCACCATTTGTTCAACCTCAGCCTCTTCTGTAGGCTTAACCATCAAGGGGATCTTTGTCATCCCAAATCTAAGAGCCCAACTCTTCAGACTGTCTGTCACTTCTTTTCTTTTTGGCTCTTCCTCTTGTTGTCCTTGATGACTGATTTTTTCAATTTCTTCTTTCCCACATGGAATTGGGGATGCAAGAGGAGGGATAGGTTGAAACTCAACTGATTTGAAAATTTTGTGTGGTGGTGGAGGCGGTGAAACCTCTTGTTTCTTTGGAGGAGGGGGTATTTCTGTTAGCTCTTGTGGAGGGGATGACTGTTTGGAAGGGAAAAGGAAAGAAGAATCGAGATGGGGTGGAAGACTAGGGGATGGAGGGATGGATTCAACACATGGGACAGCAGATGCGGAGTTTAAATGAGATGGTGCTGCTTGAGTAATGGAAAGAGAAAAACCAGATGATGGTGTAGAACTTACCCATTGACAAGGTTGTTCAACAACAAGTCTGTAGGCCTCTATCTCTGCTGTCCATTGTGCAAGTTGGGGCAGCATCTTTATCATGAAGTCCAGCTTCTCCTGAGGGCTGTAGTGCCTTGGAAAAGGTCCCACCCATGGACAGGGTGCTCCATAACCGATTCCAAAAGCTTTCATTTGTGCTTGAGCCCTGGACTGCACCATCCCCACCTCCATCTTTTGGATTTTCTCCAACAGACCAGCATCTTGGATCTGATGGTCTTCATTGTATGCATACTCTTGCTCTTGGGAAGCTTCATTGTGAAACTGACTTTGGCACTGCTGTTCATATGAGTATGCATGCTGATCTGGAGGATTTGTAAAACATCTTGGAAGTGGAAAATACTGCTGTTGTTGTAAATGTGAGTTCCATGATGGAAATGAAGTCATGGTTGCACAACTTCATGGAATGGAAAAGAATGAAAGGGATGGAAAGAAGGATGAATGAAAAATGGATGGAAATGAATGGAAAGGAAGGTCTGCAACTTCAGAGATGGTTGTTGACCAGATGGAGTCGCCAGATGTGTTTGCAAGTGCCTCCAAAGGCTGAAATCTTCACAGGAACACATCAACCTGTAAAAGATGAAGTGAAAGACCTCTAAGGTCCCACCGGGCGTGCCAAAACTGTTAGGAAAAATCACAGCACCCCTGGACGCACATCAGGCTTCTAGGTTGATGTTCAGGCATCCAGTGTGATTGCACAACATGGAAACCTCTCTCCAAGCGTGGGACTTGTGAAACCGAGAGAGGAATCTCCAGATTAGAGGCTGGTTCCTCAAACTCCTCTGATTTAGATCTATATTTTGCAAAACTACAGAGGTTTAGATCCTAATCCTATTCTAACTTGCAAGGAGACAGGGGAGAAGTGCAAAAATTGAAACTAACTAAAGATGGTGATGCACCAAAAGGAGAATGTTGGACATCTATCAAAACTGCCATGGGACAAAGAGAGGTGAGCAATGGGAAGGATGGATAGATGCATCACAGGCCCAAGGATAGATTTCACACAGAAAATGTCCCAAAACTCCATGAACACACTCAGGACTGCCGATGAACATTCAAACATGCACAAATATACTCAATGAAGAGAGGCAAGAAGAGAACAAGCAAAAATGAGGAAGGATGGACAGATGCATCACAAAACATGTTTTGTTGCTCCAGAAGTTTGCACAGAACATCATTCCATTAGTAAAAGGCAAAAACACCATTACAGAGCAAGGGAGGAGGTTCGAACTCCATTTTCAACCCTAGAGAAGAAAAGAAGGGAGGGCAGAGCAGAAAGAATGAACAACCTCTTTTCAAAATGAGCCAAATCTGGCTTTTACATTGCATGGGTCGAGCCCAGGGGACAAAAACGTAGGAAAACGTGCAAGCCCATTCCTCATGACTACAGGTGCATTAAATTGGCATGGGGGACCTTACAAACCCATACCCTGTTACCTTGACCGGATTACAGGAGAATGCGACCCATTCTGCATTAAATCTGGTCGCTGGAATGTCATTTCTGGCCATGAACACGCATCAGATCCGTTTCTCAATTTTCTCTCTTCAGACTGCACCAAAACTCGAGATTGATCCCAGAATCGTTTAGAGAATTTCACCAGCTTTCCGTTGATATAAAGAACGTGCAAATCCGAGCTCTGGATCGAAAGTTATGGTGATCTGAAGAATTAGGGCACGAAACAGGCGAAAACGGATTTTGAAATATTTTCCGCGCTCTGCCACCTGGATGACACGTGGCAGGCTCTGATTGGACGAGCAATTCTCTCTCCTCCATCTTTCGTGGGCTTTCCTTTGAAATTTCCTTGTGGGGCCCTTTACTGGGACACGTGGCACTATCCCATTGGTTCGGGCTGACCCTTTAAAACTTGCCCTTTGACTTTTGACTTTTCTCCTTGAGACACGTGGCATGATCTGGTTGGTTCTCGGCCCTGCCGGCTCTTTCGCGCCCTTCGCGTCTTTTCATCCCGGATGTCCCAAATGCTTAGTGCTCCTTGTGCTGATTTCGCGCGAACCGGCCGGTTCGCGTCCATTTGTCCCAAATGTCCCACTTTGCTTTGGACTGCCTCGACCTTTTTCGCCCGGTTCGGCCGGTTCGCGTACTCGCGGCCCGCTTGTCCCATTGTGTTTCGGACTGTTTGTGCTTATTTCACCCGGTTCGGCCGGTTCGCGCCTTTTTGTCCCAGATGTCCCAATTGCTCCTAGGACTAGGACTTAGCCGATTTTCACCATTTTTTCTGGATCAACCTTCTTGCCTTCTGCAACCTTTTCCCGCATTTTCTCAGAGCTTGCTCCTAACTACCTGGACAGGAGAGTTAGAAAAATATCTGAGAGAACCTCAGAAACATGATGTTTGCTCTGAATCAATCAATGTGCCTGGGACTTGAATATTCTGATGCATGTTATCAAAATTACCCAGGGGGGGTGAAATTTTGACAACAAGTGTTTTATTTAACTCTCAGGAATTAGATCTATTTTTTGTATTCAAGTAGATCTATTGATTGTAATGTAAGGCTAAGTGCCCTAAGTTTGTATACGCCTATATAAGCATGAAAGATAGGGTTGAGAAGTAAGAATTAAGAAGAACTTGAAATATTTGATGATTATTGAGATAATAATTTTGAGAGAGAGAATTCTTGGAGAAGAAACAAAAGCTTGAGTGAAAGACAATAATGTACATCTGAGAGATGTGTAAGATTGTAAATCTTCAATTATATATCTTGTGAAAGCTTTGGATAATAGATTGGCTTGTTTCTTGGTGGATGTAGCCCACACTGGGTAAACCACATTAAATCTAGTTTTCATTTATAGCTCTTATTTTGCATAATTATTCTGGTAGAATATCAGCTTTCATTGCATGTATGTTTAGATCTGATATATTATCTATACAACCTTGTGTTAACCCCAACATCATAGGTAAAAAGATATGAAATGGTAGAAACTATAACAGAGATGAGACACACAATTCCCAAGAGGAACAAGTTTAACATGTGTCTGATAGGTGAAGAATGTGAAGATATGATAATGGTATGATTAATATATCTACCAACAAATGGAATGCTTAACATTATTTTCATTTTCTTTTCCTCTTTTTTATTTTCAAACAATGCTTTCAGCAAAGATTTAATATGTAGTTTTCTTTTCTTTTTATGCGCCTGAATTTCTCTTAGTTTTGATAGATGAGATATTGTGATGGACTCATCAGGAAAGAGGTCCATGTCTATGAAAATGGAATGGTCCTAAATTACAAGATTTGGGTGGACGAGGTCCAAATCAAAGGAGATGATCAAAATATTTTCGATGAATTATAGATGGAAGTAGTCTGAATTTACGAGACTTGGGTAGACGAGGTCCAAGTCAAAGGAGAGTATCCTAATATTTGAGAAGTCTTGATTTACGAGACCTGGGAAGACAAGGGCCAAGTCTACAGAATGAATCAAAAGATTCGATGAGTCTGAGATATAAAACTTGGGAGGACAAGGTCCAAGTCAAATGATGTGTGATTAGATAAGTCGCAACGAGATTGAAAGACCTATGTGATGTTAGAAGAATATTTTTGATGTGGGAAAATCTTTGAGTTTCACATTTATTCATGAGTGAAAGAATGTAAGGAATGAAGGATTGATCCCTAGATGAACACTCGAGGATCATTATATGCCGTAGAGAGAAAATATTCAATGTTTCTTCGTCGAGGTTGTGGATTAATTTATTTGATGAAATATTGACAATTAAATCTTGACAAGGTTGTGTAAGGATATTCTTGGGTATACGTAACTCATCGAGTGTATGCATGTATGTGTCTTGGCATGTAAGGGTCATTGTTGATGAGATTCCTACAAGGGTGATTATTTGAGGCATTACGGACATGTAAGGTTGCGTTGTCGCAAGTGTCCAAACTTTTTATGGTTGTGCTTCTACAACAAGACTAGGGATGTTGGCATAGGAGCCGGCAGTGGAAGAATAGAATCAATATCAATGGTGCTTGATGATGGACCCTCTTCTGTAGAGACTACAGTGATATCAATGGTTGAAAGAGATTCTTGAAGTAAATTCAAGCTCTCATTTGATGTTCGAAGATTGTTGTCCAAAACAAGTTCAATGTCTATTTGGACTAAAGGAAGAAAATATGTAGAAGAAATGGATTGGTTATGATTTGGAAATACCCGGCCTTCGTCATCATGATCTCATTGATTGTTAGAATGTACAAGAGGTTGGAAAAAGTTGAACTCTTCTCGAGAAGTTGTGGTAGTTGACATGTCATCATTTGTGATGGATTTTTCAAACTCTACAAATATTTCTCCATTTTCAAGTAAGTCTTAGATGTAATTCTTAAATTACACACATTTATCTGTAGGATGGCCATCAATGTGATGAAAGTCACTGTATGTGTTAGGTTTTACCAATATGGCTTCAGTTCCCCTTAAGGAAAGGGCATTGTGATTGGATATCTGATCATCTTAGCCTCTTTTAGTTGATGAAGACACTAGAGAGATTCTCTCCGAGGGGTGTAAACTGACGTTTAACTTTGCATGGAGTAGTGTCTTTGCTAGGTTATATGATTGGATTTTTATTTATTTTACATGCATGTTATGCATATTGTGATTATCCATGACACCAACATTGATGACATTGTGGTTGTGATTAACATACCTAGACTTGTCATGATTAGTGCTAGTGTGGTTATGATTTTAGGATTGTCATTGTACCCATGGTTGTGAGAATGAGGCTTGATCGATCCTTTAGTAATGAGGGATTTTTCTCTTTGATTCAAGATTACTTTAGAGTCAAAATTAAAAGACAAATGTTTGACTAACTTCTCGAGAGGTCCGTGATGGTGGTGATAGATCCCTTTGGAAGGTGTAAGAACCATTCCAAAGCTTTTCCTCCTAGATTTCGAGGGAAAAGGCACGATATAAAGATATCGTTATATGTCACTTCGTGGCATGCAATGGAAAATTATTTGATATACTTTCTAGGATCATTTTTTCCCTTCTATTTAGGAAAGTGGGGCATCTTGAAATATTTTGGAAAGGGTATGCATAAGATGTCCATGTCGAAAGGGTATGGACAAAATTTTCAAAGTTAAATTGTTTGCATTGTTTTTGCATACCCGAAATAGTTTCTTTCATCATTTTCCATTCCTGAGTAAATGATGAGTTTTGTGAATCCACCATTGTAATGAAAAATGGGGAGAGTGAAGAATGGTGTGATGAAGAACTCAACTCTTAACAAAGTGAATGCTAAGATGGAAGAGGGGAAAATATTGATGAACTCAACCTCTAGCAAAGTGAATGCTAGAATGGAAGAGGAGAAGAAAAAATTGAACAATGTGACCCTTAACAACGTGAATGCTAAGATGGAAGCGAGATTGGGAAGATTTGGTTGGTTTGACCCTTAACAACGTGAATGCTAAGATGGATGAAGAGGAAAGGTTTTGTTAGATTTGACCCTTAACAATGTGAATGTCAAGGTGGACGAAGAGAAGAAGCTTGGAAAGTGAAATTCTGATTATGGAACTCTTAGAAAAAGAAATGCTAAGATGGGAGGATGATTGTATGAGTTAAGTGATGTTCTCAAACCTTTGACAAAGTGAATGTACAAAGGGGATGAGACTTTGACAAGGTTATTATGTTCAACTCTTAATAAGAAGTGTGCTAATAGAGGAGACCTAGAAATATGATGAAATTTCTCGACTCTTAGCAATATGAGTGCTAAGAGAGGAGACAAAAAAATGAAAGGATGATACTCAAATAACGAAAAGTGAATTTTGAAATAGCGAGGTAAACATATGATGATGGAAAGCTCAAATCTCGACAAAGTGAATGTGAGAGATGAAGGGAAAGTGAAGCATCTCAAATGAGATAAAAATGAATGATGAAGGATCTCGAATTAGATCGAAGTGAATGCTTTAAAACAGAGGAATGAAGGAGTGTTGAAGATGTCAAAAATTCAAAGTAAATGTTAAATTATAATGACACAAGATGAATGAAATGTTTAAATTTCAACAATGTGATGTCAAACTCAAGACTGAGAAAGATGAAGGATCAAAGTGATCACAAATTTGCTTGACCGTGATAAAGTGAGTATCACGATGTCAAGACTTAGATGAAGAGGATGAAAGTGCTTAAGTGCGGATATGGATGTCCACAACTCAAGACTTAGACTCATTTAAAAAGAGGTGGAAATGAGAAAAAAGTGCATCCAAATAAGAAGTATTTGGAAACGTGAAAGATATATGAATGGAACAAAATAATGAGTATTTGGGAGAGATAGAAAATGAGATGAAAGTGAGAACATGAGGGACAAGTGTGGAACACAATTCACGAAAAATGAAAAGAGGGAAAATATATTTTGAAAAGAAAATTTTTATTTTCAGATGTTTTGCCTCTACCTTAGATTGGCTTGGACATTGTTTGGCGTTCGGGTGGCTCTCTCAACTAGGTGTCAACAGTATACCCAACCAAGCATAGTACTATTGGTAAATTTGAAGATTTACTTTATGGCCTTTAAAACCCTAAGCAAAGATCTTGCTCAGAATGAATTAGCCTGGGGTTTCCACTACTATATATCCGCGACTCTAATCTCACAAGTTTGACTAGTCAGTTGGGATGGGGGTACCCATTTCGTCATCCAGTTCTCTCAATGTGCTGACTACTTTGGGGTTCCTATGGTAATCCTCACAATGAGTTTTATGGCTTATGCCAAGATACTTCCCATAGTTATGTGGACGGGTTTTAACCCTTTTTGTCCTACAAATACAGTGTGTAGAAACATTCATTTTATCTTATTTAAAGAGGTTCCCTGCACATAAAGTATTAGTGATTTGTTTGGCTCACGATCAAAGGCAACTTGCAGTTAGTATTTTTCAATTTTTATCAACCTTCTTGAGATCGGGTCTTGCAAGCAAATATTATAATGTTCTCCTGAGGTAGGTAAAGTCAAAACAATAGAAGCAAGTTCACACTTTTGATTTCCAAGATCACTTTAAAAGCACGAGGAAAGAGCATACACGTAAAATAAACTTTGATTAAAAAAGTTTAATTCCTAAAACAAATAGAAACAGTCACATTTTTTATTTCCAAGATCACTTTGAAATTACGAGGAAAGAGCATACGCATGAGGTTGTTATGTTTAAACAAAAACAAATACAAAGTTATAAAATACTACAAATTTAATTAAAAAATGACAAGTGTTAGAAGAAATGAAACCATAAATTTTCTATAAGTTCAAATAAGAAAATTATTTTTCCAATACATAGATCTTATCGAGACCTTTCCGTAAAAAACGGAGTCATTTCAATTTCAAGAGAAAAATTTATGGCTTCCGTAAGATGGGTTATGTTAGTGATCTTAGGGAAAAGTTTAAACGTGTTAAAAACAGCTTCGACAGTTGATTTGTTTTTACTTTTTAGCTTTTGTACTTCACCTGAGAACCTCAAATTTGGATAGCAAGGTTAAATGAAGACAAAAACACATAGACAAAGTTAAATCATGATTCCTACTCTATTCCAAACTCCAAAAATAATATAAAATTATTCTAAAAATAAAAAATAATGTAAAAATGGCAACAAAACATTCAAATAATGTTTGACCAACTTTTCTAAAGCAACTGGATAACATAGTTCAATAATTTTGTCATTCGACGACGCTCCTCATGATCGTTCTAGATCATCTTTCACTCATTACTTTTCTTACCCGTGGTATATATCTATGCTTGCGGCAAGAAATCATTGGAGTATCTAAGCATCACTTCACTCTTCGGCTTGATGCAATCCTCTCGTGTTCTAAGCTATCGGTCGGGGGCCTTCATATCTTTTTAGTTCTTCAATGTGGAACACACTTGGAGTGTCATTAGGCGTCACTATTGCAAATTGTGTTGTATTGTTACTGGTTTGTCAACATTGTGACAATGTTTTTTTTCATTCTTTCAATTTATTATTTTTTTACTTTGTTTATCTTCGTTATAGACCAATTGCGGCTGGTATAGCTAGAGCCCGCCACTCCAGTCAACATGAAATACATCATGGTTGCCCGAGAAAGGTGCCCGGGTGGAAGGAGTAGGAACTGATGTTTCTTATGGTGAAGTTTGTAAAGTACCTACAGAATCCAATAGAGCAGATAACTTGAACGGAATGCTAAGTTGTCGTCTAAAGCCCCCTGTATCTAATGGAGTTTCAGGAAGGGATGCTGAGGGAGTTCTTTCCAGTCCTGTTAAGAGAGAACACGGGCAAGCTTCTGCATCAAATTGCATGAAAGAAGCCAAGGATCTGAAACATGTGGGAGACAATATAAAGGTCTTTCCAATATAATTTCTCCTCGCCATCATATATTTATCTAGGTTAGGAGTATGCTTGTAATTTGATGCAGTATGATTCTGCGGACGGCTAACCTCTTTTTGTCTCTTGACATCTGTGTGATGCATATTACAGAATAAAGGCATGGAACTTGAATGCACTGGGTTGTACTTCAATGCGGCTTTGAAATTTCTGAAGGGTGCTTCATTGTTGGAGCCTTACCATGCTGAGAATGCAAGGCATCGAGAAATAACCCAATCGATGGCAGTTTATACAGACACTGCAAAGCTGTGTGAGTAAGCTATACTGTCATTTAAGATTTAAAATGGAAGCTTTCATGCATATTATTTCATACGCAGTACAGGTTTCGTACGCAACATCTGAATGTAACTAATCCAACAGAGATAATGATTATGGAGTTTCTCAAATGGCTTTACAGGTATTGTGCTGTGACATATGAGAGAAATAAGGAAATAGCTGCTGCCCTGGCATATAAATGCATGGGAGTGGCATATATGAGGGCTGTAATATCAAAACATTTATGTGTAAGAAGAGATTGGCATGAGCTGCAAACGGGCTTTCACAATGCTCCACCTGGTAATGTAACATGCCTAATTATACATTTTTTGTTCCATTCGCTGTTTCTACAGAGAACACACTCTTCCTAAAGAAGGATAAAATTTCATGCTTCAGACACCCTGTTGGATTAACTCCTTGTTCCTAATGATGTGTCAATTATGCAACTTAAACTTGCGAGCCAACTGAGGTAACAAATGTCACTATGGATGATATGGTGTTAATTTTTTGTTGAGAACAATTTTTTTTTTTGCCCCATGAATACCTTCCTGTTGGGATCTACCTATCCCTCACGCACGTTCGCGAGGGAATATTTAATTAAAAAGACTCAAAATTTTGAGTTGATGTGGTAGAGTGGTAGACCTCCCTGCCTTGTACTTTGCAGGTCGCAGGTTCGAATCCGCCTATCTCTCTGCAAACGTGTGTGAGAGATAGGCTCGGCCTTCCTATTGCAGAGTCATTCATGAGACCCTTGTGCCTTTTTATAAGTCAACGGAGAGACATAGTGAGAGAAAAGGCGTGTAATTATAGTTACATTAGTAGTGGATGGATTCTCATTGGCTCCAAATATTATGTCGAGGACGGCAGATGCAAGGAAATACCACAATTCTCCTCCTTCTATGATTTACAGTAGACCGCGCCATAGCAAATATGAAAGTTGTTTTATGAAAAAACTTTGTCGCATGCAAATTGCCTTAGGAAAGAAATAGTTTTACAGAATGGGCATCTGACTAGAAGATTTGAATAGGAGCCACCTAGACAGGTTCAGGTTTGGAAGTGTGAATCCAAGCATTCTCCTATCCCTTCTTTCCCTTCTCGTCGGTGCTTCTCTTGGCATAACAAGATCACATGAAAATGTAAGTCCTACAGTCTCCTAGAGGAAAAACTGTCGTCGATTTGGGAACTATTTCCTCTTTTATTTTTGTAACATGGGTAATGTATTAACTTAAAGTCGAGACACTTGCTTAAGAATAGGCCACACTTCATTGATTCTTCTTCCAGATTCCATTTATTATATGTCTCCCCCTCCTTGTAGTTAACATCGGGGGTTAAATTTCTGACCGTTTAGACGTTTTTCATGATTTTAGCCGTAAAATACTTGCAAATATTTCAAATAACCGTCACATGTAACTTGCATGTTTTAAGTTTCCCGTCATTTTTATATAGATTTATATGTAAAATATATTTGTATATATTAAAAATAGTTAAATGTATATAAAACTATATATTATATATTTTATTAATAGTACAAAAATAACACTATTTTCCATATTTGAAAGGCAGTATTTAGAAATTACCATCACCTAAAAATTGTTTGATAGGCACAGGTGGCCATCAAATTTAACCCCTGGTTAACATGGATTTCTCAGGCGGCAAGCAACATACTTGCACTCCTAAAGAACATGCTCATCAAATCCCTGTGCCTCTTTGTAACCTCTGGGTCTTCTTCTCTCCCCTAAAAGCTTGCGTGGGGAAAATTAATAACTATTTTGTCAAACATTCTTCCTCTGAAGTCGACCAATGGATCTATTCTGGTTGCATCCACCCCACGTAGTACCCATGCTCCACGTTTTTCCAAGTTAGCGATTGTAATCCTCATGATTTGTACAACCGTATAACCTTCTCGTAATCACAATGCACATAAATATGTATGTCAGTACTAAAGGTTGATAATCACATAATGTAGAAGGAAATTTAATTCGTGATAACAATAAAAGATTGAAACTTAGGTGATTAATTCCCTTATAGAAAACATGAAAAGCAATTTGTATAGACCTAGCTGTTATCAAGGGATGTGGAAACAATGTTATCTGCACGCCCAAACTTAATCCACAGAAGATAATGAGAAGTGTCTCTCTCTGACTAACAAAATCCTATGCAAGCTTGAATAGTGCATAATCTAATTCTCCAATGGCCTTCCTTGTCCTGCAAAAATAAGAATCCATAAATATCGCCAATAAATGTAGAGATGATTTCACCCGAACACAAAAAAGATTCCACAAAGGTGCGAGGAACTAATCTCGACACGGTTGGGCTAAAACCATCATGTAGTCATAATGACAGAAAAATATTGTAAATAATTCCATATCCCAGAAAAATAATACGAGTTCGTCTAAAAACAGGAATAGTCCAAACAAAGACCAGAAAAAATAGTAAACAATTGATGGGGATAACATAGTTCAAAATGGTGTCTACCACCAAATCATTGCCTTTGTTACACGTATTTGTCTCTAAAATCCAAATCCCAAATCTTCCACAACATAGCATCTACAAGCGTTAGGCATTAACACTTTCAATGCTATACATTAGCAATTCTCTCAGTACACAATAATGACATACATTGGCATTTCAGGTGGGAACATGGATATGTGGCAGTGACATCGCAAGGAAACCCCACCTTTGTTGGCATGACATGCCCATTGCCACCTTAGGGTTTGGCGAAAAATGACATATGGAGTTTGGCAGGTAAGTACTTATATATTGTGTTAAATACAAAGTTTCCCAATGTAGAGTTTTTTGTTGTTGACGTTGGAGGCGGGAAGGGTGTAGACTCTATGATCTATCAGCCTTTGATGTGTGTGTGGGTGTGGTTCAAACTTGACGACTTCGTTCCACATTTTGCCCATTTAATGTGTCACACACCTGCACATTTTATCACGACACTAATTTTTGAACGTGGAAAGATTTTATTAGGTTCGACCGTTGAAGGTGAGTGTATCTTCTACAGGACTATTCTTAGGTCAACACAGCCCCCAATGTATAATATGATGCCCTCCATTGAGCAAAGATGAAGGTATCTAACTAAGCAAATGTTAGTGCGGCATTACATTTCACAACACTCATGCCTCTCAAAATACATTTATTCTGAAGTGAGTGTATTTTTTAATAATATTTTTTTGTCAACATGTCAATAATTATGCAGAAGATGTATTTTTTAATTGTGCTCATCTGAACAATGTTTTGGAATGCGGATGCATTTTCCTCTGTCATTCTCAACTTTTTAACCTTTTCAATGGCATAAAACTGGAAACACCAAAACACTATCAATTTTAATTAGTCTTATGATATTTTTACCACTTCCTTGGCTCATACAAAACCCACATGTTCAAACCTAGAGCAACACAAAATAAAAATGCCTTTTTCCTTAGTCTTCACATGTTCTTTCTCTCCTTTATGCATACAATAGTTTCGAGTTCAAAATGCAACAACACTAAAAAAACAATTTTTGTCGCACTTTTCAGTGTACTTGCAGTGGTCGCGAACAACATCCATATTTTTTGGAAAACAACTCCACAATTTTTCACTTAGTTCTACTCATGCCTCCGGTGCAAGGTAGCAAAAAAACTCGTACACATCTTCTTTCGAATCATGACTCCAGTGTAACCAGAAAGCAATTTTTCACTTTGTTCGAATCATAGAAAATGTTTTCCTATTTTTATTATAAAATACATGCAATTTTTCTAAATACCCATCTCTTCTAACTTGCGTATTTTAAACATGACATTGTTTTTCATATAAATTAATGTACAAATTCATTGATATATAAATATATATTAACAAATTACTTATGTGGTAGACAAATAAACATTCACTAAATAATTTTATTGTTATTATATGAAAATTTCTATTTAATGATACAATAATAAACCTTTCACTGTTTGCATTAAATAACAACATAAAATAATACTTACTTTTTACAATATTTAACGATGCGCGCACATGCAATTAATGTGACCACATTCTTGGTCTTTAAATATTTTTAACATGAAACTCAAGTATGGTTTTTTTACTGACTTAGGTGACATAGTAGACCATTTGGGTTTCACACCTGGAACCAATCATATTTTCCCAATTATTTATTTTAGCCATTTTAAGTGCAAATTACTTTCACATGAATAGTGTCACCTAGATCAAAACAATAAAGCAGAGCATATATAACAGATATTTTTTGGGCAGAGAAAAAGACAACAAAAAACATTCGCTAGATAAAATCTACCTGACGCTGATGTCACCAACCATTGGAGGGGCTCAATCATTGATGGTTATCTGTGAATTTTGTATTTCCTTACAATTAGTCGAGCTTAAAGTTGAGAAATGGCCTACACAATGCTACAAGAAGATTGGGACGATAAATTTGACCACACAACAAATATGTTTTGGGTGGGACACTCTGAGATGTGGTTTAGGTGTACAACATGTATGTATTTTATTCCCACCTTTTTATTTCCAACATTCCAATCATTTGTTCATCTTATCTAATAAATTAAACTCCAAATCGATAAACTTGATGCCAAAAATTAAAATAAAATAATAGCAAACCCCTTTTCCAGTGGTTGTGATGTCACCATTGGATAACCCTTAGCACATGCTGAGAATGGTTGTCTTCCTTGCCAATCAAAGTATAGATAAAAACCATGCATGAAAGACATGGGAGACATTTCTTTTAAATTTGCACACAAGGAACATGGTATGTTGTATTCATGAGGTTGGGTTTCAAACCCAGGACCTTTTGGATTTTCCCCATTTTCTATTTTGACCCCTTTAAGAACAAATTGGACTCTCATGAAAAATACAAGCGACATGGATATGAAAATGTGGATCACGGTAAAAATAGCAAATCTATTTTATGTCAATGGTTATTCATGGAAAACTATATCAAGATTGTTAATGAGGGAAACCCTGGCCATTAGCCCGATAACTTGAGAGATTCCCTGATCACAAATGTGCATGAAATGGCTACACTTCAATTTCCGGTCCATTACACATATCCATGTCTATACATTGTCCATGATATGCGCAATCAAATTCACTTTACAGTTGCGTGTGTTCTTCAAAATAACTTTACACTTCAATCAACGTCTTTATCGCCCCTCTTCCTCTTCCTCTTCCTCTATTTTAGTCTCTCCATTGTCACTTCTTCGATGCACCCCCTTCGGTGTTTTCATCGTACATTTCACGTACGATTGCTAGTTATATTAGCTAGAAGGGTGTAGGAATTAATTTAATTAATTTCAAGAGCATATTAGAATTAAATTAATTAATTCTAAAGGGTAGGAATATTGCTTAGGTAATAGAATTAATTTTAAAAGAGTATTTAAATGACGGAATTAATTTAATTAATTCTGAAAGTGTGTATTGCAGTAGGATAAAATTAATTTAATAAATTTAAACTGGATAAAAGCGGGATAGAAATATATATGAATTTTTAAGGTGTTTACACCTAACATAAATTAGTATGATTGACATGTTGACCCATGTATATACGGTTTAAGTAGAGTGAAAGATTCATCTTTTTCCAAGTCAAATAGATCAAGTTCCTCTAAAATGCAAGAACAATAAGTGAAACACGTACAACTAAAATCTACAAGTCGAAAGAAAAGATCAAAATCCTACAACAAAAATGTAAAAATTGTAAGAGAGATTGCAGAAATCAACCCGAAAGGAGCATTGATAGAGGAATTAAATCTGTAGATAATAAATTATCAATGTGATGAGGTGTTGGCGGCCACTCTTTATTTAATTTTTTATGAAAAAGAACTTATATTATATTAATGCTGCCACTTTTTATTTGAATTAAATTGCCAATAATTGAATTCCATCTGATCATTAAAATGACACGTCTGATCCACCTTGTCTCCGTACATGCATAGATTAAATATACCGCTGCTGGGCGTTGATCCGTCGTTTTCAATCCCTGCAAAAAAAACAAAAAGAGAAAAAGAGAAAAACGCCATGGATAAGTACTGTGTGCAGTCGAATGCAAACACGTCATTGAAAACATGTACTTATGTGTGTGTGTGTTCAGCATTGCAAACGCCCTTTTTTTCTTCACAAGTCAATATACTCATCTTATTGCAGAGGATGAAAAAATTGAACAAAATCAGTGGAAATCCCACATCATATCATTCTCGGAGATGTTCAGTGGAGAAGACTCGAAAATTCCATTGTTATTACAATCAAACAAAAAATCAGCATCTCCGACATTGATATGATGTGGGATTTCCATGTGTAATAGTTGTTTAGAGTCCTCTTCACTGAGCATCTCGGTTTCTAATCCCATACAAAACGCATCCATCTCTTTAAAAACTCCGCCTCTGCAACAGTAACACCGTCTCTCGCCTGTAGTAAAACTTTTTCAGGCGTGGAGTGAGGAGGAGGAGGCATATTTATATTAACGAATGCATGGGAAGACGTCTCACTAGTCTCAGTCTGAGCTCGATGAGGGCGCGGGTTCGATTCCTGTGCAGTGAAGCTCTGCACCACACTTTTAAAATCGGCTGCGTCGGTCTCAACGAAATGGGTTTCTATGAATCGTACAACTGGAAGTCTGGTTTCCTCAGAATTGTATGATGATGATTTTGAACACATCTTCGTCTCATCTTGATGATGAATTCTCTTTGCCCTTGGCGCCATAACAATATTAAAATACTCAAAAAATGCGTTGCAGACTGTGTTTGAATTTTGAATTATCTCACATATGTATACAATGTTTGCATTGACCAAGTAAATGGGGATGCCATTTTGGTCCTTCGTTTACAGGGGTTTTATTTAAAGCCTCACATATGTTAGTAAATTGAATTATTGACCAAGCCAGATTTTTGTGGTTGACACTTTCTAGGTCTTCATAGATATAGGAGACTAGCCTTGACTCTTATTTTCTAATTTAATAATAATAATAATAATAATAGGTTTTTACAGTCCACGATGTCGTGGGGCGGCTTGTTTTTGGGTCTACAAGCGGCTTATAGCATATGGGACTACCTTCTCACATGCGGGAGGCAACTAACTTTGCTACAACGAGGCGTACATACCCTACTCCCTACAGGATTTGAACTTGTGACCTCTATTTCAAGAGCACATGTTCTTCACCATTTGAAGAGTGTGTATTTCTAAAGTGGTAGGTAAGGAGTTTGATGACTTAGGTAACGATATTTGTTGACTAAAGTATTTAATAGTTCAAATAATAATTATAATTTTATAATACCACTCTATGTACATAAAATAAAATATGTACTAAGATGTTTTAGAAGTATTTTAGATGTAAGAGTATAAAATATTTAAATTAGTTTTTACTTGTATAAAATCTATGTTAAGATATTTTATATGTATTGGGGTGAATAAATTTTTATATTTATAATTACAATTTTATAGATACAACTCTATGTTCAAAAAGAAATATAAAATATATTTAGTTCATAACAAACGTTAAAAATAACAAACGAATAGTCAAATAAATTAAATAAATAAATAACTAATATAGATATCTTAAATGCATCTATCTAAAAGACAACGAGAAATGAAATGCCTATCTAATTCATATGGGAATTCCAATATAGACACTTCCATATTGATATCTCTCAATATTTTTTAGATAGATATATTTAAGATATCTATGCTAATTAATATTTTTAACATCCATTTATGTAAATTTGTGGATAAACACATAGATTCTATCATGTAAGAAAATAACATTACAAAATTATTTCTTAAATAATAAAATCAATACTACTAGCAATCGCATGTGTACAATGCAATGTGAACGCCGAACGATATAAGTTTTTTTATTTTGACTATTGGGATTCCTCCATTTATTGGGCTAGAGAGTATTACTCCAAGAATTAATTGTATTAGACCCCGATCCAGGTGTTCCAAATGTGAATTGTATAACCTAAGCCTCATCAGCTCAAAATTTTGAAAAATCATTCACTAAAATTATTGAACAGTTAATTGTCACATGGTTGCTTAACCTATTAAGCAACTGTCATTTTTTGAGCAATTAATCCTTTTTAATATTTCACAAGGTCTAAAATGCAAATACATGTCATAACCTCATAAACTCCTTTTTCTTGTCTATCAATCCCCAACTAATGCAATTTATGTTTGGCAAGACCACACAAATACTAACATTTTACAAGAATACATTCATACATAGGTAATAAGACAAATAGGCCATCACACAACATCAGACATGTCAATTGACCATAAATGATAATTATGTATAAGATATGATGACCATGTGAAATCAACTAAAGGCATATTATTAACCTTTCCCACTATAAGGTAAGAACAAACTTCATGTTTCATGAGTAGGCATCCACAAAGTATGATAGAGGCGAGAAATGGTGATGAATCTATTGCATATCAAATCGAATATACAAATAAAAGTTGAGCTTATTCAGGATTCCCTTCTCACCTAGAATAAAGTTAATTCAAATGAATATTACTTGGCAAATGTGTGAATAAAATGTTAAACTTGGGTATACAAATCTTAAGAGTGAATTGTACTCTACAATTTGCATATTCAACAGCAATGGGGAGCATTCCTAGTCTCTACAGTGCCTCTTAACTGTACTGAAACTTTGGGTAAACAACAATCACCCCAACTCTAGCTTCACTGAATTTGTCCCTGCATCAACCAGTAGAAATTCTATATTAAGGGAATTTTTTTCTCAAACACTACATACCTTGTAGACTTCAACCCAATCTAAGATGTAAATCCCTAATAAGTTATGTAAAGGCTTGGATGAGCACATACCCTTTATCAATAAGGAAATTTTTAATAGCCATTGGAAGAGTTGCACATCCATGACTGTATTCCTAATCATGTAGATAGAATATCATAACAATTGTTAGAACGTAATAAAGGCTTATGTCCCTTTCACTAATATATTCTATTTAATGGGAGTACTTAGCAATATAAGATCAATTCATATTGCACACCTATCTCTATTTTATGTATAGTTGATCAAAACTGCTACATCACAGAAAGGAAATACAAGGAGGATGTACCACTATTCATTAAAAATACCAAGTGAATATTCTATGCAACCACACTTTTCATACATGGTTACAAGAGTATTTTTGAGATACACATATGAATCGAATCCAGTTTTTACAGTGTGAGCATGAACCTGTTTGCCTTGTTCCAAGGACACTTTGCAGGCACATCCTCCAAGGACACTCAAATAAATGAACTCATTTGGATTTGTGCCTCTTTCAAGAAAACATCACGTTGGCATATATTGTTAAAAACATTGCATGCATCATCCATGTTCCCACATTTGGCATACATGCAGTCATTGCATTCCATGTAACTAAGTCTCTCTTAGGATATTTTTCAAACACTTTGCGTGTGACACTAAAATTTTGCACCTAACATAAATACTAACTAGACTACTCACAAGGAACAAGTCGATATTGATGTCAGGGTTAACTATATGGCCATGGATTTGACTGCACTCTTCGAAAGCTATCATATTGGCACAAGTTGATACTATATCTTTTAAGGTGAGCATTTGAACTTCCTTGTTTTGTTGCATTGACGCCATGACCAGACCTGAACGAACAAATCAGAAATTCATCATGTCAGTGATTTGTAATCTACTAAAAAAATCTTGTAAAACTGAAAGAAACGAATTTGAGAAGACTGACCATGTTAAATCTGAATCTTCGGAAGGGCGAGGATAATGCAATGTCTTAGGTATCTCGACCCACATTCGGGGATTAGGACATTGGAACACCTTCATAACTACGAATGTTAAAGGTTGAGGCCTCTTCCCCATGTGATATACCACCAACTTTCCGTTGACGGACAGAAACAGAAACTTCATTTCTGGTTTGTGACTTGATATGTATTGTGCTCAGTAATGTTTAGGTAAGCCCAAGAGGAGGAAATTTGAGGATCTGTGTTGAAAGTAGCGAGGTGTTTCTTGGCTGGTAGTGGTAGGAGGAGGATCAACTCTTAGAACAGTAGTGGGCTTTGGAGGCTTTGTCGATCCAGTGGAATTTTGATATGAAATGAAACGAACTGGAGGAGGAGGGCATCTGCATGACCTGTCATAATTGGTAAGCCAACGATCAAGACCATCCCAAAGGTTTTCTTCTGACGCAACCTTGGTAGATGCTAAAAAATTAAGTTGCAGACCAGCATAGAATATTTCTTGTAATAAATTGGCATCTTGAAGTAAAGAAACATCTATGGTGTCCTGAGAAGAAGGAAGAGGATCGGGTGTAGTAGGTGTAGAAGCGAAGAAAAAACCTTGAGCTTCTTTCCTGGTCTTCAAGTAATTGCAGCCATAATCACTGTATAAACTTTCCATTCCTAAACTTTCCATTCCTCACATATATATATATATATATATATATATATATATATATATATATATATATATATATATATATATATATATATATATATCTGTTGCATGTCGGCCTTCATCCTCCCATATGCAAAACCTTAATATTTCTGGTTTATGCTCTTCTGAACAATAGCTTTGTTTTCTTGAAATGGATGGCGTGAAGGCGGGTGACCATGCAATATTTTTGCAGTTAAATTATAATATATTATTATTTTAAAATTAGTTGTGTACCTAAAAAAGCAACAAACCCGTAGCATGAAAAAATGGAAAATCAAAATTGTTAAAAATAGCAAATATGCAAAAATAGCAGAGAAAAGTTAAACCGTCATTTAGGTTGTCAAATTTAACATAGTCCCATGAATGTCTACAAAGCCCTTTCTCATAAGGGGAATGCCTTTGGCGTAATTAATCATGTGACTCTATGATAAAAATTTCATAGATAATACTTTTTTAATATTAATTTATTTTAACTCTTTATTTCCAATAAAGAACTGTTTATCCACTCCCCTTTAAAGGAAACAAAAGGGATGCCATTGATAAATTTGAAGATAAGGAACGTGGCCTCAAAGTAAAAAACATTATATGTGCTCAATCACAAAAAAACATTACATGATTGATGTGTGGAAAGTTGAGCGTAAAATTTAACATTGTTTGTAAAAAAGACTCGAAAGACCTCGATAAACCTTTTGAATCATTTACATTAGAATTTTCTGAAAACTATAATTAAAAGAAAATATGAAGGGAGTGTATTATAGTTTAGTCGTTTATAGTTATATTTAGTTTTAAATTTGATATTTATTTGATTATTATATAGTAATTTTTAATTTTATATTTGAATTTTATTTAAGTATTATTTACATATGTATTTTTTATTTGGAAAAATTATGATATGACAGAGTTTGGATTTTTTCCTAATGTTGTCGTGAGAATGTGCAACAGGGAAATTGACAATTTCTGAGCATGACAACTATACCCCTATGCAAAAAATTTCATGTTTAATCATTCCTAAGAAACCCCAGACCTGTTTAGTCAGTCCAAAAGAATTCCCAACTAATGTCATGATATTATCCTAGGTAATTTAGGAAATTCTGTTCATTTCCCTAGGTGATTTTAGGAGTTCATTGAAAATGTTATCTTTTGCAAGTATAGGGAAGGGCTATAGTTGGCCTTCTCGGGATTGGATCAACCCCCTGGAGCATAGCAGAAGGGCCAAATTCAACACGGAGGTGAATGGAAGACCTTATAACATCATGGAAATTATTTTGGAAGGCTTTGGGAAGTTCTGAAATACTTGGAAGCGATGCAGTGAAAATAGGGTTCACAAGCCTAGGCAGTACGAGTCTAAAACAGTTGTTGAGCTTCAAACGAAGATTTTGGGAGCTCGGATGGATTTGGAAGTAAAACAAAACATCTTCGGAAAGAGGATTCTAAGAAATACATGATGGTGAAATAATATTTTTCACAACACTTTGGCGCATATGATTGGAAGACAGTTTTTCTTAGGTACAAATGGAGTCCCAGATCAAAACTCCACTTTTTCAGGGGATCATATGATCAAATAAAGACATGAGACCCACATCATTGGATTCAAAATTCCATTTCAGTCAGGATCATATAAATTTTCACCAATACATTCCACCGCAAGCTCAAGTTATCTGCATTCCAAGTTACCCTCTCAAAGGCAGTTCAGGACTTAGTCATTTTTTCAAGAGGACACGTGTCAACACCAGGAGCCTGGCGGGATTTCATGTCCCCCACGTCCCTGAGGTCAGGTATATGACCCCTTGGAAAATTCACCCAGCCCTCATGTGACCCTTGGGACCTTCATATGACCTCCAAACTGGCAGTTCAACCCTCAAGTGCTTATTTGGAGCATGCATTCCTTCCGTCGTCGAGATCGGTCGCCACGTGTCAGCTCCAGGACCACTGTGGAATTTGATGTACCTTATGAACCTGAGGTGGGGGACATCAGACCTTGAAAAATGTGCCCAGACCCTATGGGGAGTCATTTGGACACCCACATGACCGTCGTTCAGCCCCCAAGTGTAGTTTTGGAGCATCCATTCCCTGTCGTTGGATCGGGCGCCACGTGTCACCTCCAGGACCACCGTGGAAACTGATGTACCTTATGTACCTGAGGTGGGGGACATCAGACATGGAAAAATGCACCCATCCCCTAGGAGGAGTCTTTTGGACACCCACGTGACCTCCTTTCAGCTCCCAGTGCTTCAAATCAGCTTTTTCCTCCTTCATTCCCTGCCATTGGATCTAGTGCCACGTGTCACCGTCTTGCTCATTGTGGAAATTGATGTCCCTCACATCCATGAGGTTAGGGACATAAAGCATGGAAAAATTCTCCCAAGCCCTACTTGTGCACATCTTTTTGAAAAATTTCCAAGTGCTGCTTTTCCCGCTTCTAACTTCTAACAGTTTTATTTGCACTCCTTTCCTCTATTCTTCCTCTGCAACATTCTACCATCACTCCGCCATTGCAAATTATAAAACTAGATAAAAATATAACTGAAATACCTTTCCCATGGCGATGCATAGGTCTCAAAAGGAATCCTCATCAAAACAAGAAGGAGAAACAAAGAGCAAGAAGGAGAGAACAGTGAAAATCCCCACTGAGCCTAAAAATGAAGATCTAAAAAATGTTGCAAACCAGTGCATGAAACAAAAAACCATTTGCTGCTATTCATTCCTTTTCCAAGACCATCATAAATACACCTTCACACTCCCCCTCGTGTGATAGAGCACCCACAACGAAGAAAGAAGTAAGATTTCCCGTCAAACTAGTTGCCGGATTGAAGTAAGATCGCACGTGAAGCACCAGAAGAAAAACCCACAAAAAATACAATTTTATTCACAAACAGAGGAGAAAACCAGACCTGCAATTTTGAGGTCCATTAATGGCTGCCATACCCAGAAGCACTGCCAGGTCAAAAATTAAAACTTTAAAATCTCCTGGATTATTAAGCGGGCGGGCCCGAAATTTCAAAGGGATGATATTGGGAAAAAACCCATATCAAAAACTTCATTCCACATCAATTCGACTCCTAGAGGCCAACTTTCTAAAAATAGCAGGTCTACTACATAGGAACTGCTATTTCAGAAAGTCATTAATGAAGAACCTGTGAAGAAGATGAAGATGTCAGAGGTGCACTACAGCTGAGAATCCACCAAAATGGAAATTTTTGGCACTTACTAAAAATAGTAAGTGGGCCCTCGAGCTCCTACGAAAAATAGAAATTTGATCCAAAGGAGTGAGGAACGCAGGGAGAAAGGGGAATCAAGGTCACAACTCTCGTGAAAGGATCGAGAGTTTCCTTTTTCACACTTACTAAAAATAGTAAGTTACACTCAAAGAGAATTTTTGGCACAATGGGATGTACAAGGATAATCATTCAGGGGGACATCATTGTTCGAGAGCATCCTAGTCATTTTTCACAGGGCATTCAAGATCCACCTTAGTTCATTCAACTTAGCGAGCGTTCATGAGATAATTTGGAGGAATTTCACAGTGTGCAAGGAGTTTGAAGATTCAGAGTTTCACTGCATTTGGAGCTTTCCATCAACGAGGATCAATGGACTTCATCAGGAATGACATCTCCTCTTCTTCTTCTCCCCCTCTTTCTCTCTCCTCTTCCCCCCAACTTTCTCTCACTTTCCAATATTCTAATTTCGCATTGGGGTTTGCACTTTTAATATGACTTAAGAGACTTTAGAAACATAATGTAAATTAAGTCGCTTGCTATTATAAAAGGGACTTAAATATTTGAAGTGGAATATGAACAGTCTTAAGTCATATTAAGGTATTCAAAAGGTCATGAGGAAGATGAAGAGTCATATTCTATTCTATAAATTGTAAAGCCATTCCCATTTCAAAGGGTTGGCGATTGATCTTGTAGACTCAAGAGTGCATTCTACCTTGAGAGAAAGCAAAGGAGATAGCCATTTTCTTCTACTCTCTTCCCCTCTCAAATTTCTTCCATTCCTACACTATGTACAACTTTTGTTCAAGCATCAATACAAGAAGAAGGATTTTCTAGCTTTCTTTGACCAAGGGATTTCATGACACTTTGTTCTCATAAAATTCTATTTGGTCTTCTTGTCATTTATAGGGTTGTTTCTTCTCATAAATGCATGTGATGAAGTTTCTAACTAGTGTGTGTGGAGGAATCTGATTTTCTACCTGTAGCATTAGTTCACCTACCTCCATTCGCATTCTCTTTCCCACTTCTAGACAAAGTCATTTCTTGTGGGTATATGCAAGCATTTGTTGCAGGTCGGTGAAGTGCCCCCTGTTGGATCCCCAGTCGAAAGGCCACCACAGAAATCCACCTTTTCATGTGCATGCACATACGGCAGCTGCACCGGTTAAGTAGAGGGACTTAGATTCCCAGAGCGTTGGTAAGAAATCCACAAGTTTTTCCACCCGACAAATTTTTCAACAGCTTTTTTTACGCCCACCGTGAAGTAGATTTAGCAACATTTGCACCCAAAATACAACCGCAAGGTCCCAAAAATTCAAAAAAAAATCAAATATTGAAAAAATCATAAAAGAGAGTTCAAGAAAGTCCATTTCCGAAAGATACACTGCTGATTTCTACACGTGAATTTTCACATTCCACAGTGGCCTTTCATATTCCAACTGCAAAAGCTTCCAAAAGCTGGTGAAGGAAGATACACCAGGTTGAGAAGGTCGAGAGGTGTTGCTGATTTCAATTTCGAAGCTTCGCAAAATCTGCAAGAACAAATTAGAGATAATCCATATTTCTTCTCTCAAGCCTCCTCTTCATCTGGCTCTTCAAGAAGTTCACCTAGTAATCCTATCCAAAATCCTTCAAATTCTGCAATTTTTCAACAACCATTGAACATCGACTTCCCGGAAGAAGAAGAATTTGAAGAAGAATTCGTAGAAGCAAGAGCTGAAGTAGAAGAAGAAGAAACAATGGCAGACGAAGAAGAAATACCTCAACCCATTGTTCCATGGGGAAGGAATACAGGCCCGCTTGCTCTTGAACCCCCTCTTCATGATCTACCAACGGGTTCCTGCAAGAACTTTCCAAAGTTCAAAGGTGACAACACACAACATCCGGAAGAACACATCACTGCTTTCATGACATCATGTGGAATTCTTGGTGTCCAACATGAAGACGTTGCTTTGTAAGATTTTTGTGGAGTCCCTCCAAGAAAAATCAGTAGAATGGTTTTACCTCTTGCCTTCCCGGTCCATCACGGGTTGGAATGACATCAAGGATGCATTCGAAGAGAGATTTAAATCAACTGAAGATTGTCAAGACCTCTTGGTGTAGTTGGCTCAAATAAATAAAGGAGAAAATGAAACCATGAGAGACTTCGTGGCTCGTTTTGAACAGTTGTTGCATAGGATACCTGAAGAGGATTCACCATCTGAAAACAATATCAAAAGATTCTTCATAAACGCTCAATCACCGGAGGTAGGATTTCTCCTACGAAGAGTTCAACCAAGGAACATTGTAGAAGCACAAAGGAGGGCCATTGAATTGGATGATGATCTCATCCTCTCTAGAAAGATCAAGAATCCATCAAAGGCGGGCTCAACATCTTGAAGATAAGAGAACTAATCCATCGCTGCAAAATTTGGCAAATGAGATGGCCTCTTTGAAGAGGGAATTATTGAGCGATTTTCTTCTCGGAGAACAACAGAAATCAGATTGTAGGAGCACCCCAAAGACTTGCCTTAGAGGCCCCACTGTGAATGTAAATTGCAGATTTCAAGAAATTTCAGAAGAGCTTGAACAAGAAGGTGGCAATTTCTAAGAAAGTAACGAGTTTGAGAATGATACACAAATAAGGTTTTGTGAGTATTCTGGAGGTTATGAAGAAGATGCACCAAGTTTCTCATGCGCGGTATTCACTCATTCTCAGTCTGAGAAAAGAGCATCTCCCTCCACTGCTGCAAAAGAAAAGAAGGTTGATGATCCTCCTATGGCGACTCCGAAAAATAAAATAATCAGTCGAGGATCCCCACTTCCATCTTCCATGAAGTCTGCATTGTTGGAGCCTGACCCTGCAACAAGTAAGAAGATGCCCGCAATCCCAAGTAAGCTTTCTGATGTCTCTTCCAAGTCTAAATCTAAATATGCTCCTACAAAATCTAATACCTTGAAAGCTCCTAGTGTGTCTTTTAAAATACCCTCCATTCCTCAAACATCAAATCCTACTCCTAAACCTATCCAGACTCCAAAATCAGTCCCTTCACCCCCTTGTCCACATTTGCTCCCTTTGACTTCATAGAATATGCAAACAAAGCCAAAGTGTAGATTACCGAAAACCGAATATTTGCGGACTCACCCTGAACAATTCAAGAGGTTTATCGATACATCAAGAGTGGTAGTCTAACACCCAATGTTGTAACTTCTAGTTCCAAAGGCATGCTACAAAAATCACCTACACCTCCCTCACAGAACATGTTTTCTCTGAGTGCATCAAATACTGATAAAGTTGAACCTTTCTACGTCTCCCTTCTTGTTGGAGAATATGTACTAAACAATTGCATAATAGATTCTGGGGCCTCAGACAATGTGATGCCTTTAAAGGTCACCAAGGCTCTTAAACTTACAATGACTCCACCTAGTGGATCTTGTTACTCTTTGGAATCAAAAAAGGTCTCACTTGTAGGGAAGGTTAAAGATGCACGGTGGCTCTGCTTGATTTTTGAGACAAGAAAGTTTCAGTGATGATTTTGGTAGTAGACGTCCCAGCCTCATTTGAAATTTTGCTGAGTAGAAATTTTTGCCGAGAGTTGGGAGGGAAAATTTAGATGAATTGGTCTTTTGCAACCATACCAGTGAAGGGAGACATGGAGAAATTGCTTCCCAAGAAGAAAATGAGGTACACTGTGCAAAAATCTGGAACCCAGAAGCTAACATTTTGTACCAAAATACCAGGTGGATGAATCACTTGGTGACAACCGAGGAGGAAGAAGATATTCCCACCTTGATAGGTCTAGACATGCCTTCCCAGAGATATTTGGACTTTGAAGAAGCATTGAGGAGATTCGAGTTACAAGAGGGCAGCCCCGAATCGCCAAATGATGCAGACCACGAGGAAGAGGAAATGGTTCTCGGTGATTTTCAAGAAGAAAAATCAGCCTATACGCTTTTCCAAGATGAGGAGTTATTCTCATTCCCATTTGGGGATGAAGATGATCTCTGTCAAGCCATCTATGGAGAGACAAAATCAGCTTGTGATGAGCCCGTGAAAGGTTTGAAAGAAATGTCTATACAAGGACTGCTAAGAGCCGCGGAAGAAACAAAGGACCCTGAGATCAGTCTGGAACTTTTAATGCAAGCCATGAATATGGAAGATAAACATGAAGCTGATTTGGAAGCCTTAACTAATGTGAAGGTCAGCCATATTGAGATAAGGTAAGATGAGAAATATGATGTCCCTCTCAAGCCAATGGTTGGTGGATACAATGATGAAATTGAAGTATTTTATTTCCCATTTGAAGATGAAGACTCTTTCTATGATGAAGAAATTGAAGCAAGGAGTTTGAAGACCTCTAAAGATGAAGCTCCTTTTGATGAAGGATCAGTAGAGTGCAGCGATTCTCGAGATGATGAGGTAATCCCTCCAGATAGTTTCTTTGAGTTACAAGATAAAGATTCTTCAAAGGTGTACAAAGAGGGACTATAGGAAATGATGAAGCATTACTCCGTGCAAGAAATCTTGGATGCAGTAGAAGTGGTGGAAGACCCTGAGCTGATTCTTGATCTCTACACTCGTGCCATGGGCATACAAGACAAGTATGAAGCCGCATCCAATCTTTCAGTTAGTACTCAAACACCTCACAGTGAAGTAAAGGAAATGGATAAGTCTGAGGTTTCTCATGGAAGAGATGTCAATGAGCATAGACCCAGGAAAGAAATTAACTCAGAAGGTTCAAGGAATTGGAACAAAAATCAGCATTGGGGCAGCGATGAGATGCTCGATGGAGAATCAGCTATATGGATAAACATGGAAGGAAACTGGCACGATGAAACCAATTTCAAAGAGCATGAAGACAATGGAGTTTCCAAGAAAGGACCTAAGCATCAAGAAGATCACATGGACTCACTCCTACCAAGTACACAGATAATTGTGAAAGAACTGGATTTCATAAGCAGCTGAGGAGGGGAGGATACTTTCTAGAACCCGTCAACGGCTTCGCAGAACATCATCATTCGGTGTTGCCTCTTCAGGGGTAACTTTTGTGAAATAAAAAGTACTTCAATGAAAGCGGGTTGTCCCTCACTTTGTACCATAGGTGATTGATAGGTGTTTTTCCCTTTCCATTGTGTGTGTTTCCCTTCCTATTGTGTGTCGTGTGTTTCCTTTTGGTCATTTGTGTGTGGGTGTTTCCTTCTTCTAATCTTCCTTTCTTGAAGTTGTGCATGACTCCACATGAGGGCCCAATGGATAAGGCACTGGTCAACAAATTATATGGTCTAAAATTGAGATTCTAGATTCCCATGTCATGTCTTCACTGCGCTCAGTCCATGTCATGTCCCCAAGCTAGAGCCGGTATATTGTCATGAGAATGTGCAATGAGGGGAAATTGACAATTTCGAAAGCACGACAACTATACCCCTATGCCAAAATTTTGATGTTTTATCATTCTAAGAAAACCTAGACTGTTGATCAGTCAAATGAATTCCCAATGAATGTCATGATATTATCCTAGGTGATTTAGGAAATTCCGTTCATTCCCCCTAGGTGATTTTAGGAGTTCATTGAAAATGTTATCTTTTGGTAGTATAGGGAAGGGCTATCATTGGCCTTCCCGAGATTGGATCAACCCCCTGGAGCAGAGCAGAAGGGCCAAATTCAACACGGAGGTGAATGGAAGACCTTATAACAGCATGGAAATGATTTTGGAAGGCTTTGGGAAGTTCTGAAAGACTTGGAGCAGTCTGAGTGAAAACAGGGTTCACAAGCCTAGCAAGTACACGAGGCCTAAAAGCAGTTTGTTGAGCTTCAAACAAAGATTACGGGAACTCGGATGGAGTTGGAAGTAAAACTAAACATCTTGGCAAGAGGATTCTAATTCCTACATGATGGTGAAATAATATTTTCACAACACCTTGGCGCATATGATTGAAAGATAATTTTTCTCAGGTACAAGTGGAGTCCCCGATAAAAAATCTGATTTTTAATGGATCATATGATCTAATCAAGACATGAGACCCACATCATTGGATTCAAAATTCCATTTCCATTTAGGATCATATAAATTTTCACCAAGAAATTCCATTGGAAGCTCAAGTTATCTGCATTCCAAGTTACCCTCTCAAAGGCAGTTCAAGACTTAGTCATTTTTTCGAGAGGACACGTGTCAGCACCAGGAGCCTGGTGGGATTTCATGTCCCCACGTCCCTGAGGTCAGGTACATAACCCCTTGGAAAATTCACCCAGCCCTCATGTGACCCTTGGGACCTTCATATGACCTCCAAACCTGGCAGTTCAGCCCTCAAGTGCTTATTTGGAGCATGCATTCCTTGTCGTCGGATCGGTCGCCACGTGTCAGCTCCAGAGACCACCGTGGAATTTGATGTACCTTATGAACCTGAGGTGGGGGACATCAGACCTTGAAAAATGTTCCCAGCCCCTATGGGGAGTCATTTGGACACCCACATGTTGCCTTTCGCACCCCCAAGTGCGTTTTGGAGAATCCATTCCCTGTCGTTGGATCGGGCGCCATGTGTCACCTCCAGGACCACTGTGGAAACTGATGTACCTTATGTACCTAAGGTGGGGGACATAAAACATGGAAAAATGCACCCATCCCCTAGGAGGAGTCTTTTGGACACCCATGTGACCTCCTTTTAGCTCCTAGTGCTTCAAATCAGCTTTTTCCTCCTTCATTCCCTGCTATTGGATCTAGTGCCACGTGTCACCGTCTTGCTCATTGTGGAAATTGATGTCCCTCACATCCCTGAGGTTAGGGACATCAAGCATGGAAAAATTCACCCAAGCCCTACTTGTGCACATCTTTTTGAAAAATTTCCAAGTGTTGCTTTTCCCGCTTCTAACTTCGAATAGTTTTATTTGCACTCCTTTCCTCTATTCTTCCCTCTGCTGATATTCTACCATCACTCCGCCATTGCAAATTCTCATACTAGATCAAAAAAGGAACTGAAATACCTTTCCCATGGTGATGCATAGGTCTCAAAATGAATCCTCATCAAAACAAGAAGGAGAAGCGAAGAGCGAAGGAGAGAACATTGAAAATCCCCATAGCCTAAAAATGAAGATCTAAAGAAATGTTGCAAAGGTGCATGAAACAAAAACCATTTACTGTTGTTCATTCCTCTATCCAAGACCATCAGAAAGAAACCTTTAAACTCCCCCCTCGTGCGTGAGCAGCCACAACAAAGAAATCTCATTTCTGGCTCAATGAAGAAGGAAGTAAGATTTCCCGTCAAACTAGTTGCCGGATTGAAGTAAGATCGCATGTGAAGCACCAGAAGACAAAACCCACATAAAAAATACAATTTTATTCACAAACGGAGGAGAAAACCAAACCTGTAATTTTGAGGTCCATTAATGGCTGTCGTACCCAGAAGCACTACCAGGTCTAAAAATTAAAACTTTAAAATCTCCTAGATTATTAAGCGGGCGGGCCCGAAATTTCAAAGGGATGATATTGGGAAAAAACCCATATAAAAACTTTAATTATCGTCTTTCTCGCAAATCGACGACATATCGTCAAAAGCACTCATTTTCCCTCATATCATCATTAATTAATTACACTAAGCTAATTAATTAAATTTCATATCAACAAATACCTAATTAACGACCTTAGTTAATAAATCACCCCTTCTACTAGACTAATTAATTATTATTAATTAATTAGTTTTCCCTTCCATTTAACCAATAAATCAATATTTAATTGATTTAATCACCCCTACCTAATAGCCTAATTATTATTAATTAATTAGTCTTCCCCTTCATTTAACTAGTAAATCAATATTTAATTGATTTAATCCATTTTTAATAGCCTAAATGACACTAATATTCTTCTAATTGGCTTCATAAGCTTACACCTACCTATTAATTAATCACCTTTGATTAATTAAAGCACCCCCAACTCCATGACTTGCTAAACATGTATTAAACCCTTCTAAAGTAAGGTTACCTTTAATAAAGCAACCTTATCCATTCCTAATCATGTTTTACCTTTATCCCACATTCATGAGAATGTGTTGAATCCTTTATCCTTTGGGCTATATAAAGAGCCCTCCACCTACCTTTTACTTACACCTAAACTCCTTAGAGAGCAAATGCAAAGCATATAGCAAAGAAGACTAAGAGCTTGCACCTTGCCCTTTTGAGAGTTCATCATCTTGAAGAGTTAAGCCTCTTTCTTAAGTGCTTAGGTCATATGGGAGGTGTTAAAGGGGTCTTGTAGCCCAACTTTGATAGGCCCTCATTCCTAGGTTACTTGGCATACTAAGGACAACTATTTTGATAGCCATGGAGCTTACTTAGGTCCATTCATTTATTTGTTGTTAGAGAATAGAGGAGTTTAGATATTTAGCATTGTTAGTTTCAAAGTTTGTATTGATGAATGCTAGCATCTAACCCTTGTTTAATTCTTATCTTGATGGTGTTTAGTTTGTTGTTCAATTCTTGCTAAGTTAAGGCTATTTAGGTGTTAGTCTTTACTCATATTAGCATTATTTTGAAAACAAACACATGCACACATTTGGCATGCTTGGTGGGACTTACTCCATTGTCCTTTGCACTTAATTTCAAGTTTTTGTAGTTAAGTTTCATTTTTGGTTACTAACCCTCTTTTACACATGTTGATCTAACTTGTTTTTCTTAACTTGTTTTGTTGAGTTTGCATGTGTTGAGTCTTCCTTGTAGGTATAAAGGAGGTGAAGTGCTGTCAAAATTGGAATTGATGGGAAAATTTCAAGATTTCTCCATGTTTTCATTTTTAGAGCTTACTTTTTCAACATTCTACATGCTAGTTTTGTCAATTTCTTGAAAATTTTAAATTCTTGAGCATGTAGGTTAGTGTTTGATAGTGTTGAGTCTTCTATTTACATATTAATGTGGTGGGTTGCTGTCAAAATTTAATCTTGGTGAGAAAATTTCAAGATTTCATCATGTTTTCATTTTTAGAGCTTACTTTTTCATCATTCTACATGTTAGTTTTGTCAATTTCTTGAAAATTTTAAATTCTTGAGCATGTATGTTAATGTTTGATAGCGTTGAGTCTTCTATTCATATATTAATGTGATGGGTTGTTGTCAAAATTGAATCTTGGTTGGAAAAAAATTTGCCCATTTTGTAGATTAAGGACGTTTTTTGACATTTTTTGAGTGCATGTCAAGTGCATACCCGTGAGCATAAGAGCATATCGTAACCCATCTTCCGAAGGCCATAACTTTTGCTCCCGAACTCGAAATGACTCCATTTTTGCGTTGGAAAGGTATTGAAGTTAAATATGCAATGAAAACATAAATTCAAGATTTATACTTACAGAAATTATAGGTTTTTCTATTATTTTAAAACTGGTCATTTTCTAACATGTCTAATGTTTTGATGAATGTTGTATTTCCATGCTTCCTCGATTTAGACCAAAGCGTGTGTATGCTCTTCTCTTACACCTTTTGGTGATCTTGAGAATAAAAAACAACTTTGATCTATATCATTTTTTTAACATTTGGATTAAACTTGGAAATTTGATTATTCATTTTGCTTAAGGGAATGAACCTTTTACAAAGCATTTTTCAATGGTCCTTTGATTTGAAGTTTTCCATTTCTATATAGTTGGGATAAAGTTTGTGTATGCTCTTCTCTTGCACCTTAGGGTGATCTTGAGAATCAAAAGCAACTTTAGTCTTCATTTTATAACATTTGGTAAATTGGAAACTTCATCTTTCACTTTTGGTTTAGGGAATGAACATTTATCAAGAATTTTGTATGGTTCATTGATTGAAAAGATTTTATTTACTTTTTAGTTGGATTATTTTTTGTGTATGCTCTTCTCTTGCATCCTTGGATGATCTTGAGAATCAAAAGCAACTCTTAATCCTCTTTTAAATAATGTGATTTTCTTGGAGAACTACTAACGCTTGAGTGCAGGACCTAAAAACACTTGTCAAAGAAAGGAGGAATCAAAACAAAATCAAAAACTACTAATACAGTTGTTATACAGGTTGCCAAAAGGTGTTCAAGCAAACCACACCTAATTAAACAAGATAAAAAGAACAACATATTAAAAACATTGTATTGCAGGTTTGAAAAGGGTACGTCCCTCTCCGCTCAACTGGAACATAACCCCTTTGGCATAACGCCTTAAGCTACAACAATGGGGGTGGTTCGGGAACCCCAAAGTAGTCCACGCAAGAGGGAACCTTGTGGATGAAACAGGAAGTGCTCTGCACTACCTACTTGACTAGTGATTCCTTTGTGAGATAGCGTTATAGGTTGTATTGTGGCGACCCCAGTGATAGTACACGTAGACGCACTAGTTGCCTATTATTCTTGAAGGGGGTAAAGTAAAGCCGAGATACTCCCAAACTAGTCAGTGTGACTTTTTGGGTAAATCACGCTCGCTCGTGGCAACTTTGTAACACCTAGGGTGAGAGAACCACCTAGGAGAATATACTTTGGCAGGAGCCCACTTTGACCATTTTAAAATAGTGTTGAGTTGTGAACCTTCTTTTTGAGAAATGTGTGACGTATTACTTTGCCTAGTTTTTACTTGCCTTAGGGTGAGGTGAAACTCTGCCGAAGTGAGGCTAGCATTTTTCATCATTTTTCTTGATTTATTTCCTTCATATTCTTTTGACACTTTGTTGATCAAAAGAGGTGTGATTACCTTTGTGTTTCCATTCAACTGTTTCTCTCACTTTTATGTCGTTTACGCCCATCCATGTTTGCGGTTGGGTTAGTTAAACGTCTAAAGTGAGCGGAGGCATTTTCACGTCATTTGGTAGCCATTGTGATCTTGATACCCATGTCAAGATCGTCATTGTAGTTAGGCGTGGTTCATCACCGTGGACTTCCTTAGAAGAGTTAGCTTGTTTGTATCGTATCATTACAATTTCGATATTTACATCTTGTTTCTTGTAAACTCGACATAAATACCTATATTATACGGTTACGTTGCACACATTTTTAACTATTCCTAGCTATACTTTGAGCATTTTTAGTTGGTTCTATTATTACCTCGATTTCAAAGAGTGCTAGGTGTTACCATTTGTGTGTGTTATATCAATAACACCTCGATATCAATACTTCACTTTCTCGCAAAGTGGGTTAACATATCTTGGTGATATTGTTGTGTCATTCGTGAATTGTAATTGGCACTTTTTGAGATATAGGTCTTAATCAAGTTTGAGCTCGCTCATTGTATATCTTGATTGGGAGATCACATTGACTTCTTGTTTTTACTTACGTTTTGTTCATTTCCTTGAACTTGGCATAAGTGAAAACATCTTGTTGATTATCTTTGCATCACATTTTCATATGGTGTATTTCCTTGTTGATTGGCTTTGTGTTTCACACTTGCATGATTGTTCCTTGTGATTATTCATTTAGAAAACTTATTTTCTAGGACAATCCCTCTCGATCTCATCGATATTGCATCATCACGATGTCTATTTTCCTTAGACCTTCTTCAGAAAATCACACACGCATATCAATACTTACGAAATGTCTAGTTGGTTGTCCTTATGCTACCCAAATTGACATGTCACTTCCTTCCCTTTGAAGGAGTTCCATCACACTATCTAGATCTAGACATTTGTGCTTAAAACAGTGCCAAAAATGACTAACTATCACGGTTCCCCATACTTACAAAAATATGGAACCTAGGTTTAGCAATTCAAAGCAAAAGATTCCCATTACAACTAAACCTCGTTTGGTTCTTCGTGCTAGAGAGCCCATACGGGTAACTCGTTCCCCACCTTCATCTCATAGTCGGTGGTATGATTTGGACACATCTGATCCAAATTATTATTCGAGTTCCCCCCACTCTTCTTCTAATTCTAATCCAAACATTTCCTCTTCTTCTGAGGATTCCAATCCAAATATTTCCTCTGACTCTTCTGAGGATTCAGATCCAAACTACTATTCGGATTCATCTAATTGACTCCTAAGTCATGGTCCTCCCTTTCTTTGCAGGATCCTCTTCATCAATCATCTAATGCGACTCTTATGTTGCGGTCCTCCCTTTCTTCGTAGGACCCCTTTTATCAGTCACCCCAACGATGTCTTCTTCCTTTGAAGATACACGTGACTCCAAATCCCTCCAATCAGAAGTATAATACAATTCTTGAATCACGGTCCTCTCTTTCTTCGCAGGACCCTTGTCATCATTCATCTAATGTGATGCTTGAATCACATTCCTCCCTTTCTTTGTAGGATCCTCTTCATCAATCATCTAATGTGACTCTTATGTCACGGTCCTCCCTTTCTTGGACCCCTTTTATCAGTCACCCCAATGACGTCTTCTTCCTTTGAAGATACACATGACTCCAAATCCCTCCAATCAAAAGTATAATACAATTCTTGAATCGTGGTCCTCTCTTTCTTCACAGGACCCTTGTCATCATTCATCTAATGTGATGCTTGAATCATAGTCCTCCCCTTCTTTGTAGGACCTTCTTCATCAATCACCCCCACGGAATCTTCCTTTTGTGAAGATTCGTGTGACTCAAAGTCCTTCGAGACAAACATCTGAATTGACCCATGTGTCACAATCTATAGACTTTGGACTTAATCCTACTATTTTACATACGACATACCATTGTATAGGTAGGTCCACACCACCTTCTTCTACTCCTGAGACATCTAGCTACACATATTCTTCATCCCCCACATCATCTTCTTCTATCAATAATCATCAAACATCTTCTAAGTCTTCCACACCAAGTGAACCTATTTCTTCCAATAAACCCCTAGGGATCGATCAACAACTCATACCGATTGATCTCTTTCAGAATGAAGAAACAATCAGGGCATTTATAGGGGCATATGAAGATATTCCTTTAGTAGATTACAAAAAAGGATTCTCTTTAGACTTTGATGCGTCTGCATATTGTGAGGAAAAGGTTGATTCCTTTGATCAAGAAATGGAGGAAGAGCCTCAGATCATGCAACTTGATCCTCCTCTTATTCTTCCATCTTCACATTCTTCATTATGTGATGAAACTCCTTGGTCTTGCATAGATCCATGGCCTATCTTCTCATCACCCAATAACTCTTCGTCTATCATAATTCCTCAATCACAATCTCTTGTGGGGTCAATGCCAAGTAGCCCTTCATCTTCATCTAGGTGTGGGTCACCTTCTAGTAGCCCTCCCTCTTCTATTTGTGGGACATTTTCGAGTAGCCCACTATCTTTGATTATTGGGGCACGTCCAACTAGCCCCTTATCTTCTATGTATGGATCACCCCGGGTAGTCCATCATCTTCTATTCTTGGGCCACATCCTGGTAGTCCATCATCTTACATCTATGGGTCACGTCCTAGTAGCCCTTCTTCTTCTATTCTTGGGCCACATCCTAGTAGCCCTTCATCTTCTATTTATGGGTCACATCCTAGTAGCCCTTCTTCTTCTATTCTTGGGCCACATCCTAGTAGCCTTTCACCTTCTATCCGTGGCTCACCTCCTGGTAGCCCATCCTCTTCAATTCTTGGACCGTATCCTTTTCATCTATCACATATTTCTTCTATCAATGGTTGTGGTAAGCCCACTACCATTTCTATCGTTCCTATCATCAATCGTAAATGTTCACATTCTTCTCCTTCTCGAGGTCAGAAAATTCAAGCGTCAACTTATAAGAAACCCAAACAGGTTCATTATCAAGCTCAAGTCAAAACTTCCAAGAGCTCAAAATCCCCCAACAACTGGAACAATCTCAAAGTTGTAAATCAAGCGTGATTCAAGAACGCACATCAACATAACCATCAAGTATGGTGCAAAGTGCATAAACCTCTAGATAGGGAACTCAAGCTCCCGCATACAAAATCCATGTTTCAGGATAAATCACAGTCCTTTGTTGAGTGTGAACTCACCACGATCATCGAGATTGGGAAAACATGACTCTTGATAAACAAACACGCTTAGTCTCCCTTATCAAGGAAGTCACAAACATCGTTGTTGGATCCTATCACACAGAGTGACTTTGTTAGTAACAACGGTTCAAAAAAAAAAAATATCAAAAATCTAAAAATAAAAAACAAGGCAAAATACAAAAATACAAAAAAACATGAGAAAAAAACAACAAAAATCAAAGGTACAAAGATCAAACATTGCAATCAGGTGTTGCGTACACATGGATATTTCTTTCTTCCCTTCCTTTCTATTCTTCTACAAGTCTTCCTACCATTTTCATCCCTTGGTGATATTTTGGTTAGCTTATTCACATGCATTTTGTGACATTTATCTCTATGGTATCTGTTTGCCCCTGGTCTTTTATCACCTTGGTAAATTAAAGAACGACTGACCTCATGGAGATCCTATCACATTCAAACATCTAATAAACTTGTTGCGAAGAAATTTTGGACATATTTGTTGACACTAGCCAATGTCGTCATCACAATCACTTCCACCTCCTTCCATCAAGCCATCAGTGGTTCTTAACCCCTTGTCAAACAAGAGAGCTGAAATAAGTTTTCAGAAAGAAAAAGAATCAAAATCAATCAAAACTCAAAAGCTAAAAGCTACAAAGCAAAAAGCAAATTAATATATAACTCTCTCTTGGGGTATTTCCAATAATCTCTATCGGGGCTATGGATGCCTGACTGGTAGCAGTAGAGCAATGTTGTGATTAGAATCAAATACATCTCCATTGGGGCTATGGACGCTTGGCTGGTAGTGGAGCAATGTACGGCTATCCTTTCACCCTCCATTCACAAAATCACTTATCAAAATAAATCATTCCTACACATTGGCTAGGGTCTCTTCACTTGTTGTCTATTAAATCTTCACTTCAAGAGGTAATAAAATCCATGTGCACACACTGGATCTCTATGAGTAAACAGGATTAGTATGTTACCAAGTGTCTTTTTTGGACCTTGTTCAGACTCTTACTCTAGTCCATATCTCGTCTCACGATTTATGCCTTTGGCTAATCACTTCTTCATGTGAGGCTTCTAAGCTACATTCATATCATTCACATTGTTCTTCTACTTCATTTAGAACATCCATGTGTATAAGATTACTTTTTTCCATGTTTTGAACACCTTTGTCCCCTTCCACAAAAATAATCTTCTCCTTCCTTTCTATCATGTGCTTTTAGGCCAACTTACGCTGGGGGCATCCTTGCCTCTTCCCAAGCACTTCATGGGTTTACATTCACCATCATGTTGAACCTATCCATAATGGCCTTGGGTCCCATTTCTACCTGTGAAGAGTTTACCTTTGAATACTCCCACCTAATTGTTGGGGAATTTTTGCATCTTCACCTTTTTGGTATGCACGTGGCCTTATGCCCTTGTACATCCCATCTATCGCTAGGGGCATCCATGCTTTCTCATCTTCTGTACATAGTTTCATAAAACTTTTAAAATCAACCAAAACATTCAAATATGTTAGAGAAAAAATCATCAAAAACATTCAAATATGTTTAAGAAAACTTCTAAAAATTGAAAATCATCCTACAAAACGTCACTCTTTGGTTCTCACTTGTTCATGTGTGTGACTTGCGGATCATCTTGATCTACCTCCATCACAAAAGTCTAGGTTCTTACTTAATCCATACTCGGGATCACTGATTCACAAGAGTTGCTAGTCTTGTTTCATAGTGCACATTGGGGCACTTTTCCATCGGTGGACCCAAGTGTCCTCCTTTTATTCCCCTCCATTTATCCTTGCATGCAGGGCAGGGCATCATTTTTAACCCTTTTCATCAATCACAAACTTGTGGATATAGTAACTAAAGCTCGATAATAAAAACATTATATTATGTTTCTATGTTAGTTTAGCTTGTTTACTTTCTTGTATTGCATTACATTTTGTATGTTGCATGGAGTTAGGCATCTTTCACTTTCTCGTATTGCATTGCATTTTGTATGTTGCATGGAGTTGGTGTTTTTCAGCAATGGACAATTGTTCGTAGTATGGCTTTTCATGTCATTCTACCTTTGTCGTATGCTTATATTTTTCATAAGGACCGATGACGTAGCTCTTATGGCAATATGATGACACGAAATTGTTCAAAAAAAGTGGCTAGAGGCTAAGCTCTTCTCTCCCCCTCTCCATATTTCTTCTACATCACTTCCTTTCACCCCTAATTCTTCCTCTCTCATCAAGGCATCTTGCCTCGTCCCATTCTTCTATCTATATCTCACCTTTTTCGATCATCAATCGGCTTCTTTCATCACCCCATCGACACTCGAGGGGCATCTCTCCCTCTACTAATTTTTTTCTTCTCCCTTCAAAATTCACATCTACTACTATCTTTGAAGTGGCATCACTTACGCCACCCCAAAGAGGGGCAAATGTAGACACCCATAATTACGCCCAAGCAATTTAAATACTTAAATTGCGTTAATTATCCTCTTTCTCGCAAATCGATGACATATCGTCAAAAGCACTCATTTTCCCTTATATCATCATTAATTAATTACACTAAGCTAATTAATTAAGTACCACGATTAACTATCCATTAATAAAATACCTAATTAATGACCTTAACCAATTAATAAATCACCCTTCTACCTAGACTAATTAATTATTATTAATTAATTAGTCTTTCCCTTCATTTAACTAATAAATCAATATTTAATTGATTTAATCCCTTTTAATAGCCTAAATCACACTAATATTCTTCTAATTATCTTATAAGCTTACACTACCTATTAATTAATCACCTTTGATTAATTAAAGCACCCCCCAACTCCCATGACTTGCTAAACATGTATTAAACCCTTCTAAAGTAAGGTTACCTTTAATAAAGCAACCTTATCCATTCCTAATCATGTTTTACCTTTATCCCACATTCATGAGAATGTGTTGAATCCTTTATCCTTTGGGCTATATAAAGAGCCCTCCACCTACCTTTTTACTTACACCTAAACTCCTTAGAGAGCAAATGCAAAGCATATAGCAAAGAGACTAAGAGCTTGCACCTTGCCCTTTTGAGAGTTCATCATCTTGAAGAGTTAAGCCTCTTTCTTAAGTGCTTAGGTCATATGGGAGGTGTCAAAGGGGTCTTGTAGCCCAACTTTGATAGGCCCTCATTCCTAGGTTACTTGGCATACTAAGGACAACTATTTTGATAGCCATGGAGCTTACTTAGGTCCATTCATTTATTTGTTGTTAGAGAATAGAGGAGTTTAGATATTTAGCATTGTTAGTTTCAAAGTTTGTATTGATGAATGCTAGCATCTAACCCTTGTTTAATTCTTATCTTGATGGTGTTTAGTTTGTTGTTCAATTCTTGCTAAGTTAAGGCTATTTAGGTGTTAGTCTTTACTCATATTAGTGAAGAGTCATATTCTATTCTATAAATTGTAAAGCCATTCCCATTTCAAAGGGTTGGTGATTGATCTTGTAGACTCAAGATTGCATTCTACCTTGAGAGAAAGCAAGGGAGATAGCCATTTTCTTCTACTCTCTTCCCCTCTCAAATTTCTTCCATTCCTACACTATGTACAACTTTTGTTCAAGCATCAATACAAGAAGAAGGATTTTCTAGCTTTCTTTGACCAAGGGATTTCATGACAGTTTGTTCTAATCAAATTATATTTGGTCTTGTTGTCATTTATAGGGTTGTTTCTTCTCATAAATGCATGTGATAAAGTTTCTAACTAGTGTGTGAGCAGGAATCTAATTTTCTACCTGGAGCATTAGTTCTCCTACCTCCATTCTCACTCCCTTTCCCACTTCCAAACAAAGTCATCTCTTGCAGGTATATGCAAGCATTTTCAGTAGGTCAGTGGAATGCCCCTGTTGGATCCCCGGTCGAAAGGCCACCATAGAAATCCACCTTTTCATGTGCATGCACATACGGCAGCGACACCGATTAAGTAGAGGGACTTAGATTCCCATAGTGTTGGCAAGAAATCTACAAGTTTTTCCACCTAAAAATGTTTCTCGCCAATAGTTTTTGGCGCCCACCGTGGGGCAGATTTAAGACATTTGAACCCAAAATATGACCGCAAGGTCCCAAAAATTCAAAAAAAAATCAAATATTGAAAAATCATAAAAGAGAGTTCAAGAAATTCCACTTCTAAAAGATACACTGCTGATTTCTGCATGTGAATTTTCACATTCCACAAAGTGGCCTTTCGTATTCCAACTGCAAAAGCTTCCAAAAGTCTGGTGAAGGAAGATACACCAGGTTGAGAAGGTCAAGAGGTGTTGCTGATTTCAATTTCAAAGCTTCACAAAATCTGCAAGAACGAATTAGAGATAATCCATATTTATTCTCTCAAGCCTCCTCTTCATCTGGCTCTTCAAGAAGTTCACCTGGTAATCCTATCCAAAATCCTTCAAATTCTGCAATTTTTCAACAACCATTGAACATCGACTTCCCGGAAGAAGAAGAATTTGAAGAAGAATTCGTAGAAGCAAGAGCTGAAGTAGAAGAAGAAGAAACAACAGGTAGACGAAGAATAAATACCTCAACCCATTGTTCCATGGGGAAGGAATACATGCCCGCTTGCTCTTGAACCCCCTCTTCACAATCTACCAACGGGTTCCCACAAGAACTTTCCAAAGTTCAAAGGTGACAACACACAACATCCGGAAGAACACATCACTACTTTCATGACATCATGTGGAATTCTTGGTGTCCAACATGAAGACGTTCTTTGTAAGATTTTTGTGGAATCCCTCAAAGAAAAAGTAGTAGGATGGTTTTACCTCCGCCTTCCCGGTCCATCACGGGTTGCAGTAATGACATCAAGGATGCATTCAAAGAGAGATTTAAATCAACTGAAGATTGTCAAGACCTCTTGGTGCAGTTGGCTCAAATAAATAAAGGAGAAAATGAAACCATGAGAGACTTCGTGGCTCGTTTTGAACGGTTGCTTTGCATAGGATACCTGAAGAGGATTCACCATCTGAAAACAATATCAAAAGATTCTTCATAAACGCTCAATCACCGGAGGTAGGATTTCTCCTACGAAGAGTTCAACCAAGGAACATTGTAGAAGCACAAATGAGGGCCATTGAATTGGATGATGATCTCATCCTCTCTAGAAAGATCAAGAATCCATCAAAGGGCAGGGCCCAACATCTTGAAGATAAGAGAACTAATCCATCACTGCAAAAGTTGGTGAATGAGATGGCCTCTTTGAAGAGGGAATTATTAAACAAGTTTCTTCTCAGAGAAGCAACAGAAATCAAATTGTAGGAGCACCCCAAAGACTTGCCTTGGAGGCCCCACCCGTGAATGTAAATTGCAGATTTCAAGAAATTTAAGAAGAGCTTGAACAAGAAGGTGGCAATTTCTAAGAAAGTAATGAGTTTGAGAACGATACACAAATAAGATTTTGTGAGTATTATGGAGGTTACGAAGAAGATGCACCAAGTTTCTCATGCCCAGTATTCACTCATTCTCGATCCTGAGAAAAGAGCATCTCCCTCCACTGCTGCAAAAGAAAAGAAGGTTGATGATCCTCCTATGGCGACTCCAAAAATAAAATAATCAGTCGAGGATCCCCACTTTCATCTTCCATGAAGTCTGGCATTGTTGGAGCCTAACCCTGCAACAAGTAAGAAGATGCCTGTAATCCCAAGTAAGCTTTCGATGTCTCTTCCAAGTCTAACTCTAAATATGCTCCTACAAAATCTAATACCTTGAAAGCTCCTAGTGTGTCTTTTAAAATACCCTCCATTCCTCAAACATCAAATCCTGCTCCTAAACCTATCCAGACTCCAAAATCAGTCCCTTCACCCCCCTTGTCCACATCTGCTCCCTTTGACTTCATAGAATATGCAAACAAAGCCAAAGTGTAGATTACCGAAACCGAATATTTGCGGACTCACCCTGAACAATTCGAGAGGTTCGTCTGATACATCAGGAGTGGTAGTCTAACACCCAATGTTGTAACTTCTAGTTCTAAAGGCATGCTACAAAACTCACCTACACCTCCCTCACAGAACATGCTTTTCTGAGTGCATCAAAGACTGATAAAGTTGAACCTTTCTACATCTTCCTTCTTGTTGGATAATATGTACTAAACAATTGCATAATAGATTCTGAGGCCTCAAACAACGTGATGCCTTTAAAGGTCGCCAAGGCTCTTAAACTTATAATGAATCCACCTAGTGGATCTTATTAATCTTTGGAATCAAAAATGTCTCACTTGTAGGGAAGGTTAAAGATGCACAGGTGGCTCTTGCCAGATTTCTAGACAAGAAAGTTTCAGCGATGATTTTGGTAGTAGACGTCCCAGCCTCGTTCAGAATTTTCGTTGAGTAGAAATTTCTGCCGAGAGTTGGGAGGGAAAATTCAGATGAATTGGTCTTTTGCAACCATAGCAGTGAAGGGAGACATGGAGAAATTGCTTCTCGAAGAGAAAATGAGGTACACTATGCAAAAATCTGAAACCGAAGCTAACATTTTGTACCAAAATACCAGGTGGATGAATCACTTGGTGACAACCGAGGAGGAAGAAGATATTCCCACCTTGATAGGTCTAGACATGCCTTCCCAGAGATATTTGGACTTTGAAGAAGCATTGAGGAGATTCGAGTTACAAGAGGGCAGCCCCAAATCACCAAATGATGCAGACCGTGAGGAAGAGGAAATGGTTCTCGGTGATTTTCAAGAAGAAAAATCAGCCTATACACTTTTCCAAGATGAGGAGTTATTCTCATTCCCATTTGGGGATGAAGATGATCTCTATCAAGCCATCTATGGAGAGACAAAATCAGCTTGTGATGAGCCCGTGAAAGGTTTGAAAGAAATGTCTATACAAGGACTGCTAAGAGCCATGAGAAGAAACAAAGGACCCTGAGATCAGTCTGGAACTTTTAATGCAAGCCATGAATATGGAAGATAAACATGAAGCTGATTTGGAAGCCTTAACTAATGTGAAGGTCAGCCATATTGAGATAAGGCAAGATGAGAAATATGATGTCCCTCTCAAGCCAATGGTTGGTGGATACAATGATGAAATTGAAGTATTTTCTTTCCCATTTGAAGATGAAGACTCTTTCTATGATGAAGAAATTGAAGCAAGGAGTTTGAAGACCTCTAAAGATGAAGCTCCTTTTGATGAAGGATCAGTAGAGTGCAGTAATTCTCGAGATGATGAGGTAATCCCTCCAGATAGTTTCTTTGAGTTGCAAGATAAAGATTCTTCAAAGGTGTACAAAGAGGGACTACAGGAAATGATGAAGCATTACTCTGTGTAAGAAATCTTGGATGCAGTAGAAGTGGTGGAAGACCCTGAGCTGATTCTTGATCTCTTCACTCATGCCATGGGCATACAAGACAAGTATGAGGCTGCATCCAATCTTTCAGTCAGTACTCAAGCACCTCACAGTGAAGTAAAGGAAACGGATAAGTCTGAGGTTTCTCATGGAAGAGATGTCAATGAGCATAGACCCGGGAAAGAAATTAACTCAGAAGGTTCAAGGAATTGGAACAAAAATCAGCATTGGGGAAGCGATGAGATGCTCGATGGAGAATCAGCTATATGGATAAACATGGAAGGAAACTGGCATGATGAAACCAATTTCAAAGAGCATGAAGACAATGGAGTTTCCAAGAAAGGACCTAAGCATCAAGAAGATCACATGGACTCACTCCTACCAAGTACACAGACAATTGTGAAAGAACTTGGCTTTCATAAGCAGCTGAGGAGGGGAGGATACTTTCTAGAACCCGTCAACGTCTTCGTAGAACATCATCATTCGGTGTTGCCTCTTCAGGGGTAAGTTTTGTAAAATAAAAAGTACTTCAGTGAAACTGGCTGGTTGTCCCTCACTTTGTACCATAGATGATTGATAGGTGTTTTTCCCTTTCCATTGTGTGTGTTTCCCTTCCTATTGTGTGTCGTGTGTTTTCTTTCAGTCATTTTGTGTGTGGGTGTTTCCTTCTTCTAATCTTGCTTTCTTAAAGTTGTGCATGACTCATCAGGGCCCAATGGATAAGGCACCGGTCAACGACTTATATGGTCTAAAATTGAGATTCTAGATTCCCATGTCATGTCTTCACTACACTCAGTCCATGTCATGTCCCCAAGCTAGATCCAGTTGTTGTCATGAGAATGTGCAACAGGGAAATTGACAATTTCCGAGCACGACAACTATACCCCTATGCCAAAATTTTCATGTTTTATCATTCCTAAGAAACCCCGAACTGTTCAGTCAATCCAAATGAATTCCCAACCAATGCCATGATATTATCCTAGGTGATTTAGGAAAAAAAATTTCATTCCCCCTAGGTGATTTTAGGAGTTCTTTGAAAATGTTATCTTTTGGCGGTATAGAGGGCAGGGCTATCATTGGCCTTCCCGAGATTGGATCAACCCCCTGGATCATAGCAGAAGGGCCAAATTCAACACAGAGGTGAATGGAAGACCTTATAATGTCATGGAAATGATTTTAGAAGGCTTTGGGAAGTTCTAAAAGACTTGGAGCAATCGAGTGAAAACAGGTTCACAAGCCTAGGTAGTATGCAAAGCATCATAATCCACCGCAATCTAGTGTGGATCATAATTTCTATACGAAATATGTGCATGCCCTTGAAGTGTCATAGAAAATTGACTTTCCTTTCTATTGGGGATGTAATTCCCTTTTTCTACATATAAATTCACATTTTTGTGCATGCTCACCTACATCTTCCACACCCTAGTACTCTGGAAAGTGAAGAGACATCTCAAAGTAGACCCAAGGTGTTTGTTGCTATGGTTGTTAAGGTGGTGAATGATGAGGTTAGTTCAGAGGTGGTTATGGACCCTACCCGGGTTAGGACATTACCCAAATCACGAACCCCACTATGATTTCCTTCGAGTGGTGGCTATCCTAAACCTCTTGAGCTTCCCACACCGCCTACCATGACCCGTTGATGAGCTCATTAATTGGATATATAATGCCATTGTTTTTATTTTCCCCTTGTTTGGATTTGAACATATTTTATAACTTTTTCTTAATTTAAAGTATAGGTTGTGTGAATTTTGTTGGATTAGTGTAGAAATATTTTCTATCCTAAAATTCTAATTAAAAGTCCTCAAAAATCACTCGGTTTTATGTACATATCAACAAAATAATAAATTTTTACCAGGATGTAAATTTTTAGGCACAAAATTCTTAAAGGGGATCTTGCTTCGGAGTACCTTAGCTCACTTTCGAGTACCTCATCTCACTTCAGAGTTTTCATTCCTAACTTGCTTTGGAATACCTCAACTTACTTCAAGAAACCCACTCACTTTGGAGTTTTTTTGTCTTGGCTCACTCCCGAGTGTTCGCACCTTTCTTTGAGGTATCTCAACTCACCTATAATTTTGTCTAGGTTGTTCTAGAGTTGACCTTAGACTTCAAGACCTCTCTATTCTGCAATAACAAATCATAAAGGATAGAATCTTACTAGCTCAAATCATACATCCAGTTCATATCTGCACATGCCAATTTTAGAATAAATCATGTAATCTATTTTGTTAATCGATTTCCTTAATCATATCCATTATTTCATCCTTAAATATGGAGATGATTTGGAATCCCTATTTCTACTATCTAAATAAAGATTTTTCATATAGTGTAGGTGTCGATTGAGATCATTGGATTATATAATTCACCCTCATCGAATGTAATAAGTTAGACATAAAATATATGTTATTGTAATTATGTTGTATCAAATTTTGAAATCAAAAGAGATTACTGATTTGGTGAATTAAATGTGCAACTATCATTCTAATTAATGGAAGAGCAAGGGCCCACTCACCTTAAGACTCAGATCTCTTTTGGTATTTTCTATATTGTCCGATTTGTGTTGAATTATGTATAATTTATCTATATAATTATTTGCAAGTTTATTGTTTAGTCGCATCTATATTTATTCCTTCCTTGAAATTCATTCATTCAGTATCGGTTTCATTCATCTGGTAGTAGTTAAATATTCTAAGTTCTTTTCCATTAGTAGTTTTATGTGATCTAAACCGTAAAAAATTCATTTCGAGATGCTTTGTATTCTTTGACTTTCAATCCTTCCATTTGATTCCAGTAAGTGAGTTTTATTTTAAAATCCTTGTGAGTTTAATTACTAAGAATTTCAATTTCCTTCAAGTTGGGTGACCATTTAAATTCTATAAGTTAATTATTTTTATTCAATTTGAATGGTTTGTGTAGTTTTACTATAGCATAATTTGATTTTAATTTTAGAAACTTAGTATTAGAAAACCCCCCCAAACTAAAGGAATATCACCAAATAATTTCCAATTCCCAAAGATACCTTATTGCATATTTCCTTTGGACACTTGCCCTAGTTATAATGACATCAACTAGATTGATTAAAAGTTGAACCAATAATGAGGCTCATCATTTTTGGCATTGTTTATGGGGAAAATAGTGTTAATAAGAATCATTTAATTGACAATTTCCATAAGAATCTACCTGGTAAAAGAAATATATGAGTAGACCTAGAGACTCAAAGGGTAGATTCATACCAAAAGTTTTTCCATTACAAACTAATCAATCTTCGGATCACTTTGCATGATTAGAAGAAATATTTTATTCATCAGTTCCATAGGACACAACCCTTACTTTTCCACAACCTTTAGAACATTCTCCTGAAGTAGGGCCTTCATATCTAAGACAATCTAGATCAGAGGATCTAGTTAATCTTAGCTATCAATCTCAGGTTAGTATCCTCCCTCCTACACCATACTTTTCACCTAAAATAAGACCATATTATAATATTAATTGGGGAAAAATGGAGGATGAACAACCAAGAGTTGAGCATAACCCACGCCATGAGGAAATAATAAAAAATTCATTTTACCACATAGAACGCTTACTTATCCAATTTTCATTGATGATGGAGATGATACCCCTATGAAAAACATATCCTCAACTATATTTCCTACATTTCGGGGTATGGCCTCTGAAGATCTAGACTAGTTCCTCTTTGAATTTAAAGTAATTTACCAAACATATGACTATAGAATTGATAACCAAAAGTTGAAAATTTTTCCTTCCACACTTAAGGATTTAGCCATGAGATGGTTTATGAGTTTGGCACCTAACTCTATCCACTCTTAGATAGAAATGGAGGAACAAGTTTTAGATAAATATCAGGATTATTGCAGAGGAAGAGATAGGAAAGAAGAATTTTTCCAAGTCAAGAAAAATGAAGATGAAAATTTGGAAGACTACTTGGATAGATTCCTCTTTCTTCATAGAAAATGTGGTCATCCTTTGAGCGAATATTTAACTAAAACCATCTTCTTAAAAGGATTAGATGAGGATTCAAGAGAATCCCTGAATCTAATGGGAGGAGGAGATGTTAATAATCTTACTTTCCATCAAATTGAACAAGTTTTTAGAAGTTACTCTAGAATCGGGGGACCCTAGGAAAAGGATAATTAAGAAAACCAATCTTGATGTAAAACAATTAATGGAAGAACTTGTCCAACTTCAAGACAAATATTTTGGTACACTTGAACACTACTCTAGATGGTATGCAAGCAAAGGTAAAATCAAATACTAAACCACTAGCAATGTATTGTCCAAGATGTAGACAAAATCATGCTCTTAGGGATTTTCCTCTAGATAAAATTGAAATATATGAAAAATAACATGCTACCAAGGATTGTAGACTCATACCATCCCTTAAAAATAATCTCAAATAAGCACCCACAGAAGATCTCAATTTTTTACAAAAATAGGGAAATCAACCTTCTCACCAAAGAAAAATCCTAATCCATGGATGATGTCGTGGGTGTCAAATATGGATCCATCCACTTGGACACCAATTCATTGGGCTCTATCTGAATGGACATCCTAGCCATGGATGCCAAATCAATCCCAATTTTGGACACTTCAACCATGGATACCCTAGACTTATCACCAGTCATGGATAAATCCACCATGGACACAATATCCTAATAACCCTACTGGTTATCCACTAAAAAGAATATTTACACCAAAACAACATAAATGTCATAAAAAGCATTAATACCACCGGTTGTTGTTCATCCTCACCCATGATAGTTAGTAGTCCAACCATAGATGCTTGCATAACATGTGGGTAATCTAAATAATAGACAAAAAGCAACTATTTTGGTTGAGCAAGATTCAATGAGTGTAAATGATATTGACTATAAGGATATCCAATTGAGATTAGGAAAATTGTAGACAAACCACCAGTTGTGATTACTAAAATCTCTATGTAAAAACACCACGAAGAAAAAAATAATATCCCAAAACTATACCTATATATGGGAAACTTCCGACCTATTGGTAGGAAATTTATTGCTTCCTAAGTATGGTGATCTTGATAGGTTGACTATTACCATAACGATTGGAAAAATAGAGATACAACATGTATTGATTAAACTAGGAACAACTATTAATGTCATGATAGTAGATACCTTAAAACAATTACCCTTGCATGGACTATAACCCACTGCTACCATTTTACAAATGGTAGATCAATCTATTGCTAAACCTGAAGGGGTGATAGAAGATGTGATGGTAATAATGTAGTCATAAGAATACATATTTCATGATGCTTCAACCTAAAAGTAAAATACAAGGATACCCCATCATTCTAAGAAGGCCATGGTTATCTATTGTTGTAATTTTAATAGACTGTAGATCTAGAGATATGACCATATCAAATAGGATGCATGCAAAAAAAATTCTTTATTTCCACCAGCACAACCATTTATAGATGTTAAAGAATACATTTGGTTGATGATTATAAGTTAACAAATTATAATTTATCTTCTTTGGCTATGATTGCAGTTAAAAATCATATTGAAGAGATTGAGGAAGAATCAACACGAACATTGGAGATGGTTAGAAATGCTTCAAAAGTCTCTCAGGTTGCTTCAAATTATTCATAGGTTTCTTCGAGTCTTCCCGAAGTTTCTTAGGAGTCTCCCTGAGATTACTTTGGATTCTCCCCATGTTGCAGAACCTTCCCGTTTAGATTCAAGACCCGATAAATGAAAATATTTGGATTGTACCATCTAATTAAAGGTATGAATCTATTCACTTTTCAACCACGTGTTTGGAAATGAAACACAATTAAATACTTCCACATTAGGATTCATTTGTCCCTTAACCATTTTAATTTCTCGAGGAAATCCTACTTTTGGGGACATAACTGCATTTCATAGGATATTACCTCATGAATGTCCATTAAATTCATTATTGAATGAATTTAAAATTATTAACTTAGTTTATCTATCATGAAACAAATCTCCCTTTATCAGGAAAAGAAGTAAACATCAATAGTTGGCTAACTAATGATGAGGAAGCCAAAAAAATTTATTTATTGAGAAACCATACTAAAGATTTTTCTTGGGAATACAGTGATATGAAAGGAATTCATCCTAGCATCTGTACTCATCACATCTACACAAGCAATGTTAAATCATTAGACAACCACAAAGAAGAATAAACCCAACTCTAAGAGACATGGTCAAAAATAGAAATAGAAAATTTATTACAAGTTGGATTTATTTATCCTATATCAGATAGTGAATGGGTTTCACCACTTGTAATAGTACCTAAGAAAAATGGAAAGTGGAGAATTTTTGTTGACTATAGAGAGCTTAATAAATCCACATTGAAAGACTATTTTCCCTTACCATTTATTGACCAAGTCCTAGATAACCTTGTAGGAAAGAAATTATTCTCTTTCTTAGATGGGTTTAGTGGTTATAATCAAATCATAGTAGCTATTGAGAAGATCAAGATAAAACAACATTCACTTGCCCTTGGGGAACATTTTCATATAGAGTGTTACCCTTTGGCTTGTGTAATGCACCAGCTACTTTTCAACAAGTTGTTTTAGCCATATTTTCTTATTTGATTAATGATTGTGTGGAGGTATATATGGATGATTTTACAATGTATGGGAACTTTTTTGAATTATGGTTAATTTAGACAAAGTGTTGACCAAGTGTGAACAACACAACTTATCTCGAGTAATGAAAAGTGTTTTATGATGATGGATGAAGGGATTGTCCTTGGACATCACATTTCATCTCAGGGTATAAAAGTAGACCAAAAGAAGATTGAAGTGATCTCTAACCTACCTATACCCACAAACCAAACAAATGTTAGAATGTTTTTTGACATACAGAGTATTATAGGTGTAGTTCATTAAATATTTTAGTAAAATTTTTGCTCCAATGTTTTCTTTGTTAGTAAAATATTGTGAGTTCATCTAGGATGAGAAATTTCAAGAATCCTTTAAACTAATCAAAGAAAAATTAACTTTAGCTCTAATGTTAAGAGGACTAATTGGAAAGAACCCTTCCACATTCATACTGATGCCTCTAACACTATTATAGGAGCTGTATTGGGACAAAAGGATGAACATGATAAAATGTATGCCATTTATTATATCAATAAAAACCTCACTCCCACAAAAAATAACTACACCACTACTGAAAAATAATTTTTAGTTGTTGTCTATGCCATTAATAAATTTCATCATTATATTATAGGGTATAAGACATTTGTGTATATTGACCATGCAACTATCAGGTACTTAATGAACAAACCAAGTAGTAGGAGGTAAGGTTATCATATGGTTATTACTTTTACAAGAATTTAATATTACCATTATTGATAATCTAGGTAAATCTAATTTGGTTTTGATTTCTTGTCAAGGTTAGAAACACCAGAGAAGAGGACCTTGTTGATGACATTTCTGGATGAGCAGTTGTTTTTCATATCTGTAAGTTCACCATGGTTTGTTGATATTGTAAACTATTTGGAAATAGGAAAATTTTCTTGCAAATTTCACTAGTAAACAAAAGAAATGTTAATTAAAGAAAGTGTTACTTTTAAATGGGTAGATGGAATATTTTATTCAAATGTGGATCTGACTTGGTGTTACATAGGTGTGTTTGAGAAGATGAAGTCTATGATATTATTCGATCTTGTCATGATGAACCATCAGGAGGCCATTATTTAGTAAAAATAATTGTGCATAAGATTCTTGGAGATGGATATTATTGGCCCTCCCTTCACAAAAGTGTGAAGAAATATATTTGGCATTGTGATGCATGCCAAAGGATGGGAAAACCCACCTTGTCTAATGAAATTCCTCTCCAACCTCAATTGGTTCTTGAACCATTTGAGTAGTGGGGTTGGATTTTGTTGGACCTATAAACCATCCTCCCAAGGAAAAGAATTCATTTTAGTTTTCACTATGTAACTAAATGGGTTGAAGTGTAGGCTTTATCCCAAGCTAGAGAAGAAGCAGTGGCAAACTTCCTATATTATCAAATCATGCACAAGTTTGGAGCACCAAGAAGTATTGTTTCAGATCAAGGTCCTCAATTTATGTCAAACATGATCAAATATTTTATGGACCTTTGTCAAATCAATCACAAAATTCATCACCCTACCACCCTTAAGCTAATGGGTAGGTGGAAGTAACTAATAAGAGAATTGGAAAATATATTGACTAAAATAGTTATACCAGCAGAAAATATTGGGTGAACAAGTTACCAGAGGAAGTTTGGGCATATAATATCACTTGGAAAACCACCACAAGGTTTTCTCCATATGAACTTGTATATGGAAAAACTCATTTACTATTGAATTTGAATTGTAGACATTAAGAACAACCATTTAGATTGGAGTAGAGCTAGATGAAATTCAAAAACAAAGGATACTTCAACTTAGTGAATTGGATGAGATGTGAATGGAAGATTTGCATAGGACAAAACTACTACAATTTCAAAGGAAATAATGGCATGATATCCACATCAAGAGAAGAAAGTTCCAAGCAAGAGATTGGCCCTATTGTTTGACTCCAGATACCAAGGATTTTCTAGGAAAACTTAGAACCAGATGGTTAGGCCCATATGAAATTTAGGAGGTATTTGACAATGGATCAGTATAATTACTTCCCATTGATGGGAGTACCAGAACATTATTGGTTAATGGACATAGATTGAAGATATACAATAAACCATTAAACAAACAAGAATTTTTACAACATTTCTAATCAAGTGAAGGATTCAATTATGAGGAAGAACCCAATTCTTCCCATATAAAAATCTTGAGAAGTAGAGGAAGGCCAATAAAAAGAGAAGAATTGAAAACCATAAATGGTGGTTCTTCTCTTCAAAAAAAAAAAAATAAAATAGAAAATATAAAAAAAAAATAATAAAAGTTGAAAACCTAGAAATGGTGGCTTTTCCACCAAAGAACAATCAAAATCAATAAAGGCATGATTTCTTGATTGTATTCATTAACTGAATATGTTTTTCTTGTAGGATACATGGAGGGGACAACATCAATCATGTCACTACTAAGGTAAAGTGTTATAGCCTCTATTTCTAGAATTATTAAAAAGTTATCAATGTTGTGATTATTCAAATACATGGGAAATATACATTCAAGTCATTAAATATTTTTAAATCACCCCTTAATTTGAAATCATCACATCAAACGGAGGCAATTTTTCACATGTGTGAAAGGATGGATGAAATGACAAGTCCCACAATTAAACTCAAGTCGATTCCCAGATAATAAGTACTCACATGCTATAAGTCAGTTTATTAACTTCTCTAGTACATAACCTAAAGCAACATGAAACAAAACCCCTTACATCAACTGTCCTTTTGCCTTCACTTCAGATTATTCCCAAAACACTCTTCTTGGACTACATATAGTTGTCTCACTTCAAAATTTTCCCCATCATTCTTGCTTTGTTTCTCCTTTGCTTTGGATTATAAGGATGGGGTAGAAAAATTACTCAGAACCAGAGTCCACTTCACTTTTCTTATGAGATTCACAAGTCACAAGACTATTTGAAAAATCAGGATGGTTGGAATTTATAAAGAAATTCCAAGGCTATAAGGAAGCAATAGTGGAAGAATTCATCAAAAATTTCAAGGGGATATCTTCAAAGGTAAGAGGCACTAAGATTCCTGTTAATAGTAAGATTATAAGTCAAATTTCAAGATTCCTTGTGAAGGGATATGATTGTAGGAAGGTCTATTTACAAAGACCTAATTCAAATTTTTCATGAGCATGGAGAGCCTGAACTGGAATTGGCCCTAAATAATGCAAAACATGTCAAAGGTATTAGAGAGATGACCTTCCTAAACCCTATGTAACTCTTTACATTTTGGATAGTGAATTATTTCACTGTGAAGGTGAATACAATCTCTCTAGGATGCGATACAATGTGGATTTTGATTCATTTGAAATAGGGTTTGCACAAACTAGGACATCGAGTAAATTTACCTCAATTTTGTGTGACAACATCCACATTATGGCCAAAATATATAAGGAGAATAAAGGATCAAATCAAGCACCATGGCCTCATTTACCTAATATGTCAACATTCTATCATAGAGAAGAAAGGTAAGAAGACATGGAAAAACTTTGATGCAAGAAATGGATAGAGTTTTAGAAAAAAAAGAGACATACTCTCTCTGAATATGTTGCACCTAAATAAACTTCATCCCTCACTCAACTTGAAGGAGAATTTGTGGCACCAAGTGATGAATAGGTCAGATATCTGGTACCACATCATGGACCAATTGAAAAAAGAAAGAAGATTGAGAAATTTGGGAGAAGAATTTGTCTTTGAACCCTCACGGATAAAAATAAAATTAATTATTCTAGAGGATGAATACCTTGAAGAGGTAGTAAAAATTTTGGGAAGCATAAATTCAGCCACAAAATTTTGAAGAACAAACCAACTTGAAGAAATCTAGGAGTTCACTGAACAAAGGGACATTGAACCTTTGGCACAACCTTCTTCTTCCAATAAGGAAGTAGAAAAAGGAAAGGCTCCACTTATAGAAGAAGAACCTATATCCCTTGTTTCACCAAGTCAAGATATTAAAGAGGAACAATACAACATGTCCTTCTCCTCTCCAAGCAAGAAGAAATCATCAACAAGAAGAATTGGAGTTTTTGAGAATAAAGATATAAACAAAAGAAACCCTTATCTCTTCTTTACAAGTACAAATTGAAAACTTGAAATGCAATGCAAGGAAAAAGAAGAGATAGATTTTTCCAATACTAAAGTAAAAGTTGATAAGGAAGTTCAAACTTCCTTAAATATAGAGGAAATCATAAATGTCTGGAGTATAATTTGTAATAATTTTGAAAAATTACATCTTCAGAATCAGACATTAAAAAATCAGTTGGAAGAAGAGAAATAAGAGAAAGAAAAAATAGAAAAAGATAAAAAAAAGATTAAAAATGACCTACAAGTTGTTTGTGTATTAGGAGAAAAATTGCTTGCTTGTAGAAGACCTTCTTCAGTATATAGTACTTTCTTGCAAGAACAATTTTATAGGTGGAAATTATCTAAGATTAGCATGTGATTTTCCATTTGAAATAAATAATGACATAGAATTCTTTAAAGCATTTACAAAACTCTCCTAACCATCAAAATCTCATGTGTGAATTCCACTTGTGTAATCTTTTGTTGGGTCACATGTCAGACTTTTAGATTAATCTTTATGTGGGGAGTCTAATTAAGTTAGCCTTTCTCTTCCCTAAAAAATAAAATGTAATGGGATAAAATAACAAATGAATAATTTGAGAAAGTGAAGACAAAGGTCTATGCATGAGGCCTCAATATCCCAAGCTAGTAGGAAGCTCAAAATTTAGGGCTTTGGCCTACCATCCCAAGATTCAGGACCATCATATTACACAACTTAAAAATAACATTACAAGTGTTCAAAATTATCTCCACAATAGATTTTGTAAAATTATTGGTTTCATGTGAAAAGATATGGGACACCTTGAACATTCCATTAAAAAGAAGAGAGGTATTATCTCCATAAATCTGAGATGGTTAATGAAAAGAGCAATGGCAATTGTAAACATGATTCTAGGATTTTTTCAAACACATGGAAGGAAATTGATTGGAATGTGGTTTAGACCACCACTTATTCTTTCCCCATGTCTTCATGGAAAGAATCAGCATTGCAAAACACTAAAGCATTTGAAAAATGGCACAAAGAAGTTGAAGAAAATGAAGGGTTTTGTATCTCAAGGAAAAAATGGGAACTTCATATAAGTGTTTTTGATTTGAGTAAATATCTGGAGGACAAAATATTTAGTCCAACCTTTGGAAAATGATTTGCAAGAGGACTTGTAAACAAGTAAGTGTGGGGGAAGATGATGAGCTCATTAATTGAATAAATAATGCCATTGTTTGTATTTTCCTTGTTTGAATTTGAACACATTTTGTAACTTTTTCTTAATTTAAAGTAGAGGTTGTGTGCATTTTGTTGGATTAGTGTAAATTTGTTCTATCCTGAAATTATAACTAAAAATCCTTGAAAAGCACTCATTTTTGTGTACATATCAAACAAAAGAATAAATTTTGACCAGGATGATGTAAGTTTTGGGCACAAAAGTCTTAAAGGGGAGCTTTCCTTGGAGTACCTCATCTCTCTTTGAGTACCTCAACTTGATTCAAAGTACCTCATCTCACTTTAGAGTGTTTTGTACTTGGCTTAATTTAGAGTACCTCTCTTGCTTTGGAGTAACCCCGACTCGCTTCAGAGTGTTTTGTCTTGGCTCACTCCTAAGTGTTCTCACTCACTTTGAGGTATCTCAGCTCACCTAAAAGTTTCTCTACGGGATGTTTAGAGTTGACCTTGGACTTCATGACCTCTCCATCCTGTAATAGCAAATTAGAAAAGACAAAATCTTTCCAGCTCAAAGCATACATCTAGTTCATATATGCACATGCCAATTTTAGAATAAATTATGTAATTTTTTTATTAATTGATTTCCTTAATCATCTCCATTATTTCATCCTAAAATATGGAGATGATTTTGAATCCCTATTTCTACTATCTAAATAAAGATAATTCATATAGTGTAGGCATCAGTTGAGGATGTTGGATTATATAATTCACCCTCATCGACTGTAATAAGTTAGATAGAAAACTATATGTTATTGTAATTATGTTGTATCAACTTTTGAAATCAATAGAGATTACTGCTTTGGTGAATTAAGTGTGCAACTGTTGTTTTGATCAAGAGAGAAATGACCCACTCACCCCAAGACATAGAGCTCTTTTGGTATTTTTGTATCATCTAATTTGTGTTGAATTATGTATAATTTATCTATATAATTGTTTATATGTTTATTGTTTAGTCTAATATATATTTATTCCTTCCTATTAGATTCATTCATCCGTATTGGTTTCATTCATCTAGGTAGGAGTTAAATCTTCTAAGTTATTTTCCATTAGTCACTTTATGTGATCAAAACTATATAAAAAATTTCACTTTGGTAATGCTTCATATTCTTTGAATTTCAATCCTTCCATTTGATTCCAGTAAGTGAGTTTTATTTGAAAATCCTTGTGAGTTAAATTTCAATAATTTAAATTTCCTTCAAGTTGTGTGAGCATTTAAATTTTGCAAGTTAATTAGTTTTATTCAATTTGAATGGTTTGTGCAATTTTACTACAGCATAATTGGATTTAAATTTTAGAAACTTAGAATTAGAAAACCCCCCAAAACAAAGGAATATCACCAAACAATTGCAATTTCCCAAAGAGACCTTATTACATATTTCCTTTAGACACTTCCCTGGTTATAATGACATCAATTAGATTGATTAAATGTTGAAAAAAAAATGATGTTCATCCCCTATGGTCTTGTAGATAATCTCACTTGTGTCCTAGTTGTGGTGTTGAATTGGGCACCTAATATCTATAATGACATAGTACCTACAGGAGTAATTCCCTGTCTACACACCAACACTTTATCCCGATGAAGCGCTGTAAAACTCCTCCAAACGTATTTACGAAAAATGACACCTAATGCCCGGACATTTACACGTCCTTCTTCTACTACACTTCCATAGGTAAGATGAAATTATATCTACCTATTTATCCTTCCCTACATGGAGGTCCCACTTGCTTTCCTTCTTTACAATGCCCTTTAATAACTACGTCTTGATCTAGAACACCTTGCACAATGGCTAGGTGGCCGGGATGGGTCGGATGCATGGATGTAGTTCTCATTCTTTCCTCTAACGTGATCTCATCGGAATTTGATTGTGTATCTCTAGTGCATTTTCCTAATGTCGGAAGGACATGATAGTGTGGCTTCTCATATTCCACGAGGGTCTCAAAACCTTTGCTAGTCATCATTATTCTTGAAAACAATGTTTCGTCAACTTCCCTTTTTCATGCTTCATTATACTTGAGATGTATCTCTTTTCTCTTCTTCTCTTCCACTAGGGATTCGCCATCCTTATCTACACTTGCTCTTGCCCCTACGCACGGTGGGGATTTAGCTAGCCATAGGTAATATTTCCAATCCCAATTCTATCATCAAGATCTTGATAGATAATGGTATCGCACACAAATAGGATCCTCTCAGGATCGCATAAGAACTTGAAATCTACTTCCTCTAGACAGGAATATGTGGAAAATATGTACTCCAAAGTATAGTTTTGCAACATGCCTTCCCACCAATGATCCAAAACCCTAGTCCACTTCTCAGTTTAATCAAACAGTTCGATAGTATTCCTACCTCCACGATCTTGTTCCGGGAAGAAAATTATTTTTGATGCGTAAGCTTCCAACCATTGATAAAAATCTACAGGGAAGAAGCTAAATAACATCCCATACAAGTAGTCATACGGGTTATCTTCCACCCACTTTCACACATTAATGTTAGGTCCAGTGTTATGTCTTTGTGCAAATGAGTCTTTTTCTCTTCTACCCAACTCTCAATACTCTCCAAAGATAGTCAATACGCCATTTGCATGCAACATCCTGGTAGATAACTTGAAAAGAGGTCTGTAATATGAACTAAAATGTATCCTTTTGTTTGCACACTTATTAGCTATGCATGTTAGTACTTCATTCAGACATATCTGAATGCTCACCCAAAGCATGTGTAGCCACTAGGTCCCTCCTTCATTATGCTTATAAATGTGTTAGCATGTATGTTCACCATATTTATAACCAAGTCATTCATTCATGCATAACAATTAACATAGCAATTTGGAAACACATATAATAAGGAAGATACTTAATCAATGTAAACAAGAACTAATATCAACTACATCATCAATACACCATCTTCTAGCATATCAACTATAATTATCCAACCACAAGTATCCATTATAAACCAAAATTCATTACATCACAAAATCTTAATACATATGACAAACATTACAATAGTGTGTAGGTCCATGCACGCAAACACCAAATCAAAACTTTGTGACAAAACAACATAACTCTACTCTTACACACATAGTATGCACTCTTTAAATATATTAATAAAGATGCAATACCTATATTTATAGGGTGGGAATTTCCCCTTATTGCTCACTTACATTCCTAATAATAGGCATGCATACCAAAATAGCTCGTATGCTTTATTTCCTAAAAATAGCAATGCGTACAAAGCTTACATGCTTTTTACAAAGGTAGATAATAATAGACTATCCTTAATATACACCATGGTTTAATTATATTATTATTTATCCCCATGTGTGTGCTTTATCTTGATATGCATGTGCTTTTTCTTAATAAATTCCTTTGCTTCACCACCAAGTCATCGTGTGTTTATTCTTTGTGTGGTCAACACTAAAACCCTATTTTTCATATTTTTAGCTCGTCTCTGGGAAAATGGATAATTTCTTGACCTTGAGCGTAGCCCCATGTGCCAACCTATATCTCCATTGCACATGCCCCCTTTCATGTTACTCTTATCCTTGCACATGTGTCCCCTTACGCATAGTCTTTATATATTGTTGACACTTAGCATTTTCTTGATCAACAATATTTTACATTTGTAGGGAAGATTTGGCTCTATATACATAGGTGTAATTCTTCCTTTTCTATCTTATAATTTACACTTTTCAATTTCAATTTCAAAATATATATCTAAAGTTTCAATTTTTTATTTTATGGAAATTAACTACAAAATTTCATAACAGGGACAACTCTTTGGGCATCTTATGACCATTCAAGCATTTTATAACACCTCAATTTAATTTCCCAAAAAAATTTAAAAGCAGTAATCTTCATATTCAATCACATAAGTGAAATAAAGTTAATTCAGAGTAATAAATTAACAAAATTGATTAAAAAATTATTATTTTAGTTTGTTCCATATTTTGTGTATAAACCTTGTACAATTGAGAAGGGTTATTCTTTTCCCCCTTCAGTCTACTCTTAAAGAGTAATCATATAATATTTAGTATGTTCAAGTTTACCTTTTTCAAGGTTGAGACAACTATGTTTTCCATCCTTAAATGTCAACCATGAAATTCAATCTTCATATTATGGTATCTGACATATATAAATAAGGATACAATGAACATACAATGTAATCAGCCATATGCATTACTTGGCCAAAGTTTCTCGTTGTGCATAAACAATGTATCTCGAGACCACACAAATCCTAGAGATATAGTCTTCCGTCACCAAACATTTATCTCGACACAGTTATTTGGATCTTTTTTTATGAAGGTGAACATGTTAAGAAGGAGGAAGTGTTCTTTATAGGACCATCTTTGTAAACGAAAAGATCCATAACTTACTCGGGGTTCTTATGGAAAAGGGAGAGACCATGTAATGGAATTATTTCCATTACGTCCTCTTTCCCTTTTCATTACCCCTAGTTAGTACTATGTCAAGGTATATGTATGACGATGTGAGATTATATTTAATCTACGTCATACTTAAGGTTTACTACCACATCTACCTTACGTCTTTCAATTATTCTTTGTGACTTGGGCTATTTCTAGTTAATTGAGTCTTGGTTGTATGAAATTAATTATGGTTTATTAAATTCAATCATGTATGTTACTCATAACTTCATAATTTCATTATTTTATGGATGAAATCATTTATTATCACATGTAAGCCCATATGAATAGGGATTATAAATTGCAAAGTAAATTAATTGACTTATTTCACTAAACCAATCTCTTATTTAGAGATGCAAACAACTTTCATTCATAAGGATTAATTTAACATTTCCTAAGGGAATAATGACTTAAGAATAATTGTTTCGTGATAATCATACTCCTTTATTCTTAACTAATATTATATTTCGTGTTCATTGTCATAATCACCCTAATATAAGTTATTAGATAATGCTATAATTATTTAAAACTAGTATTCATCCATTATAGAAAAACACTATGGATTCATATTATTATGTCTATGATAACTATTCACCATTGTACTTTACTTACAACTATTATATACATAAAATTAATTGAATAAAGAATTTAGAATAGGTAATAACTTATTATTTTTTTTAAGGTTCTGATGACCATTTATTAATTTATTAGATCAGCAGATTGTATAAGTTATAGACATTAAGTATAAATGTAGATAATGTCTACTTATTCACATAGTGAGCTAAATAGGCCATTATATCTTATTTAACACCAAAATTTTACAAGATTGTAAAACAATTTTTCATTGTAAAATTTCATAATTACAACTTTACATCAGGGTCTTAAGCCCTTATACAAAAAATTAATCGAATAAATGATTTAGAATAGGTAATAACTTATTATTTATTCTTAAGGTTTTGATGATTATTTATTAATTTATTAGATCATAAGATTGTATAAGTTATAGACATTAAGTATAAATTTATATAATGTCTTACCTATTCGCATAATGAGATAAATAGGCCATTATATCTTATTTAACACCAAAAATTTACAAGATTGTAAAATAATTTTTCATTGTAAAATTTCATAATTAGAACTTTACATCGGGTTTGAAGCCCTTCTTTCATTTAGGATTTCATCATGAAATCAAGCAATGTAACTAGAGATTTATGAAAGAAAATAAAGTCTTTATATTGGTGACCATATGGTCATATTCATCAAAAATATTAAAATCAATCAAGGTGTTCACTTCGTAGCTTCGTTATTTACATGTACAATAGTTAGAAGGAATATATGTGTGTGGAGTTCGTAATAACTAGAATGAGACAACATCCTCGTTGTTTATACCATAATCATTATAAAGCGATAATATCATACAAGGTTTGACATACAATACAACATGCTACCATTGACTTAATAATCCTTTTTTATAGTATAACATCATTATTTTATATTTGTCTGAAATAAAAAATCCAAGTCAACATATCATAATGATATTTATTTATAATTTACATACTTAAATCATATTTACCATACTTTTTCTCAATTTGGATTCGGGCTAGACAACATAATATCCATTTTAAGTCAAGACTAGTTCTCTGTATTCATAACATTAAACTCCTTACCAAATATAATACTATACTGCATGGTATTAGTATCAAAAGATAATGACTAGTATTTAATTGATTATTTATTGTCATTTCAAGTCAAAATAAAGAAATATAATATTCCTTACACCATACTAAGGAGCTAAATCTAGAAAAGAAAAAGCATATAACTAACAATTCCTCATCTATTTCTTCACATATCTTTATAGAGAGAAAAACATAGTTAATACTATATCAGAGTTTACAGTATCCTTTAACACACATACCCATTTATGGGTATCATCTAAACCATAAAATCACATTCATAGTTTTACTTAAAGCCTAGATAATTTGATATCATCAAGAATTTAGAATCCAAACAAAAGAGAAATGTTTTTCATTAAAATACGATCAATGGAAGTATTGTATTTTCTTTTCATGTCCTTTTAAATAACTACCGAGATTATAATAGAGGTTCTTTTTCCATTAATTATATTATTTTCAAATCAAACAAAGTTAAATACAACACGGTTGAGATTTTTATCAACTTATTTCTCTTACTCGAAACAATTTTTAAGCCTTTAACCGCATATTTACACAAATACTCATACCAGTTACATCTCAACCTGTAATACCTATCTCATTTTACAATTACCTCGAGCACAAAAATCAGGTCAACTAAAACAAATCACAATACCTAGTTTTTACTTTATCTTTTAAATCATCAAAATGTGTTCATAGTTCCACATTAAAGTGGTATTTGATTCAAACCATCACTTTGATTAAAAATATTACATACCCGATCGTATATCTACTCACTGACCACCTAAATAACTATACCCAATTTACACTTCATTCACAATCACAAAAATAACAATACCCATTCGCACTTCTTCACAAACATAAAAATAACAATACCTAGTTCGCATATCTATCCATAGTCATGAAAATAACTATACCAAATTCACACTTCATTCACATTCACCTAATAACTATACCCAGTTCACATATCTATATTTTTCATGCAAACAAACCAAAAACATGACTTTTTCATTATCAACCTATAACAATCATGTTACAAAGAATAAGTTAAGAAGGTCATGCTTGTAATATACTACACCTCACGCAACTCAAGTATTTTCCTTTGAATCATTTCCCGCGCGTCAAAACTAGAAATTTTAACAATGAATTCATATCTATAATTAATATATCTTTCATACAAGTGCATAGTCGGACCTAGATCTAGAAATAATAGACTTTGAGAACCATAATGGAATCAAGCATGTAATATTGAATTATAACCATAATAACACCTTGTTTCAATCCATAATCTCCATTATATTAATGTAGTAAATACACAGAAGCTTCATTACAATAATAATAGTATACGCTCATGTGCATAATAGATCTAGCAACATAATCTCACTATACCCTAGTTCTCACATGTATATCTCTCTCTCCTATATATATATATATCTACTACACAATTCACTACATATTTATAAGGGTGGGGAATTTCCCTTCACCACTTATCTAATCCCAAAATAGGTCGCATGCTATTATTAGCCACACATGTTACAAAAATAGGCTTACATGCAAGAGTGTTAACAATAGATCTCCCTTAGTCAACTATCAGTTCACAATTCTATCTTTAGCCTGCATCCATGCAAAGTGCTTCATATGATCATCCAAAAATAGCCAATGTGTGTTTGCAAGTCTCCAATCGGTTTGAGTGCTCCGCACATGCTATCTCCAAAAATAGATCCTCATCATGAAAAATGGCTAAGTCCCAAATTTGTCTTTTTTTGTGCGTGATCCTCTCGATGCTTCCACACCTTTGAATGCACTCTGCTCTCCCACATGAACCTTCTCGTATTTCCTTCACTAAGTGTCAGATTCTGATTGATCAACATTACCCCACACTAGTTTCATTTTACCCCCAATGGTTGTCTCCAAAAATGAATCAAAGAATATGAATAGAAGAATAGAAATAATTTTGATGAATGAAAGAATGTCTTCAACCTGCAAAGTATCTTCTTCTACAACTGAATAATCAATTCTAGATATTCCTCTTTTATCTCCACCTCTAAGGTCTATCCAGTCATTGAGCGCGGCCTCTGCTTTCTCTAGAATATCCACTACAATTGACTCTAATTCATCCCTTGCAATCTCTCCTTTTTCATTCTATAATACCAACACAATGTTGGACATGCCAGTCATTCTCCCTTCCAACAAGTCCATCTTTTGAGTGATGAGTTTTCCAAGCTCATCCAACCTTTCCCTGTGAGGTTCCTGAGTGGTTGTAAGGGCCTCACGCTTCTTCTTAACAAGTGCTAACCATTCTGTGTGGCCCAATGTCTCATCCTTCATGGCCTTCAGGACCTCATTGTCTTCTAAAATGGTCCTGGTCCTTATAACAACCTCTCTAGCATTATACAAATATTCAGCGCTTGATCCACCTTGAGTTCCTCCTGTAAGCTCAAGCAATCCTTCATATGATGCTATCTTCCGCATCACTGAAGCCTTTTCTCTCTACTTCTGTGTTGGATCCTTTGGCTCAGGCATGCATAGAGGTTCATCTTCAAGCACTAAGTCCACCAATGTACTTGACATAATGTATTCCAAAGGAAACATCTTGGGTACCTTTGGCTCTAAGTGTGGCCTAGCCTTCATGACATTGTCACCAATCTCCTCTGCCATGCTGATAAACACAACATTCTTCTTTTGTGCCAAGTATTTTTCCTATTTTAGGTGTGCTATCTCCTCATCCTTATTCTTGATCTCCTCCCTCAACACCCTAATTGTCGTAACTTTATCCATATTTCATCGTGTGACCTCTGTCGAGACCTTTACCAAAGCATTGCTCACTGTTCATCAGACATACATAATGTAGGCTTTATTGTTATGTGTCTGGCCTGAGGTGTCTTTTTCAACCTCTTGACACATGCATGACTCCTCACATACATCAAATTTTGGTTCATCCATGTGTGTGCATCGACCATGACAATTGCTTCCTTGTGCGCACTGCATCACCATATCTTCATCCATTAACTCCCAGCCATATAACTCCTTTTGTGCCATTGTGCTGGAAATGGGTGTAGAAAATTTTACCTATGTCCTCGGTGTAGCCCATGGCTAGTGGAATATACTCCCCACTTGTTCTTCTTGATCTAGGCTGCTTAGGAACTTGGGCTTCAAGATTGGGAACTTGTGTTGCTATGTCCTGAGTAGTCTTTGTTGTTGTCTCTCTTCCCTTTTTCTTCCTCTTCTCCATCCTTCATTTCTTCATCTTTTTGTTCTTCTACACGTTCTCTGGAGGTGTAGGAGAATTGGGCGTGCTTTCCTCCGACTCTTCCACTTCCTCATTCAACTTTAATTTCCTTCTCCTTTTCTCAGTTGTCTCCTTCTATGGAGAGATTCGAGGTGATCTATGCACTGTTTGCAGAGTAGCACCTTGGGTCCTTGTCCTCCTGAATACTCTCTTGAATCGATGACTCTCCTTGGACCGCATCCAAGTCCTCATCATCTCCTCTTGTGGCTGAGGTGGAGTAGTTGCACACTCAGCTTCATCCTTATTTGGAGGTTGTCTTCTACCTCTATGTTCCAAACCACCACTATCCTCATGCTCCTCCTCTTCATCATCGACTTGAATTGTTTTCTGTGGGCTTGGGTGTTGGAACATTTTCCATTGTATGCTTACCCTTTGGTGGCCCTGGGAGCGTGAACTCATTCTCCACATACTTAGCATTCTCCAGCTTGGGTTTGAGTGTAGGTACACAAGCATTGCTCTCGGTGTCCCCAACTACCAAGCTCATAGGTTTCATGCTTATAATATCTAAAATAAGTCTTTCAATGTATGCATTATGCCCTGGATATACATACTTCTTCCTTAGAGTGTGGTAGTCACAATCTACCTTGTCTACATTGAAGGTTAAGCACACACGCATCTGAGAACCGATGGAATGATGCTTGGAAATACCTTGCTGTGAAGGCATATGAAAATTTTCACCATGGGCTCCAAGCCCCATCCTTCATCACAAATCATGTGATGCAAAAATGTTGGTATATGGAAAACTGAACTACCTTACCCACCACCAAAGGAAAATCCTTGGGTATGTGCCACTCTTCCTCGAATGCCACATGGAGTCTATCATACCACATCTCTACCCTCTACTTGAATGGTCCACTCATTGATCCATCACACAAGTACTTTCCAAACCTTCCACAGTGACTTGTGTTCCGTGGGGTACTCCCAAATCTTCTCCTTTGGCCCATCAGCACCCCAATCTCCATGAATACTAAGGACAATAACACAATGCCAAAACTTATTCTATCACCTATTCATGCTTCTTTGATGATTTTTTTGCTATGTGATCTGCAATGTTGTAGACCACTCCTTGAGACATCTTCTTGGTGATGTGCAACCACATTGTGTTTACCTATGACCACCTTCCTTGGTCATTCAACTTTTTCACAAGATGTGTAGCTTACCTACACTACTGGGTACTTCTTCAACTTGTCAATGTCCATGCCATGCAGACCCTTGGTATACCCCAACTCCTTCCTCATCTCCAAGATTGTGGCTTTATCAGTTAAATCACTATCCAGATCCAACCCTGAGGCCCTTAGTCCTATCACCATTGAAATCAAAGCAGTTGTGATTCTTACCCTCCATCTCGGTGAAGTAGAAGAAGTCCTCATGGACTCTTCTCATCAACCATCGATACAATGGTTCATACTTTCCAAAATATGGCAGCTCATACAACTGGTAGACTCCATTCTGCTTCAACAACTTCTCACCAAGCATCATCATATACTGGCATATCCTCTGCCATGTGCTTGTTTCATTTTCATGCTCAAGCAACACATCGAGCTCCTTCTTATTATCTGATGTTTGATGGTTGTAGTCATTGATTTTACATTGGTGGATATGGGAATCCCATTCTTGTCCCACAATCACGCCCTCTAGATACTACATTTCTGAAAAATTACTCTGGGAGCAATCTCTTCTTCCACTTCAACCTTCTTCTTCCCTTTATCTCCTGCTACAGGTGCTTTCTTTGGTGCCATTTGAAAAATCTCTCTTTTCTTCCCTCTGTAGTCAAGAAAGTCAAAACCCTAGCTTAAATCATGCCCTAGTGGAAATCATGTGCCCTAGCTTTTTGTAACATGTCTTCTTTGCTCAAACCCTTCTCCTATGGGAACGCAAGCTTCTCCTAGTGCACAACCCTTCTCCTCACATCTAGTTTCACACTCTTCGCACCTCAACACGATTTCTCTTGGCTCATTCGCACTTAACCCTTTTCAAATTCTCTCAATTGCAATGGTAAAAATGAACTCGCATCCCATCCTTATATAGAATTTCAAAAATTTAGTGCATTTATTACTCCTCCACCTACCAACAATCCTCTCATTAAGTGACCATTTTCATTATTTCCATGTGGTACATCTTCACACCCAAGCTATAACCTTCTAGTGCCCTTCTACCTTTTGGTTGTGGACTTCTCTTCAACACACTTCCATGCCTGAGTACCTCTCATCATGCATGCCTTCCACCGTAGTAGTCTCCCGGCCCCTACTTACCTCATGTTATACTTGTTTCTTCATTCCTCTCTATCTATGGTCCTTGTGTCTAGAAAAAAATTTTTTTTTTCAATTTTCCAACCTTGAATAGCACCCATAGATAGTTCCTTTCATGTGACTTATTTTCATCAGTCTATGTACCTAGATATCAACAACCTACCCCACACTAAGGGTATGTGTAGTCCTCTACACATAAAAATTCTTCAAATAGTAATTAGCTTCTGGTGTGTAAATGTGCTTATTACACAAACACACCAACTAAATTGACAAAGCATAACAACAAAGAAGGAAACACATTAAGGGAATAAATTGAAAACCTAATCTAAATGGCAACACTACCTTATTACAAACACCAAGAAGACTTATTTATAGTAGGGCTTCAACCTACTCCCATTGAAGTAACCTAGGTAATCGTATTCCATCAAGGGCCTCTAACTGACAAGCACCTGATTGAGTATGTGAGTGATAACATATGGCCCCAACCAATGTACCTTGAGTTTTCTGGATGGTGCAAAAACTTAGAATCATAAAGGAGCACCATTGTCCTATCTCAAATTTTTTATCCCTTGATGTGCCTGTCATGCCATGCTTTCTACCTGGCCTTCTCTTGTTTTTGACTCCAACATGCTATGGCTCATCATTCATCCAATTGATTAACTATTCAATGCATTCTTCTAATGCTTTCTCATCAAGCAAGACCTCCAAAGCACATGCAATACGCAAAGAAGGTAACATAAATTCCATAGGAAGAACTGCTTTTGTGCCAAACACTAATTGAAATGGTGTGGCTTTGTTCAACCTTTTATATGTTTGTCGATATGCCCAAAGTACTCTAAGATACTTTATCATCCCAATCCTTTCTTCCAACATCACATATTTTTGTCAATGTCTGGCTCAAAATTTTGTTGAAAGCCTCAATAGTCCCATTTTCCTGAGGATGATAGGGTGTAGTCTTATGGTGTGCAATCATGAATTCATCCAATAGAATTTTGATTGTCTCATTAAGAAAATGTGTGCCCCTATCACTGGTCAAACTTAAAGGACATCCATACCTTGTAATAATATTTTCCCAAAGAAACCTGGCTATTATGTGGCTATTATACAATCCTTTGTAGGTGCTGCTTCTACCCACCTTGTTAGATAATCTATGCAAGTTATGATGTAACATGATCCATTTCTGCATGCGCAGTGGTGAAATAGGACCCACAAAATCTATAGCCCATTTCTCAAATGGTTCTACACTAGTAATGGGTCTTAGAGGCATTTCATCTCATTGACCTGGTTTCCCAAGGCATTGAAAATGATCACAAGCCTTACAAAATTCCTTACAATCTTTATATAGGTCTCCCACCATAATCCAGTGAGTAGAATCTTGTGCGCAGTGGCATCACCAGCATAGTGGCCACCTGCAATACCACCATGAGATTCTTCCATAATATCCATGTGCTCATGTTCCAATACACAATGGTAATACTTCATCTTGGCCTAATTTGTACAAGTCACCACTGATTAACATATAGGGGTCATGTGTGTATAGCAAGTTGTTTCTTCTCCAAGGATTTCATTCCTTCTAGTGTCATCCTATTCGTAGAAAGACAACAATGTCCTCTAGTTTTGATGGCACTCATTATAACCTATATAATTGTGCATCGGTGCATGGTATCTTCAATTTTGTGCTTCTTCTCCTGACTGTATTCTTGATAGATGGTCTAGTCCAGAATTACTTTTCCTGGTTTTACCACAACTGTGAAATCAAATTCCTGAAATAAGAGCACCCATCGACATATGTGCCCTTGTAAAATGGGCTTGTTTACCAAATACTTCAATGCCATGTGATCTGTATAAAAGATGAATGGTGTAGCTAGTAGGTACTAGCAGAATTTATGTAGCGCATAGATCATTGACAAAGCTTCGCGCTCTGTAGTTGTGTAATTTTGTTCTGTAGGAGTCAACTTTCTACTAGAAAAATAGATAGGATGATCTACAATACCTTCTCTAAGTTGAGCCAACACCACACCAATGGCCATGCAGAGGCATCAACATGTACATGAAATGGTTGGTCCCACGAAGGAAAATGTAGAATAGGCGTGGTAGTAAGTTTTTCCTTTAATGTCTTGAATGCATGTTGTTGTGGTTCTCCCCAGTAGAATGTACCTTTCCCTTTCAAGTAACTCTTCCAATGTGGAAATTTTGGCATATCCTTTGATAAACTTCCTGTAATATCCTATATGACCCAAAAATCTGCACACCTCACTCTGAATGGTAGGCTCCCTTAGGCCTATAATGACTGCAACCTTGGCTGGATCAACCAACAAACCTTCCTTGCAGATTATGTGTCCTAGCAATATCCCAAATGGTGTAGAAAATATGCACTTCTTGATGTTCAAGGAGATACTCAACTATCTACATCTTTCAAACATTAAGCGCAGATTGTCACAATGATCCTTAACTAATCCATACACCATCCAATCATCTAAATAGACTGTAAGAAGTTGTGAATAAATTCCTTGAATGCTTGAACAACTATGCGTGAAAATACAACAAGTGCATTTTTCAAGACCAAAAGGCATTACAATATAGGCAAAGCTACCCCATTTCGTAGTAAACGTAGTCTTTTCCTGATCCTCCGGGAAATCCAAACCTGATGATACCCAGAGAACCCATCCGTAAATGAATATATTTCATGCCCTGCAACACCTTCTAGTATTTCCTCAATGAATGGCGTAGGAAAGGGATCAATCACACATGCAACATTCAGCTCCCTGTAGTCCATGCAAATCCTAATCCATCCATCCTTCTTGATACTGATCACCATTGGACTAACCCATTCTGACTCATCAAGGGGCTTGATAATTCCAGACTTCAACATTTTTCAATCTCTTCTTTGACCTTTTCACGCAAGTTGGGGTTCATCCTTGTAGGGTCTCTTTCTAACTTGGGTGCACCCTCTTTAAGTTTTATCTTCATCTCCCCTAATGATTCATGCATGCCTTTAAGTTCATGGTACCCCTAGGGAATAAGTCCTGGTAATCCCTTAGTAACTCTATGATTTTTTCCACTTCAAAGTCTGACCAATAGTCCCCAATTATGGCTTCCTTAGGCTCAACCTCTGATCCAATATTCACCTTCTTTGTCTTCATAGGTTCATGATAGTGCACGTGGTCGTATCTGCACTATCCAATACCTCACGCCTACCGTTGAATGATTTACATCCAGATTTTCTACTTCTTCATCATCCACTAAGTAGACCATTTTTCCTTTTTCTTTCTCAAGGAAAAGCATTGAAGTAATGTTGCATCAACCTCTATTTCTTCAACAAGATGCGCTCCTGAGTCTCCTTCATCCAATAACTCCTGAAGGAGTTCTTCAGCCTTGGCACTATCTCCCATAGTTAAGCACTTTATGACTTTCAATGCTTCCACTAGAGGCTTTGTAGAGAAGAATTCAAATGTCTGGGCCATTCCTAATTAAATCTGCCAATTTTGGTCTCTCTATGGAGTTCTGCATATACATACCAAGCACACACGCATCCTTGTAAAGTGGAATAAAACTTGTGCACCCATAGTGAAGGTGGTAAAGATTCCTGCCCTTCTATCCAGAGTCTCTCACACTTCTGAACGTGGTGTTGAACAAGTTGATTACCATAATAAGTACATATTTGAGTAGGTGCATTGCTCCTGAAGAACCTAGTAGTAAAGAGCAATCCTAATTTCATTCCATCCTACAAGATTATCCTTGTGGGCCATCCACCCATGTTGTTGTCCCACGTAGTGTATATGCTAGCATATTTCTTCTTTCCAATGGGTCTATCCACTATTCTTCCATGGCATGTGTAGGAATACCATAGATCTCCTCTCTGGTGTAACAAGGTACCGAGTTATTACCTATTCTCCTGACATAATGTGGTTTTTTCCTCTAGGAAATATGCTCTTTACTTTGTGCCCTACCAACTCATAAGTGCTATGAGCCCAATTATCACAAGCAACACTTGTAGTATCGCTAATGGACTGTGCATCCTCCCACTAAATTATTCCTTCTTTAGTTGGCTCAAGCATCTCTGGGTCTCAGATGATGTGTACATAAATCCTATTCAGATCTTCTTCACTTAAGGGCTCAACATAGGCATAGATTTTCCATCTGTTAAAGGGATAATAACTCTTTCCTCCTTGTTTTCAAAACTGATATAACCTTTGTTGAACCAAAGATCAACATTATTTTCATAGCACCAAGGATGCCCCAATAGAGTTGGGAAGCTATCTGACTCTACCAACGCTAAAACCTCAAAGTCTCTAGTGAACTTGGCTCCTTGTATAGTAATGGATGCATCTTTCAAAACTCTAATGGGAGTGGCTTTAGTCCGATTAGCCATGAACAATACATTAGAGGATGGCTGCAATGGGGGTCTTCCCATTTGTACCCATGCATCTAAGGTAAGAACATTGACTTTTCACACTGTATCAATCAATATATTACTCAATAGCCACCCATCCACAACAACATTCAAAGTGATTTCCTTGTCATAATCTAGGCTATGAGGGGGAAGATTCACATGTAGGATCTGTCATCCAGTCTCAATACTTACTTACGTGTGGAGTGTTTCCTTTAACCAATCCCCTAACAATGGAATGATATTTTCCTGGCACAACATTTTACACACTTCCCTTAAGTCATCTATATCAGTTTGGACCATCTCTGATACTTTCTTTTGCTCCATCTTCCGTGATTGCTCTTTTAAGTATTGTATCTCACCTTGAAGATTCCTAAGAACTTCCATGGTTTCCTGATAAACCTCCTTTTGATGGGTAGGATCTGGGTACCATGCATGTAGAACCTCCTCCTTAGTGATGGTAGGCTTTTGTTGTAATGCTCTCTCGCGTGCCACCTCAACATGGGTCGTGATCTTCACTTGCAACTCCTCGAACTCTACCTCCAACTTAGGCATCCATTGATTTTCAAAAAGTGTGTTGTATCCTAACCATCCCATGCACCTTTTTTTCTTGTTTATGTTACTTACTAAGATGCTCATATAAGTCCTGGGAACTCCTCATAGCTATGGTTCTTTCCACAAAAAGAACATGTAATATTCTGAGGACATTCATGCCTGTAGTGGTCAAGAGATCCACATGTATAACATGTTCCATGAGGAAACTCACTTCTTCCACTACCATGGCCTCATCCTCCAAATCACCACGTGGTATCCTCGACCTCTACCATGACCACCTTCAAAACACCCTTCATTTCGATCATAGCATGCCTGATTGTGATCCCGGTCCTGATGCTCATTCTTTCCTTTAGAGTTATCTAAAACTCTGTCTATCATACACCAATATCTATAGCATCATGGATCTGACCAATCAACCTGAGCAGTCTTCCATGTCATGAGTCATGGACCTACAGATTTTATAGTAGCTTGAAACATTCTTCCTTATCATGTGTATTGTAATAATGGGAAATGGCTAGCATCATGGTTTAAATGGCATATCTCACAATCCAACAACAATGAGCATATTGATCTACATGAGGACAACTATCCTTTGTGTGACCTTCTACTTCACAATTGTGCACCAAATCCCTATGTGTGTGTCTCATGTGCTGAATTTTTGATAGTTTCTCCAACTATTTTTCCATAGCTGTGATCTGTGCTTCTAAAAATGGGCTCACCCCAAGTATCTATACTTCCAACTACCCTGTGTAAGGCTACTTCAAGTGCTTCACATGGATCAATGTATGTCTTATGTGATAATGCCCTTCTAAAAGGGGTAATTAGGCCCCCAATGAACCACTTGTGCATGTTGGCTTGTGTGTATATCATAAGAAATCTTAGATAACAACATTTTAAAATGGGCATCATACTCTCTAACACTCTCAGTAGTGCCTTGCTTAATATCCTTGAGTGCACTTATACTCTTCTGCTCAAACTCAAGGATGTGAAACTCTTTAAGGAATGCATCTTTTAAAGTTGTATAGTCTACACACAAGTCTGATCAGGTCAAACTTTTATACTACCAGTGTGTGTGTGTGCCCTTATAACGTAGTAGCAAATTGGCTTGCCCTATGCTCAGAAGTCATGATTCCTTTTGTGTGCCACAGTATTTCACACATATGCACATGTTCAACAACATCTTCTATGCCCCTATAGTTCTAGAAGATGAAGAGACATCTCCATGTAAATATTTTGGGGTTGTGTGGACCTTTCCCACCTGATCCAGAACCTCCTGTGTTTCCCCTGCCCCTAGAACCACCAGATCCACCGGAACTAGAGCTACCTATGCCTCTTGATCCCAAACCTGTAGCTGGTGTTGGACCAGAAGATGTACTTCCCTGTGTCCCAACAAGTAGAACTAAACTATACCCCGATAGTCTGTGAAGCGTTACCACTCCTAGAAGTTAGTCCAAAAATTGGTGTGCCTGTATTTTTGGCATTGATGATACACCCAAAAAAGTACTCCCATATAACAATGAATCCATTTGTGCTGCCATCATTGTGCCTTTTATAAGACTCTCCTACTCTTCCACTACTTGAATTAGCTTGTTGACTATTTTTTATACTAGATGTTGGAAAACCAAGCACAAGGGAAAGGTTTCAGGTGGATTCAGATGTGCACCCACGGCCCAGGTCGTCTCTGTTGGCATGCTTTTACATGAGGCCGAGGAGGGATCCCTATCATGCTTTCCCAAATGGGGAGTTCCTGATGCTCTGGCTCCATGTCTCCTATGTGAGCTCCAAATCCTTCACGAGCCATCTCTCTCCTCAACGCCATCTACTCTGCAATGTCACGCTGCTTCTCTACCTCCTCTCTCATGCCTCATTATACTTAAGCCACCTTTCCTCTCTCTGCCTTTCTACCGCTAGGTCTACCATCCTTCACCAAACCCTCTCGCCCCCGCGCGTGGTGGGGTTTAGTTAGCCATCGGTTTACTCTCCAAATTCAAAGTTACCATCAGATCTTGATCAAGTGGAATGCCTTAGGTAAGTTCCCCTTGGATATCGTAAAAACTAGAATTCAGCTACCTCTGGACACGAATAAGTGGAAATTGAGTACTCCAAGATATAACTATTTAAAACACCATGGAACCATATCCATAGCTTCGAGTCCAAATCAAATCAGCATCATAAAGGGCCTAAAATTCTTCTTACATCCAGACAAGTGTGTGATACCTCCAATTCCACTTAGATGCATAAGCAATCAGCCACTCATATAATTCTACTAGAAAGATAGTGAAGAAGCTCTCATATAAACTATCATATGTTTTGTTCCACCCACACACATGTGTTAAACTCAGATCCAGTGTTGAACCATCATGCGTATTCTTCTTCCAGATCGTGTATCCACTCCTCAACACTTGCTAAGGTCAACCGATATGTCTTCATCATGAACCATCCTGAAAACAACTAAAAAAGAGGTCCCAAATGGAACCAATGATGCAGCCTAGAATTCAAGCAATACAAGCCCAAGCGCGCTTAGCACATCACTCAGCCTAGACTGAGCGCTCACCAAAGTGCAAAGGTACCAGCCCTCTTTAGGGTTGTTGTTGTAGGATGTTAGCATGATGAAGACTTTAATCATTCAGATCTATAACTAATATATCTTTCATACAATGCATATTCAGATCTAGATCTAGAACATAATAGACTTAACAAGATAACCATAATGGAATCAAGCATGCAATACTGAATTATAACCATGAGAACACCTTGTTTCAGTCCATAATCTCCATTATATTAATTGTAGTAAATACACAGAAGCTTCATTACAATAACAAGTAGTATACGCTCATGCGCGTAATAGATCTAGCAACATAATCTCACTATACCCTAGTTCTCACACGTATATCTATGCTCTCTCTCTCTATATATATCTACTACATAGTTCACTACATATTTATAAGGGTGGGGACTTCCCTTCACCGCTTATCTAATCCCAAAATAGGTCACATGCTATTATTAGCCCACGTGCCATTACAAAAATAGGCTTACATGCAAGAGTGTTAACAATAGATCTCCCTTAGTCAACTATCAGTTCACAATTCTATCTTTAGCCTACATCCATGCAAAGTGCTTCATAGCTGATCATCCAAAAATAGCCAATGTGTGTCACACAAGTCTCCAATCGGTTTGAGTGCTCCACACGCTATTTCCAAAAATAGATCCTCATCTCCCGAATTTATCTCTATTGTGCGTGCGATCCTCTTCAATGATTCCATGCCTTTGAATGCACTCTACTCTTCCACACGAACCTTCTACATTTCCTTTTGGTCGGATAGGTTGGCCTTCTCCGTTGACCAAACAGGTTGGTCACCTAGGTTGGTCGATTGGGATGGTCGAGACAGGGTTGGTTGGTTGGCTCAATTGGTCGAGATAGGTTGGTCATTTGGGTTAGTCAAACAACTTGGTCACTAGCTTGGTTAGCTCGGTTGGTCGATCGGGTGACACACCAAGTTGTTCGAGTCACCGGGTTTTTGGGTCATAAGGTTGGACGAGTCATCGGTTAGATAGGTCACCGGGTTGGTTGACAACCACAGTAATGTACAGCCCACATAGTTAGATGGCATCCAACCCCCGTGGTTGGGACAGTCCAATTCATGTGATGCATGGTTAGATGGGTCATGAAGTTGGACACCTTGATGGTGGTACGCCACAATTCGATGATTCACATGGTTAAGCGGATCACAAGTCCCAATCAGATGAAGGTAGGTGAACGAATGACATCCCAACAACCATATTTAATGCGGTATGGCACCCATGTCTTTTTCGAAAAAAGTACCCTCGGGAAGTGAATTTGTATGGGTTCCCATACCTCTTAATGAGGGTTGGTGAGACATTGCTTATATATTGTAAAATCCACCTCATTTTTAGGAGAGACATTCTGGGAGCTGGGGAAACTCTTGCAAAATTTTCCCTCAACTCCATTTGAGCTACGAGCCTTCTCTTGGGCCTAACAATGTAATTATGCCTTTGTGCATCAAATGTAATGGTCTATGCATACTTTGAAGCAATAAAAATTGTGTTTTTGGTGTTTCTTCAACCCTAGCTCATTTTTATTGTATTTTATTTCCTCTCCATTATTATTGTTGTATTTTGTGCATGTTCTTTCACTTGCAGGTTTATGATGTTGTGTTCCACAAAGTTTTCTTTGGTGGATTAGGATGCAGGTATGTGTCACATTTATCTAGCCTCCCTCACCCCCCTTTTTCCTTGTTTCATCCTCCCTCAACAGAGTATCTCGCCCCTTTTCTTGGTGCTATCACCCCCTTTTATGTGTAGGATTTCCCTTTTCATGCACTTTTTATCTCCCTGTCTCCTTCGCATTGTTAGGATAGGCATAGTTAGGCGTCTTTTCTACATTAAGATTAGTTTAGCATTAGGACTAGGTAGAGGAAGTTGGCCTTCTCCGGAGGACCATCTCAAGTTCGCAAGTCCCAAATCTTGAGAGATAGCCCCATGTTAGCAAATTACACCAGATGCCCCATTCTAAATCGGACCATTCGGGCAAGGCTATAATTTTGACATAACAACTCTTTGCATCATCCACTATGCAATTGAGCTCTCCTATGAATCTGCAAACAAGACCTTTACTGAGGGTCTACTAATGTGCAACCATAACTCTGCACCAAGAAGTAAGTCTCTCCTCCATCTCTGCATATGCCACTATGCAAACAAGAAGACAACCTCCTCTACAATATCTAGATCTACATGGATCAACAATACAACATGATCTCATGGATCTATGAATACAAGATCTCACAATAACTTATGGATCTAACAATACAAGCCTATATCTACATGGATCAACAATACAATATGATCTCATGGATCTACAATACAAGATCTCACCAACATGTGGATCTACAAGAAGAAAATCTATGTGCTTTACATACTATGCAAGCCATTACAATTAGACAATAATTATACAAAGGAAATACAGTAGAAGAAACCTCTTCTCACCATTCAGATATACCTGTTATTTCCTTCTGTCCCACTTCTCTCCATGGAAGCTTTGTCTTCATGTAACCTATTCTTTCTTTTTCTTCTTCTTCATCCTCTCAACCAAGGATTACTCTAATTAACCTTCTAACCCTATTTTTCATACTTATATAAGCATGTACATACTTAGGTCAACTTAGCTATGCATTTGCAACCTTTAGATTAACTTTATAACTAAAGTTAGATCTAATTCCCGTGAGTTAAATATAAACTTTCACGCACAGGTAACATGTGATAGTTCCCTAAACGATGTAGGTTCCTTATCTTGACCGGTGTTGGTTCCCTAACCGATGTAGGTTACCTATCCTACCCAATGTAGGTTCCCTGTCTCCGACTAATGTAGGTTCCCGATTGATACTAGTTCCTCCTGGAGACCAACGATGGTTACCTAACCGATGTCGGTTATTATTGTGTAAACTAGTAAACCTCAAATGCATGCCTTTGTGAAGTAATTTAGCTCCATAACCTAATAATATCCCACTTGGAGATAAATTTTTGAACCATCACCGTCCTCTACATACCGTGAATACCATCTCTTCTTTAAATAAAAAATTATCTAAAATGAAATCAGGAAGATTAAACCATCTTCTAAAACCAAGAAGATAAACCATGACTTACCAAATACTGCAAGGAGCTATGATTGATCCATGATACACGAGCTACCCATACATCAAGCTCCCACTAAATCATAACTCTAAGCCTCACATGCAACCAAGCCACCATGATTAATATACTTGCAAGCGCTCCCACTCCAACTGAAGTACTGAGCTTCAATCATAACCATAGCCATACCAACCATGTTATCTAACCATCTATCCATGTCTCCATGTAACCACCAATGCAACTGACCAAAGACAAGTCAAACTAGAATATGTGAAACAAAAAAACAAGATCTGGGAAAAGACAACCCAAATGAGTTCTACATGCAACCAATGGGTGATCAATCCACAAACACCTGCATAACTCAAAGAATCCAAACACTGTAATCTACAAATCCAACCCTATATAAACAACTTTCATGTCCAAGAAAACCATCTATAGAAAACACATCTCTCATGGAGTAACATAGTAATAATAGAAAATACAAACATACCCTACTCATGCTCAAAGAGAATTTAAACCATTATCATACGCATCCATGTGTAAAACAAATATCTGCATCATCATAGACTCATAAAATAGAATCTATCCACATGTATAAACTCACCATATACATCCATCCATATCATCAGGCTCTCCAAAAGCTCCAAGTCTATCACCGACTAACTCCAAAGCCAAATATGAATCATGTGCTTATCAATGTCAACAAAAAACAACCATGTTAAACCATGCTACTAAAAATAGTGCAAATACCAAAGCAAACATGTCATCAACATACTCTGCACAACCATCCAAGATGAAAGCAAACAAGGGCACCATCCAAAAATGGTAAATAAACATTGTTGTCAATCATGTAGTTTAACCGACCACGATTTGACAATCGACATTGATAAACTCCCAACCAACCATGGTTAGCTAAAAGCGACACCGGTCTTTGTAATAGTTAGATTTCTCCTTTTTCCACCCTTTAAACTCAAAAAAATGCTTCCTCTTTTAAACCCAGTTGAATCACCATCAACTACAATCCCATAGGGATATCCAGACACCACAAAATAAACTAAAATTCACATCATCATGCAATAAACTCAAAATACCTGTAAATGTGATTGTCCTCCAAAACAACTTGTGCCTCATGTCAATTTGAAGGGTAACATACTCCTCTCACTCCACACGTGCATATATGTCCAACCTACAATACCAACACCCATGGCTTACTCCCACTTAACATGAACTCCCATGCACTACCTCTAATAACAAGTTCAAAAGCTCCAATATATATCACTGAGAAATAAAACCAGCTGAAAGAAATATAAACCCGATTCCCTTCTTAAAAATAATGCTTCTACATCAAAAAATTTTGGACTTCTTGTGAAGTAGTTTGAACCACCTTCTTTTCATCCATGTGTACTCAACATCTCCATTACCTGCAACTGTGTGTCTAAACATGAATTTTCATTGAGGATCTCATCCTTAGACTAGATACCCTTGTCCTCAAGATTCCAACACATCCCAAAAATAAAATTCAAACCCACCAAATATCCATGGTGCAAATTTTTACTTGTGCACACAATCCAAACATAATACCAATTGCTTCAAACAAAAGAAATAAAACATGAACCATATAGAGATACCTGACCCAAAGTCTCATTGGACTAACCGAGCCAACTCCATCCTCTTTTTGATTCAAACATTGAAGTGATATACATTGTTTCTGCCATATACACTCAGTAAAAGAAATTCAATCCTCCAAAATAGGACACTAAACCTTTTATGCCCTCTCATATTGAAAAAACCTAGTACAAATTCACTGCCCACGAGAGACCAACCTCGGTCACCGGAGTGCATGCCCGGTTCTTCTATGATTGAAGTTGATTCCCCGATTGATGTCGGTGTTGTTAGAATGAACATAACACCATAAAATTTTCATAGTACACCAAACCAGGTGCCTACTCGACCAAAGATGATATTTGTCTTTGAGCCAGGTCATTTCAAGAAGCACCCAAATCTTGTACAAAAAACTTAACAACAACAATACATGCAAATAAATTACACCAAGATGAAACACATCATCTTACCAAAGCACCAAGATACACAACCGCATCTTGAACTGAAGAACATGCTTCTCTAATGGAATCCCCATCTTCCTTCAGTGTTACTGCCTCTCTATAAAAGCCCATGCATCTAACTACACCAAGGATGCATAATTGTTCCTTTATCTCATACTCAAATCTACAATCCCAAACCATGCATGTGTAACCAAAACATACAAGCACTATAATACCAAGATAAAACCATACATTTGTAACTCAAATCTGCAATCTAACCAACATGCTTGTGCCTCCAAGAACCAAGGACACCTCAGCAAACAAGACACATTCCATGCATCTCTCAATTTATTCAGATCGTGATTTTCTGTTTAAAACCAAGTTGCCCAATAACCAACCACGGTCACCCTGCCGACATCGGTTGCCACCTAACCAATGTTGGTCATTGTATTCTCCAGTAACCTCACATTTCTAGCTTCCACTTGAGATTTAAATCTCTTCCTGTGATTTTCACATCAAGAAAACAAACCTGCTCTCATACACCTGTTAGTAAACCACTAACAATATACTGAAGCAAAACCTTACTCTGAAATAACCAAGCTCTAATACCAGTTGTTGGGAATATGAGACTGTGGAATAGTGCTATGATTCAATAATAAACAAAATCATGCACACATGATCTAAACAATTCCCAAAATCTACAATAGTGGAAGTATAAACTAGAATAATCCAAATCAAAACAAAGTACACACACATGACACATCATGTATCGTGGTTCACCCAATATGGGGTACATTCACCAAAGATAGAGATCCCATATATATAATAATGAACAAGAGTACAAATGAAGTCTTCCCACAAGATTACAATGCATCTCTCCAAGAGTATCTCCTCCTCCAAATCTCTAAACGGGTCTACATGATTGCACTACAATCAGCCTCCAAAACACCAAGTAGATCTCACATATCGGGAACTCGCATCTCAAATGTGTAACCGAGCTCTCCTATGAATATATAAAAATACTCTCTTACAAAGTTCTACCAATGTACAACTATAACTCTACATCAAGAAGTAAGTCTCTCCTCGATCTCGCATCTGCCATTGTGCAAACAAGAAGACAACCTCCTCTACAATATCTAGATCTACATGGATCATTAATACAACATGATCTCATGGATCTATGAATACAACATCTCATAACAACCTGTGGATCTAACAATATAAGACTAGATCTACATGGATCAACAATACATCATGATCTCATGGATCTACAATACAATATCTCACCAACATGTGGATCTATAAGAAGAAAATCTATGTACTTTGCATACTATGTAAGCCATTACAATGAGACAATAATTATACAAAGGAAATACAATAGAAGAAACCTCTTCTCACCATTCAGATATACATGTTATTTCCTTTGTCCCACTTCTCTCCATGGAAGCTCTATCTTCATGTAACATGTTCTTTATTTTTCTTCTTCTTCATCCTCTCAACCAAGGATTACTCTAATTAACCTTCTAACCCTAGCTTTCATGCTTATATAAGCATATACAAACTTAGGTCAACTTAGCTATGCATTTACAACCTTTAGATTCACTTTATAACTAAAGTTAGATCTAATTCCCATGAGTTAAATATAAAATTTCACACAAATATAGCCATCATCGGTTCCATGACCAATGTAGGTTCCTATCCTAATCGATGTAGGTTCCCGAACGACATCGGTTCCTCTTAGGTGACCGACGTTGATTAGCTAACCAACGTTGGTTACTTGTGTAAACCAATCAACCTCAAATGCATGCCTTTCAAGCAATTCACCTCCACAACCTAACAAATTTCTTGCCCAAACCTAACTTTGCATAACACTTTCCTAGGTTTGGTTCATATTCACACAATCCATATATCTATATTATTTAAAATTTATGCCTCAATTCAATAACATTAGTATGTATAGCCGAAATTAAATAATCATTAATGTATGTGCCTCTATGCTAGGAAATTTAACATATTTTCCACTTCGTTACAAATATTCATACAGATACCACAACGTATACATGTCATCCACTTTAATTAAGTGGTATAATTTATTTTGTATTAAATACGTCATCTCATAATTATAAGTCATTCCATGTTTCGACACCATTTTATTCATAGATCATTTAAACAATATTGACTCATTTTACAAGGTGTATTTAGACAAATAAAAATCATAGCATAATGTCCCAATGTCAAGACACTCTTAACTCATTCTAGATAGTCAAGAACAGTTTATACTTCCCACACAATAAGTTATCTTATTTGTGTGTGTGTGTGTGTCATGAAATTTCATTAACATTATTACAGATCCAATGATTTAGAAAGTGATCCATTAACCTTCTTATCGTTGTCCAACAAATTTTTTCATGTATTTAACATATATTTTAGTGCGAGCTAAGACTCTCGGTTAATAACTTTGTACAAATCATTGGCGGTCTATGACCATTTAAAAATTATAAATTTCAAGACAAAAAGGGTAGGATGTTACATACCTCCCCCTAAAAATAATCATTGTCTTGATGACATTATTTTGTATTAAAAGGATAACATATAAATTACAACTATCAAAATTTCCAAAAAAATTTAACTACCACGTTTTAGAAAATCTTTATCTATAGAAATTATCTTCAAACTATAATAAAAAAATTTAAACAATAATTCGAATCTTGATAAAAATTCATGAATCGGATGCTCACTCAAAATCAAATAACATAATTATAAGTATTTTTTTCTTTTAAACTCAGTTAAATAGAAAAGGAAAAGTTGTCTACATGTCTTCCATATGTTCCCATGTTGCAATTTCTTGAGTATTGGTCACATTAGACCTTAAACTATGTAATCTCACGATTTCTTAGTTACATCTTGCATGTTTCCAAGATTTTAATAGGTTCAATTGTGATGATTTTAGGATCTTGCACCTACAATGAATCTTAATTTCATACACGAGTTAGATCAGCTACATACTTTTTTAGTAAGGATACATGAGGACATGATGCATTTTGGACAATGCGCAGACGTAGGGCTAGCCTATAGGCTACATGACCTATAATTTTTAAAATTTTAAATGCAACAAAAATCTAGGTGATAACTTGGTAGATTTTCTAAAACTAATGGAGCTCTTTTTGGGTTTTACTCTCGAAATACTTTATCACCTACATTAAACTTCCTTTCTATCCTTTTTAGATTAGCATAAATCTTTTTTCTATTTATTCCTTCCTTTAAGTATTCCCATATAAGTTTCATTTTTTTCTCCATTTCAGTTAGCATTTTAGGTCCCATTGTACTCCACAAAATATTGCACATTAGACATTATTTAGCCTAATTTCATACTACTGTTTAGAAGGTTCTCAAATGACTAAAGTATTAATTAATCTCACCTTTTTAGCCACATTATTTTACTTTTATTTTATCATTCCTACACATTTATCTATACATGCCCAGTTTTGTTGTCATTTCCCGCCATTTTAGCCTAAACTCGAGGTTGCCTTGTCCCACCAGGGGCACCCCAGATCCATTTTTAACTTTCCCTCCACTTTTTGGGCTCCTTGTGACCATTTTTCATACTTATCTTTTTCCTAGTCGGCCTTGTCGGGGTTAATTACAAAATTAAAGCTTGAGAACCCTATAAATATAAAGTTATGAAGCCATAATGAGGGTCCTAGCATCATCTACTACTATCGTGCCATCTAGAGTTGCATCCATTGCATCCACATAGGTCCATACATCAAGGCTAGGAGATCTGCATCAACACACACTTCATAAGGGGAGGGATTCTATTCTATTTCATGCACACATGCTACTACATCTTTACATTTAGCTACTAGCTCAATATCTACATTGTGTCATTGGCACAAGAGTACCTAGGGCACCATTTTTACACACACCACCAGAACTACATCCGGTGCAAATGCAAGTGCATCGCTCGGTGATAAGTCCTTTGGTTTGGCGCAGTTGAGGTTAGTCTAACCCAATCATCTTGCATCCTTATATTTAGGGTTTTGATACTTCCTCTTCCCTTTTACATCATCTTATATTTTCCAATACATTTGCACATCCAACAAACCCGATGTGACAAACAAGGAATATTCTCAAGCATCTTATGACCCAAGAAAATTAGATTTTGAGCACTTGAAGATACTAGGGCACCTATTTCTCATACCAGGGCACCCTAGGGTGCCCCAAGACTCTTAGGTGCCTCAATCTACTCATATCCTCTAGATCCAATATTTTTGGGACCCCTGAGTGATTGTTCATGATTCGGAATCTGTAATCGACTGCGGCAGTCTCCAACAATCAGATAAGTCCTTTCCTTTTACTTCTTTGCATACTTAGGGTTTTATTTAATTTAATATATTTATTTTAGTTTATTTCATATTGTCTTAGCATATTTTACAACATTAGATTACCATTTAAGGTATTTTCTCAATTTCGTTAATCATTTTCGTGAGTCTAATGTTCTTCATAGCACTTTTTAGGGTTTCTTCCGTCTACTTCTATTTATTTTACCATGGCTAAAGTTCATGAAGATTTTATTAAACCTCACCTCAAGGCCATAAATTATCATCTCTATGTGCATCCTTGGGATTTATATTTACTTCTACATGTCACTCGTGAAGAATCTACTTGGCGGCCATCAATCCTTTCTACGGTTATTGTTATCTAGTTTTAGCCCTTGGTAAAATAGATAACTTGGGAGGATGGGTTGAGAACTGGAAAGTGATTCATGGATCAATCTGGAATGATATAGTTGGGTTTTCAAGTTTGGGAAGCATTGCAAATGTTTCAAGGAAGTTTTAGAGGTCTTGGGGCCATCCATCAGAAGTAGGCTTTTGGGCCTTAAGGAGTTTGCAATGTGAAAGAGGACTTGAGATTCAAAAAAATATTTTGATAGCCATGTCAAGAATTATAATTCCAACAAAGTTCCTATGGAATTAATTTTCCATGCCCTACATGGTGGAAAATACAAGACATCTTGAAGCATCATACACTTCCTAGGCAGTTCATTCTTCTAGCGCACAACCAGAAATCCCGAGAAATAAGGAGACATTTCGAGGTGATAAATTCAAAATTGGATCTTTATACTACCACCATTGTATTCAATGGGTTATTACCATGTGAAATCATATAAACGTTCACCCCAAAACTCATCTGGGAGATCAAGTTATCACCTTCGCAAGTTGGCCTCCTGGGGTTAGTCGGTTAGGTTGGACGGCTGGGGGTTAGTCTGCTAGGTTGGACACCTGAGGGTTGGTCACGTGGGTTGGATGCCTAGGTTAGATGGATAGGTTAGTCGGGTCATATGTTTTGACACACATGAACAACTTTTGATTCCCTTCGCACCGGTCATATTTACACATCACGTAGGTTGGTCGGGTCACCAAGGTTGGGACGTGCAGAGACATGTTGGTCAAGTCAGTAGGTTGGTCGAGGTCACATATTTTGAGGTATACGAACATGTTGGTCGGCTCAATAGATGGATGATCATCAAGATGGATTAGTTACAAGCTAGAGGAGGGTAGGTGAATGAATGACATCCCAACAACTAGAATTAATGAGGCATGACACCCATGACCGCCCGTACAGGAAAAGTACCAAAATGAACAATTACCCATATGTCTTTAATGCATCCCTCTTTGGTTAGTGACCTAATTTTCCTATATATTGTAAAATTTGCCTCATTTTGAAGGGGAGTTTTCCAAAAGGCAAAAGGACTCTGTCAAAATTGTTCCAGAGCTATTGTGAGCTAAAGACCTCGATTTTGGGTTTATTGTAAAAGATTTTGTCTCTCCTTTTTATTAAGTTTGACTGCATTTTTGACTTTTTTATACGATATGAGTTATAATGTAATCATCCATCTTTTTTTTATTATGATTCTAACATTTAAAAGCTTTGTAATTCCTAACAAAGTGTTTTGGAAACTCAGTTTTGTAATAAAACAGGTCACAATTAGGTGGAAGAACAAATATGAAGTGGTCAACATGTTTTTGAAAGCATTTGTTTCAATACAACTTAGTTCCAGAACTTCCAAGCTAGTTCGGAACTCCATTACACAGTCACAAGCTTTATCACCTAGTTTTGGAACTTTCGGACTTAGTTCGGAACTCTAGTACTTAGTTCTAGAATTATCGGAATTAGTTCCGAACTCTTGTAGATAGCTCGGAACTCTCTCGGTTAGACTTGGAATGATTTCCTTTAGTTACAAAACTCTTATAAAGTTCCAGAAATGATAATAATCTATTCTAAACAGCCGGTGATTTGTCAAATCAATGATCCTATCAATCAAGAGCAGATTAGAAGACTTCGACTCTCCATACTTACAGATCTAGGATAATTATCACATAATCTGTACATCCAGCCATATTCCAATTCAGCATCTATTTTGGGCATGATTCAATTCCATCGTATCAGTGGAACAATTACGGCCATAAATGCACCCATGGAAGAAGTATATACATACAGACCTGCAGATAGATTAGATATAGGAATATAGATATAAAATAGGAGATAGATATAGATTGATATACACAGATCCAACATGTTTTTGTAATGCAAAACGTTTTATCAATAAAATAGCCATTTTTGTTTTGAGAGAAAATTAAGTTGTCAATCTTGTTTTGAGGCGGGGCAAGGGCCCACTCCTCTAAGAACCGGGATCTTCATTTTAGTTGGTATTTATATTTTTAGAGAAAATAGTTTAGATCTGTTAATTCTATATCGCTTTTAATTCTTCAAGTTAAAATCTATTGTATACTCATTCCTGCAGGTGTCTAGATTAGATTTTTATTTTCTTTCCATCATTTTCCAAAGCACTTTCAATAGTGTGTTTATTTCTAGCAATTCCTTTCTGTAAATTTTATTTATTTCAAGGTAAAGTGTGTTTATTTCCAACAATTCCTTTTCGCAAAGTGTGTTTACTTCCAAGGCAAAGTGTATTTATTTCCAGCAATTCCTTTATGTAAAGTGTGTTTATTTCTAGAAATTCTTTTCTATAAAGTGTGTTTACTTCCAACAAGTTTTTATAGTTTGATTCCAATAAGGTTTTTAACCAAGAATTCCTTAAGACATTGAAAAGATCCCCCAGAAAATACAAAATACCTACAATCAATTACTAGATCATTAAGATTTGTCTCAGTTGCATATAGCTTTAGACACACCTCGGTTTGAATATAACATCAAAAAGAGTTGATTAAATGAAGGGAATAATGACACACATCATTTTTGGTGACATTTTCAGGGGACCCACTAGTTAGAATTTTCTAATTTAGTGTCAACAAGAGAAACAATCGTACATTTAGTAATTGAAGAAATCTTCCCTAAGCTATCACTAAATTTATGAGTGGGCTAAGAGACTCTAAGGGTATATTTCTCCCAAAAATATTTGAACAATAATTACCAACATCCTCTAGTCTAAATAAGGAAGTTGACCAAGAATTGGAAGCACCATTATCCCCTGTAAGACAAGAAGCATAATTGTCACCTTTGGAATTCTTTGATCATCACCAGAAGGAAGTAGAACTTTTAGGAGAAGGATTTTTCTCAAGATCCATTTAGGGTAAGTTTTGATTCTCAATTGAGTATTCAACCCCTACTCCCGATTGGGAAAGAAGTTTAGAAAATACTTGAAATGACACGAGAAGTGAAAGGGTACTCGAAAAGACCTTTACTTATCCAATTCAATTGGATGATGATGATACACCAATGAAAAACATTTCACCTGCACACTTGCCCACATTTAGAGGGATGTCATCTGAGGATCCTGACCAATTTCTGATTTGAATTTAAAATACTGTGTCGACCTATGATTACAAGATAGATAATCAAAAGCTCAAGTTGTTTCCATCTACCCTGAAGGATGCAACAATGAGGTGGTTCATGGGATTAGCATCCAAATCTATTACCACTTGGGCACAAATGGAAACTGCCTTCCTAGACAAATATCAAGATTAATGTAGAGGAAGAAATAGGAAGGAAGAATTTTTCAAAATCAAACAGGAAGAGGATGAAAACATGGAAGATTATTTGGATAGATTCCTCTTTGTGAGTAAAAGATGTGGATTTTTACTTCAAGAAGAGTTAAGTAAAACCATTTTTCTTAAAGGTTTGGAAGATGAATCTAGGGAAGCTCTTAACTTGATAAGAGGTGGAAACATTGATCAATTAAGGATGAATGAAATTAAAGACATTTGTAGAAGCTATTCCAGAACAAGGGGTGGACCTAGGAAGGGAAAATCAGTGAAAATTTTGAATCCAGATATGAACAAACTGATGGATGAATTGGCAAACTTTAAAACAGACATACTAGTTCAATTAACCTCCACCATGGATGGATTACAAGCCAAAGCAAATGCTAAGACTAAACCATTAGCCATGTATTGTCCTAGATTTAAGAAAAAGCACACATTAAGATATTTTTCTCAGATAAAATGGAAATGTGCCTTATCTCGTGAATCTAGGGACCATGAGAGTAATGTTTGTTCTCTTCTTCCATTTATAAGAAATCAGCTCAAACAAACCAATACATCATCCATAATAGAAGAATTGAATTTTGTTCGAGAGACAACCTACCCAAGGATAGTTCATGCCAAGGTCATCTCCTAATCCTTGGATGATGCCATGGGCTGCTCAAATAGTACCACAAAATTGGGGACAACCACCTTGGGCACCTCAACCAACATGGAATCCTCAAGATTGGGCAAGTAAATCTTGGTATGCTCAAGGACACCAACAACCATGGTCTGGTCAAAATAATCGGTATGCTTGGTCACAACCTAGATGGAGCCCTAATAACTATGCTCAAGGGAAAACATATCCTAATCAAAATCAACAAGCCATAATGGGTGCCCCAGCATAAAATTCATAGGCTGAAAATGTAGTCCAAATGCAAATGTTTACACGATGCCCAAGAGCAAACCCAAGAAACAAACAAGTAACTAACGTCACGGAATAGAACCGAGAAAATCCAGTTGATCTTAACACCATAGATTGTAAGGATATTCACACTAGATCTAGAAAAATAGTTTACAATCCACCTGTTATCATCACTGAAATGACAGAAGAAATTGAAACCCCTAGTCTGGTTGTCCCCCAAGAAATATGAAAAAGAAAGAGATAAGGAACCAGAAAGAAACTCTACTGAGACTCCATTTCCAAAGAGATTTAAAGAAGCTATATAAATCAAGGAATCGAATTGGTGTAGGAATTGAGAAAATTAAATATTGAAATACCATTGTTAAACCAATCAAGGATATTCAGAGTTGAACAAGTTAATCAAACTGTTATGTTTAAAAAGACCTAGAAGAAAGAAGCAATACCCCAGGACTATTAAGTTAGATGGGAAACTTGCTGATTTATTAGCAAGAAATCTCCTATTCCCAAATATGGAGATCCTAGACACCCTATTATTTCTGTCTCTATAGGGAATAAAGATATACATAACGTTTTGGTTGATTTGGGAGTAGTTATAAATGTAATGACGGTAGACACTCAAAACATTACTATTAACGGTGTATACAACCTACTCACACCATATTGCGAGATGGTAGACCAGTCATAGCAAGAAACCGAAGGAGTTATTAAAGATGTGGTAGTTATGGGGGAGTCATGGGAATATCCATTGACTTTCTTATATTGCATCCAAAAGGTAAACACTTGGTTATCCCATTATTTTATGAGACCATGGTTAGCTACTGGTTGTTGCCGTAATTAATTATAGGTCAAGTGATATGACTATTTCAAATGGTAATAATTATAAGAAAATTTCATTATATCCTCTCGCATGATTTTTTGTTGACAATCAAGAGCAATTATGGGTTGATAATCCTGATATTAATGAGCAAAATCTATCTTCTTTGGCTATGATAACATTGTAGATCGTGTATGGGAAATAGAAGATATGATTAACCCACCATTGAATGTACACCAATTTTCCTTAGAGCTGTTGGGAATAGTTCTGGAACCTACAAAAATAGTTCCATAACCCGCAGAATTTGTTCCGAGCCATCACAGTTAGTTCCATAACCATCACAATTAATTCTAGAACCACACCAACAACAATTCCCTGCAAATGAAGATAATTTCACTCCAGAGGAACGAGATTTCTCTTAGGGAGAGGAATAATCTGTAGCTTCAACTTCACATATATCATGAGATGATGAAAAATTTATGGAAAATAGAAGTGATGAGGAGTTCGACCTACAACAAGATATGTATCATAACTCTTCATGTTGTCCTTTGTCCAAAGATTCTGCCTCAAGGAAATTTTAGAGATGTTGCTACATATCATATGTTTTTTCCACATGTATGTCAACTAAATACTTTAATGGAACCCTTTCAACAAATCAATTCATCATACACTGGAATCAAACATGTTGAGGTTCAACAAGGTAAAATTTTGAATATTAATAGTTGGTTGAAGAACGATGAAGAAGCTAAACTATTTGATGTTCTAAAAAATCATACTAAAGCTTTTCTTGGGATTACAAAGATATGAAAGGAATCCACCCAATTATCTACACTCATCACATCTATACTAAAAACATTAGACCAGTTAGGAAACCTCAGAGAAGGATTAATCTAGCCTTAAGGGATATAGTCAAACAAGAAATTGAAAAACTATTACAAGTAGGTTTTATCTACCCTATCTCAGATAGCCAGTGGGTGTCTCCTCTTGTAATTGTCCCTAAAAAGAATGGAAAATGGAGAATTTGTGTTGACTATAGGGAACTAAAAAAGCCACACTAAGAGATTATTTTCCCTTACCATTCATAGATCAAGTCTTAGACAACCTTTTAGGTAAACAGTACTTTTCCTTCTTGGATGGCTTTAGTGGATACAATCAAATCAGAGTTCTTCTTTGAGGATCAAGATAAAACTACATTTACATGTCCATGGGGTACCTTTTCCTATAGGGTATTACCATTTGGATTATGCAATGCTCCAACAACCTTCCAAAGAGTTGTGTTAGCAATTTTTGTAGACCTAACAAATGATTGTGTAGAGGTATATATGGATGAATTTACTATGCATGGAGATACATTTGATGATGCCTTGAAAAATTTGGACAGAGTATTGACAAGATGTGAGCAACACCACTTGTCTCTTAGCCATGAAAAATGTTTGATGATGGTTGATGAAGGGATTGTATTAGGACACCATATTTCAAAAAGAGGAATTCAGGTTGATCAAAACAAAATTAGAATTATTTCAGACTTACCTGTTCCTCAAACCCCCACAGATATCAAGTCATTTTTAGGACATGTTGGGTACTATAGATGCTTTATCAAGGATTTTAGTAAAATTGTTTCCCCCATGTTCAATTTTCTTACCAAGGACTGTGAATTTCTTTGGGATGAAAAGTGTCAACATGCTTTTGAAGAAATCAAAGAAATATTAATCACTGCCCCAATATTGAGAGGACCTAATTGGGAAAATCCTTTTCATATCCAAATAGATGCCTCAAATAATTCCATTGGTGTAGTTTTGGGACAAAAAGATGAAGAAGGGAAAATGTATGTTATCTATTACCTTAGCAAAAATCTTACTCCCATTGAAAGAAATTACACCACCACTGAAAAAGAATTTCTTCGTTGTGATCTATGCAATTAATAAGTTTAGACATTACATTACAGGGTACAAAATATTTGTACATATAGATCACTCAAAGCAATTAAATATTTAATGAACAAACTAGTGGTTGGAGGTAGAATAATTAGATGGTTATTGCTTTTACAAGAATTTGATATTACCATTGTGGAAAATCTAGGTAAATCTAATGTGGTAGCTAATTTCTTGTCAAGACTAACTACTACAGGGGAGAAAGATCTAGTTAAGGAAAACTTTCCAAATGAATAATTGTTTATTATCTAAGCTGATACACCATGGTTTGCTGAAATGGAAAATTATCTTTTAACGGGGAAGTTTCTTCCTTCCTTCACTAAGAAACAAATAAAGAAGTTAATCAAAACCATTGCACAATTCAAATGGTTAAATGGAATGCTATTTAAATGTGGTCCTGATTTGGTTTTACGTATGTGTGTAAGAGAAGATGAAATCTTTGACATCCTCTGAGCATGTCATGATGAACCAAGTGGAGGACACTATTCAGTGAAAATAACAACTCATAAGATACTTGGCACTGGTTATTATTGGCCATCTCTGTACAAAGATGTGAAGAGATATATCAAGCAATGTGATCCTTGTCAAAGGATGGGATAGCCAACCTTTACCAATGAAATGCCTCTGCAACCTCAAGTAGTGATTAAACCATTTGAGAGATGGGGTTGGATTTTATTGGTCCCTTTACTCCTTCACAAGGGAAGGAACATATTCTTTTGTGTATTGATTATGTGACAAAGTGGGCAGAAGTGCAGGCTTTAACAAATGCCACTAAAGAAGCAGTTGTTGATTTCCTTTGGCACAAAATTATGGTAAATTTTGAGCACCAAAGAGCATAGTTTCATACTAGGGACCACAATTTATGTCTAATATGATCCAGGATTTCACAATGTATTATCAGATCAATCATAGGAATTCATCTCCCTATCACCCACAATCAAATGGACAAGCTGAAGTAATGAACAGAGAATTAGAAAACATCCTTACCAAAATAGTTGAAGTAGGTAGAAATGATTGGGTAAAGACACTTCCTCAGCACATGCGGGCTTACAATACAACTTGGAAAACTACAACTGGGTTTTCACCATATGAGTTAGTATATGGGGAAAATCCTTGTTACCTATTGAATTTGAACTATAGAAAGTGAGGACAATAGTTAAAGTGGGTATTGAGTTGGATGCAGCACAAAATGAAAGAATTCTTCAACTTAATGAGTTGGATGGGTTAAGAATGGAAGTAATTTAGCAGAGATAGAAATATCAAAGAAAGTAATGGCATGACACACATATCAAGAAGAGGCAATTTAAGGTAGGGGACTGGGCATTACTATTTTATTCCAAGTACCAAGACAATTCAAAGGCAAGCTGAGAACTAAATGGTTGGGACCCTATCAGATTGAACAAATATTTGACAATGGTTCTATTCAATTACTTCCCATTGATGGCAAAGAAAAACACTTTTGGTCAATGGTAATAGGCTAAAGTTTTATAGGAAGCCTCCTACTAAAGATGAATTCTTGTGGCATATTGAAGAAGATAAAGAATTTGATCATATGAAAGAACCTAGTTCTTCCAAAATAATCAAATAATTAGATGGATAGATCCAAAATAAAGGGAGGAGAATGAAAACAAGTAAATGGCATTCTCTTCCCCAAAAAAAAAAAAAACAAGGTAACAGAGTGAAAACCAGTAAATGACGTTCTCTTCCCAAAAAAAAATTCTCTTAGAGATCAATTGAAAACCAGCAATGGCAGTTGATCTTCTCAAATAAATGGCTAATTCAAAATTAAAAATTCTTTGGAATTCCAGCTATTTTTCTAACCATTTTCCTTTTGTTTCACTTTTTAGGAATGATGAGTCATCATGACAGAGGGATTACATCATCAAGGATGGTAATTATGTCTTTAACTTATTAAAGGTTAGATTAAAAGTTTGCATGTGTGATTAGATTTGATTTAAAAGTTTATATGATGAGTCATCTATTGTATATCATGATTAAAAGTGAGTAATCATGAGAAAGATATTGATGGAATAAATTGGCGGCATAGTTATAATGAGTTATCATTAGTGTGGAATCAACAAAGTGAAAACTAATTGTAGAGAAACTTCAAGGAAGAATCAATGAATTAGGTTTGCATTCCACAGCTACAACACAGAAGTTCCACAACTAAGTACAATAGTTCCACAACTAAATTCATCAATTTCACAGCTAAGCAAAGAGTTCTTCAGCTAACCCACACAAGATTAAAGGATAACAAATTTGAATCACCTCTCGTATCATTCCCGCATATATTGTGTTTTTGGAGGAATAATTCATTCACTCGGTAGTTGTTAAGGATAGCATGTTGCCTTCCACATGAGATAAAAGATGAAGTTGATTTCACGACATCCTATTTCTTAGCCAAAGCAAGAGAAGAAAAATCTTATATGTGAATTCTATCTCTGCAATTTCATCTTTGGAAAAGAACTCAGGTTTTATGATCAATTTGTATGTAGGGGAGAGCCAGCTTAATGCATTTTTTATGTTCTTAAAAATTAGATTGCATGGAAGGAGAGGGATTCAAAGCATCTGTTAAAGGCTAGTTCATCTGGTCTCTGTATGAGGATTCATTATGGTAAACCATCCGCCTTTGCTACACATTTCAAATCCCATGCATTTGATAAAAGGTTCAAGGAACCTTATCTTGCCAATTTGTAGAGAAGTATTAATGCCTTCACCTCTTATGAAGAGGAAAATTTTGAAGATATTTATGAGGCATGTTTGAAAATATGGGAATTTCTCATGGTGGCATTGAGAATAAGGGAAGTAATATCTCCCACAAACTTAATCTGGAGTTTGCATAGAGAAAAAGCCTTATGTATGTTAATTCCTCATATCAATGAAAAGCATAGAGGCATATGGATGGGAATGAGAACAAGACCTCCACTCCTTCTCACCCCCATGTCACCATGGTAGAACAGAGAACCTCAAGATCCTACTCAATTTGAGGAATGGCAGAGGAAAGTAGAAGTAGGAGCAGGGTATAGTACCTCTGAATTAAAGCATTGGGATATTTAGTTCCAGCCATTTGACCTAAGCAATCAAATGGAATGCAGAATATATAACCCCAAATTTGAAGAGTAAAGTTTGTAAAGGGACTTACAAACAAGTAAGTATGGGGGAAATGATGAGGCTAGAATATGCCCGTTAAATGTACAATAAATGATCTCATCTTACTCTCCTTTTTATTAAGTTTGATTGCATTTTGTGAATTTTGTTTAATTTGATTGATTATGATTCTAACATTTAAAATATCTATAATTCCTAACAAACTATTTTGGAAACTCAGTTTTGTAATAAAACAGGTCACAATTAGGCAGAAGAACAAATATGAAGCGGTCAACAGGTTTTGAAAACATTTGTTTCAATACAACTTAGTTCGGAACTTCCAAGCTAGTTCCGAAAGTCCATTACATAGTCACAAGCTTTATCACCTAGTTCCGAACTTTCGACTTAGTTTCGGAACTCTAGTACTTAGTTCTGGAATTATTAGAATTAGTTTTGAACTCCTGCAGATAGCTCTAAAACTCTCTCGGTTAGACCTAGAATGATTTCCTTTAGTTCGTAACTCTTCTAAAGTTCCAAAACTCGATAAGAATCTATTCCAAATGGCCAATGATTTGTCAAATCAATTATCCTATCAATCAGGATCATATTAGAAGACTTCCAACTCTCCATACTTACAGATCTAGGATAATTATCACACAGTTATACGTCCAGCCATGTTCCAATTCAACATCTATTATGGGCACGATTCAGTTCCATCATATCAGTGGAATAGTTATGGCCATAAATGCACCCCTGGAAGAATTATATACATACAGACCTATAGATAGATTAGATATAGGAATATAGATATAGAAAAAGAGATATATATAGATTGATATACACAGATCCAACACGTTTTTGTAATGCAGAACATTTTATCAATAAAATAGCCATTTCTATTTTGAGATAAAATTAAGTTGTCTAATCATGTTTCGAGGTGGAGCAAGGGCCCACTCCTCCAAGAACTAGGATCCTCATTTTTTTGGTATTTATATTTTTAGAGCAAATAGTTTAGATCTGTTAATTTTGTATCGCTTTTAATTCTTCAAGTTAAAATTTGTTGTATACTCGTTCCTACAGGTGTCTAGATTAGATTCTTATTTTCTTTCCATCATTTTCCAAAGCACTTTCAATAGTGTGTTTATTTCCAGCAATTCCTTTATGCAAAGTGTGTTTACTTCTAAGGCAAAGTGTGTTTATTTCCAGCAATTACTTTCTGCAAAGTGTGTTTACTTCCAAGGCAAAGTGTGTTTATTTCCAGCAATTACTTTCTGCAAAGTGTGTTTACTTCCAAGGAAAAGTGTGTTTATTTCAGCAATTCCTTTTTGCAAAGTGTGTTTACTTCCAATACAAAGTGTGTTTACTTCCAATAGGCTTTTATATTTTGATTCCAATAAGGTTTTTAACCAAGAAGTCCTTAAGACATTAAAAAGATACCCCAGAAAATAAAAATACCTACAATAAATTACTAGATCGCTAAGATTCATCTTGTTGCATATAGATTTAGACACACCCTGGTTTGAATATGACATCAATAGAGAGTTGATGAAATGAAGGGAATAATGAAACCCATCAGATTATGCATGTTTATAAGCAATAAAATTCATGTTTTGTGGCCATTTTTACCCTAACTTGTATGAATTGCATCTTCTACCTTCCATTACATTTATAAGTATATTGTGCATATATATCTCTTTACAGGGCCCATAGTTTGTTGTGCTTTATGAATATAGGGAATTGATTGTTGTCTGGACTATGGATTATTTTACTAGCCCTCTCCTTCTCAGTTTCTCCCTATTTTTCACTCACTGGGATTGTCTCATCCTTTCTTGGTGCATCACCTTCACTTAGAGTAGTTTTATTTCATGTATATTTCTATCCCTGTCTCCTTGGAAAGCATTAGAATAGGGTTAGTTTAGCTTGCCATTCTTTTCCCTTTGGAGAAGTTGGCACTAGGTTAGAGGAAGAATTCAGCTTTCTCTGGAGTATTATCCTATTTGCAAAGTCTCACACTATAAGATAATTCCATGTTATGCGAGTTGCATTGGTTACCTCATACACAAAATCAAAAGCCATTGGGGGTCTTGTAGTTTTGCATTAAAAAAATTTGCATGCCCGATGGGATGATAAGTTAATAACTTTTTATCAAGATTGGGTGTGTGTCTTGGTGAATTTCCATCCTTTAGAGGCTTTGTAGCAACACATATGGAAACTCTGTCATTCAAATCCAAAGTGGTTTCAACAGCCCAAGTTTATCAAGTTCATGAGAAGAGTGCAAACCCAGTCTAGAACAAGAGAAGAAGGTATCTTTGAATACTTGCAGTTATCTCCAGGACAGAGGAAGGAGAGGAAGAAGAGTACAAAGGTCTCCATCTCCACCAAATAGAACATTATCCACACCTCCACCTAGTAGACCCTTTCTTCAATTGACTAGGTTTCTCAGGCCACTCAGGATGGCTCACCTACAACCACCAAATCAGCCACCTCCAAACCCCTATGCAAATTTCACGGGCAGCAGTCCACTTGCCCTTAATGCACAAAATCTGGTCCTGATAGTAGCATTAAAGAATATTCCATAATTCACTGGAGAAAATCAAACAACTCCCATCAACCACATTCAAGACATTGTAAATGTGCATGCATGCATACATGAGATTACCGATATGGATGTTGTAGTCAAGTTATTGGATTTTTTTCAAATGAAAAGCGTTGCAATGGTTCTGAGACTTGGGAGCAAGGTCAATTGAATTGGGATCAATTGTACACCGCCCTATGTGGCTAGTTTAGGAGATGGTCGACAACTTATCCCTTTTGGAGTAGATGACTACAATCAAAAGGGCACCAGTTGAGAAAATTATAGACTTTAATTCTAGATTTCAAATAACATGGGAAAGGATCTTGATTACGGTCATACCAACAACTGAAGGTGCATTTCTCTAGTTTCCTAAATCTCTAAATTTTGATATATTTGTTATGATACAATCTATGGGAGGAATAACCCTACCATATGCCTATGTCATAGCCATTAGAACTTGATAATTTCCTAATTCAAGCCAATAAACTTGCACCTAGGCCACCTATGCCCCTCTATCTAGATATGGGGAATCCTAATCCTAATCAAACACCTACAATAGCCCCCATCCCTGCTCCAAGAAATTAGAGTTCAAATGAAGCCTCCACTTCTTCTAGTACTTCTAAGGAACTCCAGGAAGTCATGAAACAATTACAAAATTTGGGGAATGAGTTGGTGACAATCAAAAGGCAGCAAGCTCATAGCTCCAGACCTTACCATCCTCAAGCTCAAACAAATAGGCCTCCATATTAGCCTAACAGGCCTCCCACTCAGAGTAACAAAGAAAATCCAAACCAAGGGTAGTCTCAAACTACTAGACCATTTCAGCCTTACAACCCTAATGCAGTTTCAACATCTAGGATTTGGTCCCAAATTAAAACAACAGATCTTAAGAATATGATTGGTGCTTCCCATACAATCAACCTAATAACCATCAATGTGTTTCAATGGTGCTTTGAATCAAGCTCTTATGGTGACAACAATGGGTGTGGAACAAGAGACAGGCCAAGAAGGAAATCAGTAAGAGGAAACAACTCAGCAAGAGGCATCTCTGAATGAGACCACACTTGTCAATTGGCATGCTGAAGATTTATATGGTATAAATCAAGCCCCTTCTCAAAGTGTAGCAGCCAATACACGGTCTAAGAAGAGAAATATTAGAGAGGGACAGTCATCTAATTAAAATGATCCACAACCCTCTATCACCCAACAAGGTATCGGTAACCAAAATGCAGCTCCCAATGTGCAAGGTCAACCCAAGCCACCTTCTAGACTAGCTCAAGTGCCGGTTGTAATAGCCCATGTGCAAGAAAAAAATGTGCAAAGTAAGGGGCAGCAGAGAGATATCTCATCTCCATTCAACATTATTGAGCAGATGAGGAAAAAAAATGTAAACATCTCAATGTGGGAGTCATTAGCTATCCTAGGACAAAGAGACCTATTGCAAGCTGCTATGACGAATTGGTCAGCATCGAATCAATCATCCAAAGAGTAGGAGAAGGTACTCACTAATGCATCTCAACATGGAGGAAATCAGGGAGGCCAACAAGGTAAAAATTTGAAGCCCCCACCATTATATATCTCATTGATCATCGAAGATAAGTTGGTACATAATTACATGATTGATTCAGGAGCAAGTAGCTCTGTAATGCCAAAACAAATAGCCAATCAATTGGGTCTTCAATATGAATTCATTTCTAAAGGTTTGGTGTAATTGGATGGGACATCGGTAACAACGGTTGGAGTAATCAAAGGATTGAGCCTTACGTTGCATGCATGTCCCAATGTGACCATCTTGCAAGATGTATCAGTCATAGACTTGCCACCACTCTTTGCATTGTGTTTGTCAAGAGACTTCACCACTAAAATTGGAGGCTATTTGTCTACTGATTGGTCCCACATGTTATTAGGACAAGGTATGGAGCTAAGGCTATGATCAGATCTAAGCCTATTGTGAAATTCCATATTGAGCCTCATACACCGAGCCCAATCAATGTAAATTTCTCGGCTCTCGATCAGGAATATTGTCCAAGCACTTATGAAATAGATACCAAAGTTAGAAGCATTCCAGACTTAACCCTTGATGATTGGGCCAATAAGAGACATGCATTTGACCCTTACAAGGAAATGGAAGAAACTAAATTAGGGGTCTATTGTTTACACGAAGAAAATTCACCGCTTCCTAGTATCACCAAGGAAAGATGCTAAAGATGATAATGAGGTATGGGAACTATTCTTTGATGGCTCAAGGAGTAGCTGAGGGTGCTAGAGGAGGAGCTATGCTTGTTTCACCACAAGGTACAAAATATTACTCAGCTTTCTATTTTCAGTTCACTTTCTCAAACAACACGCTGAGTATGAAGCCTTGATCCACGGATTGCATTGGGCAAGAAAGAGAGGTATTAAAAACTTGCAAGTGTTTGGGGATAGTGAGTTGGTCACGAACCAAGTCAGGGGAAAACATGCTGCTAAAAATGGTCTTCTCAAAGCCTATAAGCATCGGGTATGGGATTAGATTGAAGACCTTGAAGCATTCAATATTCAGGCCATACCGCGAAAAATAAATGAAGCCATGGATAGGATCACAACAATTGGAGCGACGTTTGATGTGGTGGATAGTATCAAGAGAGATAAAGCACAACCACATATTCATGTCATTAGAAGGCAAGTTGTATTGGATAATAGCATAAGCTAGCAAGTTTTGAGAATGATCGAGAAAATCATATTTTTTTCACATGAGGAGGTGAGTTCTCAGTAAAAAATCAAGAGAAATTGGAGCAACAATACGAGAGAGAAAATAGTGTAGCTACGAACAAATAAATTTCCAAAGGGTTTAGTGACTTTAGAGTCAATTTTCAACCCAAATGATCAGTTCAGAAAGAGAAGGCCAATATTCAAGTGAAAATGAGTATTTTAAGCCCATTTCAGTTGGAGAAGGTAAGACGCTCCAAATAGGAAAGATGAGCAGTGAACAAGAAAAGTATGACCTTGTGCATATTTGCTAGGAATTCCTAGATGTTTTCACATGGAGCTATGAGGATTTGAAGGGTTTTAACCCAAAATTGGCACAACACACCATTGAGTTGCATCTAGAGGCTAATCCCATTAGGAAAAATAAAGGTCGATCAACCCTCATATAGAGCCTCTCATGAAGAAGGAGTTGAATAAGCTCATTGAGGCGAGTATCATTTTCCGATCAAGCACTCAAGCTAGGTGGAAAATCTGGTGTCCAGTTAGGAAAAGGAATGGGGAAATCAAGGCTGTGTGTGGAGTTTTGGGATTTAAACAAGGCCTCCCTCAAGGATCACTATCTACTACCCTCAATGGAGTATATTCTACGGGTATTGTCCGATTTAAAAAGATTCTCCATATTAGATGGACATTCGAGCTATAATCATATTATGATGACATAGGAGGATCAATTCAAAATAACATTCACCACAAAATGGGGCACCTATGCATACAATAAGATTCCATTCGGGCTATCGAATTATGGAGCAACATTTCAGTGAGTAATGGATATGGTGTTTAAGGGGTTAAATAAATTAGTGCTTGTATATCTTGACAACATCACTGTGTTTTCTAAAAATGCGAAAGTCACCTCTTCCATCTTAGGTAGGTCTTCCAAAGGTGTAGGAGGTTTGGAGTGTCCTTGAACCAAAAAAATGCATATTCATGGCACATGATGGTAAAATTCTAGGCCATATCATGTCAAAGGAAGGAATGAAAATTGATCTCGGAGAGGGTAGAAGCCATCGTGCTCTACCATTTCTAATTCATAAGAAGGCTCTCTAAAGCTTCAAGGGAGGATAAAAATTTTCAGATGTTTGTACCAAATTTTTCCACTCTTGTGAAGCCATTAACGATGATGCTAAAAAAGAATTTGGATTTCAAATGGACAACGGAGGGAAAGGAGAGTTTTGAAGCTATCAAGCAGGCCATATCTCAAGCTCCAACTCTCATTAATTTGGACTTCTCCAAAGACTTCTTTCTATACACCTTTAGTGGTTTGGACACCATCTCCGCAATCTTGGTGCAACAAAATAAGGAAGGACTGGAACAACCTATTACATTCTTCAGCCAAGGCCTTATGGACTATGAGGTAATATATTCATTCATTGAGAAACATGTCCTTACTTGTGATTAGAAGTTTGAATAAGTTCAGACATTTAGTGTCAAATAATATGATTCATCTACTAGTCACACATGTTGGTATAAAATATTTTCTTTTAAACAAGGACCTCAATGAAAAAAGGGTTGGTTGGGTAACCAAGGTCATGGAATATGACATTGATATTAAGGTAACCAAGTTGGTTAGGGGAAAGGGATTATGTGAGTAGCTAGCTTCGACAACATGCCGAGTCAAGTGGTAAAGGGGAGGTTGTTTTGGTGCTACGTGACGATCAAGAGCAATCAATTGATGCCTCATCGATCCTTGTTAGACTCAAGATATAGTCCATTTTCTTCAAACAGGTCAAATCCCTCAAGGGTTGAGAAAGTCCAAAAGAAGATATTGCTCCATTATATCCCATTTGTATTGGTTGATGGTATCTTGTTCAAGAAATATGTAAATGGTGTCCTCCTAAGGTGCCTCAAGGTAGATCAGATAGAGAAGGTGCTACATGAATTTCATGATGGAGAAACAGGTGGCCATTTTTCCACAAGGGTGATAGGTCTTAGAATTATGAAGGCAGGTTATTATTGGCCTAACCTTTTTCATGATTTTTATGCATGGATTAGGAAGTGTAAAAAGTGTGCCTTCTTCATAGGAAAAGAGAGGTTAGCCCTTCCACTCCACCCCATTTTTGTAAATGAACCATTCATGCAATGGGGTTGGATTTCATTGGAGTGATTAATCCAAATTCTAGTTTGGGACACAAATGGATCCTCACAACCACAGATTATTTCACCAAGTGGATGGAGGCAGTTGCACTCAAGGAAGCAAATGAAGCCAACATACTAGATTTTTATGAAGGGATAGTGACGAGGTTGAGTTCCAGCCACCATTATATCAGATAATGCTTTGGCATTCCTAGGTGCCAAGATCATAGAGTGGGCAGTCAAAAATGGGATATACTTGAGTACCTCATCAAATTACTACCCACAAGGTAATGGACAGTCGAGTCCACCAATAAAAATCTTTTGAAAATTATAAGGAGAACTCTAGATGAGAACCAGAGAACTTGGCATGCCAAGTTGAAATCAGCCTTGTGGGCTGATAGGATTACTCCCAAGAAGTCAACAAGGAACTCTCCTTATAGGTTAGTCTATGGAAGGGAGGCAAGGCTTCCTATATCCCTCAAATTTCCCACATTAGAACTCATGAAACAATTAGAACTATCCGAGTTCAAACCCATGAAAGCTAGATATGTAGAGCTCATGGAGTTGGAGGAGACGAGGAACCAAGCCATGCACATCATGGAAAAGGATCAAGCATTGATCAAGAGGTACTTTGACAATAAATCAAAGGCTAGAAACTTCCGAGAGGGAGATTTGGTCCTTAAATGGGATGCAGACAAGGAAAATTTGGGAAGGCACTCCAAGTTTGATGTAATATGGAGTGGCCCTTATATGATTTCTAGTTGTAAAGAAAACAATGTTTTCCAACTATCAAGGTTGGATGAAGAAGAATTGCATATTCCAGTCAATGGAATCTATCTCAAGAATTTTTATTGAGTGAAATTTTCTTCTTGTACATATTAGTTTAGGAGTTGTAATTCCTCCAAGTGCTTGTAGCACATCACCTTGTTTTAGTTTAGGTTGCTTTTGTAATAAGTGTTTATGCACTCTCTACATATTCTATTTGGAATGTGTATGATATTTTGTGTTGTACATAGTTGTTCTGTATGTATTCAAAATTGTAGAGTCTTGTACCACCAAAATGATGTTACACATGCCCCAATGATGATACAGTCACCTCGTAAGGTGTTTAGATTAGAAAAGCTCATGCAAAGTATATGTTAGCATCTCAAACGCTTTATTCATGTTCCTTGTGCTTTGTTTTATTCATCTACCCGCATTTCTTCCTTTCTTAGCTTTAGTGATGAAACTACCACCTGCTCGGGCGGTGATCCTTCACGCATTTTCCAAAGCATGTTCTTCTGATCACGACTTGCGTAAATTTTCAACTTTTACCAGCTTTTCTCCACCGCCTTGGCTTGTATTAATGTTTTACATCCCATAGAATAGTGTTTCTCCATTGTTTAATGGTAAAAGAGTTCTAATGGGAATCACCTTTGGGTGAATGTGAAATCTATAAATAGCCAACTTGTTTTCAAGCAAATGGCCTCTCAAAACTACCCTCTCAATTTCTCATTTTCCATTGTTTAGTCTTCAATTTTTTTCTTAGAGTTCATTTTGTTTTCATGTTTGCATCCATGCTAGTTTTTCCTTTGCTTTCAGAAGCCATTCAATCTTCTTGCTTCAGTCTTGTTCATAGTTGTTCATACAAATTAGTTTAGAGCAGAGTAGTGTCAGTTATAGATTGCATCCATTAGAGTTGCAGGTTGTGTTCTTCACAGAAGGTGGATTCTAGAATCTCTCGGTACTCTTGCGTTGTATTCCTGCAATAAATCCTGCTAGGAATTACATATGCCAAGCTCTATCTCTTGCGTTGTCCCTCTCCTACTCACATTTTATTCGGTCTATATCCAAACTGCCATTGTTTGAATACCTATTTCTATTGATGCTAGCATATACACGCTCTTCTGGATTCACGTGAACATGAAGGAATGAGGAGATCATTCTGAGGGGACAAAGTCATACACTCTTGGATTATGCATTACGTAAATTCTAGGTTTTATCTGTCAAAGTTCTAGTTAAAATATATCAAATAGAGTAGTGAAACATTTCATTTCAGTTAAATTTCATTCTCGATATTACAAGGAAGCTATGGGGATTGATAGTTTCTAAGAAACTATGATTCATTCCTCACTTCTGAGGTAGGATCGAGAATCTTTCAATTAAGTTAATCACTATCTAGTTATTTAGGATAAACTCACAACTGCACAGGCAAGTAGCTACACCGGGCTACCTTGTTTGTTTTAATTTTGTTATTAGATTAGTTGTCATTTTCTGAATATATTAGATTAGTTGTTCTTTCAATTCCATTTAAAATTCTATTAAAAAAATACAAAAACAGAGGAATACATATATGTTGTAGATATATCTTGCATAGTCAATTTATTTCATTTCAGTTAGGTTTATATTGATCTTGTATGACAATCATGGGACCTAGAGAGCCCAGGGAATATGTTTTTGAGCCAATCGTGCCTCAACCAAATACTGTTGCAGCAATAACTGACATAGACCAAAATCTCATAATTTAGGTCTTCCGAACAACCATAGACCTACAAGAAATCAGCACATAGTTAAGAGGATTAAACATAGAAGACGACAAAGCGCACACATTCTAGTCAAATCAGCCAAATTATAGATTACCTTGATAGACATCCGTATGACTGTAGAAGGACCTGAAAGAGAACAAACATTCGGTTGTGATCCACTAGTCCCATAGCCAGACGCAGGAGACCTCCTCATTGATATAGACACTAGCTTACGTATCCAAGTTTCCAGAACACCTGTTAGGTACTCTGAGAAAATCATGTAACTTTTAGTTCTAAACATAGAGGCCAAAAAGGCATACGATTATTGGATACTTAGGATCAAAAGAAGGGATTGATTCTTCACATGACCATAGGAGGTCCACAACAACCATGAACTTATGGTTGTGATCCAAAGGTCCCACAACCCAATGAGGCCTACAAATCAATCCAACATTGACACTGGTTTGTGAACATTAGTGTTTATATCCTCTCCACTCCCATAAGGCATTATCACACAACTATCATTATTAAACATAGCAGCTAATAGAGCTAAATATTTCTAGACTAGACCAGAGAATCGTCCATAAAACACCAAAAGATCCACTACATATTTAGCCATTCCATTTTCATGACCTTTTCGGGAGATATATATACGAAGCACCCATAGGTTATCTTCCACGTATTCCACAACCCATAGATCGGATAATGGCAGAGCTTGATATTGATTGGAGCCTTGAGAAGTTATCCTCGCGAGAATGATCTATCACACCGGTTTAGGTTAGGAGGGCCTTCTTTACTTTAGATTCATAGATCCTGCCATTACGTGTTGAAAACATAAGATTACCTAACTAGCTTATCTGCATCCGGTTTGTATTCCATCCCCACCGGCTGTCTCGGCACGACCTTGGGAGGTCGGGTGCGAGGAAGAGTCACTTGTAGATTCCCATGCTCGCATGTCACTTTTCCATCATACAAAATTGATGAACTTGACATGAAACTTCCAAAATTTATTACATTAGCTTCACCAATTCAACGTGAAACTTCCATTCGGAGTCTTATTTCTACTTGTTCTTCCAATTAGTTTACTTTTCACCTTTTCCACCTTATTTAGTTTTTCATGTTTCACTTACCTACTTCACCAACAAAATTGGTGAACCTGATATTGACGAAACAATTTCTTCACTTTCACACTCTTCTTTTAGTTTTATCCATCTTTACTTCTTCCCATTATTCTACGGGTATTCATATACCCCCCGAATATGTTGGGATTGATGCATATGGCAGACCTCTCCTAGGTCTTGAAGCATACTACGATCAACTGAATAGACAACCATCACCCTCGCTCTCAGCATGGGGTGAAAACTATTCAACTAACCGGTTTTCAACACAAACTCCACCTCAAAGGACTAGATATAGTTCTTCTTTCCAAATAGAGGATTTGGATCAGCTCACTCAAACGCAACAACCAGAGCCTTTAGGATTAAACAACATGACACTCACTAGAGAATCTGGTTCATCTCCTCAGGTGTTGCTTAGACCACAAATTAGTAGACAATCAGATCCATATTTGTTTTAGATGATGAATACTTATCACGTTATGCTAGGAGTGAACAATGCTCTTAAAGTATGTACCCACCTATAAGAGGTTTGCAAATACAACCCGAGGTCTCATTCCAAGAAAACACCCCCATTGGAAATGATGATTTGGCAGGGAAACGATCAGTTCATAGTAGGGTACCATATGCCTATACAACCTCAAGGTATACAACAAACACCACTAAGGAAAAATACTATATCTTCACCAAACGAGGTCATCTCAACCTTAGTCGAGAAGGTTAGAGGGTTGGAACTTGCTCGGGAAAGTCAAAATTTCACAATTCATAGGCAAGAAATTCCAATCCTCCACATCATCCTAGCCAAGTAGACCTCCTCACAGGAATAGGCACATTGGGCATGCCTCCTCAGTATTCACAACAAACACCAACTAGAACCACGTTTTCTAATGCCGCTCCAGTGGAAAATATGATACCTCCCGGTTTAGTACAAAACAATCCATTCCTGAGCAATGCTCCTCCATACTTAAACATGTATTCCAAATCACCACAGGGAGATATGTTCTCTTCTCCTAGCATGTTCACTCAACCACAGGGATTTCCTTATGCCCCTATAAATATATATGCTACACCACATCAACAACCCATTCCACCTCCCCCCTCAGCAAGCACCATCAATGGTCGAAACCTATGCGATAGGGACTTATTCAGAATATTTGAAAGAACCTTTAGACTTCACTATATAAAGCGTCATGCTTCTAAGACCTCTCCCTGATCTACCCAAGTACAAAGGAGAGGGAGACCCAAATGCACATATTAAGGCCTATGCCACGGCCATTCGAGAACTTCTCCTTGGGATGGAGTTTTTGCTAAAATATTCCCAAAATGTTAGAGGGTATCACCCTCGATTGGTATTCTGAGAATACTGAAGCCTCAATACATTCATTTAAACAACTCATTTCAGATTTCATCAAGGTGTTCAACATGAACAAATTGTTGAGAACATGAATTAGGGAATTCTTGCATATTAAGCAAGAACACAATGAATTTGTTGCTCATTTCATCCAAAGATGGCATATAGTCCTCTATTCTTTAACAAGTGCTCCAAACATGGATAGATGGAACTATGTGATTTATTCCTTCATTCTCTCAATAGAGAGATAAAGGAAGAAGTCCAAAAGTTCCCACTAAGAACTTATGATGAAGTTCTCGAGAGCGCTCTCCGAATAGATCAAGTTGTGATAGATAGCGGTCGTAAGACATATGGAACAAATGGGAGGTTAATCATCCCCAACCAAAACACTATGACTTATCCTACTACCACAAATGCCAATCAAGGACCTAAAATCCTTAACAAAAACCACAGGGTGACAACAGATGGAGTGACTGACCAAGAAAAAAAAGCAAATGTTGTAAATGTTCCACCACCGATTAACAATCAACGAAACAACAATTTTACCCCAACAATCAACGCGGTGGATTTTAATCATCCCCAACAACAACAAACAACAACAACAACAAGCAACGGTAGATCCAAACACAGGATCCAAGTCAAAACTCAACTGGATATCAAAACCAAAACCAAAGACAACAAATGCAAAACTTTAATCCTAATAGTCAATAGTTCAATCAGAATTTTGGACCACAACACGTGCCAAACCAACAACCTAGGAGTTATAATCCTAACTCATATTGTGGTTTCCACAAAATTTGAGGCCATGACACTAGGACTTTCCATGATTACAATAATTTCATGCAACGTTTGCTAGAAGAACAAAGACAACTCTTCATAGATATGTTCTTAACAGATTTTGTGACACCGATGCCAAATACTTTCACAGGGGTAGTTTCCCCTCAAAACGCACCTCTTAAGATCTTCAATGATCCACTTCCAAATCACAATAACAATAATAAATTAAATCCAAATGGGACAAACAAAGGTGTAATGACAGGAAATAATGATCACGAAGCCTCAACTTCGCTAAATCCACCTGTCACACCACAATTAGGAAATCAGCCACGAACCAAGATAGTTGGTCTAGTGGAGTTAGATATTGAGCTGCACGTAGAAGCCATAACAAGAACACGAGAATATTCTTCTCAACCAAATCCAATCTATCCACTAGAACCAGATAACATTCAACAAACATTGGTAAAACCCATGGGTGCTTATGATTTAATTAATGACTTAACAAAGACCTTCTCTCACATCTCCTTTTTGGACTTATTGAAAAAATATCCTCGCCCATAGGGCTGCTCTTTTAGAAGCATTAGGTCTAGGTCATTTAATTAACATCACTCCACCTCCCAAAACACAAGTAAACCATATAGACTTCGATATCCACCCTCAGGGTAGCAGCCAAATAGGGATACGAGTTTATATTTGACATAAACAAAATGCCAACAGATGCTGAAATTGCACGTAGAGGTGATTTGGCACCTTATATTTACAGGTGTGGGTTTACAATAATTATGTTAAATGTGCAATGGTAGACGATGGGGCAGCAGTTAACATTGTCCCCTTCTTTTCCTTCAAAAGCTAGGATATGGAGAAACAAACTATTCCACAACAAGAAATATGCTAAGAGTTATCCATAGCCTCAAAATCTACTCAAGAAAAATTATAGTATTGGGACTAAAATCCTATTAGGCTTTCAAAGTAGTTAAGCACCTCTTATTGTACCATCCTCACGCTAATGTCTATAAGCATAGACTTCCCTTTAATCCATACTCATAGGAAAGCCATATGATCTCGGTGACCCAAACCATGGCTCAATAGATGATGACAAATGAAACGCGTGATCTATTTCATTCCCGAAATTAAGATTATGAAATACACACAGAAGAAAGAATTCCTTGCCATAATTTTTACAACAAAACATTTAAGACATTACATGAAGTTAAATCAAGAAAAAAGGTCATTGTGAAGACACCTCGATTTACAAGGACATTTCTCACGCAAGGTCCTTGACTGCTAGAAAAAAAGTTGGCCATTTCATAATCCCATTGCCCTCAAGGATGAAGCTAACTAATGGGAGAATTTGAGTTAACATTCATAAACAAAAATTTGTTAAAGGAAAAATCATCTTTCCTAGATTGGTTAGACCGATAATCCATTAGATGGAGTAAATTGGTAGATCTAGACCTTCCTAATGAATGTGCATTCTTTGTAAAAAGATCCTACCAATTTTCCCCATTCTGACATGAGGCATGGGATACCTTGATATCATCAATTTTATCATGGAAATACATGGAAAGTGCCACACCACAAAAAGAAGGTAGGTTACACATTATGTGCCGCTAAATATGTTGTTTTAGATAAGTGCTCTGGATCTAGACTTGATGGATGCTTTAAGATGTCACATAAAATAATCCAAGATGATCCTTCATGAATCCCATAGTGGGAATGATGGGGCCACTTCTGGTATGCCTTCACTCACAAAATGTACAACGAATGGGCTAATGAAGCCTACTCTAGAACATCATGTAGTAGAATTTGAACGTAAGTGCCAAAAATGCCAAGAATTCTACACCAACTCACAAGATTCACATGCCACAAGACAATCCCCTTTAGAACCAAATAGCAACTCCGTGGCCCTTCTCCACGTGGGATCTAGACCTGATAGGGAAATTCTCCCCTCATCGGAACTACCCGATGGCCATAATTTTATAATCACTTTGCCATGGAATATTTTACCAAATGGGTAGAGGCCATGCCTCTCACCACCATACCAGTGTTCGTGATCGCCAAATTCATTTTGAACCAAATTATTTGTAGGTAGGTATGGTGTCCCATAATTCATTATCTCGGATAATGACACATAAGAATGATGAGGTTGTGAGCTATGTAGAAAGTTCAAAATAAACCATCACACGGCCTCTCTTTACTACCCTCAAGCCATGGGCAAAGGCAAGAAGCAACAAACAAAAATGTTGAAAGCTATTCTCCTCAAAAAAAAAAAGAAAACAAACGAGATTGGCATTTAAAATTATATCCGACCTTATGGGCCCACCGAACCTCAATAAGAACACCAACAGAGAAAACTCCTTTCTCACTTTGGTATTCGAGGTAGAAGCAGTTCTCCCGCTTGAGGTTGAAATACCCGGCTTCGCATCTCACTACAAGGGATTCTGGATGAAGAAGCTTATAGGGAGGCACGCCTCTCCCAACTAGAAAGCCTAGACGAGGCCAGGTTAAATGCTGAATAATGGCATAGAGCCTATGCTGACTGGATGTTCCGGAAGTATAACAAAAAGGTCTATGAGCGAGAAATATATGAAGGAGATCTAGTTTTAAGACTAGACAATCGGATCGACAAGAAAACCGGCGAAGGAAGAAAGTTCCGGCCCAAATGGTTGGGCCCATATCAAGTCATGAAGACTACGAAATGGTGCGTATCTCTTGTGCACACTAGAGGGTGAGGAATTCAATGAATCAGTCAATTCCTTGCATCTTAAATGGTTTTACGCATGAAGCATCAACACTATTTGTATAATTATATCTACATTACATATTCATTTAGATAGGTTCATTTTGTTCACTCATTTCGTAAAACTTGGTGATCAAGGGACTTGCTCTTAAGAAATTCATTACAAACTTCTGATGGTATTGACAAGAGCATTCAAATCATACTTCTTCATTTTCATAACATCATCAACTGTTTCAAAATCATTTCATCAATTAAAGCTAGATATGACAAAGTCTTAACGGTAGCCATACCAAGGCCTGCATGCTTGTTCTCACTTTTGGTTTCTTCCTAGGATAGGTGTCTTGCCTATGGTCTATTCTAGAAGCTTCATGGTGTCACATCTATCTATATATATATATATATATATATATATATATATATATCTTTGGAAATAAGAACATACTGACATTTTGCTCAAATAAGTAAGTCAAATATAGATCAAACAGAAAATTTTACTTTTACACATTTCCTTGCCCTACCAACCTTCGGTGATGAGCTTGCATCTCTTACTAGTGACGTAGGGTTGGGAAAGGATGGGAATGCCTTTACTCGCTTGTGCCTTGTCCATGGTGATAAGCCCATGCTTCCTACTAGTAGCATGGGGCAAGGTGTAGGGGGTCCTCTTGACAGTAAATGTTGAAAGTCATAAGCAAATAGTTCAAACAAACCTTTGAAATCTTGAGTCAAAACAAATGAATTAGATGTCCAAAATTCCAAGAGAGTTCAAAACCCTGAAAACTAGATTTTGTCAACCAAGTGGCCATCTACGGATCTAAGTCTAGATAAACTGCAAAGCAAGTTACATTCTAAACTATGGAGTCACTTGAGTAAGATAGGTTTGTAGCATCCTAATTTGGTTCCACCAACTCTTTTTCTATCTCCCATCATTACCATTTCAACACACCTCATAGCTTGTGCCCTTTCTAGCTCTCAATGGTGAGCCCTCACATCTTACTAGTTGCGTGGAGTTAGGAGTGGGGCAAGTTCATTTGCTCATCATACCAATTCATCATCACATTTTGTCAAAACAATATGAAGTACTAGAAAATTGCTTATGAAAACTAAAGTTCAAGATCACAAAGCTCATCTATGTCATCATACATCAGCATCATGAAATAAAAAAAAAACATTTGTGATATTTGTTCTCCATTGCATACATTCTGAAAAGCATATAAAAACAAAATTTTATAAACATCTAGTATACATGTGAAAATGAATCACAAAACTCTAGGTACAAAGAGATCTAGATCCAAAAAGAGATATATATATATATATAATCAAGTTTTATGTACAATGCCATCATGCGCTAGGCATGGTCAAAACGCTCAATGAGCCGGAAAATACAAAATGATCGTATAAACAATCTAGCAAGAGTCACTACAAAAAGAGCCAAGTGGCCTCTCAATCCCTATGGGATCCCTCAAGGTGCACAACCATGTTTAGGACTAGCTATGCCAAGAGCTTAAGAGCGGCTGAGGGCTCACGGTCTCGAAATGGTATGTAGCCTCACTCGCTATGAGAGTGGATCCTCATCAGGCACTCTGTAGTCCTATACCCGGCTAACTCGGTATGAAGGAAGTCACCATCTTGGCCACATGCCAAATAGGGGCAAAAACATCAGTATGCCTACCGGCTGCCGAAGGCTCCCCTGCATCCACGGATAGCTCGGCACGAGTCTTCTCCATAGGGAGCATCAGGGTATCAGTACATACCCGATGAATCAAGTCTCACCACTCATCAAGCTCTGCAAGCAAAGGAGAAAAACAAGTTAGAAAATAATCAAAAGATGAAACCAAGGATGAACAAAAGGAGAGATAGCAACTAAGGCAATCCTAGCTAAAAATAAATATTAAAAGAAGAGTGACAACTCACTCAGATCTCCAGGCCTCTAAGAGGGATCACTAGGATCAGCACCTGCCATAGATGCCGCCGCTGACTAATGTCCTCCTCCTATGTCTAGGGCAACATAGTGTCCTACCACGGACTCGTCCTCTTCGCCTAAGTCCTGAGAAAGTAACTCCTTTGAGACTAGAGTCACCCTCTTCCCTCTCAGCCTGTAAAATCTCCTGAGTGTCATGCCACTCAGGATTATTATCCTCTCCCTCACCCGACTCACTAACCTCCATGTCCTCGGTCTCCTCCTCCATCTCTCCCCCTGTGAACTCCTCAGACTCAGAGTCTATATCAATAGGGTCATCACTGTGGGCGGGGCCGGTAGTAATTCGAAGTAAAGGTTCTTGAGGAGCACTGACTCTCACTCGGGTGCGTACCACCCTCCTGGCTGTAATAGGGATGCTAGGAGTAACAATTGTCCAACCCCGGCCCCTAGGACCGCCCCTAGCCTCCCAAACTGATCTAAACACTGGCACCACTGGGGGAAGCATATCAACATAAGCAAGGCCGAACTGCGAGGCACTCGATCAAAGGGGTGTGTCTCTACCTTCCCATCCTGTCCACAAGTTGCCCTATAATAGAGTAGGAAATCAAAGTGAAGGTCTCCTCGCCCCACAACCCTGCCATGGCTTGATAAGGTGTGGCCTCCATATCCTCAGTAGTCAAGGAAGCAACTAGGCTGGTGGGGTGCTCTAAGCACCATCATCTCTGTCCATCTAGCTGCCCTCACGGCTCTGGGATCCGCCACCTCTATACCTCTCCCATAAGGGATGATACGCTCATAGACCCAACTCATAACCAAGGTCGGATGGCTCAACGAATGTCCCTGTAAATGAACCACCCTATACAAGTCGTGATAGGTAGTCCCAAGTATATCAGCTCCCTAGGTGTAAATCGACCATGTGCCTCAATCTGTGCGATGATGGGGGCCCAGTAATAGAGTAAAGTATCCCCTCCCTTGTCCCGATCAATCTCGAAGCAAGGATGCCCATGATGGCCTGACGGATCAGAGGGATGGGCAAGCCAGGAATAGAATGGACCTTCACCCCCTTCTTTGAACTAGTGGAGACAACTGTGTCTCCCATATAGGTGGCCCATTGTGTCACCTGAGCTCTGGATACTGCTGTATCAAATGAAAGTCTCCTCCCAATAATCGGGACTCCCAAAATGCGGTAGACATCCTCTAAGGTGATAGTCCACTCACCCCGACACCTAGAAATCGGAAAGTGTTCCGATCTGCATCCCAGTAAGAAAATAAGTCACATAGTATGTGACTGGTAGGTGTAACATGGGGGACCCGTGTGATCCTCAATATGCCTACCCTCTGAAGAGTATCCTGCTCATCCTGAGAGAGTGCATCTAGCACTGCTGGAAGCCAATCACTCTCTCTCTCTCTCTTGGCTCCATCTGATGTACTCTTCCTTCTTCTGCAAAACACACAAAAACATGCAAGAAGGAGCAAGTTAGTATCAAGATTGCATTAGAAAAAAATCATTAAAGCAGGTAAGAATGCTAGAAATGCAAAAATGAATTCAAACAAGTGTTGTTTTGGCATTCTGGAGAGAACCGCCGCCCTGAGCAGGGCGGCGGTTCTGTAACCACCACCTTGGAAGGTGGCGGTCCTATAACCACTGCCCTGCTTAGGGCGGCGGTCCTGTCCCACGTTTCAAAATGGGTCGCATACCCTAAAAATGCTCAAAAATGCTAAAAAATGACCATTTTTGCTAAAACAAAAGCCTACCCATTAGGCGCCCCCTAAGAGATACATTTGAAATTGACATTTCTAAAAATACCCCCCATGACAAAGTTTTCATCATTTTTACATTTAGGGTGCAAAAACGAATAATCAAGAAGAACTAACCTGAGATTTTGTGGGTCGAGGTTCTGCTCACGGAGGCATGATCACTATCTCGATACGAACGTTTTGACTATATTCTCATTGAAAACCATCACCGTGGGTCCCAGAGCTCAAAAACTATCAAATCAACACGTGTAAATGAATAGGAAAATGGTCCCATTATATATATATATATAGTGTTTTGACGCATTTTCGAGTGCCCCTTTTGTAGGTTTAGAGCGCCAACGGAGGTAAGTTCTCATCCCGCACAAATGGTAAGTCCTCATCTCATACTAATTTAGTATTTATTTTTTGATTTGTTTTGTCTATCTGCACTTGAGTCTTCTTTCCATTTTAGGTAGCGGGAACTTGGATGACGACATTTCGACACACAGGCGTGTCAGGTATAATTTCTAACTTCCCATTTTGGGACCACCATACTCAAACCCACCATTTTACACCTCTTCATGGCTAAAATGCTTCTCTAAGGGGGAAATATGTACGTACCCAAAATTATAGGGTATTGTACCATGAACAATGTTACACATGCCCCAATGATGATACAGGTCGCCTCACAAGGTGTTCGGATCCAGAAAAGCTCGCAAAGTATATGTTAGCATCCCAAATGCTTTATTCATGTTCCTTGTGCTTTGTTTTATTCCTCTGCCCTTCATTTCTTATATTTTTGCCTTTAGTGATGAAACCATTGCCGCCTGCTCAGCCGCTGATCAAGGCGGCGGTCCTTCACGCATTTTCCAACATGTTCTTTTGATCACGACTTGCGTAAATTTTCAACTTTTACCAACTTTTCTCCACCACCTTGGCTCGTATTAATGTTTTATGTCCCCTGGAATAGTGTTTCTCCATTGTTTAATGGTAAAAGAGTTCTAATGGGAATCACCTTTGGGTGAATGTGAAATCTATAAATAGCTAGCTTGTTTTCAAGCAAATGGCCCCTCAAAACTGCCTCTCAATTTCTCATTTTCCATTGTTTAGTCTCTCAATTCTTGCTTAGAGTTCATTTTGTTTTCATGTTTGCATCCATGCTAGTTTTTCCTTTGCTTTTGAAGCCATTCAATCTTCTTGCTTCAGTCTTGTTCATAGTTGTTCATACAAATTAGTTTAGAGCATAAGTAGTGTCAGTTATAGATTGCATCCATTAGAGTTGTAGGTTGTGTTCTTCACAGAAGGTGGATTCTAGAATCTCTCAGTACTCTTGTGTTGTATTCCTACAATAAATCCCGCTAGGAATTGCATATGCCAAGCTCTGTCTCTTGCGATGTCCCTCTCCTACTCGCATTTTATTCGGTCTATATCAAAGCTGCCATTGTTTGAATACCTATTTCTATTGATGCTAGCATATACACGCTCTTCTGGATTCACGTGAACACGAAGGAATGAGGAGATCATTCTGAGGGGACAAATTCATACACTACTAGATTCACCATTGTTCGTAAATTCCAGGTTTTATCTGTTAAAGTTCTAGTTAAAATATATCAAATAGAGTAGTGAAACATTTCATTTCAGTTAAATTTCATTCTCGATATTACAAGGAAGCTGTGGGGATTGATAGTTTCTAAGAAACTATGATTCATTCCTCACTTCTGAGGTAGGATCGAGAATCTTTCAATTAAGTTAATCAGCTATCTAGTTATTTAGGATAAACTCACAACTGCATAGGCAAGTAGCTACACCGGGCTACCTTGTTTGTTTTAATTTTGTTATTAGATTAGTTTTCATTTTCTGAATATATTAGATTAGTTGTTCTTTCAATTCCATTTAAAATTCTATTAAAAAAATACAAAAATAGAGGAATACATATATGTTGTAGATATATCTTGCATAGTCAATTTATTTCGTTTCAGTTAGGTTTATATTGATCTTGTATGACAATCACGGGACCTACAAAGCCCTGGGGAATATGTTTTTGAGCCAATTTTTCCTCAACCAAATACTATTAGCAGAAATAACTGACATAGACCAAAATCTCAGAATTCAAGTCTTACGAACAACCATAGACTTACAAGAAATCAACACACAGTTAAGAGGATTAAATATAGAAGACAACAAAGCACACACATTCTGGTCAAATCAGCCAAATTATAGATTGCCTTGATAGACATCCGTATGACTATAGAAGGACTTGAAAAGGAATAAACATTCGGATATGATCCACTAGTCCCACAGCCAAATGCACGTAGGAGACCTCCTCGTTGATATAAACACTAGCTTACATATCCAAGTTACCAAAACACCTGTTAGGTACTCTAAGAAAATCGTGCAACTTTTAGTTCTAAACGTAGAGGCCAAAAAGGCATACGATTATTGGATACTCGGGATTAGAAGAAGGGATTGATTCTTCACATGACCATAGAAGGTCCACAACAACCACGAACTTACGGTTGTGATCCAAAGGTCCCACAACCCAACGGGCCTACAAATCAATCCAACATTGACGCTGGTTTGTGAACATTAGTGTTTAGATCCTCTCCACTCCCACCAGACATTATCACACAACTATCATTATTAAACGTAATAGCTAATCAAGCTAAATATTTCTGGACTAGACCAGAGAATCATCCATAAAACACCAAAATATCCACTACATATTTATCCATTCCATTTTCATGACCTTGTCGGGAGGTATATACAAAGCACCCACAAGTTATCTTCCACGTATTCCACAACCCATAGATCGGATAACGGCAGAGCTTGATATTTATTGGAGCCTTCGAGTATCTATCCTCACCGAATGATCTATCACACCGGTTTAGGTTAGGAGGGCCTTCTTTGCTTTAGATTCGTAGATCCCGCCATTGCGTGTTGAAAACATAAGATTACCTAACTAGCTTATCTGCATCCTACGTGTATTCCATCCCCACCGGCTGTCTCAACATGACCTCGGGAGGTTGCGTGTGAGGAAGAGTCATTTGTAGATTCCCATGCTCGCATGTCACTTTTGCATCATACAAAGTGCCCTTGTTTCTCTTGCACTTTCTAGTTTCAGGCAGAGTTTGGTGATGAAGCAACCAGTCCTCAACCAGGGGTTTCTTTTGAAATGAAAATATCCAGTAGTGCCCTAGAGGTTAGAAGATATTTTTTTCAAGTGACATGCTAGTTCTATAAATCAATATGACTCCATGCCCAATGGATCCCCTAAGGTCACTGGTCTTCAAGATCAAGTAGGTAGATCATCCCGCAAGTCACCAATTGTTATCTATTTTTACCCCCGGTAAAATAGACAACTTGGGAGGATGGGTTGAGAACTAGATAGTGATTCATGGATCAATCTAGAATGATACAGTTGGGTTTTCAAGTTTGGGAAGCATTGTAAATGTTTCAGGGAAGTTTCGAGAGGTCTTGGGGTCATCCATCAGAAGTAGGTTTTGGGCCTTAAGGAGTTTGCAGCATGAAAGAGGACTGAGATTAAATGAAATATTTTGATAGTCATGTCAAGAATTATACGTCCAAAAAAAATTTGATGGAAGTAATTTTCCATGCCCTACATGGAGGAAAATATGATACATCTTGAAGCATCATACACTTCCCAGGGTAGTTCATTCTTCTAGCGCTCAACCAGAAATCCCGAGAAATAAGGATCTATTTCGAGGTGAAAAATTAAAAATTGGATCTTTAGACTACCACCATTAGATTTAATGGGTTTTTTCCATGCGAAATCATATACAATTTCACCCCAAACCTCATCCAGGAGCTCAAGTTATCGCCTTCGGAAGTTGGCCTCCCGGTGTTGGATGCCTAGGTTAGATGGACAGGTTGGTCAGGTCACCTTTTTTTATGCCCTGAGATAGATTTTGATGCCCATGGCACCCATCACATTTTCACGACACGTAGGTTGGTCGGGTCACCAATTTTAGATGGTACATACAAAGCTATTCGGGTCACCAAGGTTAGGACGGTATGGACGGGTTGGTCGGGTCACATTTTTGACACCATGAGACAGTTTTGATTCTCGTTGCACTCGTCACATTTGCATGACACATAGGTTGGTCGGGTCACCAATGTTGGATAGTACATGAGATAGGTTGGTCAGGTCACATTTTTCGAGGTGTACGAACATGTTGGTTGGCTCAACAAATGGACGACCATCAAGATGGATGAGTTACAATCCAAATGAGGGTAGGTGAATTATAGACATACCAAAAACCATAATTAATGATTCAAGGCACCCATGACCACCCGTACGGAAAAGTACCAAAATGAATGGTTACCCATACCTCTTTAATGCATCCTACCGGTTGGTGACCCAATTTTCCTATATATTGTAAAATTCACCTCATTTTGAGGGGGATTTTTCCAAAAGGAAAAAGAACTCTGTCAAAAATGTTCTAGAGCTATTGTGAGCTAAAGGCCTCAAATTTAGGCTTATTAAAAAGATTTTGTCTTGTGCTTATGGTATGATGGATTGTGCATGTTTCTGAGTAATAAAATTCTTGTTTTGTGGCCATGTTTTCCTAACTTGTATGAATTGCATCTTCTGCCTTCCATTACATTTATAAGTATATTGTGCATATATTTATCTCTTTACGGAGGCCCATAGTTTTTTGTGCTTTACGAATATAGGGAATTGATTGTTGTCCTGGACTGTGGATTTTTTTACTAGCCCTCTCCTTCTCAATTTCTCCCTATTTTTCACTCACTGGGATTGTCTCATCCTTTCTTGGTGCATCACCTTCACTTAGAGTAGTTTTATTTCATGCATATTTCTATCCATGTCTCCTTGGAAAGCATTAGAATAGGGTTAGTTTATCTTTCCATTCTCTGCACTTTGGAGAAGTTGGCACTAGGTTAGAGGAAGAAGCCAAATTTCTTCGAAGGATTATCCTACTTGTAAAGTCCCACACTGTAGGATAATTCCATGTTATGCAAGTTGCACTGGTTGCCTCGTACACAAAATCACAAGCAATCAGGGGTCTTTGTAATTTTGTAATAATGTATATCAAATCTATCACAACTACTCAATTGTTTTCTTCCATCCTTCCACCTATCTCTATTGTTCTGGATTCTATCCCTACTTTTACTAACCATGTTACTCCACCTTTAGTCTCTCATGATTGACAAGTTTCATCTATGGGTAATAAAGACTTAACATCTCTTTCTCAAGATCTCCAAGATCAAATCTATAGGTTGCAACAAGCTACTACTTCGCCTCTCCATCTTTATATTCTTTCTTGCTACTCCATACCCCATTTTCTCCTGCATTTTCTACTTATTCACTTCCTCCTAGCTTTATTACCCCTAAGATTCCCATTTTAAAAGGGCAAGGTGACCCGCAAGAACATATCTACACTTTTCATGTTTCTTGTCTTGATTTCACCGATGACCATACACTCTTAGCTAAAATATTTCCTCGAGTCTTCATGACTATGCCATGTGATGGTTCTATGACTTTTGCCCAATCAATTACTTCATTCATGCATCTCGCTAATGATTTTCTTACTCATTTCTCTATCAACATCTACTCTAATATTTCTTATGCCCAACTATTACATCTCAAACAAGGGTTTAATGAACACTTTGTTATGTTTTGCGATATAAGAAAAAACTTGCTAAAATGACCAATACACTTGCTAACTCATAAATCTAGGACCTATTTATCCAAAGTCTTCTACCACCTCTTCAAGAAAGTTTTTCTTTGAGACATCTTCTTCCTTTGATCAGCTTTGCCATACTCTTAAGCTTCGTGATTCTCAACTTCTAGCTATTGGAAAACTTAAGTATCTAGAATACACTTCACCCTCCACCCATTTTCAAAATAAGACTCCATTCAAACCATCCGTGTAAAATCCAACTGATTCTAAAATCACGGTTTATGTAGTTACTCCTTCTAAAGAATCCCACGTAACCACCTCGACGCATATTTAGCAATATTCCAATGGCACCACATCTCATATTAAAGCAACTTCTAGACAACAACCTTATTACTCTTATGCCACCACTTGATTTAGACCCATTAGGACCTAAGGGGAGGAACTAAAATGAAAATTTCGATTGTGACTATCATCATTGTGTGCGACATTCTCCAAATAGATTCCTTAAGATTCGAACAATTATCCAATACCTACTTGATAATAATAAGCTTGAATTCCCCAACCATCCTAGCTCCGCTCCTACCAATGACAAAGGTAAACTAAAACTCTCTAGCAATGACTCCCAATAGCACAAAAAAAGGATGTGGACTCTTTCGCTAATCACACATATCATGCGGTTTCACCGCTAGACTCAGAGCTCTCGAATTCCTTGTTGCTCATACTAACTTCACCACCAATTATATCTTTCTCCAACGTCGATTATCATGTTACTTTTACATCTAATGATTTGCATATCAATGCCTCTATTGGCATAAGTCCCATTAACAACACTAAGGTTGACCCATCATGTCCGATTAGCGCATGCTCTATGTCTCTCCTTAGGGCCATTGGTTATCCTTTGTCGCAAATCAAGTACCCCTTCCACAAGCCTTTTGGCATTGTTAAGTTACTTATCACTATCAGCCCTCTTATTATGCTCATACCTCTCCTTGTCAAAAACACAATTGACGGATGTGACTTACTCCTAGGCCTCAATTGGATTCGTCATTCCCAATCCATCATATCTATGAATCATTTACGACTCAATTTTATTCACAATGCACAATTTTCTTCCATTGATGGTGTCCCTCCATCTCTACCATTATCATTGTATTCTTCTTCCATTGATCATGTTTCATCTATTTCTTCTCCCACATCTCATTCTACATTGATTCAAGTACAGTCTACACCTATTTCTCCTACTCATGTCTCTATTACACGACCACATCATTCCATCAATCCTACACATCAGCATAGCCCTATTCCTAGGATAGTCACTATTACTCGGCATTGATTGCCACCTCGACTTATTCTACATAGTTTCTCATATTCATATCGATCTCCATCACCGACACATTTCACACATCACCCTTCAACATACATTTATCCATCGCATTCATATAGACTCCACTCCCCGCACAATATTCATCTCTCGGACCACCACTATTAGATCATGGTCATCTACCTTCCCCACATGCAACAGGTGGAGGACCTTCATCCTTCACTCTTATTGGCTAGTTCATTTCTATACATTTGGGGGAATATTATCTATATATTCCCCCTTTTATCAACCATTTCTACATATATCATCTTATTATTATTCATCATACATTCTAGGCTTGTCATTAACGGATGACACACTCTTGTACTTTGGCTCACTTTGAATTTATTGAGGGATTACCATTACACTGAACCCCACATACTACACCATAGGCACTACACAATCCATTTCATCATACATACTAGCGCGTCATACACCATACATCCTATATCATTTTACCATTTACACTTTTCACGTATTTACTAGCTTTTCAATCTTATTATCATCCACGCATTTAGGATCATACATCATTCCTATTACATACTACATACATCATTCCATTACTTATACATAGTCCCATCATACACTACGAGTCTATACATCACATTCATCTTACATATTATGTTAGGTCACATTATATATGGGTCTAGCTTTACATTTCATCTATTCAATTATACATTACCAATGTACATTTTCCATTTCATCATACATCATACATTTATACATTATACACGCTACGCTAGTCTCAACCATATATGAGTCTAATTTTATATTTGATCCTTACATCCTACATTACTAGCTTATATACACCTATTACATTGCATTGTACACATTACATACCTTACATATACTACATCTTATCCTACAACCCACGCAATTACAAAACCTCCATCACCACGCAGTCATGTCATCGCTATACACACTACATTGTTTTCTATGCACTGCACTCACTACCCTATGACACACTTTAGTTCCTCGGTCCATACTTGACTTCCGAGGGTTTAGCAATCAAATGGAACTTACATTCACCATGTGACATTCCATCACACAACATTTCTCATTTAGTGACATACGCTTTAGGATAAATTGTCACCCACCTCCTATCCTATCATCATTAGTGGTATATGCTTTAGGATAAATCACCACATAATTTTTCTTATCTCGTAGTGGTATACACCTTAGGTTAAATCACCACTCCATGTATCATTTATCCCTTAGTAATATACGTTTAGGATAAATCATCACTCTTCCACTCAACGTAGTCGTGATATACACTTCGGCTATAGGGTTCACACACATCATTTCTTATCTGTCGTATCTCATCACTACTACATATGCATTCACCACAACATACTAGATAAAAAATACAAACACTACGCCACCATTTACTGATGACACACTCTCATTTATGGTTCATTCTTGACTACTGAGGGGGAAAAAATGAACCTCATTGCATACATTTCCATCCGGTCAGGGGCACGTTGCTCCTATCATTCCATCTTGCATTTCCATTCCATCCATCCATAGCATATTGCATGGTCTTGGTACATTTACTATTGCTTGATATTATTTTACATGTTCACTTTATTACACATGTTAGATTGATTTCTTATATTTCATTATCTATATCATCCACACATGTATGTTTACGCCTTTGTTTAGTGTGATCATAGATATAGGACTCTTACACATGGCATGGATGCTCGTCTTCTACCCTTACTATACTAATCGTTAGGGGCATCCACATTCATATCATCGAGGTGTTATTGTTTCATTTTTTACTTAGCATTTTTCATTACTTGCTCATACATGCTTTTACATATTGGTTATTTCTCTAACATGATAATGGGTGTTCCATGTGTAGCACTTATTTTGTAGGATTACATGTTCCATGACTACTTATTTATTTACTTCTACTTGTCTTCCTTGTTTTCCATTGTTTACTGGTGTTTTCCCTTTATCTTGTGTGAAAACTTGTTTGTTGATTGTGGCCATGATGGCCTTGCATGTCTTATGGCATCATGAGTGATGTCCCATGTTTCCAACCCGCTTTTTGTGGCTTACTTATCTTCTTCGTGTTTACACTAATTTTTTTGGTAGCTACTACATTTTTACATATTTTACACTTTTCTTCTTGTATGTTTGTGTTTGAGGACTAAAACTTGTATTGGCTAGCCATCCCCTTTTGTGTGCACCTTGGTTTCTACCAAGAACTTTCCATTTCCCCATACAGGGAATAGTTCTAGGAGTCGGACTATGGTAGGTCATATTTTAGGGCCGCATTCTCTTTTTCAGTGACGTCGCATGTAACCCCAAAGAGGGGGGCATCATATGAGGGTTTCTACATAATATCAAGTGCAGCTACACCATTTTATTACAATGTAATTTCCATCCTTGACATTGTGGGTATACATACAGCGAGTGGTTTGAGACCATTCTACGAACCCCGTACATAGTGGATTTGACAGGACATGGTGTCCTTAACAATCTTAGGAACCAGTTATAGGCTTTGAGGTTACAATGGGTGTGCCTCCCTACACTAATTTGGCCAGCCAACATTGGATCACCCAAAAAAATAGGATGCTACAGAGATCTCTTCACAACATTTCGGTAAGAAAAGAAGTTAAAGGATTAGAGGACACAAATAATTTCCTCCCTACACATCTTCAGCTAAGGTGGCGTTAGATCACCCAAAAAAATCACTGACGGTAAAATATATCCTTCTTCACCCTTTATCTAGACATGGACTAGGTGCACATGTTCCATTTCTATTTTCATTTTGCATATTTTACACATTTACATACACATGTGTATTTTTACATAACGTTGTTACATACACACATATTTGAATACTTGATCATTTTCTCCTTGCAGCTTCTAGCAGTATGAGAAACAAGCGATCAAATTGGGGGAAAAACCAACAAAAAAACAACCGCGTCAACAAAAATCCACCGTAGCAACATGCTTTTACTAACCTTGTGTAGGTACACTACACATGCATTCCACCCTAGGTTCACTCTCATCACCTTTTATTTGGAATTTTTCATCTTTAGATTCCACGCTCCTCCATCTTTTTCTTTTATCATTCCACACTTGAGTCTAGTCCTTCGGCACGCTCCTACTACACTCTTCATGGACATCAAGTACGCACTTCTTATCTACTTTATGTTACCGAGTGTTCTCGCTCACCAACATAAAGTGGGGGAAAAATGTAGTCACAAAATATTGCACATTAGACATTATTTAGCCCAATTTCATACTACTATTTAGAAGGTTCTCAAGTGACTAAAGTATTAATTAATCCCACCTTTTTGGCCACATTATTTTACTTTTATTTCATCATTCCCACACATTTACCTATGCGTGCCCAGTTTGTTTCATCATTTCCCATCATTTTAGCCTAAACAGGCACCCTGGTCCCACTAGGGGCGCCCCGATCTATTTTTAACTTTCCCTCCACTTTTTGGGCTCTTTGTGACCATTTTTCATACTTATATTTTTCCTAGTTGGCCTTGTCGAGGTTAATTACGAAATTAAATCTTGAGAACACTATAAATATAAAGTTATGAAGCCATAATGAGTGTACTAAGCATCATCTAGTACTATCGTACCATCTAGAGTTGCATCCATTTCCTCCATTGGATCCACATAGGTCACCGCATCAAGGTTAGGATATCTACATCAACACACACTTCATAGGGGAGGGATTCTATTCTATTTCATGCACACATGCTACTACATCTTTACATTTAGCTACTAGCTCACCATCTACATTGTGTCATTGGCATAAGAGTACCTAGGGCACCATTTTTTCACACACCACCAAAAATACATCTGGGTATGAAATGTAGTGAGAGCTCGGTGATAAGTCCTTTGGTTTGGCAGCCTAGGTTAGCCCAACCCAATCATTTTGCATCTTTATTTTTAGGTTTTTGATACTTCCTCTCCCCTTACAGGTCATATTTTATTTTCCAATACATTTGGCGCAATCTAAAGCGAACCCGATGTGAAAAATAAGTAATATTTGAAGGCATCTTGTGACCCTATAATAATCAAACTCCACGTACTCACGAGATACCAAGGTGTCTATTTCTCATACAGGGGCACCTCGGGTGCCCCTGCACCTCTTGGGTGGCTCATTCTACTCATATCCTCCATATCTAATATTTTCGAGACCCCTAATTGATTGTTCCTACTTCTAGAATCCATGATCAAACCTGCAACAGTCTCTCTAGAATCGATAAGTCCTTTCCTTTTACTTCTTTTCATACTTAGGGTTTAATTTCATTCAATATATTTATTTCAGTTTATTTCATATTGTCTCAAACAGCGTAGTTTACTACGTTTTAGTCCTCCTATTTAGATTAACTAAGTTATATCACCATTTAGGTATTTTCTCAATTTCAAGTAAATCACCTACAACTTCCTATATTCAATACTATCACATATAATAGATGTTCTACACTTTCTCTCATATAAGGCTTCAAAAGGATCCATTTTCGTAATGAGTGATATATATTATTATATGAAAAATTAACCGGAGGAAGATATTCTCCCCACTTGTATTGCTGATCCATTAAATACATCCTTGGCATATCCGCCAAGACCTAATTTACCCTTTCACAATTTGATTTCCATGTGGTAAGCTAAATAAAAATTCAGTTTTGTTCCTAAGGCCGCATTAAGCATCTACCAAGATCTGGAATTCAATCTAGGTTCTCTATATGATATGATCGGCTACGATATTCCATGAAATATAGAAATTTATTAAACAAATCTTCTTATCAAGATCGGTGACTCATCTTTTGATTTCCGGATATAAATTGTGTCGATTTGTGAGCTTATCTACCACAACCAAGATTACATCATGTTTATTTTTGGACAAGGGCAAGTCTTGGAAAAATTCCATGCTAATTACTTTCCACTTATAATGTGGTACATTCTGCAAATACAATAGTCCCACTAGGTGTAAATGTTCCGCATTAACCCTTTCACATTCTAAGCAATGCACTACATAATTTGCTACATCTGTTTTCATTTCTTTCTAGAAGTATTGTCTTTTATATCAGCTAATATTTTTGTTACTCTAGATGACTGAATAAGGTGCATCATGAAATTCTTTAATTAATTTAGTTCTTAATTCATTCCCTAAAGGTACATATATTCAATGAAGTAACGTAGAATTCCATCATGTTCAAATTTGAAACCATCATACATATTGTCACTAATATTGTTCTCTAGTGCATTTTTAACTTATAGATAATAAGGATCTAATTTAAGTTGTTCTCTAACTTAATCTTTGAATCGAGTTCGCATAAGTAATAATAGCATAAAGATGCTTCCTACGACTTAAGGTATCTATTACGTAATTTTATTTTCCCTTTATATAACTTATATCAAAATCATACTGTGATAAAAATTCTAACCACATGTGTTGTCTTGCATTTAAATGTCACTTTGTGTAAAGATGTATTTTAGACCTAAATGGTATTTTTTTAACTCAAATGGTTTCCCTAATAGATATTCTCTCCAAACCTGTTATGCATGAAAAATAGCAGAAAACTCTAAATCATGAGGAACATAATTTTTTTCATGTACTTTTAGTTTTATACTTTCATATGTTTTCACATGCTCATTTTGAAGGACTCCTCCCAATCCTTCTCCTGAAGCATCTGTTACTACTGTAAAATTCCCATTTGGATCCAGAACCTTTAAGATTGGAGCTGAAGTTAACTTTTGATTTAATAAGTTGAAGGATTCTTCACACTTATTATCCCAAACAAATTTCTTGTTTTTCCTTTACAAGACAAGAATTGGACTGCCACTCTAGAGAAGTCCTTGACGAACTTCTTATAGTAACCAGCCAAGCCTATGAAATTTTTAACTTCATGTACATATTTAGGGGCTGGTCATTCCAAGATAACCTTTATTTTAGATGGATCAAATGGAATTCCTTCTTTATTGTTTATGTGACTCAAATATTGTACTTCTTTTTAGTAAAAAGTACATTTGGACCACTTTCCATACAGTTTATGCTTCCTCAAAATCTGCAAAATTGTTCTTAAATATTTATCATGTTCCTCTATATATTTTGAATATATGATAATATCATCAAGGAACACTAACAAAAACTGATATAAGTATTCCCAAAACACATTGTTCATTAAATATATAAAGGCGACGGGTGCATTAGTGAGTCTGAATGGTAAAATTGTGAACTCATAATGCTCATAACATGTTCTAAAATTTATTGTATGAATGTATTCATAATTAATTCTCAACTAATGGTAATCGGATTGAGATCAATCTTTGAATAGATTGAAGCACTCCTCATTTGATTAAAAATATCATCAATTCTAGGCAAGGGATATCTATTTTTAATGGTTACTTTGTTTAACATTCAATAGTCAATACATTGTCTTAGAGATCCATCCTTCTTCTTTACAAAGATACTGGTGCTCCCTAGGGTGATATACTTGGGTGGATCAATTCTTTGGAAAAAACCGTGAAGTTACACTTTCATCTCCACTAACTAAGTTGTAGTCATTATGTAGGGTTCTTTTGACAGTGGCTCGGTTCCTAATTTAAGGTCTTTGACGAAGTCAAACTCTCATGTTTTGGGGGTAAACTTGGAAGTTCTTCAGAAAAAACATCTTTAAATTTATTTAAAATATGGAAATCCTCTATTTTTGGCTCATTTTCATCGTTGGAATATGTTATTTTTACTGCATATAACATACAACCTTTTTTAGCCTTTTTCAATTACATAATAGAGATTTTCTTACTATAAAATATCTTTTTATACCATGTATTATTGTTGTTTTATTTTGATCATCTAGGTATCTTATTTGTTTTCTTGTGCAATCTATGGATGTTTGGTGTCGAGACAACTAGTTCATGCCTAGTACAACATCATACGTCCCTAAATGGGCTACAAAAAGGTTCAGTTTTGTATTGAACGTCATGGAAAATTATAATATTGCTTCAAACAAACATTATGTAACTTTATTACATCATTACTACCATATTTAACATTCCATGAATTTTCCATGTATCCATCCTTTCTAGACAATTTTGAAGCTAACTTAGAAGAAACAAAACATTCAGTTACTCCAGATCAAATAAAATAGTAACATGTAAGCCAAACAACTTACCCTTAACTTCTATGGGAGTGGTTTATTTCTCTGCCTCATAATTTCCTACAATAACATGCATCCTCTCTGCTCAAATGTTTTTTTCCCACAATGGTTTTTCCACTACAAACTATTTCCCTAGTTATTATGGGGACAATTACTAGCATAGTGATCACCTTTGCATTTAAAACATCCCCTATAGGTCCCTTCCTCTCAAATTTGTTCTGAAAACCAGAATTGTTTTGTCTCTCCTTTCTGTTATTCATAATATACTTTTTGTAGTTATTTTCTTTTCATCTTTACCCCTCTTCTCAAATCAATTTTTCCATGTCTTTCTGGAAAATGAGGGGAGGAGTTATTATTTACAACTTTACATTTTTCCTCTCATAAAGTAAAAGTCCCACACAATTTTTTTTCTTGTTTTATATATTTTTCAAAAATTGCCTCTATAATGGATGGTCCATGCACATCCACTTCACCTCCTATGTTAGGATTTAAGCCCATAATGAACTTATGAATTCAAAACTTATTATCCTTTTGATATTATGGAGAATATTTCAAAATTCTAGTGAAATGTTCCCAATACTCAGTTACCGATAATTTACCTTGAGTTAAACTCTAGAATTATGTCATTTTCTGGTCAAAATACACTGGGCAGCCGGCATTTATGATAATATCCTTTAAATTACTCCAAAGTTATAGCTAAAGTCTTAATTCCTAGTTCCATTTTTTTATTTTCCCACCAAGTAAGCTTCATGAGAGAGCTAAAAAGCTCCCCACACAGCCTTGGTTTCTTCATAAAAGTCTCTAACCTCAAAGTATTTTTCCATTTCACTTAACCAATTTTCTACTCCATCCCCAAGGCAGTCCCATCAAACTTCAGTGGGCGAATTCTTTTAATATCATTATATGATTCAGGAGTCATCCAAGATTTCTTATTATCTCACTGGTTCTCATTATCTTGTTTCCTAGGATAATGTTTTTCCTCATGTTCCTCCACATGGTTCTCATTTTCACCCCCAACCTACTACTCTAAGGCAACAATCCGATTTAGTATCTTGGAGAACTAAGAGTATCTCATCTAATTTTTCATTAGTTGTTCCATCATGATTTACTAAACTGGTTGCAGCATCATTGTTCATTCTTCTTCTTACCATTATGTTCTATTAAAACATAAGTAAATTCATATTATCATAATGAACCCATTAAGTCCAAGAGTTGGAACCTTCAATTCTGATACCAAAATTTAACTCAATTTAATTTCCCAAAACTGAAGATTTTTTATAAAATCAATAATTTTCATATTCAATCACATAAGTGGAATAAAATTAATTCAGAGTAATCAATTAACCAAATTGATAAACACATTATTAGTTTAGTTTAATCCATATGATAACTCTTCTGTGTATAAACCTTTTGTATCTTAGAAGGGTTATTCTTTTCTCCCTTCAATCTACTCTTAAAGAGCAATCATACAATATTTAGTATGATCGGGATTACCTTTTTCAAGGTTGAGACAGCTATATTTTTCATCCTTAAATGTCAACCACAAAATTCAATCTTTGTATTCTGGTATGTAACATATATAAATAAGGATTCAATGAACAAATAATTCAATCATCCATTTGCATTACTTTGGCCAAATTTTCTCATTTTGCATAAACACTGTAGCTCGAGACCGCACAAAGCTTAGAGATATAGTCTTCTGTTGCCAAACATTTATCTCGACACAATTATCTGGATCTTTTTGTTTATGAATATGAACATGTTAAGGAGGAATTGTTCTTTATAGGACCATATTTGTAAACAAAAATATCCACAACTTACTCAAGGTTCTTATGGAAAAGGGAGAGACGTGTAATTAAGTTATTTCCATTACATCATCTTAACCTTTTTGTATAACTACCCTAGTTAGTACTATGTCAAGGTTGATGTATGACAACATGAGATTATATTTATCTACATTTTTCTTAAGGTTTACTACCACATCTACCTTACGTCTTGTGATTATTCTTCGTGACTTGGGATATTTCTAGTTAATTGAGTCTTGGTCGTATGAAATTAATTATGGTTTGCTAAATTCAATCATTTATGTTACCCATAACTTTGTAATTTAATTATGTTATGGATGAAATCATTTATCATCACATGTAAGCCCATTTTAATAGGGATTGTAAATTGTAAACTAAATTAATTTACTTAGGTCACTAAACCAATCACTTATTTAGAGATGCAAACAACTTTCATTGATTAATTTAACATTTCCTAAGAGAATAGTGACTTAAGAATAATTGTTTCATGATAATCATACTCCTTTATTCTTACTAAGTTATATTATGCATTCATTTTCATAATAACCCCAATAGAATTCATTGGATAATGTTATTATTGTTTGAAACTAATATTCATCCATTATAGAAACACACTATGGATATATATTAGTATGTCTATGATAACTATTCACCGTTGTATTTTGCTTACATGTATTTTATAGATAAACTTAATTGAATAAACAATTTAGAATAAACTTGTTATTTATTTTTAAGGTTTTGATGACCATTTATTAATTAATTAGATTGCCAGATTGTATAGGTTATAAACATTAAGTATAAATTTATAAACATTAAGTATAAATGTAAACAATGTCCACCTATTCGCATAATGAGATAAATAGGTCATCATATCTTATTTAACACCAAAAATTTACAAGATTGTACAAAAAAACTTTTCATTGTAAAATTTCATAATTACAACTTTACATCAAGGTCTTAAGCCCTTCTTTCATTTAGGATTTCATAAAGAAATCAAGCAATACAACAAGAGACTTATGAAAGAAAAGATAGTCTTTATATTGATGACCATATGGTCATATTCATCAAGAGTATGAAAATCAATCAAGGTGTTCACTTCATAGATTCGTTATTTACCTGTATAACAATTAAAAGAAACAATATACATGTGTCATTTTGTAAGAACTAAGATGCGAAGACATTCTAATTATCTATACTATTATTGTTATAAAATGGTTATATCAAACAAGGTTTGACTTACACTACAACATATTACCCTTCAACTTAATCATCATTTTAAGCTACAATCATAACATCATTATTTTATATCTATCTAAAATAACAAATCCCATTCAACATATCATAATGATATTTATTTATAATTTACATACTTAAATCATATTTTCCATACTTTTCCTCAATTTGAATTTAGGCAAGACAACATAATATCCATTTTAAGTCAAAACCAATTCTTTGTATTCATAACATTAAACTCATTACCAAATATACTACTTTACCCGCATGGTATTAGTATCAAAAGATAATGACTAGTATTTAATTGACTATTTATAGGCATTTCAAGTCAAAAAAAGAAATATAATATTCCTAACACCCTACTACGAAGTTAAATCCGAAAAGAACAAACAAATAACTAACAATTCCTCATCTATTTCTTCACATATATTTACAAAGAGAAAAACATGGTTGATACTATATCGAGTTTACGGTATCCTTTAACACACAAACTCGTTTATGGGTATTGTCTCAACTGTAAAATCGCACGTATAGTTTTACTTAAATTCTCAATAATTTGATATTTGTCAAGAATCTAGAATCCAAACAAAGAGTAATGTTATTCATTAAAACTCGGTCAACGGAAGTATTGTATTTTATTTTCATATCCTTAAATAACTACCCAAATTATAATGGTGCATCCTTTTCCATTAATCATATTATTGTCAAATCAAACAAATCTAAATACAACACAATTGAGAGTTTTCTCAACTTATTCCTCTTACTCATAAACATTTTTGAAGCTTGTACCCACATATTTACACAAATACTCATACCCAGGTTACATCTCAACCTACAATACCTATCTCATTTTAAAGTTCCCTCAAGTGCAACAATTAGGTCAAATAAAACAAATCACAATACCCATTTTTTAATCATCAAAATGTGTTCTTTGTTCGGATACAAACCGTATTAAATTCAAACCATCACTTATTAAAATAATGCATACTTATTCATATATCTACTCACAATCACTTAAATAACTATATCCAGTTTTCACTTCATTCACAATCACAAAAATAGCAATACCCAGTTTACATATCTATCCACAGTCACAAAAATAACTATACCCAGTTCACACATCATTCAAAATCACATAATAACTACACCGGTTTGTATATCTATATTTTTCATGCAAACAAACTAAAAATGATAGTATTCCATTATCAACCTATAACAATCATGTTACATCGAATAAAGTAATAAGCTCATTCCCGTGATATACGGACACTCGCCCAACTCAAGTATTTTTTTCCTTCTAGATATTTTCCACAAGTGAAAAATAGCAATTTTAACAATGACACATTTCTTTTTGCAATGAAATGGCACCGTATCCTTACTCGAATCATTCCCATGGCTGAAAAAAATCACAATGGAGAAAAATACCATCATCTCCATAACCTATAAAAGTATTAGAGAAAAAAAAAACATTGAAATGAACAAAGAGAGAATGATGTGAATACCTTTGGAGTTGGCTTCTCGGGGAAGCTAAGCATTCTCGAGAAGTTAGGCTTGCATTGAATGCCATAAACCATAAATACTCAAGTTACTTACCATGCCAAGTACACATTTCACTTTCATATTAACCAACATTACTCACATATTACCTTACCAAAACTTGACTTTGCATAACACTTTCCTAGGTTTAGTTAATATTCACATAATCCATATATCTATAACATTTAAAATTTAAGCCTCCATTCAATAACATTAGTATGTATGTCAAAATTAAATAATAATTAATTTATGTGCCTCTATGTTATCAACTTTAACATATTTTCCACTTCGTAACAAATATCCATACATATTCCACAATGTATACATGTCATTCACTCTAATTAAGTGGTATAATTTATTGTGTACTAAATAAGTCATCTCACAACTGAAATTTAGTCCAGGTTTCCAACACCATTTTATTCATGGATCATTTAAACAATATTGACTTTTTTGCAAGGTGTATTTATAAAAATAAAAAAATCACAACATTATAGTACCAATGTCCAAACACTCTCAACTCACTCTAGATAGTTGATTACGGTTTATACTTCCCACACAATAAGTTATCACAATTTTATATATATATATATATATATATATATATATATAAAGACACACACACATATAATATATATGTATGTATGTATGTATGCATGTATATCACAAACTTTCATTAACATTATTACAGACTCCAATGATTTAGAAATTGATCCATCAACCTTCTTATCATTATCTAATGAGATGATTTCATGTATTTAACAAATTTTTTGGTACGAGATAAGACTCCCAGTTGGTAACTTTGTAAAATTTGTTGATGAGTCTATTGACCATTTAAAAAATTATAAATTTTGAGGGAAAAAAGGGCAGGATGTTACATATTCAAACAAACAAACAATCAATCAAGAAAAGACAAAGTATTTTTACACAATTGGGTACATTTTTCCTTTAAGCTAGCAAATTTCATTTATTATCTTAAAGGGGAGAAATTGTAGACACCTAAATTTGGTAATTAGGTGTTTGATAATAATGATATGGATTATATCATTTATGACTGTGGGAACAAATAGATCTTAAGTGCATTATTTTACTCATCACTAAGGATTGCAAATACATATTATTATTTCCCTCATAAACTTGTACAAGCCTGAATTAGTTACTCATGCACATCCATTATTTCCTATCGACTTCTCCATATCTTCACTTTTTGTATTTTGTCTTCTTGGACACTACAAATCCAAGAATGATAGAAGTACCTAGAGGTTTAATTGGGAATACTCCAACGGTTGTATTTTTTTATTATTGTGTTTTTTCCACTTCTTAGTCATCCTTAACATGAAATTACATATCACTAAGTAATATAAAAATAAATAAACAACAGTAATTTAATCACTTATAATTCTCAAGATCTCCTCGAGAAAATGTCTATCAAGTCTTATGAAATGATTCCCTAAATTTTCTAAATCAAGAGTATACATTAGGATAATCCTTTATATAACTATGAAAGCAATCCAAACTAGTTTAGGAGAATAGAAATCCACGATCCAAACTAGTTTAGAGAGAAAAATAGAAGGGTCACCCCTCCCTCTCAACCTTACACCTTGTTTTCATAACAAATCTCTCTCATATTTGGAGATATTAGCATTAGACCTCATTTGCATTAGCCAAGCTAATAGGCATTTGATCTTGGCTATCCTCCATTAAAAGAGCTTCATCTTGCACCCATGATAGGTTAGTAATGGAATAGCTAAACTTGGCCATGTAGCCATTTAGTGAGATTCATTCACCCTCATGGAGTAAACAACGCACAATTTGATTGATTAGAATCTAACTAGGTTCACTTTCATTAAGCATTCATGGAGTAGAGAGTAATATATATGCTAGGGTTTGAATATTTGTTTCAAATTTATATATGCATAGATAGTTTCTTGTTTAGCTCTTATCTCATGGTGCATGGATGAGTAAAGAAAAGCTTTGAGGTTCTTTAGCCTCATTCCATAGCTTTTGCAACTTTCCATTGCATACATTTGGCACGCCCGGTGGGACACTTATGTCCATCCTCCATTAATGGAGGTCTTTTAGGTTTTTCAAAGTTCATTTTCAAGTTTTTGGATCAAATCACTTGTTATTTCCTCATTTCTATTTCTAACACTAGCTAAATAACCTTCATTTGCATATATTTTGTGGGTTTGGTTTAGAAATAGGTTGCTTTGACTAACAACTAACCTGTTTGCTTTTGAAAAATTTTGTTTCCGTGTATTTTACAGGTTTTACAGGGGGTGCACGTACATGTCCTGAATCAGCGCATATCCGTTGAAGCAGGTGTGTATCCATTGAAAGGGGTGCGTATGCATCATTCTAGGCATGTATCTGTCATTTTGGGCGTGTATCTGTCATTTGCAGGGCGCATATCCGTCATTTGTTACTATGTTTTTTTGCACTTTGGTGTGTATCGGTTGAAAGCAGGGCGTATCTCGTCATTGGGTGCGTATCCGTTGAAACAAGCGCATATCCATCATTTTGGGTGCGTATCCGTAACTATGACTATGTTTTTTTACACTAGGGTGCGTATCCATCCTACTCGGGTGCGTACCCATTGAACAGTGCACATATCTGTCAATAGAGGGGCACGTATGCGTCGAACTACATTCACCACCAATCTTCTAGAGGCCATAACTTTTGCTCCCGAGCTTGAAACGACTCCATTTTTGTTGTGTTGGAAAGGTATTGAAGAGAACTACACAATGGAATCATAAAATTAGGATTTTTAATTACAAAAAAATTATGGTTTACATTATTAGGTAAATATTCATTTTTAACATGTCTTAAAGTCTAAAAACTTGTTTTCTTGGCCATTCTAACACTTTGAAAGATTTTTGTAGCACTAATCGATTGCTGCTTACAGGTGGTTATTTTGGTTTTATTTTTGACTAACTTAGTTAAGTGTTTCATTTCTTAGCTTGAACAAGGTTTGTAAAGTGTGTATGCTCTCTCCTCGCGCCTTCAAAAGCAATCTTGGAGATCAAAAACACTTGCACAACTTTGTATCATATGTTAAAAACACTTGTTCTAAAAGATAAAGTAATTTTTATGTGATTTAGTAGGAATTTTCACACTATTTATGATGCCTTTTGGTGATCATAGGAATCAAAAAGTAAGGTGTAAATTCCCTTTCTTGATATCAATTTGTAATGGAAATTTACTAAACTCATTGTCTACAGGACCTAACGCTTGTCAAAGAAAGGCGTCAAAGACAAAACACAAACCCGCTAATACACATGTTTCTTACAGGTTGCCAAATGGTGTGCCACTTTCAAACCACACTAAGATAAAAAGATAAAAAACACACCATATTCAAAACATTGTATTGCAGGTTTTAGAAAAGGATACGTCCCTATCCGCTCAACTGGAACATAACCCCTTTGGCATAACGCCTTAAGATACAATAATGGGGGTGGTTCTAGGAACCCTAAAGTAATCCACCACTGAGTAACCTCGTGGATGAAACAGGAAGTGCCTTGCTTACCCACTTGACTAGTTTTCCTTATGAGTTAGCGTTACAAAGTTGTTTATATCGTGACACGGCAAGAGTACACGATGGAGGCAATTAGTGCCCTTTGTTCTTGAAGGGGAAAAGCTGAGATACTCCAAATTTAGTAAGTGTGGATTTTTGGGTAAATCGTGCCCTCTCTTAGATAGTTTTGTAACACCTAGTTGAGAGAGCTTTTAAGGAGGCCATTTTGTCTTGAGGCCCACTTTACTAGTCCTTGTCGCGTCGAGCCACACGAAGTGACAACTTATTTGGAGTCTGAACCTTGTTTTTGAACAAGGCAAAGAGTCCACTTAAGTTTGACCTAAGTTCCTTTCATCATGAAAATTAGATGACGTTTCACTTAGCTTAGCTTCTTTCTTGCCTTCAGATGAGGTAAAGCTCTTCCCAAGTGGTGCTTAGTTTATTTTTCATCTTTTTATCTATACCTTTTCGTTCTTGTTTCCCATTTCGGACAACATAAGGCATCTTTCGGAGTGTTGTCATAGATAGTGCTCACCACTTTTTTGTTCATTTACGCTCATCCATGTTTGCGGCTAAGTTGTTAAATGTCTAAAGTGCATGGATGCGTCCTTATATCTTTGATGGCCACTTGATCTTGATTTCAAGATCATCATCATAGTTTAGATTGATTCATCATTTGATCATCTTTACATCGAACTATCACTTTGCACACGCATTTGCATAGGGTGTATTTCCTTGTTGATTGGATTTTTGTTTCACACTTGTATGATTATTCCTTGTGATTATTCATCTAGAAAACTTATTTTCTAGGGAAATCCTTTTTTATCTCATTTATATTACATTATCATGATGTCTATTTTCCTTAGAAATTCTTCAAAAAAACATGCACGCATCTCCATACTTACACAATGTCTAGTTGGTTGTCATTATGCTTCCCTGAATCGATATGTCACTTCCTTCCCTTTGAAGGAGTTCCATCACGCTATATAGAGATAGACATTTGTGATTAAACTATGCCAATGATGATTTGACTATCACGTAGTTTCTCACACTTACTACAGTACAGAACCTAGGTTTAGCAATTCAAATCAAAATATTCCCATTATAACTAAACCTCGTTTGGTTCTTCGTGCTAGAGGGCCCATCCAGGTACCCTGTTCCCCACCTTCAGCTCATAGTTGGTGGTATGGTTTGGATTCCTCTGATCCAAATTATTATTCAAGTTCCCCCCACTTTTCATATGATTCAGATCTAAACTACCATTCATATTCCCACGCTTCTTCTAAAGATTCAGATCCCAACTATTGTTTGGATACCCCTAGATCAAATCCTAATTCATGGTCCTCCCTTTCTTTACAAGACCTTTATTCCAAATCACATCATTATTTCTTCCTCCTTTGAAGACTCGTGTGACTCCAAGTTCCACCATTTGAACATCTAATTTTGTTCTTGAGTCATGGTCCTCCCTTTCTTCGCAGGACCTCCTTCATCAGTTGTCTCAACGACCTCTTCCTCCATCGAAGAGTTCTATGACTTGGATTCCCTCTAGTCAATCATCCAATTCGACTCCTACGTTGCAACTTAATGAGATGGCTATGTGATCCTACTTTCCAACCTACATTACGTCGTCTTCTAGAAAAACAACCTAGGTCCAAATCCAAATCATCCATTGATGAGATGCCTACCACCAAGCCTACGTCATCTCTTGAGTCATCTTCTACTATCAGTCCAACTCACATGCCTCTTCATCCCTTGAGCCCTTTCAACCATATCGTACCATTTCCTCAATCATCTTCTAAAGATCAATGTCTGCAACCATGTCGAACCATTACAAGAAATCCATGTGCTAAGATATCTTTTCAAAGCACTATCAAAACTCTTTGTGGGAGTGATAAGGTTAGGCCTTCCCCTCATCTACATCATCAAACATCTTCATCTTCTTTTATCAATCAATCTTCCCCACTTATCAAACCTATTTCTTCTATTCAACCTTCTATGACTAAAGAAAAACAACCTCTACTAATTGATTTCTCTCAGAATGAAGAAACAATCAGACTACATGATGATATCCCTTTAGAGGATTGTAAACAAGGATTCTTTCTAGAACTTGATACGCTCACGTATTGGGGAAAATAAGTTGATTCCTTTTATCAGAACATAGAGGAGGAGCCTAAGGTCATGGAAATTGACTCTTCTTATGCCATTCCATCTTCACCTTCTTCTAAGCATGATGAGATGTCAGGGTCTAGCATTGATCCATGGCCTATCTTCTCATTACCAAATCATTCCTTATCTATCACCATTCCTTAATCAAAATATCACCTTGGGTCACCATTAGGTATCCCATCATCTTCTTCTATCCTAGGGCCACATCCTAGTAGCCCTCCATTTTCTACTTGTGGGTCACCTCCTGGTATCCCATTACCTTCTATTCTTGGGCCACGTCCTAGTAGCCCTTCATCCTCTTCTATCTATGGGACCCCTCTCGGTAGTCCCTCCTCATCTATACTTGGGCCACGCCCTAGCAACCCTTTGTCATCTTCTTCTATTCTTGGGCCATGTCCTCATAGCCCAATTTCTTCCATCTTAGGGCCATATCCTAGTAGCCCTTCATCATCTTCTATTAGTGGCTCACCTCTTGGTAGTCCATCCTCTTCAATTCTTGGACCATATCCTATTCGTCCATCACATCATCCTTCTACCAATGACTAGGGCAAGCCCACCATCATTTCTCTTGTTCCTATCCTCAATCATAAACGTTCACTTTCTCCCACTTCTTGGGATCAAACAAGTCATGCATCAGCTTATAAGAAACCCAAACAGTTTCTTAATCAATCTCAGATCAAAACTACAAAGAGCTCTATAGCTCCCAACAAATCAAACGATCTTAAGGTTAAAAATCAACCACTATTCAAGAATGCACACCAACATAACCATCAAGTATGGCGCAAAGTGCATAAACCTCTGGATAGGGAAATCAAGCTCCCGCATATGAAATCCATGTTTCAAGATAAATCACAGTCATTTTTTGAGTACGAGTTCACTATGATCATCAAGATCGGGGAAAATATTACTCTTGATAAACAAATATACCTAGTCTCCTTATCAAGGAAATTGTAAATATCGTTGTTGGATCTTACCAAATGGAGTAACTTTGTTGGTCCCAACTTTCCAAACACCATTAAAAATCTAAAAATACAAAACAATGTAAAAATACAAAAAACATGAGAAAACAAAACAAAAATCAAAGGTATAAAGATCGGACATTGCAATCGGTATTGCGTACACATGGATGTTTCTTTCTTCCCTTCCTTGTTATTTTACACGTCTTCCTACCATTTTCATCCCTTTGGTGATATGTTGGTTAGCCTATTTACACACATTTTGTGATTGTTATCTCTATGGTATCCATTTGACCCTAGTTTTTCATCACCTTGGCAAATTAAAGAACGTGGCCTCTTAGAGATCCTATCACATTCAACAGCTAATAAACTTGTTGCAAAGAACTTTTGGACATATTTGTTGACACTAGCCAATGTCATCATCGTAATCACTTCTACCTCCTTCCATCAAGTTATCATTGGTTCTTAATCCCTTTTCAAACAAGAGAGCTGAAATAAGTTTTTCAAAAAGCAAAAGAATCAAAATCAATCAAAAAATCAAAAGCTAAAAGCTAAAAGAAAAAGTAGATTGATATATAACTCTCTCTTGGGGTATTTCCAATAATCTCTATTGGGGCTATGGATGCTGATTGGCAGTAGAGAAATGTTGTGATTAGAATTAAATACATCTTCGTCGAGGATATGGATGCCTGGCTGGCAGCGGAGCAATGTACAATTATCCTTCCACCTTCCATTCACAAAATCACCTTTCACAATCAGTCATTCCTACAGATTGGCTAGGATGTCTTCACTTGTCGTCTATTAAATATTCCCTTCAAGAGGTAATTAATTTTAACTTCCACACACTTTGGATCTCTCCTGACTAAGCAAGATTAGTATGTTACCAAGTGTCTTTTTTGACCTTGTTTAGACTCTTACTCTAGTCCGTATCTTATCTCATGATTTGTGCCTTTGGCTAATCACTTCTTCATCGTGAGGCTCTAAGCTACATTCATATCATTCACATCATTCTTCTACTTCGTTCAGAACATCCATGTGTATAATATTACTTTTTTCCATGTTTTCGGACACCTTTGTCCCCTTTCAAAAAAACAATCTTCTCCTTCCTTTCTATCATGTGCTTTTAGGCCAACTTACGCTAGGGGCATCCTTGCTTCTTCCAGCACTTCATTGTTTTACATTCATCATCATGTTGAACCTATCCATAATGGCCTTGGGTCCCACTTCTACATATGAAGAGTTTTCCTTTGAATACTCCCACCTAATTGCTGGGGAATTTTTACATCTTCACCTTTCTCATATGCATGGAAATCTGCCCTTCTAAATCCCATCTATCACTAGGGGCATCCATGCTTCCTTGTCTTCCTGTACATAGTTTCAAAAACTTTCAAAATCAACAAAAACATTCAAATATGTTAGAAAAATCAAAACATTCAAATATGTTTAAGAAAAATTCTAAAAATTAAAAATCATCCTACAAAACGTCGCTCTTTGGTTCTCACATGTTCATGTGCACGACTCGTGGATCATCTTGATCTACCTCCATCAACAAAGCTAGGTTGCTTACTTTGTCTATACTCTAGGGCACAACAATTTTCTTGGTACTGTTTTGTAGTGCACATTGCTTTTTCATAGGACCGAAGTGTCCTCCGTTATTCCCCTTGCATGTATCCTTGCTTGGGGCACCATCATTAACCCTTGTCGTTAATTCGAATAGGTGAAATGAAGCTTGATAACAAAAACATTAAATTATGTTTCTCTGTTAGGTTAGCTTATTTAATTTCTTGTATTGTATTGCATTATGTATGTTATATCAAGTTAGGCATCTTTTACTTTATCGTATTTCATTGTATTTTGTATGTTTCATGGAGTTGGTGTTTTTAGCAATGGAAATTTGTTCGTATATGGCTTTTCATGTCATACTAAACTTTTGTTCATTCTTTTTAATAAGGACCGATGATGAAGATCTCTAGCAATATGATGAAAAATAAAGTTGTTTAAAAGGCCATTGGATGGATGTTAGCTCATTCCCTCTTCCTCATACTCCTTTTTCTTCTATATCCCCTTTCTTCTTATTCACACTATTCTTTCTTTTTTTCTCTTTCTATCATCTTTTTTATCGTCGATCAAGTTCTTCTATCACCCCATCGACAATCAAATCGAGGGGCATCCTCCATTCTACTCATTTTTATTCTATCCCTTCAAAATTTTCTACTTGTTTATGCTTGTCTACTTTCTTTGAAGTGACATCACTTATGTCACCCCAAAGAGGGGAAAATGTAGACACCTAAAATATGCTTACACCTAACATTTCCTCAAATCCAACCAATTGAAGACATTTCATTAATCAACCCTTCTTCACTCCACTCTCAGAGGCCCATTCACGACACCTTTTCAGTCATATTCCTCCTATAATTAGCTTATTTTGCTAATATCTCTCTTATTAGCTAAACATTCCTCCTTTAGACCATTCGAAACTCCCGAGTTATCTTTATACCACTTCTATTGGCTTCGTAGGCTATCTATCAGTCACAATTGGTTATCCAAACCCCTCCCAACTCTCAATGAGTCTCTAATCACTTGCTAATCAAAGTTTAACTAGTCTAAACCCTAGTTAACTAGCCTGAACCAAGCTTAACTAAGCCTGAACCATTTTTATCCTAATCTAATCTAAAACTACTTTTTGAGCTTTAGTCCCACATGCACCCAAATCCCAAACTCTTCCATTTGGAAAACTATAAATAGAAGGATCACCCCTCCCTCTCAACCTTACACCTTGTTTTCATAACAAATCTCTCTCATATTTGGAGATATTGGCATTAGACCTCATTTGCATTAGCCAAGCTAATAGGCAATTGATCTTGGCTATCCTCCATTAAAAGAGCTTCATCTTTCACCCATGATAGGTTAGTAATGGAATAGCTAAACTTGGCCATGTAGCCATTTAGTGAGATTCATTCACCCTCATGGAGTAAACAACGCACAATTTGATTGATTAGAATCTAACTAGGTTCACTTTCATTAAGCATTCATGGAGTAGAGAGTAGTATATATGCTAGGGTTTGAATATTTGTTTCAAATTTATATATGCATATATAGTTTCTTGTTTAGCTCTTATCTCATGGTGCATGGATGAGTAAAGCAAAGCTTTGAGTTCTTTAGCCTCATTTCATAGCTTTTTCAACTTTCCATTGCATACACCATACTCAATCCTAGGATGACGTAGCGTTGGTTATAGGTACTCACGAACAAGAGGAGTTTTCTAGATGTGATATGTTGTAATTAATGAGTTGTCATTGTAAAGTTGTATTCATCTTGAAACACATGTATTAGCATGGAATAATTATATGTATTTTTTTTGAAGAATTTTTCTTGGTATATTTTGAAAGGGAATACTAATGTGGCTATATTTTATAGTGTTGAATTGGATGTGAAGTTGTACTCAATGTTGTACCTATGTTATAAAGATATTAAAATAATATTTTGCTATGTTAATTATTGGTATATTTCCTTAACACCCACAATGCTAGGTAGAATCTCCTCTCATCAAAACTAATGAAATTAAAAGAACGAGTTATAATGCCTATTATCCTTCCTCCCCCATTTGATTCTTTTTCCAGGTATAAAACATTGATCGTGTTAATAAAATACTTTGATCTCATTAATCATCTTCATGCTTTGCACCTAAGACGTCTTATTAAGGACTATTTCCTTGATATTTTATGAGGTGGTGCATATATGTTGTGAAACCTATCATATTGGGATGAGTGAGGTGATCATGTCTAGGTGTTGTAGGTCGACCATATCATGAATAATTTAACCCCCTTGTGCGTAATTTCCCTTGGTACCCTAGTGGGTGGCCAAATCCTTGCAAGATAGTTGGTGGTTGTACCTACAATTGATCTCTTGTGAGATCTAAATTATGTGAGTGGAGACTACATTTTGAATTACTTGTGTATTTACCCAACAATTGAAATAGGTCCTTAGGAGGCTTTTGTAATGCATAAGATTATTTGGGATATCTCTCTTGCAATATACACTTAATACTTGTGTGTCTAAGAGCAATGAAATGAGTTTTCTTATGCAAGGTCGTACTCCTTGTAGTCTTAAATCCCTAAGTGTTACGTAAGTGTTATAGGAATTACATTTTTTCCAAAATGATGTTAATACAGGACCAAAGTAACCACGTAAATGTAGTTAGTGAAAGGGTAAATAAGATTAAACTAAGGAATGACCGCTACAAAAAATGGTACATCATTGAATGATGTCAAAACCAACTAAAATGTCAAATGTGATCATAAAATGAATGTAATAAAGTAGAGCTCCACAACTAATACAACAACCTAATAAATCGAAAAAACCAAATATGATGCATGATCACATGCTTTGTTTGCATAAATGTGGATTAAACAAGGGTCAAAGCATACAAGTGTGTCCCACTTTGTGGCCATAAATATTTTAAAATCTAACTAGTAAATAAATAATTAAAAAATACTATAAAAATTTTAAAAATCAGGTAAATTTTGGATGCCCTGCACCTTGGTATTTATAGCCTCTTAAAAATGCATGTTTGGTCATTTTATATGTGTTTGGTCATGTTTTGGTTGTCAGACATAGTTTGCTGAAAGTACAAAAACTACAAAAAAGGGGGACACAGTTATATGCTTTGACCCACAACTATGTTAATGAAATAATAAAATGTAGCCTTGAGAATGGGATAACTTCAGCTATAGCCAAGGTCTTGTGAGTTAAGGAAATTACACTCTAGTTGGACTTGTAAAAGTTAGTAGAACCCTTGGCATAGATAAGAATATATCAAACCTAGGATCACTCAGGAATTATAATTTATGGTCGAAACATGTAATTAACCTGTTGCTATTGAGAGTAAATCCTTAAGATGATGAAACAAAAGTAGTTTGAAATGTGAAATTGTAGTCATTTTTACACCCAACAAGAACAAGGAATCCATGCACACCGGCCTATCACCCATCGGGCGCTGGGTGCTCACCGAGGCACCGCAGTGCCGAGTCTCTCTTTATGTGAGTTAAGTGGGAAGCAACATCTATGATAGGAGATTTAAAAAAGAGTGAGTGGAAACGAGACAAACACTTATCATAGAACTCATAATGGCTTATAGACAAATGTAGTCATCCCAGATTGAATGGTACTTAAGCAGTTATGAGAGGAACCAAAACATAAAGGAAATGCATAAGGAGTTATATTCATTCCATAAACATTCATGAATCAATCGTAAGCTATAAACATGGATTAGAAACACTAATAACCATATTCATCAAGTTTGGTAACCTCATTATATTCATTGGATTCACTATAAACTACCACGGTTGTGCAAACCGAAGTCATACATCATAGCTATATATCATATCCATAGAAAATTTACAATCCCAACCCCTTATTACATTCTTTTCCAATAGATCCCTACCCAACTTATGGAGCTCTCACGGTATTCTGCATGGCTTCACCTTCTTTCGCTTCTCTCTCCTTTTCCTCCTGGCGGTGCTTGTATTTTTAGCTGCTCTCGACATCATCAAGACTTCATGGGAGTTATAGATCCATTGCAAGTGTCCAAGGTGGTCCTTCATGGGAGCATGCTTCTTCAGGTCCGAGCTCTCCACTCTTTGCAATGATGGCCTTCTAGAAACTTCCATCGGGGTATATTCCTTCTTAGGCCAACCTATCACTAGGATGGCACCTTATCCATTCCACATGTGTAGTCGGGTCATGCTTTTCTCGTGTTCTTACCTGATGTGTCAAATATGGATAAGTCTTGAAACCTTTGTTCTGTCTTACACGTGTGCCACTTTCTCTGTTAAACCCTCCTAGAACCATGTCTTGCACACTTTCTCCTTGCATGCCCTTTCTTAACTAGGCCTTGCACACCCACATGCCTTCTTGTACTTGGCCAATATTTTAGGGGCCCAACATCACCCCACACTATGCATGTTCTCTACCCATGGGAACACCTTGTAAATGAATAAAGAATGATTACTTTTAAATGGTTTAGGAAAAGGGAATGAAGAACTTTGGGGAAGAAAGAAAGAATGGGGGAACTATGATCACTTCTATAAGAGGAGAGGGAAATATTTTGTTAGGTCTTCCTCTAGCTTATTTCAAGTATCAACCTCACTCCGCACCCACCGAAAATGTAACAAACTAGGCGCTCACCTCTTCAAATCTTATCCCCTCTCCTTGGGTATTCATCGTTGCCATTATCTCCTCCAATTGATTTCCTAAGTCTTTGAGCGCGTCCATCCTTCGAGTGATCTGGGGATACAACTCCTTCAGCTAGTTCTTGATTGAGCCCTGCAAGGTCTCAATAGCGTCGATTTCTTCTCAACTTCGGCTAAGATCTTATCACATTCCGCTCTAATTCTCTTGTTCTTCTCCTAGAACTATTTGAGCTCCACTTCATGGGAGGCAACCATAATTCTCTTGACTCTATCTCTATCGATGTAATTGTCATAAATAGCCTCAACGGCTTGGGTGGCAACCTTCACATCTATAAGGGATTTCTTGTACTTGGTAACAATTTCCACAACCTTCATCTTGTCCTCCTTTTCCTTGTGCGTCGATGCCTCATCCGTAAACTCTAAGGCCAATAGTCACCATTCCATTGTGAAGACATGGGTCAAGTCCTCTAGACACTCTAGGGTGGATCCATACTTCTGCGTGGGCGGCATTAGATCTGGATGCTTCAAGAAAATGGCATCTATGATCATCTCTGCTTTCTTGCAAACCTCATGCACCCTTTCCTTCTCTTCTTTTAACTCATGCCTTAGCTATGCTTGATTAGTTCCTCCCAATTTAAGTCCTTGGTCCTTTCTTTGAGCTCTTCTTCCTTCTTCTCTAGCTCTACCTCTAGGAATTTTACCCTGTCATTCCTCCCGAATAACCTGGCTTCTAGTTCAACCGAGACCTTATTCAGTGCATTACAGACTTGTTCATCTAATATCCATTGAGTGATCACCAAGGGGTTGTCTCCTTTTGACTCAGGCACCTTCATTATTTCCCCTTGGCTTACCTCAAATTCGGCTTGTTGATGTGGGACTCAATTTCCTAAGAAATCATTTTCCCTGAGGGTATGCACCTTCCTCATCAAATGACTTCATGGCCAAGAGTTGTTGCTCCGTCGAGCGGTGATTTAGAAACACACACATAACACCTTGCTTGGATCATTGATATAGCCCATTCTTAGTTTTTGGGTCTCCATGCACCTTCCTCATGTGCACATGCCTTTAGGAATACATACCATCAAACTGGGGCCTCCTCTTGTGCTTTGTCATGATATTTTCCCACACTTTCTTCCTTATCTTCATTCATCATTAAATTAGTGTTACACTCTAAATCTTGTTCTACCAAGGCTTGAATTATTTTTTGCTTCTTTTTCTACGCCACCTCATTTATATGCTGTGTGAGGCTTGGAGTCTAATTTTTTATACTCACTTCTTCACTTCCTCCCTTATCTTGGGTGCCTTCCTCCTCCTGGCTACCCTTCCTCTCGCACAAAGAGAAACTCATTTTCCTCTTCTCCGCCCTCTTCCTCTAAATCATGCACATCAAACACTGGTGGTTCCTGGGATCCTTCAGGTTCATCTTCTTCATCATCATCCCTCTCACCTTTGTAGGCCTCTAAGCTCTCTATGTCCTCCGAATCAGCCTCCTCCATCACCTTTTGTTTCTTCTTAACTAGGGATTCTAGTATAGGAAATTTGTCTCTTTCTTCTTCCTCCTCTGGTGACTTCTCCTTTGTGATAGGATTTTCTTGTTCTAGCACCTCCTCTCTAATTGGGGACCTCTTCTTGTGCATGTAAGTACTAGTTCTAGCACTTGTCCCTGGGGTGCCCACTTGTGGTGCACTTTGGACACTTGGTGCCTTCTTCCCTTGCACCTCTTCTTTTCCTTTCTTTATTGGCGTGGGCTTCTTTCTCCCCATGGGGTCTTCAAGGATGGAGACATCACATTCCAAGTATGCACCCTTCTCAAACTTTGGTCTTATGCATAGATATACCCTTTCTGCGGTCTCTCCTGCTATTGGAAAATTTAGGGCTTTGTCATTTGAACTTCGTGGGAGACATACCTCTCCATGTACACACGCTTCTTAGGGTAAACGAGATTTTGCGCAGCTCCCTATGGTCTTGATCTACCTCACTAAGGTCAAACCTTAGTCTTTTGGCCTCTTTAAACCTATTTACCCCTGCTTGGAAATATTGAGCGGTGAAGGAGAAGGGAAGCTTGCACCAAGGGCCCATGTTTTCATCTATCAATCTAAATTTTCCAATGCATAAATGCTGGTACACCAAAAATTTGGCTTCTCCATCAATGAGCGATGGCAGCTACTCGAGATCCTCCATTCTTCCCCGAACACATCCCTTAAGTGCGTATACCATTTTTCCAGGCATGCCTTGTGGGCAGTCGTCATGCTATTGCAAGTGTATTTTACGAATCTTTTCCCTTGGCCGAGGTGTCTTCCTTGGATATTCCAAAATAAACATATGTGCCGCATCTAGCACTCCAATATTTGAAAACAAAATTTTGAAGAGGACATTGCTAAAGATTATCTTGTCTCCTTCCTACACACTATTGATAATTTCATCTGTGATGAAGGCAGACAAGTTGTAGATGGTGCCTTCTGATATTTTCCTACACACATTTAACCAAACCTTATTTACAGGTCCGGGTCCAGCTCTCTTGGTCATTGAGCTTTGTCACGGTGTGCGGCCATTCTCATGACATGGTCTTGGATCTCCGTAATATCAAAGTATCGTGACCCCTTCTTATAATCATATGTGGCGACGGTTGCTTTGATAGCTTCCATGTTGCTCAGGTCATCATCTATACTTTCTCCTTCACAGATGAGGCCTATGAATTTTGAAATCAGCTGAGGACTTATGCGTATTTTGCGCCATGTGAAGTAAAAGTGGTCCTCCTGTATGTGCAACATTAACCATTGATAGAGGTGCTCAGGTTTTTCAAAATAAGGCAACTCATAGAGTTGTAATAATCCTACCTTCTCTAACTTTACTTTTACTTCATTGTTATAGATAGGTAAACCCTCTGGTGTCCTCTTATTTGTCGGGTGCACTAATTCCAAGCACCAATTCCTTTTCTTTCATGTTTGTGTGATGGTTGTAATTACTTACCATCATGTTTTTTAAGTGGGACTCCCATTCTTTCCTAAGCAAAACCCCATCCGGTACTACATCTCTATGTATCATTCTTCATTCATGCTTACGGGGGTTTCTAGTTGTTTTCCCTTGCCCTTGCCCTTACCCTTGCCCTTTGGCTTCTTAGATGATACAGTTGGTTTCTTAGGTGTCATGGTTTAGGTTATCTTAGCACTTTAACTTCTCTTACTTTCTCTGCTTTTCTACCTTCTCCAAGCTCATACCTCAATCTTGTGAAGAAACCCTTTTCAGCTCATGCCCTAGCTACCAAACCCTAACTAGAATAACCTTTTTCACAAGACAGCGCTTCCCCACATTTTTTTTCTCTACGCCCGTGAACTTATTTCCTTTTGGTTTACAAATCAAATCTAGTCACTCACACCTTAATTTCTCAAAATTTTCTTCACACAGATCAACTCTGGAAACCCTAGTCTACAAGAGCTTTCTTTTTTTTCGTATTCGCAATGTCCATAATGAAGTGCCCAACCTTCTATTTATAGATTTCCATTCTTTTTATCATTAAATGCTACTTCACCTACCACCATACTTCAACACTTATTACATATTTTTCCACTAAGCCGGACTCTAGCGCCCCCACTCATGCACCCAACCTTGCGCGGACAATCCTAAAACCTTTTGGTGTGTGCAAACAATCTATCCGACAGATGACTATTACATGCGTGTTACGGCGCTGAAGTTACTTTTGTCATTTTCCCTATTTTTTCCCCCGCCTACCTCATGTTGTTCCTGTGCTCTTTCTTTTTTTTGTACGTGGTTTCTTCAAGGATTTCTTGACAACAACCATTTATGTTCATATATTCTTTACATGTCTATTACCCTTACGCTCCTTTCACGAGGCCATTCAATCTAGGCTTTCCAACGCAATCCTTCATGGTACTTCACACTTTGCACTTTCTTTCACATCATTCCACCCCACACTAAAATGATGTGCTGGTCCTCTGCGCATTCACAACCTTTAAAAAGTAATGAGGTTATCGGCACCCAAGGTGCAACACAAAACAACAATGAGAAAGGGAAACACAAGAAAATAAAAATGTATTAAAGTCCTAACCTATCTGGAAATATTGCCTTGTTACAAAAACCAAGAAGACTTATTTATAGTAGGGCTTCAGCCTACTCCCATTGAAGTGTCTGGCAATCTCATCCCATCCAGTGCTTGTAACTGGCATGCGCCTGAATCAAGGATGTACGAGATGATGTAGGGACCCAACCAATGGACTTTTAACTTCCCAGGATGGCGCAGAAACTTGGAATCATATAGTAGCACCATCTTTCCAACCTCAAACTTCTTGTTCTTAATATGACAATCATGCCATGCCTTTTATTTTGTTATTTTAGTCTTCTAGTGAGTGATCGTCTTTCATCCGATTGCATTAACTTGTTGATTCTTTCTTCAACGCTTGTTCATTGGCTAATCCTCATGCGCATGCTATATGCAGAGAAGGTAACATGAATTCAATTGGTAGGATAGCCTCCGTACAAACACTAATTGAAATGGTGTGGCCTTATTTAACCTTTTGTAGGTTGTCCTATATGCCCAAAGAACGGATGATACTTTTTCATCCCAATCTTGTCTACCAACATCACAAATTTTGGTTAGGGTATGACTTAGTATTTTGTTAAATGCCTCTGCGGTTCCATTTGCTTGTGGATGGTAAGGGGTAGTCTTATGATGAGCCACCATGAATTCTACCAACATAATCCTTACTCTCTCATTTAAGAAATGTGTACCCCTATCATTAGTCAAACTCAGGGAACCCATACCTTGTAATAATGGTTTCCATATAAAACCTTGTAAGTGGTTGATGTACAATCCTTGGTAGGTGCTGCTTCTACCCACCTTGTCAAGTAATCGTGCAATTGATTATATAACATGACCCATTCCTACATGCAGCTGGTGCAATAGGGCCTACGAAGTCTATAGCCCACTTTTTGAATGGCTCGTCGTTAGGAATAGGGCGCAGAGGCATTTCATCTCTTCACCCCGGTTCGCTAATGCGCTGACAATAGTCACACATCTTACAATATTCCTTGCAGTCTTGATAGAGGGTCTCCCACCATAATCCAACCATCAATATCTTACATGCAGTGGCATCGCCTGCATAGTGCCCACCTGCACTACCTCCGTGTGCCTCTTCTATTATGGCTAGGTGCTCATGTTCTAGCACACACCGGCACGAGAATCTCATCACATCCTAATTTGTATAAATCCCCACTAATCAACATGTAGGGCACTTTGAGCATATAGCTAAATGATTTTTATCTAATGCCTTCATTCCTTTCAGTGCTACACCTGTCTTGAGAAATAATACAATATCTTCTAAGTCTGAGGGTGCACGCCGTAACCTAAATAGTTGTGCATCTAGCATGGTATCCTTAATGCTTTGCATGTCCTCCCCTGAATTGATTCTAGAAAAATGATCAGGTCCAGAATTACTTTTTCCTGGTTTGACAACCACCATGAACTCAAACTCTTGGAACAATAGTACCCACCGACATATGTGCCCTTGTAGAAAGGGGGTTGTTCACTAAATATTTAAAATGGCTTAATGTTTAATGTTTACTAAGGTTAACGTTTTAAATGGGGTAGCAAAGACACATTTCTTAATGCCTTTGACGGATATCCTCAATCGCCGACACCTTTCAAACATTAAGCTTAAGTTGTCACAATGGTCCTTCATTAACCCATATACTGTCCAATCATCTAGGTAAACTTGAAGAAATTTATGGATGAAGTCCTAGAAATCTTGCACCACAATGTGCGAGAACATAGCAAGCACATTCTTCAACCCAAAAGGCATGACTGTATAGGCAAAACTTCCCCACTCAGTGGCAAAAGTCTTCTTTCTTTAGTCCTCTTTCACAATCCTTACCTGGTGATAGCCCGAGAATCCATCCGTGAAAGAGTAGACCTCACATCTTGCCACTCCCTCTAAGATTTCTTCAGTGAATAGGGTTGGGAATGGATCAATGACACACACTGCATTTAGGTCCATGTAATCAACACAGATCCTTATCCTCCCATCCTTCTTGATACTAATCACCATTGGGATTATCCATTCCAACTCTTCTACAGCCTCAATGATACCTAATGTTATCATTTTGTCTATTTCCTCCTTGGCCCTTATGCATATATTGGGATTCATCTGTATGGCCTCTTCTTGATTGGGCACGCACCTTCCTTGACTTTATCCTCACCTCCCCAAGGAATGATGGACACCTTTAAGCTCATGGTACCCACATGGGAATAAATCTTAGAATTCGTGTAATAGATCAACGATCTTAAATACTTCTTTACATGACCAATAGTCTCCAATGATTTCCTCCTTGGGTTCTACTTCTGAGCCAATGTTAACATTTTCATCCTCAAAGTTCATGGTAGGCACACGCTTGTTCATCAACACTATCTATGACCTCACGCATCCCTACAAAATGGTTAACATCTAATCTTTCCACCTCTTCCCCATCAATGACATACACCATCTTCCCTTTTCCTTTTTCCATACACGCATGCTCAAGTGGTATCTCTTTTGTTTCTTATTCTCATAAGCACACCTCTAGGCCAGGTTCACCGAGCAATTCTTATATTCTTGTCTTCCGCCATAGCACTATCCCCTGTTGTAAGGCACTTGACTACCTGCAACGCCTTATGTATTGATGGCTTTGTACTCTAATACTCAAATGTTTGAATGAGATCAACCGCCAATTCTTGCCAATTACCAGTTTGGTGATGCATCTCCGAGTGGATATACCATGCATGCGCACAACCTTGTAGGGTGGAGTACAACTTGTGAACCCATAATGAAGGTGGTAATGCTTCTGTGCTTCCCATCTAGGTTGTCTCACATGCTTGGATATGGAAGGAAGCGATCTCTTTACCATGGTAGTCTTTTATAGTTGTGGGTGTGTTGCTCCTACAAAACCTTACAGAGAAGGCAATTCTCACCTTGCGCCATTCCAAGAGGTTCTCCCGATGTGTCACCCACCAGTAGCGAGCAATAGTTTTGAGTAGGCTATAGTTAAACATTTCCCTCCTTTCCTTCTCATTTCTCTAGTGGGCCTCCATTTCTCGTAAGAAATATTCCGGATTAGCCCCTCCCGAGTAACTTGGTAGTTTTCTTCCTCCCTGTGTGTTTGGCGTACGCACCTTTGTCACCTTGGTTATCAATACTCTTAAATGTCATCTGATCAACGCATAGGTCCCTTGTGCCCAATTGTCACACGTCATGCTTGTGGTATCTCTCACAGACTGGGAATCCTCAAATTAGATAACTCTTTCTGTAGGGTGAATTATCTCAGGATCTCTAATGGAGTGCACGTATATTATATCAAGGACTTCTTCTCCTAACGACTCTGTGTAGGGCACCGACTTCCCATCTGTCAAAGGGATGACCACCCATTCTTCCTTGTTCTCAAAACTGATATATCCTTTGTTAAACCTTATGTCAGGATTATTCTTGTAACACCATGGGCACCCAAGAAACACTGGAAAATTGTCTGCCTCGGCAAGCGCCAAGACTTCAAAGTCTCCAGTAAACTTGGCCCCCTAAATGGTAATCACTGCATCCTTTAATACACCGATGGGCATTGCCTTCATCTTGTTTGCCATATACATCACATTTGAAGATGGCTGCAACGTGGGCCTTCCTATCTGATGCCAAGCATCTAAGGTAAGAACATTTACTTCTTCTCCTATGTCGATGAGGATATTTCTCAGGAGCCATCGATCAAAAATGAAATTCAGAGTAATCTCTTTGACATATTCATGACTGTGTGGAGAAAGGTTTGTAAGTAAAACTGTCTCTTGCGCTCTGTTCCGACGTGTGGTACCTTCTCCCTTAGCCATTCTCCCAACAAGGGAATAATATTCTCTTGCCTTAACATTTTACATACTTCTTTGACCTCATCCAGGTCACTTCTTAGAACCTCGTTATCCTTCCACTGCCCCACCTACCTCGATTACTCCTTGAGACATTGTATCTCCCCTTGTAAACTTTGAATTACGTCCATAGTCTCTTGGTATACTTCTTTCTGATGGGCAGGGTTTGGGTACTTTCCATGTGGCACCTCCTCTCTGGAAACTAATGTCCTTGGTTTGGGCATCTCTTGGCGTGTGCAGCCTCTGCACATGTTTTCACCAATACATGTTCTAGCTCTAACTCACGTCCCACTCTTGGCATCCATTGTGAATCGGCCCTTTTTATGCTCACCATAGCAGCACCCTTATCTTTCTAGTGTTGTTGGTTCATATGCTCATAGAGTTCGGACACTCTTCATACTTGTGCTTCTTTCCACACCATGAGCATTATAATAGATCAAGACACTCTCGTTTATAATGTTCGTAGATCCACAATTATAACATGTTCCTTGTGGGAACTCACTTCCTTCCTCCTCCGCGGTTTCCACGACCCCAAAATCCCCTGAAAACTTCTTCCACACGTGCCTCGATCTCTGCATGCTCCTCATAACAGCAAAGGCGAGTCATCACCCTTAGAACTATCGGCAAGGCTAGTCTGGTGCACACCATGATCAATGGCCTCATGGATCTGGTCAATAAGCCTACAATCCTTAGTATCATGGGTTGTAGAGGTGTAGATCTTACAGTAGCATGATACATTCTTTTGAATTACACGCTGCAATAAGGGACATCTACTCACATCATGGTCCCTATGAAAATCTCACAATCTATTTCTACGACGCATACCGCCTCTCTAGGGGCAACTATCCTTGGCATGCCCCTCTACTTCACAATACGTACACCACATTCCACTGTGAGTCTCATGAGATGAGTTTGCAAATAAATTTTCCAATTGCTTAGCCATAGCAATGATTTGAGCTTCCAGGGAATGAGCTAACACCGGTGATCAACACTTCCAACAACTTCGCGCACAGAGCAACTTCTAACACCTCATGCGGATCTCGTGAAAGTCTTATGAGATAGAGATCTCCTAAATGGTGTTATCAACCCCCCAATAAACCATTGAGCATGTTGTGAAGGGTGAATGTCATATGAAAATTTTGACAAGAGAGTTTCAAACCACGCGTCATACTCCGCACACTCTCCGTCATTCCCTATTGAATCTCCTTTAGGGCACTGATGCTCTTGTATTCAAACTCAGGGATGTGGAATTCTACTAGGAAGGCATTTTTCAACATGGTGTAATCTACCACCGTCTAATGGGGGTCATACTTCCTATACCAAATATGTACGCCCTTGCAACATCATTTCAAATTGGTGGCCTACATTTGGGGGTTGTGATCCCTTTTGCATGCCATAGTAGCTCACATTTATGCACATGCTCCCCATCATCTTCTATACCTCTGTAATCTAGCAAGTGTAAAGACGTTTCAAAAAATACTTGAGGAGGTTAAGGCCCTTGTCCCCTTCCGATCCAGATCCTTGGTTTCCTCCACCAGATCCACTAAATCCACCGGGTCTTGTGCCTCCCGATCCACCAGTTCCACCTCCAAATCCTCCCGCGGCCAAAAATGGGCCTAAAGCGTCACGTCTAGCATCCCCAACGTCCCATTGAACTACACGCTAATGGTCTGCGAGATCGTTCCACTACGGATGTATGCCTCGTGCCACTCCCCGACATATTACCCAAACCTTGTGTATTTTCTCCTTACCCAACAATTCCTCCAAACACTGAAATAGAGTTTGTAGCCATAGAAGTTCCAAATGAGAAATTATACCTCCAGGTGTCGATCAGTCACTCCCACCGATACCAACTATGTTATCAACAATCCTCTCGATTTAGAAACCCCCTTTGCGCCAAGGTTTGGTCACTAGGTGGGTTTAGATGTGCGCCAATGACTCTTCTCTCTCCACGTGATGAACTCTCATTAGAAGCCAAAGGAGTCTCTCTCCCATGCTTGCCGAGATGGGGTAGCGGCTGATCGCTTAGGTTCCACATCCTTTGTGTGAACCTCAAATCCTTCCCGCAACATCTGCCTCCATAGATCCATCACACTTGCAACCTCACATTGTCTAGCAATCTCCCTTTCACATGCTTCACTATACTTGAGTCGTCTCTCCTCCCTTTCTTTCTCAATCACAATATCTATCATCTTCCTCCACCCTAGCTTCCTCACCCAGGCGCTCAGAAGGTTTAGTTGGCCATCGAAAATGCCTCTAAACTCAATGTAATGATCAAGATCTTCATCGCCAAAGGAATAGCATGTAGAAATGATCCTCTGGGCTCCCACAGAAACTCAAACTTAATGACTTCGGACAAGAATATGTAGAAATAATGTATTCCAGAATGTAGCTAGCCAATACTCCTTTCCACCAATGATCCAGCATGACTCACGTCGGATCTACATCGTGCGTGCGACCTCCGGTACTCTTCTTGGGTCCACGCGTGTGATCTATAATACTACCTTGATACGGGACGCATATGATGAGATCCATTCATACAGCTCTCTTGAGGAAGCAAAGAAGAAATTTGCATACAAATCATGGTAAAGGTTCTCTTCTACCCATCTGCATGCATCAAACTCAGGCCCAGTGTTGAATCTCTAAGCAAATTCTTCCTTCGTGCTCTTGAACCATGATTCAATACTTTCCAGAGTTAGGTGTTCACTCACAAGGCACTCATTACACATATCGTAATGTATGTTATTTCCCACTACAACTTTGAAAAGAGGTCCCGACAACGGAACCAAGATGTAGTCATTTTTACACCCACCAAGAACAAGGGAATCCCATGCACGCCGGCCTATCACCCAATGGACGCTAGGCACTCACCGAGGCACGCGCATGCGCCGAGTCTCTCTTTTATGTGAGTTAAGTGGGAAACATCATCTATGATAAGAGCTTAAAAAGAGTGAGTGGGAACAGAGACATACACTTATCATAGAACTCAGAATGGCTTCTAGAAAAATGTAGTCATCCCAGATTGAATGGTACTTAAAAAATTATAGAGAGGAACCAAAACAGAAAGGAAATGCATAAGGATTTATATTCATTCCATAAACATTCATGAATCAGAACTATAAGCTATAAACATGGATCAGAAACATTAATAACCATATTCATCAAGTTTGGTAACCTCATTATATTCATTGGATTCATTACAAACTACCACAGTTGTGCAGACCAAAGTCATACATCATAGCTGGATTCATATCCATAGAAAATTTACAATCCCAACCCCTTATTACATCCTTTTCCTATAGATCCCTACCCAACTTATGGAGCTCTCACAGTATTCTTGCATGGCTTTGCCTTCTTCTACTTCTCTCTCCTTTTCCTCTGGTGGGTGCTTGTATTTATAGCCCTTCTCAACATCATCAAGCCTTCACGGGAGTTGTAGATGTTGCCAAGTGTCCAAGGTGGTCCTTCATGGGAGCATGCTTCTTTAGGTCCGAGCTCTCCACTCTTTGCAATGATGGCCTTCTAGAAACTTCCATCGCAGGGTATATTCCTTCTTAGGCCAACATGTCGCAGGCTGGCACCTTATCCATTCCGCATGCGCAGTTGGGTCATGCTTTTCTCGTGTTTTTCTGATGTTTCAAATATGGCTAAGTATTGAAACCTTTGTTCTTTCTTGCATGCGCGCCACTTGCTCTATTAAACCCTCATAGAACCATGTCCTACGCACTTTCTCCTTGCATGCCCTTTCTTAACTAGGCCTTGCACGCCGCGCTTGCTTCTTGTACTTAGCCAATATTTTAGGGGCCCAACAAAAATTCGTCACTTAAATTCAAAGAAAAATATCTATAATGGGAACACAAGTGTAATGTACCCTTCCATGCGCAATATGATTGTGAAAATATGAATTCCTAATTGGAGCAACGGATTGTGAATCAAGAATGATACAACTTAATTAGTTAACCTACATAGTTGGTTGTAATAACTTGAAGATTAAAAGAGTGTATTGTTAGTATTAAACAATGCTATGAAATGAACTTGGGATAGGTTTTCTATTGATCTAGTAACCTTCCTTTTTCTTCTGTGAATTTTCCTCCTTATAACGAAGAGTATTTTCTAAACCAAGTAAACATGGCTCTTTCAAACAAATCCTTAAGTCAAATATTAGAAGATGCATGTGTGTATATACGTTCCTAATCACAATCATGCTATATAAAGTTATTTCCATAAGAGAAACGATAAAATTCTAAAGGAACCACTATAGGTGAAATGTTAAACAAAAACATGCAGCCTAGTTGTAAAGGAACAAAGGGTCCCATGTTATGTGTTCTTCAGACAATTATAGTCAACTAATAAAAATAGGATTGTAATAAATATTTCACCATGAAAATGATGTGTTGTGGGAAGTGCACTGTGAGTAAGTGTATATTGTAGTTGGTCGTTGTTGTACTTTGTCATTTTTGGAAATGTGACTTTGATATGCATCATGTATTTCATGTTATATATGTGGGTCCATGATTACACAAGCATCTCATGTGTTATATATTATCATAAGTGATCCTATGTAAACCAAAAATATATATTTATCCTGTTATTATATGTGTTGTATTTGTGTGTGTAAAATGTGGGCATTACATGATGTCATGGATATATAGCCTTATGTCATCTTAACATAAAAAGGTGCATCAATCGTATAATAGTTGTTTCCCTCAAGAAAAGGAAAGTGCTCCATGTGTAGCCTTCTCACAATAGCTCCAAACCACACAAAACTTCTCACTTTTCTTTAAGAATTTGAGTTCTTCAACCTTGTGGGGTGTCATGGCATACATACAAACTCATGATATCTCATAGCATTGGTGTAGCTCCTTATAGCCTACTTTGCATCTCCAAATCATCATGCGCAACTCACTCAACTATTTGCACCATTCATGAAGTCTATGAAACCTTGGTATATTACTCGTGGTGTCCCACGTACATCGTGCTCGTACTTTGTAGTTCTCAAATTTTTTTTGTAGTCCCACACAAACATATCAAAACACTCTCATCTCTTGCGGTCTTGCAAACTTCATGATGTAGCACTCACATATCCTATAGTCTCACGCATGACTTGGCTCATAATGTTCACAACATCTATAATTTTGCACACTACTTCATAGTCTTATACAATGTTGTGCAACACCTCATAGCCTCACGATACTTTAGCATGTTGGTGTCATGTTTCTTAGCATGCTAGGCATCCCCACAATTCTATGCAGAGTCATTACGATGTGTGTTTATTTGTCATCATATCACTCTCATGCAACATGCTAGGTGGCACAATTCATGTGTCAATGTTATGATAAAGCATATGTCAACATGCCACACATTGGGTTATAGTTGTCATTCAACTAAGGAAGATGAAGAGAATTCATAAATGTCTCTCCTATAACTATCATTAGTTATAACTATCATCTTGTAAGCATACATGTATATATGTATTGTAAGCACACACTCAACATCATAGCCTATGACAATTCATGCCAGGGGATAATTTTAGTGGCGAATATTCATAATATGGCGAATATTCCATTTTTGAAAAATTTGAAAAGGCAAATTTTCTGGCGTGGGTCAGTGACTTGTTCGCCTAAAAATTACAGTTTAATTTTTTTTAGGGGTCGGCTTCACCTACCCTTGAAACTATCCCCTATATAATCCTAGATTATTCGCCAGGTAGAACACTACTAGCTCACTCATACCACTTGGGGGCATATGTATTATCAAGTACAGTAAATGTGTGATAGGAGGCGGAGGCTACAGACACGCGATAGGGGAGAGTTTGTTGACGCATGATAGGAGTGTGGATGAAAGACCACGCGTGACCGGAGGGCGGAGGCTACAAACGCGCGACAAAATATTTGTTGTCGCACGTCAACAAAGTTGTTGTTGCGCGACAACAAACCTCTTGTCGCGCGTCAACAAGGTTGTTGACACGCGACAACAAACTTGATGTCGCGGGACAACCTTGTTGATGCACATCGCAAGACGCGCGACACAAAGATTTTTTTGTCGTGCGACCAGAGGGCGGAGGCTGTAGACGTGCGAAAGAAGATTTGTTGTCGCGCGACATCAAACCTCCTGTCACACGTCAACAAGGTTGTTGACGCGCAATGATAAATCTCCTGTCGCGCGTCTACAGCCTTCTGTCACACCACTTGAAAATCAGGTGAAAATTTTACATACAACCCCCAAAAAAATTGCCTTCCCGCGAAACCGGTTCCGGGGATATTCGCCAGGTATTTTCCACCTCCGATTTCTAAGAGGTCTCTTAAAATGAACCACGATTCATGCACCCATATAGTTGAGAGAATACACATATGGACTAAATAGGAGTTGGTTAGCATGCCTTGACTATCTAACTTCAAACACATTTTTATTTCTCAATTATTTCGCATGAGTATAGACACGTCAACAAGGAAGCATTCCCTTCTTATTACAAGAGCTTTGCAATTTTAGTCTTACTAGTTCGCATTGTACACATTTGTACTTTCCTATTCTCGCATATTGAATAGAAGTTACATTTCTTCATATCATACTTACGCATTCAAATGTGTTGGTAAGCTACTTTGTTTAATTTTTATGTGTTCTACAACTTTTTATTTCTAAGTGTGGCATTATCCCTCCGGACAAGGCATTAGGCCACATGGTGGAGATCAACACCCCATAGATTGAACCAACTCTACGATATTAGGGACCCAAGCCCACCTTTATGGGTCAAACTTCTCATTGTAAACCACATCCCCTATAGCTCAAATACACTTTGATATTACAGATCCAAGCCCACCCCGTAGATTGAACTTCTTATTGTGAACCCACAAATCCCATAGATCAAACTTCTCATTGTGAACCACACCCTTTGTAAGTTAACCATGGGTCAAACACACTCTCTCATATTACAAACCTAAGCCGTCCCTCATAAATCCAACTTGTCATTATGAACCATGAAAAACGCACTCTTTGATATTAAGAATCCAAACTCACCCTAAAGACCGTAATTCTAAATGTGAACCACGTCACAAATAAATAGAACACACTCCCAAATACTACCGACTATAGCCCACCACATCTCCACAACCATAAATCGTATTGCGTACAAAATTGAATTCTTTATTATGACAAATTGCACCAACAATTTGCTCGGATTGGGATGACTAGTAAAAATTAAAAAAGAGTTCCCTTTCACATATGGAAATTTTAAATCTAATTTTATAATAGTACTAAGCAGTTGAAGGAAATACAGTCTGTCATCAGCAGAGAACTGTAGTAGGTTAGTCCCACGCGTCGAGCTGCCATTTGCATTTAATTTATGGTTAGTTATAAGTCAATATAAATTAATTTTCAATATAAGTAGGCTTTAGTTTCTATAATAGCCGTCTTAGTTCTAGGTACCAGCAAAGTACAACTGGAGTAGCTTTCAAGCACACCAAGACAGTTGCGAATCTTCTTCCCCATATAAACAATAATATATTTATATATAATATGGACAAAAACAGCTTTACACAAGTTTTTGCAATGAATTGTGAATACACATTTATTTGATGGTGTTCAATCGCCTGCTATTCTACCATTTACTAACAAAACCAAATCCATGAAATATATTAGACTATCAACAGAGGCCAATATGACTTCTCCATGGTTGCTTCGAAGGAATAGATCTCCTGAAATCAAAGAAACAAAGATCTGAATCAGCAAATATAAAAATGGATGGGCAAATTCGAAGTTTATAAAGAGAGGACAACCAATTATCTAGATTTATGTAGAAAAATCGAACTGTAATCAGTTATAATCTACATATATGGATATGATTTTTCTTTTATTCTGATATTTGATTTTATAATAATGATAGTGGAATACATTTGTCAACTTGGGCAAAATTGATTTCTTGGATTGGAGGTTTTAAAATGGCCGGAAACTTGCAGAAGTGGTTCTAAACATGATAGAAACATGTTATGTTAGGGCCTTCTCCAAGCTCTTGCAAGATTCTGAGACTGAAAACAGTGTATCTCAACAGTAGGGCTCGAGGGAGAAGAATCTTTAAGATTTAGAAGGAGACAAATCTCTAAGATCTAGAGATAGAATCTCATATTGATTGGAGGGTTTGGTCTATGGTAATATATAAACCAAATACATTATGATTCTTATGCCATTATTCCTATTAATATAATGGTTGATTGGCCGTAGAAGAGTTTATTCGCTTGTTTAGTCTTCCTTATTCTCTTATATGATTTTTAAACTACCAAAGATTCCATTACAATATACACTTACAAAAAAATATAATATTATCTCACCTAATCAAGAAGTTTCCCAAAAAGAAACAATGGTTTTGAATTTGCTTACAATAAACTTTTTTTTTACATGGTTTATTATCTCACATCTAATATGAATATGACTAATTTATGTCTTAAAATTACTTTTAGGACTCTAAAATCTTCATATCAGGTTATTGTTATACTCAATTGGTAATCACAATGCAAAATGCCTAATGAAGAAAAGAAGACTGCCCCTTGGAATTGCGTATAAGACTCTAAAATCCTAGTATCATATTGTTGATATACTCGCTGGGGAAGATCTAAAACCACTCAGCCTAAACCTCACATATGTTTGCAAGTCTGACTGATCAACCAATCAATGGGCTGTTTACCACTTTTTGTTTGGTTGCTTAAACCTCACATATGTTTGCAAGGTTGACTGGTCTCAAAACAAACTGCTGGTTTGTTAACATTGACAGGCTATTTGACATTTAACACTATTTGATGTTTTTGAATATCAAAATCTGTAAATTCAACACCATTCAACCTAAATGCACTGGCTGTTTACGTGAGACCTTGGATTGACATTTACAGTGGAAAATAGCTAAGGAGAAAGATGAGGCGAAGTAAAAAAAAATTAATGAATCTAAAGCTAAATATTAATAGATAATTAGATATTAACAGCTTAATACATAAATCAAGACAATAAAAAAATAGCAGAAATTTTGTCAATAAACCATTTCCGGATGGTAGCAATCATGTAAGTAAATAGCCTTTGTTAGGTTTAAGGACGTTCAAATACATCAAATAAAATGAACTATAAAATATAGAGAAACTTACTAGGCAAAATAATTATGATCCTAGCTTGCACCCCTGGCAAGCATCTCCTGATATTGGATCATGGAAGCATTGTGCTGCAATCTCAATTGTTCATAGAACCTAGCAATGAATTCTTCAGCCTGTCTGTCCACTTGATGATCATTATCTTCTTCTCCAGAGTAGCAGGATATCCTTCTAGACAAAGGAGACAGCATGGGGCTCAGTTTCTCCATAGCAGGAAAATCCTTGTGATCAAGGCAATCCTTGGTGAAGTATTCCCCATTGAAGTTCAGCTGAGGGAAAGCAAAAGCATTGGGGTCTTCCTCCTCATCTTCTTTGATAGCATGGGGATGAATGCAGGGAAAGTGTGGCATGTGTATCTGGAACTTCCTTCTGGGCATGTGGAAGAAGACTGGATTAGCAGGGCTATTGCTGCAGGAAAACTCATATTCTTTGAGCCCAAATCCTCCATGGTTGTTGCCCTTAGAATGGTGATGGAACATGAGATTCCCAAGCTTTTTCCATACACTTTTCCTCTTTTCATCATGAGATGCATGTCCATAAGCATCTTCCTTTTGGAGATGAGGCCTTTCCTTATCATGAAAAAGGCGATCCTCAGCACATTCCAAAAGCGCTTGGCTGAAGCATGATTTACAGTAGAATGGACCTCCATTGTGTATTGAATCAAGCACACCAGCTATAAATCAAAACAGGGTAACCCAAAACAAAACAGAATTCTAAATCTTATATGGTAGCGAATTATAATCTTTGAAGATTTCTCAAGATGAATCAAAAAAACGTTTTGGACCCTGAAAATCTACACAATCTAGAGATATATATGATTTTGAGCAGGTGACGCTTAAGAAATTTTGCGCCGCCTCAGATTTGAGACTTGTGGCTTTGTGTCTGCGAGGTATAAAACCTCGCAGAGCAGAGAAAGCCTATGAGAGGATTTGGAATGGCACAGGAGTTGATATTTATTAATGGATTTTGAAGGGCAGATTGATTTGATTTGAAATTGAAGGTTGGAAAAGCAAGGCTTGGCCAGCGTGTGTGGTTGGTGGGTAGCGTGTTGAGTACTCATCAAGCAGGTGACCCAATTTTCTCTAAAAGAAATTGGACGTGAAAGCGATGTGCATATGGTAATGGAGATGAAACCAGTCTGGAATACTGTTAGCTTGTATATTTTCTTTTCTGGAATTTTGGGTGGGAGCGGGGAAATGGAGCCGTTGATTATTAGGTATTTTATTCTTAGAAAGCAACCCAACATTCAAAAGTATAAAGCACTCAGAAAGCACTCCTTTTTAAAATGTGTTGTTGGCGTGTGAATGACAAAAAAATATGAAATGTAGACGATACTTCAATAACACATTTATTAAATGTGTTCTAGACTTAAACTTTTCACACACCAAAGCAATAAGAAAGGGTAGAAAAAGTTCACACAACAAAGCAACAAGAAAGGGGAAAATAAAGTGTGCATAAAGTGGTCACCTTTTAATTTTTATCGAAGGAAAAAAAAATGGAGGGAGAGCAATAATATTGTCGTCCATCAATCCACAAGCCTTTTAATTATTGGAGTTCTTCCAACCCAATGCTTTTCATTTGTAGATTAAAGTTTGTAGGTTTAAATCACTCTTTATTGTAATTCTTTCATTATTGTGAGTTTAACTTATATTATAGGGAAGTTATTTGGTGGAAAAGTTCAAAACATGTGTGATTGTGGGATTCTAGATTTTATTCTTTGTTTTTAAGATTTACTACTACATACACTTATTATTGGGGGCCCTTTTACACTACTACCCACATTTATACCAATACACATAGGTGTATTGGGGTCTTTTACACTACTACCCACATTTATACCGATACACATAGGTATAAAAATGTTTTTAAAAAAATAGTCTTTGTTTCATCACGTGTGTTACGTACTACCTTACTAAGGTGACCCCCATGGCTCAAGTGACTACCTTGATAGTACATAGTTGTGTACAAGCTTGAAACTTCAAGGAACTCAAAATTCCAAAATTTGCAATCTAGTTACAAAAGTAGTATACATAGTAGTAGGATGGTCCCTAGGTTATCATATACGCAAGTCTATTAAGGACAAGGAAAATACACAGGCCCCCATGCATGAGTCAAAAATAGTTACATGCTAGATAGTATCCGAAGATAAAACAGAACCTAGTGTATGATGATGAGTTCATGGTTACGAGTTTCATTATTTTCATCATTCACAACCACATTTTCATTTTCATGTACTAAGTAGTAGCTAGGAGGGGTAAACAGAATTCCTCAAGTAATTTAATCTTGAAATGTTTATCCAAAAAACATGGGCCTAATTGTGATTGGTAAAGAAAATATGAATTAAATGGTGGTGATCATTGTTGTCAATGGGCACATAGTGGCTCAAGAATTCGACGACCTTATGGTCTTGATGTAGGATAAATGATCCAACAACATTTGATATAAAAATTTTACAAATTACAGATTGAACAATTTCAAAAATATGGTTCTCTCCCACTTGTTACTTGGGGAGGTGTGTGACGGAGCTACAATCCCATCATTATAAAGGGTATTGGGCTTAAGCCAAACGAAATAATCGATAAATCATTTAAGGGAGTATTTGATTTTGGGGTGGTGAATGACATATTATGGAATATGATGGGTTTGAGAAGTATGCTATCATATGCCTTGGAATGGGTATGTATTATCGCATGCATGATCTCAAAAGGTTATTATTCTCCATGCAAATTTTGAGAATCATGCCACACTATTAATGTTTAAAATTTTGTTGAGAAGAGGGTTCCAGAATTTGAAAGGCCTAGAAATAGAGTGTCTACGACCTATACCTTCATTAGTCATCCGAGTTATCCACCTATATTACATCTCTTTGGGTGTGCACAAACTATATATTGTTGAATTTGAGGCATATCCAACTCTCTGTGAATCCATTTTTACTTTTTCCTTCCATTCTTACGCATTGTCCCCATTGGCAATATTGATTATCATCTAAGAGCCTCCTTGATGACCAATCTTCTCCATTCCTTTAATAGGGAAATTTGAATGCTTTTAGGAGAATTCTATCTTTACCTACATTAATGGATTCACATCTAATATCTAGAGATAATATTTGAAGAGATTGACATAAGTGGTCGTAAAAGAATCCACCACATCCTGTCAAATATAGATTGTCTTTAAAGGCCCCATAAAAATTAAATTTATGCATGTGTCACCCCCAAAAGTTGATCAAAAGTTTGGTTGAATAGAATTTATAATATATTACCTCCATCAAGACCCTTATCATTCATATAGACACTCAACCATCATTCGCACCCTATCAATTTCATCTTCGAACATGATCTACAACCCCAAAACATTATACCTTAACAATTTTTAAGGTATAACTCTAAATATTCAATCAAATCAATTCTTTTGAATGTCTAGTGTCTTTGAAAATCCTCTAATTTAAATTTCAAGTCAAAAATTCCAGGTAGATGACTAAGGGGCCTAGATCCTAGACCATGGAAAAGGTTATTAAATTGAACATATACTTCAAGTTGCTTTGATCATTCTAATGACAAATATGGGATGTGTGAATTGAAAAAAAAATCTCTAAGAAAAATATTTCTACCTTCTAATAAAAATGACATTACAATGCAATGTAATCACTATCTTCATATTCAACTTGATTTTGCATAAAACACAGGAACAACACTATGAAAACTCTTCATATGAGTTGTTCATATGTTAGTAGCTTCCAATGTGTTGTTTTCCAATAAAAAATATTGACTGTAGGGAGATATTTATGATTCCAAATGAATTCAGAAAGTAAATTCCTTAGCACCAATCATGTCATTAAGAAGAACTTGATCGTGTATTAGATTGAAACTTTTCCAAATGGGTGTTCCCCCCATAAGAATATCTAGCCTATCTCTAAAGCAAGTCAAGGTGTAATCTAACTCCAACATTAAGATTTGGATCTCATCATGGTTTAAATGATCATGCATGTCCACCTACTTCCATAGTTCCCAATTCAATGGGGTTTCTATTTAATCCTTAACCTTACCACCCCACTAACCAACTACATATCCCATCATAGGCCTCAAATCTTCATAATCAAATAGTTTTTGTGAGTGTATCAAATATTTTTTCCAAAATAAATATTCTCCCCATTTCTTACATGCCACGGGTAGGGGAAGTATAATTTTCAAAGAAGAGTGGATAAAATTGCATAATGTAGAGCCTCATGGAAGAGGGAACAGAGTAAAAATATAAATGATTTTTTGAGTCCTAGAGTTTATACCCTAACTAAATCCAAATTATGGAAGTGCACAAAAACAAAGAGTATGTAAGGGTTTGGAACATGATATTATTTTGATCTAATCAATTTATAATTAACCTTTCATAATCATAATAATGCATTAATACTTGCAAGGGTTGATAAACGATAAAATATAGTTCAAATACAAAAGAGGGGATGAATACTTAGATGTATAGGACAAGAAAAATATGATTTGTATGTGCAAACATGTGGAAAATGTAGATTAGAGACGTGAGATGCTTTGTTAAATGCATTTTGGAACTGAAATTGAGTAGGACCGTATAACTTTAGTACGGTCTGCAAACGTCAAACTGCATTCATTCTTGAATGGAGTTATATGATATTTAAACCTTTGGAAATTGAGATCTAAAACTTCATATGTGCTTTGATTTCCTTTAAGCTCTCTTTAATGTATGTTTTTCATACTTGCACAAATTTTGGATAGCTTGTAATCACCTACAACAAATTGGAAACCCTATAAACCTACAATATCATTTATCAAATAATTAGCAAACCAAAAGGAGAAATCATGTGTGTGTTGAGGTTAGGCGCCCTCAAATGTCAACATTAATTAGTAAACCAATCCAAGTGTTGCACTACATATCCTGATGTGGAATCAAGCCTCATGTGGTTCTTTTAGGTGTTTGTGCAAGTGTGAGTGTGATCTAATCCAACCCCTCTGGGTTCCCTCATGTCTCTTGACATAAATAATAGTGGGTTATTTGTATAGTATAGAATTTCCCAAACACGGTAGTAATGTGATGTGGTTTCCTTCAATTGTGTGACCTAACCCTTTAAAACCCTTTGGAAAATCATGGAGTGAATTTTCTCTTACTAATACATGGATGTATGACATTTGCATTCTTGGATGTGGAGTAAGATAGACTCTTTAACATGGTTAAGTGCATCAAACCGGTAATAAGGGTTTCTCTAATTTATTTCCAACTAATTTGGGAAAAATTAGGATATCCTTGAGTAATTTTGTAATGATGTTTACAATAGGAGATTTTAACAGGTTTCGGTGAGTTATAAATTGATATTGACTTGTTTATATAGCCTTCCATAGGTGAAATATTCCGATAAATCGACCCTAGGAAAGTGAAGCGCGACAATAAAAATGTTTACAATGAAAATAAAGTTATTTAAATGGAATGTTCAAGATTATACAAGTTGTCCAAGACTGGATTCCATATCAAGACCATTTGTGTGGTCTTAGAAAGGAGGACTAATGTGTGAAACAAGAAGTTGTGACATGATGTACAAAGCTAGTTTCTTGTTATGATTAAATAATATTTCTCAAATTGACAACAGAGAAGAGGGTAAAGATAGTCAATTCATGAATGATCTAGTGAGATATGGTGATTGGATTCTAAATATGCATTTGTCTTAGCAAGGATCATAACCAAAATTGACATTACAAAAGGACAAGCTACCAAATTTTAGTGTCTACATTTGCATCCCCTTTAAGCTGTGTAATTAAAAATTACTTAAAGGATATAATACTTGAGTGCACACACACACACACACACACACACACACACACACACACACACACACACACACACACACACACACACTTTGACTTGACTCGATATTTATTCTCTAATGTGTTCAATTTGGCATGCTCCATATTGAAACATGTAACGAATATTGTATTCAATGTCTATAATAGAAAAATATGAACTATAAATCAAATTATAGATAGTTCTTGTAACTTTAAAATTGCATAAAGTAAGTAAAAGAAATGCAAAAACATAAAAGTAATACAGTTGTTCATTTTGTGGAGAGAGGAGATCTATTCCTATTGTACTCTAGAGATTTAGAATTGTTGTTGAGGTATCGGAGGGTTGGGGTTGATCGTTCCCCAATTGTGTCAAAGGATAAACTAGAATATTGGGTGCAACCCAACTCCGTAGAGAGAGAAAGGAACCCCCTTTTGAAATTGTAAGACAAGAGAAAGGAAAATCTACAAATAACCTAGCCACTTCGATACCTTTCTTTTTAAAACTTATGAGAGAAGAGGAATGACATCTTATGAATAAATTATCCACTTTGATACCTTCCACAACCTTGTGGGCCATATTGTTGCGAGATGAATATAGGTCTAATTTTGTACTATTGTAATTTTTATAACTACTAAGTAAGATAAAACCACAAAGAGTAATGTATACACCATGCCCTCACAAGATGTTGTATTGGTGAAACTAAGTGTATATATTATTAAATACCTTATGGGGAAGGAGGCCCGTGCCCCAAAACCATATTCTCGAAATTTTGTCCGAGTAACATAAAGGAGAAGAAATGAAGTATTCATACCCATTTTAGCATGCTCGAACTAAGTAATATGTATCTAAAACTATATGAGACACATATAGATAGCTGATAGAATCTAAGAGAACTAAAAATTCCTAAGAAATGCCTCTTATCTAGGAATGTTCATCTTAGGAAATACCATACAATGGCCTTTCTTGTAATGTACATTTTTACATGCTTTAGATTATACCACTTTTAAGTATCTGTGCATATTTATGAGGATATGGAACATGTAAAAGCTTATTCTTATGTCTAAAATTTATATATGTAGATGTAGAATATATCATGATGAATTCTTCTTCTTTTTAGGCACATGTGATAAAGCATTTGAATATGCAGCTTAAAAGAATATATGTGTAACCATATGTGACAAGTTTGATAATCTGTATAGGATCACATAAAAGGCTGGAATGGTCACCACCATTGGGAGCTTTTACTTTCAAAATGGGTTTTGCATGGTGAAAATTATTGCATGCAAATAAAGCAACATACAACATAAAATAATACATGTAGGTATAAGTAAGAATAGTATTAAAAAGTGTCAATCATGTCATAAGACACAATATTATAGTATAAACCAATCATTTCATATTTAATAAATTAGTAATATTTATAGAAAGATACACATTAGTGTAGGAACAAATAAGAAATAGTATATCAACATAGTCACATGGAGTTATAGGGCTGCAAACTTTGGACATCCACTGTGTCACAAGACAATTGTAATAGAAGACATTGTCTACCACATACAAAGAGACAAATTTGTATGCAAGATAGGAATGAATCTACAAACATGGGACATCCACAGTGTCACAAGAAAATCCAGTGATCATATCACATAGAAGAAGAAATCGAGAATTGTAATCAAGTTATGCAATATTCAACCATAAGCAAGCAATAAAATAATGGAACCGTAAAATATGGAAATAATATGTATAAGAAAGTAGTGACAATGATACATCAAGCAAGTATAGAAAATGGTGATGGTAAAATTATAAATAGAAATATAGGATGGTGTTGCACAAGACACATGTGTTAGTCCTATTATCTCAAAATATAGCTTAGAAACTAATGTATAAATTCAACCATAACAAGGAAGTGTAAACCGATTATTTTAAAACAAAATCACTTGTGTAGTGTAAGACATTCCCCTAAAGAGTAGTGTCAATGGGTAGGAACCAAGTTGACATCTTTTATCATGTGTGTGTCTTGCATCACACTCAAAATGTATTGCAAATGTATATGTATAAAGAGTATATAGAAAATATATTTTATTCATCAAATCAATGTGACAAACAACATATATAAAATAACGAGCCATCTAATCAAATTATATTCATGTCTCGATAAATTGTATTTTTGTAAATATACATGTGTTTGTATTATATTACTATTTAAATATTTTTGAATTTTTCTAAAAATATCTATATAGGAAAGGTGGTAGTAAAAGAGCTACCCCAATAATAGCATTGTAAAGAGTAAAATTTCACTCAAAGGGTGAAGGATGCCTAGGTCCCATAAGTGTCATAACCAATGAAGGATGTTTGTGTATAATTTGTGTAGAAGCCATGACATGTGTCATAGAAAAACTAGGGTGGAAAGACCCATGTGTAAAGGGTGGCCTAGTCAAAGGTTGAGGAGAATGTTTATCGCAAGTAGTGGGACATGACCTAGATAATAAAGTGGAAATTTGAGGATAAGGTGTCTTGTGAGAATAATAACGTGACCTAGATAACTAAATAAAAGGTCAAGGAGAAGATGTCTTACGAGAATAGGTATATGGTCTTCTAGGAATAGTGTGTGAACTAGAAGACCTATGCACTTATATACATTATAAGAAAGTTTCCTACTATATGTAGCATGAGAACCAGAATTTTGAGATGTATATGAACTATTACTAGGAGTAGTATCTATATGTATCGAGGCTAAGCTACTGAGATATAAGGTCCTCAAATAAAATAACCCTAACTGTAACCACTTGTTTATTGTGAATTAACTTAACTTATTGATGCAAAAGGAAGGTATGGTTATGAAATTATGAAGCCAATAGTATCCTAAACTCATGTCACATAAGCTAAGAGAATATGCCACCAAGAATGGGATATTAAAGGTAGAAGATCCAAATATGAGAGGGAGAACAATATGCCCTATGATTATCTTAGGATCAACTATGATTTTACTCTTACTATATTTGAGAAAATGTAGTAACTTAAAAGAGTGCACATATTATTTGGAGTAGTTCTATCAATCAAAACATTATGTATATTATGTTGATCAAAACAAACACTAATATAAAGTGTATCAAAAACAAATCTTTGTGTCATATTAGTGTCAACTAAATTAATAACTAGCCATAAAAGCATAGTAGTAATAATACCAATCATAACATCAAATGTGTGATCATGCAAGAAGGTCAATGTAGTACAATATGATAGCAATTATACATCTCGAAGTAGATTTGGGATTATTATGTTCAGGAAGTGGATCACTAAATATTTTGAGCTTTACATTATCATTAGTAGGCTTATATTAGTGGTATCATTACATTCAATATCACAATATCGATAATATATTGTATAACATGATGAAGCTTCGATCTGATGATTAATGGAATTACCAACGCATCTATGGTAATCAAAATGAGCATTAACATAAAATATCTTACCATGAGGTGTACTTGTATCGACATCGAGTGGTGGAGGGAGAGACACATGATTGCACTTATGTATTTGTTTTATCATTGTTTGGAATGTGCAAGGTAAAGAGTGAATTTCCACAAAGAAGGTTGTAACTATAACTTTGCACATTGAGATAAAACATTAACAATAGTTTTAGATTCATAATTTATATCATTATTTTAATGCTTAAAGGGATATTTACATTAAAATTTGTTATTAGAAGTGCACTAGAGTATTAGCAACATGTTTTATCTTATTCATGGCGAGGACCTTAGCCTCGCACTCTTTCATAGTATGGAATATATGATCAAAGGAGTTGAAATATTCAAAGATAATTGATTATTGTAAAGGGATGAGAATAATTATGTGTAAAAATATCCTTTAATTCATTGTCAAAAAAACATTTTTCATATTAGTAAGCGTGGTATTATAGTATAGGAAATATTCATAGATGGGCTCATTGGAACCTTTTCACACTTTATCCATTTGAGCATAAGATAATTTGTCTTGAATGTTAGTAGAAATTATGCAAGAAAATGATAATCTAAAGGAATAAATGTGTGTATAAAATGCATTGGTAGATCTTAAAACCAATTTATGGAAAAATCTTTGAGACTTCAAGGAAACATCTTGGTAAGAAATGAATCATTTAAATAATAATCCAATAAAGTGACATGAAATGTATGGAGGTGATCTTAAATATCTCTCTTTCCAACATAGATAAGAATATTAGGAGCAACAAAACCAATAGGTAAGGGTAAGATTCCACTTTGGGTATAAGTGGTTTATGAAGCAATTGAGTAGAATCTATAACATGATAAAAAATATTTCCACCTTAGTGTAATTGTAGAATTTTAGATTGTAAAGTATAAACAAGGTATTTTAGAGCTTGTGTATTACAAGAAGAATAATTATGAGTGTATATATGAGATGTAATAATAGTATTTATTATAAGAATAAATGTAGCATTAATACAAAGTGAATGATTAGGTCCCCCAATGAAATAGGTATTTTAGATGCGGGAAAAGTAGTTGTGTGCACACTAGATGATGGAGGAGGAGGTTGTCCAAAAATGTACTACTCATTATATTCCCGATCACGAGTAATTTTAAAATCATGAATAATGTAGATGGTAGGCTCAATATGATGAGGTTTTTTGTGGAGCTAAGCACTCAAATTAAACACAATTTCAACTTTTTTTTGTCTACACTTTTTCTTCATTAAGATCACAATCAAAAGAATGAGTGCTATTTGTTTCTATTTATTCAAATGCGTCTCAAGAGAAATATGATTTAATATAGAAGGAATTACACAAACATGGGGTGGAGAAGAGGTCATGAGGATACAATGATTTTGAGTAGAATAATAAATCTTTGTATGCTCAACAAGTTCTTGAATATGATAATTACTACTTTGAAAGGGTGTGAAGAGAAAACATATTCAAACTAAAATAAATGAAACCTTAAGGCCCCTAGGGTTTGAACAATAGATTCAATTCAAGATTTAATACCTTGAATAAATATATTTAATGGAAAATTCACAACAATAAATAGGATGTAAGGGTTTGTAATAGGGTATTATTCTAATCTAATCAATATATAACTAACCATTTTAAACCAAAATAATGCATTAATACTTGTGACAATTCATAAGCGATAAATGATAGCTCAAATAAACAAGAATAGATCAAGACTTAGTTTTGCGAGGTTAGAACAAAGAAGATCCAAATGTGTAAATAAGTGGAAAAGGTGGATCAAATACTATATATGCTTATAATTTATGAATTTTAGAACTGAAAACTGAATAGATGTGTGATTATATAACTTATGTATGGCCCAGGACCTAGAATCTGTCTAGTTTTGAGTATATTTTTATATAATTTGACCTTTGGCATTTGGGCGAAACTTATTGTGTTCTTATCTTGCTTGGAAATTCCCTCGATGTATGCCACTCTTGTTAGTGCAAATTCAATATGACCTATAATCACATGCAACAAAGTAGAAGCTGTGGAAACTCCGCAATAACCTTCATCAAATCATTAATAAACCAAAAGAAGAAACCATGTATGTGGTGAGGCTAGACTATCCTTGGTGGTCAACCCTAGTTGTTGAACCAATCCAAGTGATGAACTGCATTCCTTCATGTGGTATCAAACCCTATTTAGTTCTCCTAGATGCTTGTACAAGTGTGAGTGTGATCTAATCCAACCCCCTATGGGTTCCCTCATGTCTCTTGAAAAAAAAATAACACACTAACTATAGAGTATACAATGTGCCTAGTCCAGTAGTAGTGTGATGTGGTGTGCTTAAGCTACATTAGCTAATCCTTTGTCCCTTGAAACCCTTTGATAAGTCTTGGATTGACTTTGATCTTGCTAAGACATGGATATATGACCTTTGCATGCTTGGAAATTGAGAAAGATAGACTCTTTGACCTGGTTGAGTGTTTTATATATGTAGTATGGCCTACTCTAATTGATATACAATTGATTTAGGAAGATTTAGGAAAGCCTTGAAAATATGAAGGTGAAACAACACAATAAAGATGTTCAAATTGAAAATAGAGTCGAATGTAAAATGTCAAGGTCATACAAGTCATACAAGACCATATTCCACATTATGGCCCTGTGTATTGTCTTAGACAAGAGGAATGTGGTGTAAATAAAGAAGTTATGACATGATGTGCATGGTTAATTTACTTCGTTTATTAAATAATATTTATTGAATTGATGACAAAGACAATGTAAATATAAGAATATTATGAAAGAGATAAAGAGATATGTTGATTGGATTTTGAATGCGATCATTTATATTAGAAAGGGAACATATTCAAACTTGACATTGTAAAAGGACAAGTTACCATATTTTAGTGTCTATACCTAGTATTAATGTTAAAGGAAACAAATCCAATGTTTTATCCTTATTCACATAAATTCTCTCAAGTATTTTTATCATAGGGATTTATTAATCCTATATAATTTTCCTAAGTCTCAAGTTTGGACCATTCTTTAGCGGTGCATACTTTATCCCAAGGAATCAGGATCATCTTCTTTTTTTTCTTCTTTCCACTCCAAAGGAGATTTATTTGAAACTTCCTAATTCCTTCCACTGCCTTCTTGGGTGCTTTAAAAAAAACCTAAGATAGGTGGGAATAGCTTGAAGAGTAAATAGTTATTTGACTTTGGCCTATGAAGGAAAATAATTTCCCATTCCATGTCAAAATCTTATTTTGAATTATATTTACCACTAGTTTTCATGCCTCACAATACATCTACCCTTGATGAACAAGGGAAAATCAAGCTATGGGAAGGAAAAGGATCCTTAATCAAAACCCGGATCAGATTTGCTTTTTTCCTTTAGTTTTAGAGAGACATTGAGGAATAATATTTTTGATTAGGTGGGTTTGACCTCCTATCTAGTTGTTATTTCATATATAGCAAGGATTTCCTTTAGTGCCCTAGTTTCTTAAATAGAAGATGCACCCATGAGCGTAGTATCATCTATAAACAATAAATAAGATATAGTTCCTACATTGGCATGAATAGTAAATCCTTTAACTCTTACTTTTGTAACCACCCCTTAGATATCCCAACCTAAAGCCTTGTACATTATGAGAAAAATATATGACAAAATCTACAAACTACCTTTTTGACTTCTTCAACTGAAATAGGGGTTGTCAATATTTGATTATTCTCTCCAATGAAACTTTGAGGGCTATATTGGTGAAACCAATTTTTCTTATCTTATCCATCTCTAAGATCATCTACCGTTATTTTTTATAGAACCATTTCTTCTAACGCTTCCCCAATAAGAGTGACAATATTTATTAGTCTTGTTTTTGTTCTTACGAATCACTATAGAGAGATGAAAAAAATTATGTTTTTGTCCCCTTCTTTAATCTAACTAACCCTTGAATCTTTTTGAAAAGGTCTCTTTCTATCTCGGGGTCTTCTAATGCTCCATGAAGATATACCTTTCCATATCTTCCAAATCCTCTTTCCATGCCCCTTGAAACAAGGATACTTATAATTCCTTTAATATTACTTCCACACATCACTTTTTGTCAATGATATTCCCAAATTTATTTTTATTCCATTCCTTTGCATCCTATTTAACTACTTTGAGCTTCGGGAGAGAATGTATCATTAAGACCACAAAAGTGCAGATTTCTAGTACTTTTGAACTAATTTTATAAAGGATGGATATATATATATATATATATATATATATATATATATATCCCTATATAATATATATATATATATATATATATATATATATATAGGGTTTCTTATCTACCACATTATGATCAAATTGGGCTCATGATCATAACCATCTAAATTTGATACTTTCATTGTCAATTTATAATTTCTAGAAAAAATATTTGAACAAGCTAAGAATCGATCATGTTTTTCCTAGATTAGACATGGTGCCCTATGATTTTGTTTCCCTTATGTTTTGTTCCCTTTTGACCCATGATTTGGGTTCCTTAAATTTTGGTCCTTCTTTATGGGTATTTTTGCTCATTGTATGTAACCATGCACACTAATAGGGTCCTAATTTGAATCCAAGAAGTATATTTAAATACGTATGTGTATTAATGCATTTAGGATGCAAGAGGAATTATTACAAGTGAATTTATTCAGGTTGTAAAAGCATGTACTTTATTTATTTCTTAAGCATCCTGTGTTAAAATGATATTTCTATCATTTAGAGAAGTCAATATATTTCAATACTTATTGCGTCCATTGAAATAATAGGGTTTGTGACACTTAAATTACACTTGACTTCTTGTTGAACTTTATTATCTCGAGCATGTGTTGATTTTCAAGGTATTCAAATTTTTTAGGTTCGATATACATCAAAAATAATTCAATGTAGTGCAAGGTGAACTCCACCTCGCTTAAAAATTCATACAACAAGTTGCAAAAATAGTTACATACTTTTATTAATGTTAAATGCCTTAATGAAATCAACGCAAAACTTCTCTCTATGGAGATTACATACTCTATATTAGATCTACAAACACAAACTTTGCATTCTCCTATGGACCTAACCTAGACTATTTTCCTTGTGTCTTCACACTCATTTAATAGATACGAGACTTTTCCAATCGGCTACATTTTGGCCAACTCTCATCTAACCCCCAAAATGATGAAATTGACCTCATGTTATATTCACATTTCCCACTTCTCTCTCCTCATTTGACTATCCTTTAGATGGGTTAGTTCCTTCTATATGCTTCTAGGTATTCTCTCTCAAACTCAAATTCAAACTTGAGCTCATTGAATGCTTTGAGATACCTCATTGCCATTTGGATGTCTTGCAACACCATATTTACCTAGTTATTGGGCTTGATGAACTATCCATTCCCTATCGATCTACCTAATCAGAAAATTGTCACATTTTTAGTCATTATCTACTAACCACCAAGTTTTTCACTCACTCCTTCTCCATACCTCTCCATATTTATGTCACGCACTCTAAGCTTCAATATATGATGTTGCATTATTATGCACACTTTCATTAGGATTTCGATCCTTCCTCTGCATCTTCACATGCTTCCTTTGCAATCTTAGTCATTGCACAATATTCCTTCCATGTTGTTGCACATTTTGCATGTATCATTTTTATTACATACACATATTCCTGCAATATTTCTTGCCTTCAATCAACTAGGTTGATCCAACTCTGTTGTGCTCCCAAAATCATGTACACATTGTTGCACATTATTATTTGTGCCTACTCTACTCTGCCAAATGTTCCATACTTTCCTACCGATACACTATAACATGTATTATCCTACTATGCATCCCATGTGCATTGTGCCCTTGCTAATTTATTTTGCACAAGGTTCTCACACACTTCTACATAATATCCATCTTATTTTTGTGTGCTTCTTCTTTCTTTTGAAGTGCTCTCAGACTTTTCACACACCCACACTTATCCAAAATTTATGCAGGATTTCCCTAAACATTGGATGATCGTGGATCATGTTCTTATTTGGTTTAGCACCATCCCCCAAAAATGTCTTCCTTACTCATTCTATACTTTTAGTTTCCCTATTAGGGTTTAGCAAAAGGATGGTTATTTTCTAGTGACTTCAGAGAGTTTTGGAAAAGAAATCAAGATTTTGAATACCGGAGAGAGCAAATAGAGATGTTAATTTAGTTTCAAAATATCTAGAAGTTTCCAAATTATACTACTATGTTTATGAGTAGGTAATTAAAATATTGTTATAGTTCCAGTCTTTTTATTTTGTTTCACCTTATTTTTTGGGTTTTTTATACCTTGTTGTGTTGACCAATCTTTTAATACTTATTTCCAATTACTATCTCGAATTAGAGAATAAGTGTATATGATTCTAAAACCCTAATTCTTATTTATATTTTTCTATATTCTTAGAATAATTAATTTTCATAATGAAATTTGATTTATTAATATACATCTAATTAATTCTAATTTCAATGTTTTATGGTTACTTATAATTACACTTTGGAGGGTCCTCCTTTAAAGAACCATTTTCCATAAAATGCTCATTTATCGGTAACCTTTCTTAATAGATTTTTTCTGTTTCATCATTACCTCCTACATACTACCATAAAAGATCTTGTGGTTTCCTTTAAATTGCCTTATTTTTGTTGTTTTTGTATACTAGGTTTTTATTGTTTCTTGTCATATCATTTGTTGGGATATGCTAAGAGTATCTTAAAAATACATGGATTTTATAAAGAGGTATAGAAACTAATTTATTAAATGCAAAAAAATCCAACCAAATCACTTCACTCTTGTCATTATTCTTTCGGCTTCATTAAGCAAGGAAACCGAGATAGGGTATCAAAATCCATCGAGAAAATAATTATAATTCATTTTTATTTCATATTTATTGCTTCCATAGGAATTTCAATTGTTTGGAAAAATACACAATGTAAACATGGTCTCATGGGTGTGATAGTTACAAGATATGCACACAATGATGTTTGTGATGTGGTGTACCTAAGGAGGCTTGTAGGTTTTTTCAGGGTACCTTAGCCGAATATGGTGTCATGGAATTTCATCATTGCTAGATGCACAAAAATGATTTTTTTGAAAAGGATTTGGAGGTTTTTAAACAAATGCAATTGGGTGTTGCAAAACCCGCCTCAAATATTATTTTCAGCATATTCCCAACATGTATAAAAATGGGAGCTTTGGAACAAGGTATGGACATCCGTCATAAGAATATTTTTCAACATACTCCCGATATGTACAATGGAAAATTTGGAATAGGGTGTGGACATCCATCAAAGAATACTTGAAATTGGATTATTGTCAGATGTTATTGTTGCAAATGTGGTGGAAGATTATAAAGGCATGTGAATTATTTAACAAAACATCTCAACACAATATAGTTTCATGGAATGAAATGATTGTTGGATATGCAAAAATTGGTTTGTTGCAAATTTATTGGATATTTTATAGAAAAAAATAACAAATGTCCTTGACCGAATCGGTTAATTTTTTCCACCATCCTACTAACTTGTTCCAAAATGAGTGTTTTAGAACAAGGTATGGTGATCCATCAAGGAATAATTTAAAATGGTATTTTTTTAGATATCATAGTTTTGATTTGCCTTCTATGCATGCCTACAAAATGTGGAAGCATAGAAAGGGCATGCAAATTGTTTGACAAAATGCATCAACTAAACATGGCCTCATGGAATGCAATGATTATTGAATATGCAAAAAAATGTTTTCTAGGAAAGGTTTTTAAGTTTTTACAATAAATACCTATGTAATATGTCATCTCATGAGTGACACAAAATAAGTTTATTGAAAAGGCCTTCAAGTTTTAAAAATAAATGTAATTTCAAGGTATAATGTAAAACTTGATGTCCAACCTTTTTCAAAATCCTCCCATCTTTGACGAATTGTTGTGAGAGATGAAAAATTTAAAGTGGGGGTGGAAGAATGGAAAATTCAAGCGGAATATGATTAAGAAAATGGAGATTTTCTTAGTTAGCTAAAAATGTAAGAGTGAAAATATAGAGTGAGTAAAATTCAGATTTGATGGTTTTCCACATGCTAGATTTTCAATTGTTTCATTCATTGTTGTTGTGATAAAATAAAATATATATAAAGAACATTCAAACATGGAAGTCACATTTTCATTTCTGAATTGATGTTTCATCACATGTCATTTTTACAACTTGGGCAACTCATTTAACAATGAAATTGGAGCCTTTCAAATTGTATTTTTAAAAGGAAAAAGAAATTTAAACATTGATATTTTTCATTATGAGATAATTAAACATTGAGATCCCTTCCAACATATTATACAATTCATGTGCAATTGCTAGTGTATTATTAGTACAAAACCACTTTTCACATTGAGATTGATGATAAAATGTTATAAAATTAGGTGTAATCTTCTCATAGAAGAGATAATTAAAAAAAAAAATTAAGAGACATGAAACCCATTTTTTCAAAGCATTTAAGGTTTCTCTTTACCTTGGTGTTCATGAGGGGACTATTCAAGTGTCATGGTGGAAGCGCAGAAAACTTTTAAAATTACAAAATTTTAATTTTTGAAATTAAATATTATTGTTTTTAATATTTTATTGGAGTTTTATTTGGATTGTTTTAATTTAATATTTATCTTTAAAAAATAGCTAAAAGATATTATTTGTATTAAAATATTCGTTGATTAAAAGTATAGTTTTGGTATAAAAATGTCAAGGTTGATGTGTTAGAATTTTTTTATCTTGTTGTTTTCCTCGATTTGTATTTACTATATTATAAGTATCTAATTATAAATAAGTTACCAATAAGTGGTATATTTTATTAGTTGAAGATTTCATTCTACTACAATTCAAATAACCAATCATTTTTAAAAAACAATTATGAGATGTTTAGGATTTGATTATATATTTTTGTTCATTTTGAATATTTCTTTCATTATTTTATTTTTACACTTTTAACTACCGCATTTGTTCTCTTTAGAAAAGGGTGTATCACATGTTGTGAGATGAAATTAAAAAATCATTACCATACAAGGCATGTACTAAAGCTACAACAAAATATTTTTTTATGGGAAAATAGTTTTACATCTACAAATCAACATTGAAATTAGGTCTAAATATATTTAAAACAATAAAATGTTATTTAATTTCACATATAATTATTGTTGATCGTGTAGTAATAATTAATGAGAAGGGATCATAAAGGAATTTCAATTTGCTTGCAAAATTGGACACAAACACCAAAAACAAATAACACTTGAAAAAATTGATCGAATAGAGAAAATTCAACATAAATATTAGTGTACTCTCACGAGAACCTTCAAGTAATGATTTTTAAAATTATGACCTATGTGAAATCAGATCTCATGAAATGTTTCTCAACTTTATGGCTCCAAAACCTTGCTCATTTTTCTTTAAAAGCCTTATGATGCAACGAAACATTGTAAGAGCACAAAGAAACAAGGGATGTTTTCACGGGCCTTTTTTTATCCCTCCATTATTATGAAGCCATGAGGATGTTGTACAATCTTTGAAACCAACCAATCAAGTATAAAGTAGTGTTCAGAAGAAGCGCCTAATATCATGTAAGAATATCATGTAATTACCCAACCCTTTTCATTTTTAGTGTTATAGTGAATGTTTGATGCAACACTCAATAAATGTAAATGTTCTTCATATTTCCTTATATGATTGAATGAGTGCTCTAAATTATTTGAATTCGCAAAGAGGATCTATTTCTCACTTTCATTATGACCTCTTGAATGTACTAATGCATACATATGTATATATTTATAGACTTCTTTAATTTTTAATTCAAGACCATGTTGGCATGCAAGCCAACTCACAACAATCGGAAAACTAAAAAGAAGGCCCTAAAACACCAAAGGATCAAAAAGGGTCAAAAGGACCCATACAAAAGAAAACATCAAAACCTTGCATTTGGGATTATAGGGAAATATAACCATATAAATATAGTTCTTGGGGACCCATAATTCCATATTTATACAAGTTATGGGGAACCTATAACTTCATGAAAACATGGGAGAAGAGAAAAAAGAAGATGGAAGAGAAGGACATGGTAAAAATGATAAGAATAACTACAAAATGGGGAAACATACCAAGAAAAACCTAATATGGTCCAATAATCTACTGAGATAAAAATAGAATAATACAATTAAATTACAACTAATTATGCTAATAGGTGTAACATACAATGGTAGTGATGGGGTTTGTGGGGGTGTAATAGTTTGAGTTGTTAATAAAATGGCATATCTTAGATTTGACATCTATTTGATCATCATATGGTAGTTTTTATTTTGCTTAGAATAGGAGATTAAAAAACAGATATCTTGGGGTAGAATAGATCTTGGACCCCAATTTTTTCCTAAAAATAATTTTATGAGCCCGACATTATAAAGAAACTAAATTGAGGCCACACACACACACACACACACACACACACACACACACACACACACACACACACACATAATCCTTTAATAAGAAAAATTATAATTGACAAATCCAAATAAAACCGATATCTACCAAATACCAACAATTTTTTGTCTAAACACTTATTTAAAATATTAACTTTTGATCTATAAAATAATTTAGCAACAATACATTTAGTATAAAGCTATTTAGCACCAAAACATTTAAAGTTATTCGAATATTTGTTGGATTGAATAGTCAAAAGCATCACATTCTAATTAGTGGAGTGTTTTGAATAATGATATGTTTAGTTTCTTCCATGCATATGTGATAAGTACTATATTCAATCTTACTACTTTCTAGTGAGAGAGTAGAAGGGAGAGAGGATTAGCATGTTGTTTGAATATTTCATGATTGAATATACATTTGATTTAAAATAGTAACTTTATATTTAGGAAGTGATTAGCACCAACAAATTTAAAATTATTCCTATTGTTGGATTGAATAGTCAAATGCATCATAATCTAATTAGCAGAGTGATTTGAGTTATAATATGTTTGGTTTCTTGCATGCATATGTGAAGTACTATATTAATCCAATTACTCTTTCTAATAAAATATTTAAAAGGGGAGGTAATGGTGAATCTAATCCTATTTTAGAAATAAACAAGAATAACAAAAGAGTTAGAATAAATTTTATGTATATGTATATATAAGAAAGTTATTTTTATACATTATTCTTAAGGTTATAATTGTTAATTCAATATAACATTCTCATGACATATTTTCATTCTATCAATTTTTATAAATAATTATTTATAATATAACTTACCATCAAAATTAACTGTTTATTTGTTTTTTAAGAAAAGATTATATCCCAAACCTACAAGCGAGCCCAATGGTGCGGACACTTCCTATGAGTAGGTGAATTATTCCATGTCAATTATTTCCCATCTTATAAGACAAGTAAGTGGTGGAATCTATTCTTTCCATCTCTCCAAACCGAACCAAGTCCTCAAGAAAATTAAAATTAGAAAATTAGATGGAAGAAACATCTAGATGCCACTATCTCACATAGTATGATCATAGACTTAAAAAGGCCCAAAAAAAAAAAAACAATAAAAAAAAATTCCCTTCCAATGACTGCTGCTATTCAAAAGAAATATATCCTTATGATCTTTGATTCCCTCACATGGGGCTCTAATTATATAGAAGCTAGTTTCATCATTTTCGCTAGCTTTTCTAATTGGGAGTTGTTATATCAACCTTGGCCCTTGAGTTAAATCACCTGTATAATAATGATGTCTCATTTCCAATAATGTTTGTTGTAATGATCATTGAGAACCTTGATATTTTTCTAGCTTTTCTTTATGGTTTTCTAGTTGTTACATGGCTAGGTCTAGAGGTTTACGTTTTTCTATAGATTTTGATAGTTGTCACCTTGACTAAAGCCTCTCTTTTTTCCCCCTCTAGCACACAACCACATTGGCCACGTTTTTCTTTCCTCAAAAGTAAAAAATTAAAAGGGTTGTAATTTAATTAGTGGTGATGATTGTAAGAGTATAAATTTTAAAAGATATTTAAATTAAAAATAATTATCATTTATTTTACCATATTAAGTTAAAGAGGGTTGATTATTTGAATAGAAATATTTGACCCTCTTATTCATATAATGGTTGATTGATTGTATGATGATTCTATTGGTTTGTTCACTTTCTTATTCTATTAACTTTATAGTCTTAAAAAATTCATTCAAATAATTTTGAATACATATTTTAATACCTAGAGTCAAATATACCTTTTAAATGAATCTCAAAATTCTACGACTCTAAAATGTTAATTCATTCGAAAAAATAACCCCATATTAATTGATAAGCTTGGTTTATAACAACATATTAATTCAATGGACTATTATCTTTATTTTAATAAGGGTGATGTCACATTAGAAGTGGACATTTTAAGTATTTTGGAAGAAAAAGATATTTTAATGTCCATGAGGCTACCAAAGACAGCCTATGGGACAACAAAGCTTACTAAAGATCTTTCTGACATTCAGATCTCCTGTTGGTGAGTTTGATAATTAGCTCCCTTGTTTTTTCAACCATATTCTCGCTGAAAATATTTTGAAAGGATGCAGTAGCCACCGTGCTAGCAAACTGGGCCCTAATGTCATTATAAGCATTACATTCCAACATGAAATGTTTCTCTGACTCCACTGCACTCAAACGTGCAAAAGACACAAATTCTCTCTTCCCATGTCTCTTTAGGTCTTTTCTATCTTCTTGTTTCACACCGAAGACAATGTGAATTAGTTCTCAATTGAGCTATGAAGATCTTTGCTTTCCACGAGATATTAGCCCCTATAAAAGCCTTTTGTTGATGATCACATGTAGAGTTAAATTCCTCCAAATAATACCTCTTCTTTCTCCCTAACGACTTTCCCCACATAACTTGGTGGAATTTATCTATAACAAAAGTTTTTATCTCTTGGCTATTATTAGGAATTGCTTCCATGACTAAAATTCTCATTTATTTAAAAACTTAATCCTAATACATTAATAGACTCTTGATTTATTTAAAAATTAATTCAATATTAATTAATAGTTGATTTGCAGCAATATATAAACCCAATATATCATAATTCTTATGTCAATCAAAATAATGCCTCAATAATAATGGTTTATTTTTCTCAAATTCTCTATTAATAATGTAAAATATAAAGACTTACTTAAACCAACTTATATTGAAAAGTGAAAAATAAATGTTTCTCTATACTCTGATTTACATGTTAATAAAAGTTATAATTTTTATATCAACATAAAAACGACATCATACTAATATAATAAATTAATTATTGAATTAAAAAAGTGTTCAAATACTCTAAATAAGTTCATAATTTATTGCTTGTAAAATGAGTGTTCTCCGAGTCGATTATTCTCCAGCTTTTCTCTTTCCGTGATTCATTGAATCAAAATTAAAAAAGAAAGCAGTTTTCAATGAAAAATTGACCGCAAATTTTGTGGAAGTTGTGGGCCGCCTCTCAGACAAACCGCGTATTGAAAGCTGGCAATTGTGCAGAAGAATAAAGCACATTTCTTGGAAGAGATGTTTATTAATTTCTTAAGGAACACTAAAACGTTTCAGTATAGAAAAGGAAAGGAATATATCAACATCTAACCCAACACCTAGCTAATTTCAACGTAGCCACTATGTTATTGGAAAACCATGATACTGATAAATATATATTATGTATCCCTCCACCTTCTAATGCTTTGTCTCTTATGTATGTCTTTTGGACGTTGTAGGGGGCTAAAAACAACCAAGATTGAAATTCAAGGTTAAAGTAGGGGATAATCTTAGGCCATTTCGTCACCACTTCATTGTTGGTGGCCCATTTTAGACAAAATGTATCATTCTTTATTTTTAATGTGACATCCTTCTTACCCATTTTATGGGGAGACTTTTGCTCTTTCGTACAAGTTACAAGGACATTCATAGAAAATGAAAGCATGATTGCTTCCCGCAATCTTAAAGCAATTTCCACTTATGCATGAAGGAATATACAGACAAGAAAGTCCCCTTTCAGTTGGTCTCTAGAAGGGGAAGAGATTCATGTGATGGTTTGATTATTCATTGTTGTCGTCAAGGTCTCTAAGTGGATGACAATGCATGATAATGTTAGGAATCACACATCAAAGGTGTAATAGAGGTGTTGATAGGGATAGCGAGGTGTGCATTACAAAAGTTAGAATGAAAAGGAACGGTAAATAAATTGGGAGTGTGTTATTTAAACAATAAATTCCCCCTCTATAGAAAATAGGCAAATGGTAAATTATTCCAGTTTCCATAGATAAAAACCTGCCAACATGTGTTTGAAGTCTCTCTTCTATCTAACAAACCACAAATAGTGACTACAAATGGATCCTTCACAAGCATAATTTGACATAAGTGTTGACTGATATTTTTACTACTTTTTGGTAAGGAACCATGTGTAATGGACATCAAATGTTTTTTTTTTTTTTTTTTTTTTTTTTTTTGGGTGGTGGGGGAATGGCGGTGTATTTACTATTAAGATGTTTAAATAATTGGAGTGATTGCAAACTTAGGAAGCGTGTTTTAATTATGGGGTGATTATGGGTCTTCGCACACTTTGTTGGAATCAAACCCTAGCATTTGGGGTTTGATCTTTCCATATACATTGCTAAATATTTTTCTCCTTAATTAACAAGTGATTGCACATGAGTCACAAAGTACATCATAAGGGATGTCAATGTTTAATTTGCTATTTATTTTTTTCGATATGTTATTTGATTTGAATATGTTTGTGATATTTTTTCAAACAAATCATGTGCATTACGTATAGCGGACCAAAAACGTGTCTTAATAACATGCACTCCTAAATCATCTATTCTACAAGGGTATCGAGGCAATGATTAGGAACACATATGAACCAACATATATCGTGTAGACTTAAAGGGGCTACAGTGAATGATATGGTTGCATATCTAGAGGGAAGTAATCCCTACACTAGGTCGGTGTAGGGTTTCTAAGGTTGGAAGTCAATGTAGAGGAGAGAACCCTACTAAGATATCGATAGTTGGGTCAGGAGAGGTATGAATTAACAATAAATTAAAAAAGTATGCATAATAAAACTGAAATGAAAGTAATGATATCTAAGGAACTGATAATGAATAAGAGTACTATGTGAACTAGCATCCAAACCTGTGTAATACTAAGCTAACATATCACAATGCTTCATATTAGACTCGAATCTAAACTTACATGGACTACTCAAATGCATGACATAACTTCACCTTGACATATCAAAACAAGACCTCATGGACTCCAACTATGGCAGTATAAGCTTAAAGACATGATTGTACTTATTTATGGACTTTTTACACACACTTCATTACATGAACAACCAATAGAGACTACCAACATATCTTGTCATTTTGATGACATACCTTGATAGACCACCTATAGAATCATACTTCAAATAGTCAGTTTTCTCTCTTCTCAATGCTTCATATGGATCAATATACCTCTAACAATCCTAGTAGAGGTATATGTCATCATGAAGGATCTAGAAGAATGACCTAAAAAGGTCCCATGCATTCTTAGATACATGTACCTTACTTCCATTCACTTGTTTTTATCTCGATCTCTGAGACATGCCTTGATTCACATCAACATATGCTCTTAGTGAGACCCCATTATTTTGTGTAGGTTCCCATGACTTGTTTATCCTTTTAGCCTGTATATTAGACCCTTAAAATTTCATTCCTTTCCTTGCAGGTACATAATAGTCCCTAGCAATATGTCGAAACTTGTTGCAATTGAAACACACTACTCTACTCCTTCCCTTGTAGCCTTCATTACTCCAACTTTGACTTGATGGTTCATCCAAACAATACTTGACAACATGACCTCTCTCATGACAATTGTAGAAAACTACATTATTTTCTTTCTCACTCCTATTATCCCTCCAAGGATGATCATCACTAGCGAACCTCCTACACTCCTTAGATCTATATCCAAAACTATTACATGTGAAACAATAGCCATTAAATGATCTTTCATACCTTAAAGCATTGGGCTACCTAACTGATTTTGTCTTTACATTGTCTTTGGTGAAGTTCTCTTTCTTTCCTTGAAGATTGATTCTTCAACCTCTTTGCTTGATACCCTATCTTCTTACATCACTTATTTTCCCTTGGAGTCATCATTGAATCCCAAACCTGCTCTATCACCTGTAAATCTCTATTTTCCAAGAAGATCATCAAGATCCTTGGTGATTTTCTCAAACTTATGAAAGGACTTATCCTTCTTACTATCCTCTAACAACTCTTTCCTTATAAACTCTATATCCTCTTAAAATTTAGTGCACATACTCTCTTTGTCTTGCAAATTTGTGACTAGAAACTTTACCTTTTCTTCTAAAGCATACTCGTTTTCTCATTTATCTTGTTTATTTATGACCAATGTTTCTCTTCTAGATCATGGATCTTATCTTCATATCCTTTGACTTGAGATCTCATCTTCTTGTTCTTCTTTTCAGCATACCTTAACTATGTTTGGATAGAATCTAGTTCATCTTCAACATCATCTTCAGAATGTATGGAGTCACCAAAAATGATAGGACCATTGTTCTTAGAATGAGCAACATCTTTTGTCATTAATAACACCTCATCACTTACATCCCCATGCTCTCGATTCAAATCCAAAACTAAAAACACCACTATCACGACTACTTGCTTTAGATGAGTAAGCATCTTCCTTTGTATAAGAACTCTTCTTCTTGTTGTCGACTTATTAAATATATTCTTTCCTTTACCATACTTGTGATACTTCTTGTCAAGATCTCCATCATGCCCAAGTTCATCATTATATTCCTTCTTGTTATTATGAGGATAATTGATAGCAAAATGACAAATGATTTTACCACAACTGAAACATTTATAAGGAAGCTTACCTTAGTATTTTATAGATACAACCTTCAATCTTCTAAAAACATCATCAAACTCAAAATCATCCATCTCATGAGTAGCAACATCATCCTTAGTCTTCTTTTTCTTTTTCTTCTTTTCAACCTTGAAAGTTATCTCCTTCTTGATAGGTTTATCATTATGAATTCTCATCTCATATGTAGTTAGGGTTCTGTTGGAGCTCAAATGTACACTCATTCCTAAATCATAGACAATTCAGGATTTGAGACAACATGGTATTGTCTCCAAGTGTGGGACCTAGGAACCGAGACAAAACTCGGAAAAGGTCGACTTCTCTCTACTTACCCTCGATGTTAAACTACTTCTAAGAATTGAAATGTAACTATCTAGCTCTACTCTAACTTTCCAAGGGACCAGGGTGAGAAGGAGATGCATAAAACATAAACCTAAACTAAAAGAGGCAATAACACCAAAAGAAAGGGGATGAATACTTAAGAAAGAGAGAAAATGGAAGAAAACGATAATGAAGAGGGCCAAAATGAAATCCACAAATCAAAATCACATCTAGAGTTCCACCTTCATGATGCACAATAGACATAGTCCTCTCAAACAACACACTTTCGAATGAATGAGAGGAAATACAAGGTAATAAAATGATAGCTAAGGCAGAAGCACGCCATAAAACCAAATATTTTATTGTTGAAAGATCATGCACAGATCATCACGATACAGGACGAAGATGTAAAACATTTACAAAGACATAGCCAAAGACATGCGAATCTTGGAAAACTTACACCACATGAAATTATGCCCTCGTATTCCCAAAATATCAGACGTTAAAACTAGGCATCACTTTACAATATATAGAAAAATGAAAGGAGGAGAGAAGAAAGAGAGGGAAATTTTGAATTCTCTTTCCACTAGCCGACCAACTTCATTTAATTTCTCTGCATGCTTTGAAAAAGGGGTTGAACACCTCTACAAATATAATTCCACATGTCACGCCCTGTAGGAGAAGGAATGAGCACCCATAATGCATTAAATGTGGGTGGTTGAGCCAACTACCATTGCACCTATGCGTGTGTTGAAGACGTTTTCTCAAGGTTGCATCCACTAACTACCTTTTAAATTTGAAATTCAGACTCCTATGCATAGATGAGGCCAACACCTTTCCATTGATATGAAATTCGTAAGGATTGGGCCAAGAATTTGAGAATTATGATGATCTTTCCTTGCACACGGGAATTTTGGTTATCCGCGGCTTTTCAAATTTTATCTTCACACATATTTTGACTTCTACGGAACTCTCTCACTCATTCTCGCGACTATGTATAATCCCATGCGGCACTTTTTTTATGGTGTGGCTTATTCCTTTTCGTTCACGGCGTCAACATGTACTCCTTGTTTCATGGCTTCCAAAACCATTTTCTTTATTCTCGTGGCATATCCAATGTAGCTGGATTTCCATAACCTTCCACAGAGACATCTTTAGATATCCATGACTCTTCCCAGACTTCCGCGACATGCTTAACTTCTTCACGGCTTGACCAATTCTATCCTCGAACATCCGCCAAGTCCATACTTGTGTAAGTTTCTCTATTTTTACAAGGGGTGAAAAAATAGACAACATTTTTGGTGACTCATAGGGGCCATCTTCCTACTAGATGAGATGATCAGTAGCCTTGGCATATCCATTGGGCATGGATTCAGCCTAAAAACTTGAAAATTGATTTAGTTGCTCTACATTTGATTTTTTGAGATGACTACTGACCAAACCCTTGTACTTTGAAATTTCTCCCTTCCACGGTCTTCTTGAATGTTGAAGACTATGTTAGAACCATCCTAAACAACAACAATGTGCAAAGTACTTAGGGAAAGAAACCTACACTACCATAAAAGCAATGTATTGAAAGTACTTGGAGGAATTGAAATTCTAATCTATTATATACAAGATACAAAGATGAATCCTAATGATGAAGTTTGACATGAATCCCATTTATTGGGATTTGAAGCATGTTTCTATCAATATCAGATAACTCAAATGATTTAGCCTCCTTGCAAGTGGTGATGAGATATGGTCCACTCCAAATATCATCAAATTTGGAGTGTCTCCCTGGTTTAGCTCGATTTGTGTCCCACTTTAAAAAAAGACCCCAACCTTCGAGGTCTTATCTCTATCCTTCATGTCAAACCATTGTTTGGTTGATGCTTGGTGTTGTTCCATCCTGACCATGGTGGAATTCTTGTTTTCCTCTAGCTATACCAATTCCACCATTCTAATTTCCCTTTGATCTATGTCTTCAAACTCAAGGTGTTGAGCCAAATCCAATGAAGACAGATCAAGTGACAATGGAAATCTTTCTTCCTTACTATACACCAATTTGTAGGGAGAAGTGGTAATTGATTGCTTTGTTGTTATCTTATCCACCCAAAGATAATTCATTACCTTTGTGTGTCATTGTCTTTCATTAATGTCCATTGTCTTCTTCATGATTATGATCAAGTTCTTATTAGTGGACTCTACCAATCCATTACCTTGGTGGTAATAATTGGAAGAAGTTTTCAAATAAATCCCAAGTCCCAAAGCCCAATTAGAAATCTTGGATCCCAGAAAATATTTAGCATTATCAGAAATGATCATCGAGGGACACCAAACCTTGTAATAATTTCTTCAAGAAATTCTAGGATGACTGATTCAGTGGCTTCCTTTAATGAAGTGGCTTCAGTCAACCTAGTGAAATAATTTTGGCTGTAAGGACCCATTTATGACCCACACTAGATGGTAGATTTATCATACCAATGAAGTCGAGACCCCATTGTGCAAATGGTTAATCTTATTGAATTGGATGAAGTTGTAAGGATGTCAATATTTTCTTTCCAGTGAAGAACGCACATTCTTTGCATTTCCTAATCCACATGTGGGCATCTGTGAACAATGTAGGCTAGAAATAGCATGATTTTATAATCTTCATGGTTGTAGCTTTAGAAGAGAAATGTTTTCCTGAGAATATATCATGGAATTTAGTTAGAACCCTGTCACATTGCTCACCTTCAATGCACCTAAGAAGCACTCCATCAATATTTCTTTTGAATAAAACGTCGTTGATCAATACAAAAGGGATAGATTATGATCCCAAATCTCTCCTTTTTCTTTATTCAAACCAAAAGGATATGCACCAGAAGATAAAAACTTAGTCATATCAGCAATCCAACTACACTCGCTAAACACATTTATTTCATTCTTCTACCACTCAACATCACGTGGAAATTCATTTTTCGAAGGCACTTCATTCATGAGGGTAGTCTCTTGAGGTTCTGTAGCATCCGGAGCCATCTACTCACAAAGTTCTCTTCCTCTAACCAATTTTGTGGCCTTAATGGTCACATCATATTCCATTATCTTAGTCACCCATCCATCTCGTTTCTCACTGATTTCTGCTCTCATGATGAAGTCTCGACCTTTGGGATGTGACACTAAAACCTTTACGCGGATAGCAAAGCAATCATACTTTTGAACTTTTTCAAATCCCTCATGATATCAAACACTTGTTTTTCAATGTAGTTGTACTTGAGCTCATAATTATTCATTGTTTGACTAAAAATTCTATAGGCTACTCTATTTCTTGATCATTCAACTATGTCAAAACGTGGCTATGCTAGAATCTACCCCATGAGCATAGAGGATGAACTCTTTCGTAATCTGGATTAATCAACATTGGGGTTTGAGTAATCTATAGTTTTATCTTTTCAAATTTTTCATTCCCTTTCCCGATCCATTTGAATACTACATCCCTCTTGCGCATGATATTAATTGGCATTACCAAACCCGCAGTTAGGGATGAAGCGTCTAACAAAGTTGATCTTTCCAAGGAAAGACTATAGGGCCTTCTTGTGATCTGGTAGGGAGAGAGTCGTGATAGTTTAAATTCTTTATGGATTAATGGTGATGCCTTCTTTCGAGACAATATGCCCTAAAATCTTGCCTCTAGGGACTGCAAAGTTACATTTTTAGGATTGAGTAATCGGTGTCGGTCCAGCAACCACCATCGGTTCCCTAATTTGACTGTTATCGGTTTAATGACCGTTGTCAGTTTCCTACTTTTTTGGCCATTTTCAACCAAAGTAGCATTCACCACATTATTGTTCTTTATGGTATTTTACTCAATTTTACATTATATCTATGTGTCTCTGAAATCACCTTCAAGATCCGATTTGCTTCATTTTCATCATTTGTTGACAAATTCGTAAGTCCTTTTATTTTCCATAAGTGATCGTATCGGTCCACTGATCGGCATCGGTTAACCTCTGCTACCAAAGCACTGGTTATGCAACCGCCGTCAGTTTTTGTGTTTTAATTTTTCAATTAAAACAATGATCAATTGTCACCTTCTGGAACCATTTTCTTTCATATTCTTGTGTCAATTACAAAGCTCAAATTACTAGGTCTACTATTATTCACATGGTTTTGACTCGTAGCCAAGCCAACGCCCTCGTGTTCCATACTAGCCTTCAGCCACTCCCACCTATCCCATCGGCTGCCATTCTACCATCTATGGATCCATGTCACCTATTACCATCAGTATCGGTGATAAGGAGTTCGCAAGACTCCTTGATCAAAACCCCGTTGCTTTACAATATTATTTAGCCCATTCATCCACTCAAGATTCATCAGTAGCTTGTATATGACATGCCGTGTCCATTCCTCCTACCCTCACACCCACTTTTGCATCAACTACTACTAGCTCGGCCTTACCCTCTTTCACCTTACCACTTGTGTTGTCCCAACTTTACCCTACATCATCGATATTTTATGCACCTATGACATCTATCACACCTTTGACGCCGTTACTCATGTGATGTCAACCATTCCTTTATCAACTACCTTGAGTGTAGGTCTATCTTCACCCACCATCTCTCATATACCTATTGCATCTCATCCACCCATGGTGTCGGAAGCCCATACTCCCTGCCAAAACATTGTCCTTTCCATCCCACAATATCTTCCTCCAATTTCTATGAGATTTGTTACATCCACTCCACCTACCTACACTTATCACCAACAACCCCTATTTCATCTATCGCTTATTCAGGATACTTGCCACCTACATCTATTCCTCCCTCACAATTTTCGTACTCGGCACCACCACATACTAGGATGTTGCCCATGTCATACCTTCATCATCTACCCCCTTATATTGTAAGGGGTACCCAATCATCACAACCTACTAACAATCTTATCAAAATGATAATGGACAAGATGTAGACATTGGAAGCATCGGTCTCGCTCATGTAACTCTCTGACATATGACAAGATTTACAATGAGCCCATTCACCCGTCCATTCCTATTTTTCCATAACCTATGCATTAGGAAATTCCTAAATTCAATTGATTTAATAGCAAAGAAGACCCGTAAAAACACTTGTGGTCTTTTAAACATGGGTGTTATCTGATCACTCATGATGACACTTTACTCTTGTGAACATTCCCAATGTCCTTGACAGGACTTGCTTTAGATTGGTATAGTGTTCTACCTAGGCACTCCATTTTCTCATTCAACCAAATAGCTCAAGCTTTCCTAGACCACTTTTCTATCAACATTATCAAGAAATTCACCATGACCGACTTGTACTCAACACACCAATACAAAGACAAATCTATCACATATTTTTTTTCACTCATTGGCGAAGCTTCTAATCAATCGGCTCAAGTTTCAATTGCCTCAAACCAAGTTAATAGAGTTGTTCACTGGGCTTGTGCTAGGCACATCTCACCAACTCTCCAAGTTCAAACCTTCTACACGTTTTACGATGCATTATCCATGGACCAAAAACTTGAAATTTTTGTCATTTAAGAGAAGAAGATACAATTACATAATAAGAACGTTGTGTTTAAATAAAATGAACCTCTTCTTCTTCCAAACCGTAAAATAATTTTCCAACACAAAAGGATCTACCCATGCGGTAGTTTTGAAAGTTGTCCCATCTTATCCATCCAACAAATCAAATCCTTCTTCCAATATTTCTCTTGTTCAAGATTTCCAGTTCAAGCGGGAGCAACGAAAATACACTCCCATAGGAGAACCCTACTCTTCGGTTTTAGAAAAACTTCTAAAAGATGGAGCAATCACTCTTCCACCCGTCAAACCACATACTGGTTTTGACTCCTCTTGTCCTATGCCTGCATGGTACAAATAAAATGATTACTGCAACTATCATCGTGTTAAAGGTCATAGTGACAGTAATTATATAACTTTCAAAAATATTGTCCAAGAAATGTTAGATAAGTGGAGATATCGTCTTGGATAACCCTAATGCACTAGATAATCAAAACCTTCACATCTTCAAAAATCCATTCCCAAATCACACCTCATCATCTAACCAAACTAGAAAAACTTTGACCAATGAAAGTAACATTCATGAGGCTCATGTTGTTTTCGACATCATACCAGCTCTTCCTCAATTTCCTCATACTCCATCATATTGGGAAATTCTTTCACGAGATCCTTTATCCAAAAAATGATTTGTTTCATCCATTCCTTTATCCCAAGGAGTCTCCCTTATCTCCCCCTTCACCCACGGAGAATTTCATCATATCTTCGGATGCATTTTCCCCACGCACCTCTCAACCCGACAAACAACCCGCGCATATTTACTCTCCTACCCATGGGAGATTCATGTTTACCTTCCTCTTCGCCAAAATATGAACCTAACTCATCCTACTTATCATCTCCCCTACCCATAGGGGATCCATTAGAAATTCCCCTTCCTATTGGTGACAATTCTCTATCCCCTTTCAAGGGTCTGTTGATTTTCTTTCGGCTCTTTTACCTGACAGAGTGTCTAAAGCCAACCATTTCCTTTTATCATAGACATTATTCACAGGGATTACTACCAAATCAACATCATCCCCCACAACAACAGGTTTCATTTTCACATTTGGCTAACCACTTGGATTATGTCGACAATTCCATGCTTTGGGGACGCCTTTGGCTACCTTTCTCAACTCAGATGCAAATGTTGTTTGTTGATACTTCCACGATCTATCCAAAGGTGTTTCAGACAACCAAACCAACCATGCCCATGCCATTTGTAGCAACCTCTTCTTCATCACCCTCACCCACACCTAAACCTTTACCATCAAATGAAATTTTTCCAATGCCTAAATCCTTACCTACATCTATATCTTCCTCCACATCCAAACCCATTGCCACATTGGGAGTCATGCCAACATCAAGCCTAGTCCATCCCCCTGTCAAACTAGATTTAGCCACGTCCTCACAAGCCAAAGACAAAGACTATTCCCCACCTAAGAGGAAGACCCAACCTCTTTGGTCGCATACACCAATTTTTCCCACTACCCCTCTTTCATTTTCACCCCTTCCATCTATCTAATACACCACCCATCAACCTTGGCCAAGTAGCCTCCTACCCAAGGTAAACTAAAAGCACAACAGCCCACCTCCTCATCATGATCCTTTGTTACACCCAAATTACCTACACATCTTACGCCTTCGCCATCACCTGCATCATTTCTACCTCCTATACCTACACCACTTCTAGTATCCTCATCATTACCTATGTCATTCCCTTCTCTTCAACCAAGTACCTTCCACATTGCCTCTTCCCACAACCTTCACCGCACCTCCATTATCACCTTAGCTAACTTGTCCCCTTCACCATCTACCTTCCCTTCTACATCACACACTTCTTCTTCACCTTTACCCAAGAAGGTGCAACCAAAGTCTAAAAACCCACTACCCTCTAAAGAGGTAGTTAAACCTACACCACCTTCAACCACTAGTTCACTCTGCTACATATTTACCCAAGAAGGTGCAATCCAAACCTAAAACCGTATTACCTACCAAACAGGTGGTCAAACTGACTCAACCTTATATTCCACCTCCCGTGGTGCCTCTCCCACCAAAATCACCCACACTTCCATTTAGACCCACACTTACTTCACATTGTGATCCATTGGCAGGGTCTTACGCCAACATCTTAGCTAACCTTTTGGAAACCTTTGTCATCACATTTCCACCACTTAGACCTTATGATCCACTCAAACCTAAACCAGAAGGGTTTGACGATAAAAAATTTCACTTACCATTGTGTGTCAGGGCATGATGTGGAAAAATATAAGGCTATTAAGACTATTCTTCTCCAACTATGTCCTCTCAAAGAAAAATTTAACGATGATGATCTTTTAGATGAGGACCCTATTTCACCTTCACCTATCACCACACATCCTCATCCCTTACCTATTCAAAGTGACCTTCATCTCCCCTCCACAACCCTTTTATCCTCCTCCAACATTTGAGATCAATATGGTCTACATAAGAGAGCTAGCCAAACCTCCGCCAAAATTCCAATGCGCTGCATTTTTTTCACAAAACCAATATATTCCCTCACCATATTTTTTCCCATCTTATCGCTACACCTATCATGACTCACTTTCTCCTTTACCACATATTAATATGGTTAACATTGCCACTCAAGCCCAGAAGGAAAAAGGAAAGGAGAAAACAACCAACTCATCTACCACTCTTTTACCCAATATTCCATCTACACCTACACCAAAAATCACCATCCGTGGACCCACATACCCTATTTCTAATGGGGTTTCCCATTATACAATGCTTAAACAATTACACCAATCTCCTCTTAAAATGTCTTTGTATGACCTTTTCCAAATATCGAGTCTCATCAATAGGCCCTCATTGAGGTTTTGTAATCTATTGAGGTTTTACCTAATGACCCTACTCTTGTGGCATCCATTATCACTCCTCACCATGTGGCCTCTCTCACCACTTCATCCCCTTCCTTTGCACCCACTACCACTCATCAAGTAGTTTCTCTAATGATGAGATTGTACCTCTCCAATCAAATGAACTGACCCTGCCCTATTTATTTCTATCTACATTGATAATATACGTGTTCAATGCATTATGATCGATGGAGGTTACAGATATAACATCATTTCTTCCCATGTATACAACCAAATGTGTATCCCTACTAATTGCATGCATAATAACCCAGTTATGTTGCGTTCATTCAACGATGCTATGACTTCCACCCTTGGCACCATCATTCTCCACATTCGTGTGGGGCCCCATACCATTCTTGAATTATTCTATGTTTTAGAGGGGGAATTCCAGTAAAACATTTTGTTTGGACGACCTTGGATCTGCACCATAGGTTGTGTTCCTTCAACCTTACACCGTTGTTTAAAATTTGAACATGAAGAACACAACTATACCATTCTAGCCGACCCTTCACCATTCAAGACTTGTAACATGTTGTATCGACCAATGATGTCCTTATACCAATTAAAGCATCTACCACCGCTACCACTTCTTCTTCAGCCATTGCCTCATCCACCAATGTTGCCACTACATCTTCCATAACTAACTCCTCTATTCCCACTACTGCCATAGCTTCTATAGCTGACCCATCACCAACCCATCTACTTCTCAAACAACTAATGCTTCTTCTTCCCAATTGTCTAGTAATTCATCCATTCTCGCTACCCACATATCAACTATTGATCCCTTAGAAGGTGTTTTTCAATGCCTCACTCTGGGGAGTACCGCCTTTATAACATTGACACATTCCTTACTCCTCAAGAGTATGGTAACCTTCACCAACATCCCCCGTTATGATCACCACATAGAAAGGTTTTTCCTTATGGTCCTCCCCACCTTTCACCAACTTAACATATGGGGACTTGATACTTCTACCTACTCACTCGAGCCACCTTCCCAAACTCGACCATTTTCATCTAACCTTCAATCTCTCACCAACCGCCACTTCATCCACACCTTCCTCCACTACTTTTCTTGGAAAGGCTTTGGCTTTGGTTTCTATGAACAAGGCCACCATACTGTCATTCCTTGTACCACTCGTAAGCATAAAGACCACAGTGGTATTGGATTTTCCGAACCATCTTCCAAGAAATCCTAAGTCGAACTCATTGAGGATGATAAAATTCCCACCCCATTCCCCATTCACCACCTTCACCTACAGAGTCTATGGATCCAAAATCCATTCCTCCTAACTTCTTTTTTTTTGTGAACACCATTTCCCTGGGACCTCTAACTTATCAATGAGATGGTGAGGCTCCCTCTTCTCTTCCCTTCCTATATCCTGACATGATCGATGATGATACACCTTCTATTAACGTCATTCAATGTCAGGATGATGATTTTATTCTCACCTACCTTGGTGCGGAATATTCTTATATTCACCGGTCATTACCTTCTAAGACACAAACCATGTTGAATGAATTGACCATCAAAATCAATATTCACACTTAGGATGACCCACACATTCTTAAAATAGGCCAATCTTTAGATGTTACTTGAATAGAACCTTTTACTTTTTCCTTCGGGATCATAGCAATGCTTTTTCTTGTCCTATGTTGATATGCATGGTATTGACCCAAACATTGTGGTCCACAATATCGTAACTATTCTTGAGGCCAAACCCGTGAAACAAAAGCTGCAAAAATGCATCCTCGCATTGCCCTTCTTGTCAAAGAATAACTCCAAGTGCCTTCTTTGGTTTCCTTCATCCTACCCATTGATTATCCCCAATGGATCTCTAACATTTTCATGTCACAAAAGTGATAGGGGGACTCTGCATTTACATGGATTTCCATGACCCTAAATTAGCTTTTCCCAAAGACGAATTTCCTTTACCTAGTATTGACCAACTAGTTGATCTCACTACCGACCATGAGATGTTATCACTCATGGACGATTTCTCAGGTTATAAACAAATATTACTTCCCTAGAAGATCAACACAAAATTTCTTTCATCACTCCTTGGGGATCTTTTTCTATCGTGTCATGCCCTTTGGCCTTAAAAATGATGGTGGTACATATCGTGGGCTATGAATTATATCTTTCATGACATTATGCATATCGCATATTAGAATATTACATTGACGGTCTTCTTTCCAAATCCAAACATCGGGCCAAACAGTCCCTTCTTTGACATCTCATCAAATATATTGTGTTTCGCCTTCAACCTTAAGTGTGTCATCTTCGACAAGCTCCTTGGTTTTATTTCTTTGCGTGGCATTGAAGTTGATCCCACTATAATCAAGGCTATTCTCAAATTCCTTCACCTACTAATAGTTTTCAACTTCATAATTTTCAAGGAAAGTTGCAATCTATTTGTTGCTTTATTTCAGCCTTTCCAACCACTTCTAATCCATTTCATCATCTCCTCAAAAAGGATGTCTCCTTCAAATGGGATGATGAATGCCAAAATCCTTTGACGCCTTAAAACAATACCTCCTCTAACCACCTATACTCATTCTCTGTAAGGATGATCAACCATTTTACCTTTATATTTCAGTTATTGATTATTCCTTGGGTGTCATGTTCACTCATCATGACGAGAAACACAAGGAACAAGTGGTTTATTATATAATTCATACACTTTTAGAATACAAAACTAGATATACTCACAAAAAACTCTACTTAGCCTTAGTTTTTTTCACCACTAAACTTCACCATTAACTACTCAACCAAAAACCTTTGTTGTCACCAATACTAACCCCTTACATACATATACGCTAATCCCTACCAACATCAATGTGTTTCACATTGGCTCATGCTTCTTATAGACCTAGATCTCGAATTCATCCATCAAAAATATGTCAAAGGACAAACAATTGCTGACCAACTCGTAGACGCACTCTCTCTGGAAATCAATCCTCTAACTTTGACTTTGATTTCTTTGATGAATCCATTACCAGATGACATTATTCTTAGATGGTTCCAAATGTCAACGTGGGGTGGTGTGGAGTTATCCTCATTCCTCTTGATGGTGATCATATGTCATTATCTTTCAAATTATATTTTGATTGTACTAACAATATCACCGAATATGAAGCACTCGTGTTAGGTCTTCAAGCCACCATATCCTTAGATGTTAAATCAATTAATATATTTGGTGACTCTCAACTAGTTGTGAACCAAGTTAATGGTATATACCAATGTCTTATGAGATAATTCAAAAGTATAAACATCATGTTGACATACTTTTGACTACCTTTGACCATTATGAACTTCATACCACCCCACGTTCCACTAATAAATTTACAGATACCATGGCCGCCTCTTGGCTTCTCAAATCCTCACTTCGCCTCCGACTCAAAAATATTTGTCACCATACAAAGGTTGCAATCACCTTCTTATCTGATTTGAGATGTTAACCTTGTAGGAAACATTGAAATTAACCCACGTGACCTTTGGTATAAGTAGTTTGTTGACTACCTTTCCCTTTCCATTCTCGCCTCCAAATCTTACTTCAATGGACAATGAGCCTTTCTCAAAAGTGTCTCTCGCTATGTCATCATGGGTGGTATTCTTTATAAATGTGGTTTTGACACTATCCTCTTATGATGTCTTACGAGTTCTAAAATTCCCTACACCATCAAGGAAGTTCACGAAAAAAATTTGGGGGTCACTTCAATGGTTTAGTTATCGCTAAATGCATTCTTTTCCTGGGCTATTACTCGCCAACCCTAAATAATGATTTTTGTGACTAGATCAAGTTGTGTGAATTTTCAGCAACATGTTAATCTTCATCACACCCCTAGTCACGCCTTATAGGTTACACAAGACCTTTGGCCTTTCTCTCAATGGGGTTTGGATCTTTTGGAGAGATCAACCCTCATTCTTCCCAACATCATCAATGGATTATTACCGCTACCAAATATTACACTAAATGGGTGGAAGTTGTACCTCTTATTTCTACAAAAGTCAAGAAAATATGTGAATTCATCAACCATCACATCATTTGTCTCTTTAGTGTTCCTCACCGCCTCATCACTGATAATGGAAAACAATTCAAAAACAAAACCCTACGGAAACTTTGTGATGCCTTGGCATTCAACTCATTTTTCTTCACCTTACTATCCTCAAAAAAATGGCCAAGTGGAATCAACCAAAAACCTTAAACAAAATTCTTATAAAAGTGGTTGACGATACTTTGGAAAGGATTGGCACATGCACATTCTTTTTTTCCTTATAGGCTTATCACACTAGTATTTGTACCTCACCTATTGTCATGCCTTTCTCTTTGTCTATGGTACAAATTTTGTTCTACCTCTCAAATTCTAAATTCCATATCTCTTGTATCTCACTCAAATATATGCTCAACGATGATGATTTTCACCACGACCGTTAGGCATAACTCGATTTATTAGATGAATTTCGTCTCAATTCTCTCGATCATCTCCAAATCTAAGAAAAAATGTATCAAATATGCCTACGATAAACGTGTCAAAGAACGAACCTTCCAAGTTGGTGACATCAAATGAAGGAAAATCAACATGTAACAAAAGCGAGAGAAAAGTAAATGGGAAAATTTTCTCCTAATTTGCTTGGACCTTATATCGTTACTCATACCTATGGATCGGGGCTTATCATTTGTCTTCACTTGAAGGTAAACTTGAACTTGAGCCCCTCAATGCCTTGCATATTCAACCATTCTATTGTTGAATCAAGTCCTAGATCATCTTATGTCTATTAAACACTTGTCCCTTGAGCAATATTCACCAACCATTTACCTATTTTAAGGATCGACGAATAAACAAGAATCATGTGATTATTCGTTACCTTTCATCCTTATCTTCAATATGAGCACCATGACTCTACTCATGGCTTGATTCTCATGGATACTTTTCATCCTTTTCAAGATGTAATCCCATGGTCATTCATCACTTAAAACCTCTCTTTCATAGCTAACCCATGTGTGTTATGGTTTTGTCTTCATAAAAGAAACCTAAAGTTCTCTATAGCCTTTTCCATGATCTAAAAGTCAAAAACAATTCCAAAGTAATATACGGGATTTTCAAATTCAAACTCCTTGAGTCAAAATTCTAGAAAAAGATGAGTCCCTCAACAAGGACAACTATCTTTCTATCTTGATGCTATAAATAGATTTCTCCTCGAAGGACAGCATTTTATACAAAGTTAGCCATATTGTACATAGTCTACCAAAAAATAAGATTATTCTCTGCAAATATAAAACAAAAATATTCCGAGGCTTCCCGCATCGATCAACTTCACGAAGACCTCAAGGAGATATTGTATTCATCCCACCTAGACTTCTTGTATCGATCAGTCTATAAAAAAATAAAAGGATAACTTTTTCGTCATGGACTTGCTTATTTTTTATTTTAGGTATCTCATAGAAGAGGCATGTTGTCTCACACCAAGTTACGCTAAAACACCCTATTTCACCTCACAGTATTTCCTTTCTAATCTTCTACCTCCTCACAAGAGGTTATGTAAATATGACATTTCATGATCATGTGACCTTCTTCACCCTTAGGATAGTCAATCATGCAACGTTTTTAGGTTTTTATGTTCATATTCTAATCTTTGGTATGATAGACTCGTAATGGTTCTTATCAATTAGGTGGATATTTTGTCTCCTCTTACCATTCACATTTTTTCTTACTTATTTGATTCTCCTACACAGACCTAGACCTTTGACACCTACATTTTAGGAATTCCTCTTTCACCAAAATCACCCATGCCTATTCGACCTAAACTCAACCATGCCTAAATGACCTAAACTCAACCATGCCTAAATGACCTAGACTCAATCATGCCTAAAACCTACCAACCCATTCCTCTACCTCATCATATTCTTCCCTAGCTTATGGGAGAACTACATTGGCCTGAGGCCCCTTTTCGTCAGGGCTATGTAGGCAACACTCCAAGAGCATGGGTCCCTTGGATGTTAGCTCAGCCACTCTTTCCCATAACAAAATTTCCCCCTTTTTATATTCACATTCTACCTTAGTTAGTTTCCATTTTACACAAAACTGGGAAATTAAACAATCATAAAAACATACATACCTACAATTTTATCACATCATCATGTCATACATCAATCATTTTACCTTTCCATGATAGCAAATATTTAGAAATTTACACCACAACATACATATACATCATAATTTATTTTCCATACTACCAATAACTTAGAAATTAAATTAAACACAAAAACATGACCAAATCATGCCTAAATCACCTAAACTCCACCATGCCTATACCTAACTCCATCATGCCTAAATGACCTTGACTCCATCATGCCTAAATCACCTAAAAATCCATCATGCCTACATGACCTCAACTCAATCATGCCTAATTAAACTAGTTTCCATAATACACAATAACAATGGAAATTACAAATGAGTACATCATCCATCCAATCAACATTATCAACTATATAATGGAATTTATGTGTATCAATACATATATACACAGATATAAATAAATATCAAAGTACCTCCAAAAACTCTCATGTACAATCTCGACATCTTCAAGAGACGCAGTTAGTATATATTTCAAAAATCAAAATAATGGCACATTATCCATACAGTGACCACTCTCCCCACTCCGATGCCCTCCTCTCCAGCCTCATCTATATCCTCCTCATGGACCTCTATCGAGCCCGATATCTGAGAGCTCATAACCTCACCATGGACTCGTCTCTAGGTTCGACAACCCCCTATGCTACTAGAACTGTGAGTTCTGTATCTCATCCGCTCACCGGCTGCCTATTTGGTTTGGTACTCAGCATATGAAGGCACATACATCCTTATGGTGGCTAGATGGTCTTGATAATAGCGATCATCATTCAAGGAATCCCTAAACCTTGCCATAGATATGGTCTGGGGTGGTGCCATCAACCTAACTACCCACCATGAACTCTTCCCGACCAAAAGTTTACCCTATCCTAGTGTAGGTTCATGTATTATGGGACCATGTGCATGTGTTGGTACATGTGTCACTACCTGGGCCTACAGGGCCACAACTTGTGCCTGCAGGGCCACAACTTGTGCCTGTGTCATGGCCAACTAGCCCTGTAATCTGACCACTTATGCCTGTAGGGTGGCTACCTTCCTCCATCCCCATCTCCACCCTATGCGGGAATCTATGCATGTGCTACCTGGGCCTATAGGGCCGTCACTTGTGCCTGCAAGGTGGTCACTTATGCCACTGACCCTGTTAGATATCCCTATAACCATGTAATGTATACCTTTGCACTATGACTATCGCTAAATCAGGATGCCCTGGCCTAAGTGGTGTTGCCTATAGTTGTTCCATCCACCACTGCATGTATCCATTAGTGATGTTCACATCATCAATATATCTATCTCACACCTACTCCTCCTACCCTGTGGGAACACTCAGACGTGGTGGAGACATGGGCCTCTCCATGTCATCTCTATAGTACTTTGGGAAAGGTGGGGGCACATCTTTTCGCATGATCCAAACTACTGTCTAACCCTATCCATGGGTATCATCTCATGCTCCCCAAAGCACATCGCTCCTATATCCATCTTAGTAGTTAAAGCTCCTCTAACACCTCAGCCATGACTCTATATGATGGATAATCAACATATGTTCGCCACACGATATCTATCACTGATAGGCCCTCTAACAGCCACTTGTAGTATATAACATCATATGTGGCCCTGCCACTCTTCCGTGCTCCCGAGTACCCATATCCGAATCCTACTCTATACAAACCGCCTCGAACTAGTCTGTCATGGTAACTCAACCTGGAAGCACACAAAAATGTGCTCATACGCCCTGAGTGTAACAATAATGTGTAGCACATACCAAACCTTCTCAAGCTACCATAGGCCCATAGCTCAGTATACACTTAATTTGAACCAAAATATTTTGGTCCCAAGAAAATCATATCCACTCCTCGATCATATCCTATATTACCCCATCGGTGCTACACTTTATGGGAATCTCCCACCTTCATAATTTGGAAGGGAAAAACATCCCACTTCCACCATCATCAGCCTGCATAACCTGGTCTCTGTGGGTAGGCAAAGCATACATGTCTCCATAGCTCGACTCACATTATGATGACTCAACATGCCCATTGTCTCACCGAAGACCACCACTATCAGCTCCAATGATGCCTCTGATGAAATCAAATACAATGGATCCCCCACAATAGGAAGCCATTGGATCCTATACATTTCCTCTAATGTGATAGTCATCTCGACCGTCAGTAAATGAAAGGTATTGGTCATTGAGTCCCATTTATCGATGAGATCGACCATCAAGCATTGATCTCGACCTATACGCCTATAGCGCCAGATCAAACTAAGTCAACTAATCTCTCATCGTTAATTGATCTCTTGCAGCAAAGATCATCTAAAACAACACTATCAAGTTGCATCTCTCTCAAATAACCTATTCCCAAATCTCAAACCCACATAACACTTACCCCTTTTTACATCACACACCGCCTACTTATCAATATCCTAGATCATTTCACCTGTTTACCCATAATACATCGACAACATAGTGCCTAACCCTCTTCTACCTACATTAATCTCCATCTACCCCTTCCTTGCCCGCTTACCTTGCCTACCTAGCCCTCCTTTCACATATTCCCTCTTACTCGTGACCGACATCGGTCACCTTGACCATCATCGGTCCTCTTGATGGCGCGTCGACCACCCAAACCTCGACCAATGCTTTGGCCAAATCCACCCACCTAACGTCGGGCCAACCCATGGTGATGTCGGTCTTTGTTTTGCCAAAAATGAAACCCCCATCGCCACTATCAACAAATTAATAAAAAACAACTAAAACGCCCACCTTAAACCCACCCAAACTTGTCCTAGCTTCATCACCAACCCTATTAAAAATACGTTTGATCTTCCCACCCCTCATTTCCTTCATTTTTACCCACAATTTAAAAATTAACATTCCACCCAAATTTTATACAAAACGATTTCAACAAAATATTTTTCAATGAAATAAGGGTTGTGGATAGTCTCCTACCTCTACTTTGCATCATCTCCATGGTGGCACATCCGGTCGTTGTTCGGTGGTCCACCCACTCCTCTCCCGCCTCCGCCATGCCAAAATCAACTCCTCACCTCCAAACCAATCAAATCAATCAAATAGATCTCATTACCCCACCTATCAAATGCCAATCACCTGCTACGTGGCTCACCCCTACCTTTACCCTATTCTACATACCCTAACTTGAACCACCTTTTATGACATTTGAATTTGTGTACTCGGTATACCTTGTGATTTTATTACCCATGTTGTTTGGCCTAGTGACCTTACCTTGCCTAATGACGTGATGTTTATCCCGACCATGCCTTTGGTGCCATGGAGCAAAACCTATTACCTGTTCCTACACCTGACCTCATTTTGCTTCATGACCATATCATATAACTTGGATACTTGAATCACTTCCACCTTGTTTGGATAAACCTATCACCCTTTTGACAACGTATATTTTGCAAGCTCTTCCACCTGGTACCATATTTCAATCTATATGTGTGTGTGTGTTCTATTTCCATTACCCATTACCTAATCCGGCCTTTACCCGTTACCCATAATGACCATACCCTTACCTACCAGCCCTCACTTTCCTCAATAACCTATTTATCAAACCACTCCTCAACTACTTTTCCTACCTCATCGGTTCCTAGTTTGAGGGGGATCACCTTCATCCCTAGTTAGGGGAAACCTAACCTCTGCTTATACCTAGGACACCAACTCCCTATTTTTTTCATCATCGCTTACCAATACAAGCTACATGATAAAAAGGGGGAAAATGTAGACATCAAATTTGGGTCACATTCCCATTGGTCCCCTTTAGTCAATTAACGTAATATATTTAACACATCATGACCGCTTCATCCCATATTAATCTTCATCCTCACATTATTAATTAATTTAATTATTTTAATTAAGTTAATTTCATCCTCACACCTCCACCTCATCAATACACCTCACCATGGACCCATTCCGGGAGCATTTAACTTACAATGATCGAGTCATCACTCTCAAAGACCGAGTCATCACTCCCAATGATGAGTCACCACTTGACCTAACTAACTAAGACTTCTTCCTAAACCTAACTAGACCTTTTCTAAGTTCTCCATGCCTTCTCTCACGTGAACTCCACTTTCCTAAGCAAACTCAATGAGAAAGCACGCCAAATCTGGGAAGATCTACCTATTTTTGGTAAACCTAGACTTTCCCACCTTAATCGACGTCGGTTATCCCTTAATCGATGTTGGTCACCTAACCACCATCGGTTACCTTATATACAATTTCACAACTCTTTACACATGTTGGTAATTTAGTTATTGGAGCCTGATTACATTCAAGCGTGAATCTCAAATCCCTCCCGCATCTAGACAACGAACACACACAACTATAGTGTAAGACAAGCAGCCAGTTCTCCTTCCAGAGCATTAGAATACTCACAGAAGCACATAGGTTGTCGCCACAACACTGGACTCAAGCACTTCTTCTCTAATCAACCATCAACCATCAACCATCCTAACTCCCAAGATTTGTAAGACATCAAGTAATTATTATGACTTTAATCATTTTTGCTTATTCCTTTTGTAGATCTCTTACTTCTTTCAATATTTTATTCCCTTTGTTTCATGTACATCACCTTTCCTCCCATCAACCCACTATTCAACCATTACAAGCCTTTTAACCATTTTAAACCTCCTTCTTAGTATCCCAAAGTCTTTTCAGCCATATTACGACCCAAACCATACTACCCTCACTCTTTGTGCAATCACAGAGAGCCTAAAAACCCCTTTTTAATAATTTACTACCTATTTCCCCTACCGACATCGGTTCCCTGACCAACGTTAGTTTATTCCCCCTACCGGTATCGGTCACCAGACCGATATCATTCTCTGTGACATTTCATAGTCTTAGATCAACAAGCTTCCCACTCACCCAAAATCAACCTAAACTTTAACCAATCAACCCTGACCTTTTGATAGACTTGTCTCGACTGAAAAAACCCCTGTTCTAATTAGATTTAGTGTTATTTTAATATCTAGTTTATTTTTTGTATGAGAAACCTAAATCATTACATTACAATAGGACCTATTTATTTCAGTTGTTTATTCACATTGAATTGTATTAAATAGAGGATTGACAGCCATTCGAGGAAACATCACTCTTCCTATATCTAGCCTTGTTAGGAAACCCCTCGACTCTTGCTATTTAATACTCTTTTTGTGGTCTTACTTTATATCTACAGTAGTCCTTTCCGGATAAAAAGGAGTTCTCTACGATAGGCTTGGATAAAATTCAGTGAATGCGCGCGCATTCAACCTTCGACCTACATATCACAAGTATTCATCCTTGACCATTACCTTATCTGTTTTATTTCACAAATTATTTGGTGAAACATGCCACTCACTTTTCCAATTCTTCTATCCCATCCTAAAATTGTTTCCTTATTTCTTTCTTCCTCCTCATCGTGCTCAACATCACATTCTTCTTCAACCTCCCCGCCTCTACCTATGTTTTTGTGAAGGGCTCTCCATGGAATTCTTCCTCATCGCTCTTCCTTGGCCATTATTCTTCATCCTTCCTTGGCCCTTCTTCATCCCAAGCATCAATCTCCTCATTGTTATCCTCTATAGTGTGAAAAAATAGTGGAATTTATGGTATTTCATCTCCACCAAGATTCTCGGTGTCCTCGGTTTCCTCACTCGAAAACACTTTGAGTTTCTTCTTCACTAGTGTCTTCTTTATGGGACTTGGATTCTTAGGTGACTTCTTGGTCACTCCAAAAGTACTCACGCCTTGCCATGTCTCCTTGTGTGGCTCCTCTTCTTCTTCCTCTACCCATAGTGGAGGGTTCTCCTAGCGTGTCCTATTTATTCCCATCGTCTACTTTCCTTTGGGGATCTTGGGAGTTTGAGGTATTTTGCATCATCATACTTGTCATTTGCCAACTTAGGATTCAAGTAGATCTATAATTTTATTACTTTTTCATTTCCTATCACCAAGGTCATGGAGTTAATGTTGATACCATGTGATATCATTATTTCCACATACATTGTCTTCATTGGGTATAAATATTTCTTGTGTAACATGTGTTGATCAGCATCCAAGTTGTCCGCATCAAAATTTAACTTGTGTGTGTTGGAAAACCTATTCATAAATGTTTTGGAGTACCTCATTATAAAAGCAAAAGGGATTTTACACAGAGGGCTCTTAACTCCAGACTTCATATAAAATCTTCCAAGGCAATAGTGTTGATACACTATAAACTTTTCCTTCACTTCCAATACTTAGGGCACCTCCCTTAGAATGCACCATTCACGTTTGAATTCCTCACGCATTCTCCTATACCATCTTTTCACTTGAATTTTATATGCATTATTACTCTTGTCAAAAGTATACTTGGAAAACCTCTTCGCGAGGGATTTTTTCTCTAGGGGATATCTCCATATGTTCTCATTCTTCCCATCTAGGACCCCAATTTCTAAAAATACAATCAACAAAAGGATATCGTCCTACGTTATTTTATCTTATCCACCCGCTTCTTCAATAATACCTTTAGCAAGTAAATGAGGTAATATTGTATTTAGTTTTTTTGTCTGTCTTCTATGCAATATGAAGTAATCTCTTGTTTTCTTGTGTCCATCTCTTGGACATTCCCAACTTACAACTCATCAAGCATGCAGAAACCCTTACACGGTTGGGTCAAATATTTTTACAATATCCATTGTGTGACCTCCCTTTTGGTACTTAAAGGAAATGGTAGTAGCCTCCGATCGACATCATCGTCTAATTCAGTCTCTATTTCACCACCCAAACTATAAAAACATTTTATCCTTATAATCAGTTGCATGGTGAGGCTCATCCTTCTACCTGGAAAATAGAAATATTCCTCATGGACTTGCCACATCACCATTGATAAAGGAACTAAGTCTTGCCAAAGTATGGTAGTTCATAAAGTTGGAGAACTCTCGTGCTCTCCAAGTTCTTATGCACCTTATCATCGTAGATCAATTTCCCATCCTCACCCTCTTGTCCATATTTAGTATTACTTCATTTTCTATTTCATGCTCATCTCGCATCATACCAATGGTTATAGTCACTAACTTTGCACTTTCACAAGTGGGATTCCCAATTCTACCCTACGATTACCTCCTATAGGTACTACATTTCTAAGTACCATTCTTATGGCACTTCATTAAATTCATGCTTCTTTCCCTTGCCCTTTCCTTTTCCCTTAGGTGAAATGGTGGATGCCTTTCTTAGTGTCATTTCTTCACTATGCAATTTTTTTCTTCTCGACTTAGCAATTGTATTCCCTAGGTACTTGGTCTCCTTTTGCTCAACCATCCAAGCTAACTATTCACTCCATCTACCTTCCTTACTCTTACACCTCTGTGTCCCTCAACCAACTCGTTATCCGGTTCTAGATCTATATACTTGTATTTTTACAAACCCCGACTCTAAAGAATGTAAACCCTAACCCAATTATCACTAACTTCCACACCTCCCGCACGCCATAAACTTCCACAAGAAGGAGGATATCAAATAGGTCATGTAATTTCGCAATGTGGTTTTCTTCGATTCTTCATATTCTCTTGAAAATTGCACAATCTCTCACTTGAATCACTCTTCAATTGCTCTATTTATTCAAAAGGTAACATAGGAATGAACTCTCTCTGGAACCCCTTTTATAGATTTCCAAATTTTAATCACATTTATTTCTCCTCACCTACCACCGTATTGCATCTTTAAATACACTTTTTTCCTATACTTTACTCTTCTTTCTTCCATGCGTGGAAGTCGTAACCTTATGGCACGCTACTACTTCCATGATGCAAACATCCTCATATGTACTTCCCTACGTCATAACATATTTTCTTCTACACCTTATACCAAGTAGCTCATCATGTTGCTACCTACATTTCGTTACACGCATGATTCTTCTTCGCATGGTATTTAATTTGAGAAAATTATTTTTAAACACCATCATCCTTAGGACCCGCAACACCTTTTTCTTTTTCTTATGCGATCCCTTAGCCAACATCTTTTCCTATTTACCATTGTGTGCATATTTTTACCAACTTCACCATATGATGTATTTTCCCCACATTCATACGGCTCACCCCATACTAAAAGTATGTGCGGTCCTCTGCGCATCTACTCAATAAATAGTAATCAGCTCATGTGTGCAAACGCACTTATTACAAAAAAACAACTAAAGAAAAAAACATGAAAGGAAATCTAATCTAAGTGGCAACATTACCTTATTACAAACACAAATAAGCTTATTTATAGTAGGGCTTCACCTACTCCCATTGAAGTAACCGTGAAACATGGTTTCATCCAATGCCTGCAATTGACATGCACCTGAGTCAAGTATTTTGGTTACTACAAAGGGCCCCAACCAATGGAACTTCAACTTCCTTGGATGTCACACAAACTTTGAGTCATACAAAAGGACCATTTTACCAACTACAAAAGACTTGTTCTTGATGTTCCTATCATGCCAAGCCTTTTTTCATACCTTTTCCATTTTTGGCTCTAACGCACAATTGTGCATCACTCATCTAGTCACATTAGATTCTCAATGCGCTCTTCCACAACCCTTTCATCATATAGTATTCTTGTGTGTCTAATATGGGGATGGTAACAAAAAAATCCATAAGTAGTCTTTCGCTTTATGCCAAACACCAATTAAAATGGTGTGGCCTTGTTAAACCTTTTATATGTGGTCCTATAAGCCCAAAGTACAATGGGTACTATATCATCTTGGTCCTTCCTTTCAACATCACAAATCTTTGTCGAATTTTGTCCCAAAATTTTGTTAACGGCTTCAACAATACCATTTTCTTGAGGGTGATAAGGGGTCGCTTTTATGGTGTGCCATCATAAACTATGTTAACAAAATTATAATTGTCTCACTCAATAAGTGAGTTCCTCTATCACTTGGTCTATTAACGGGCATCCATAACTACTAATAATATTATCCTAAATGATTCTTATTGTTGTGGCTACCGTGAAATCTTTTGTAGGTACAACCTCTACCCGCCTTGTCAAGTAATCAGTACATGTAATGATGTAATGTTCCCTAGTCCTACGCATGGGTGGTGAAATAGGTCATACAAAATCAACATCCCACTTCTTAAAGGGTTGCACACCGGATATAGGCGTGAGTGGAATTTCATCTCTACTTCTCGATTTTTTAAGTCACTAACAATGATCACATGTTTTAACAAAATCCTTAGTGTCTTTGTATAATTTTTCTCACCATAAGCCAACTAGAAGGATTTTGTGTGTAGTCACATCTCCTACATAATTTCCTCCTACAACACCCCCATGAGCTTCCTCCATAATAGTTTCACGAACATGCTCTAAAACACACCCGCAAAACACCTCGTTGTGTTCCATATTATATAAGTTTCCTCCGGTGAGTTAACATGGTGCATATCAAATTGAAAGATGATTCTTCTCCAAATTTTTCATCCTCTCATATGCAAGTCCAGGTTCAAAAGAATACTACAATGTCTTCCATATCAGCTAGCACATGATTCAAGATGAAAAATGTACATCATGCATAGTGTCCTCAATACTTGTGTGTCCTCTCCAGAATTAATCCTTGATAAGTGATCAGGTCCCATTACTCTTTTCCGAATTTTTATAAAGGATGAATGGTATCCACTGTAAATTCAAACTCCACCTCAAACTCCTAAAAATAAGTATCCACTGTGGATGTGCCCTTGTAGAATAGGCTTATTAACAAAGTACTTCAATGCCATATGATTTGTATAAAGGATGAATGGTGTGGCAAACAATTATTATCAAAACTTATTAAGCATGCAAATCATGGATAACACATTGCACTCTATTTTTGTATGATTCTTCTCTGATGGTGTTAACTTTCGCTTGCAAAGCATATAGGATGATCCACATTACCCTCACCTGGTTGAGCCAAGATTACACTAATAGTCATGCCAAATGCAACAACATGTACATGGAAACGTTTGTGCCATGAAGTGAAGCGCAAGATTGGTGCAAGTGGTAAGCTTATCCTTCGATGTCTTGAGGACCTTTTATTGCATGTCACCGTAATAAAACTTTCCTTTAGCTTTGAGAAGTTCCTCCGGGGCACATCAATCTTTGCATATCCTTTGATAAACTTCATGTAATAACTAGTATGTCCCAAGAAACCGCACACTTCACTTTTATTAATAGGATCTTCTAATCCCAAAATTACCGTTATCTTAGTTGGATCCACCAGTAGTCCATCCTTGCAAATGATGTGCCCAAGTAATGTCCCAAATGGTGTAGCAAAGATACACTTTTTAATGTTAAGAGAGATATTTAACTACCTACATATCTCAAACATGAGCCTTAGATTATCACAATGATCCTTGACAAGCCCATAGAAATTCCAATCATCTAGGTAAACTGTAAAAACTTATGGATGAAGTCATAAAATTCATGTACAATTATGCACAAGAATACCGTTGATGCATTCTTTAATCCAAAAGGCATAACAAAGATAAGTGAAACTTGCATGTAATGTGCACCTAGTGATAGCCTGAGAACCCATTAGCGAAAGAGTAAATTTCACGCCTGCAGCTCCTCAAGTATTTCCTATGTAAATGGCATAGGAAAAGGATCTATGACACATGAGGCATTAAGTTCCCTGTAATCTACACAAATCCTGATCTGCCCATCCTTCTTGATGTTGATCACCATGGGACTAACCCACTCATATTCCTCAATTGGTTCAATGATTCCAGACTTAAGCATCTTGTCTATTTCTTCTTTCACATTCACGTGCAGGTTTGGATTCATCTTGTAAGGCCTCTTCCAAATAGGACGTGCACCTTATTTTAGATTAATCTTCATCTCTCCCAATGAGGGGTGCACTCTTTCTAACTCATGGTACCCTCATGGGAACATGTCTTGGAAATCATGCAATAGCTCAATTATCCTTGTTACTTGTTGTTCCCACCCCAATGTCCCACTTAGAGAAAGTGCTCCTCCACCACTCTAGTTCATAGCTTTGGTATAATAAAATTGTTTACCATCCAAATTTTGAACCCAAGGTCTTGAGCTATTGGTGAGTCACAAGTAATTTGTTCTCATCAACCTAAGTTCCATTCCCATTGTGTTCATTGGATGCTTGCGATAAATGGCCATGGGGACACCTTGAGGTAGGGTTAAAACTTATCCATATGAACCAAGTGGAACATAGTGGGGCACTCCGAATGCGGATTGCTCGGCGGACATTAAGGACCCAAGCAACCCCCATGACCCACTTAGAGAAAGTACTCCTCCACCACTCTAGTTCATAGCTCCGTATCATAAAAGCATTAAAGGAACCAAAATTTAGAACTTGACATTTTAGGATATTGGTGAGTTACAAGTAGTTTGTAATCATCAACCCAAGTTTCATTCCCATTGAGTTCATTGGATGCTTTCGATAAGTGGCCATGGGGACACCTTGAGGTAGGGGTCAAACTTCTCCATATGGACCAAGCGGAACATAGCGGGGCACTCTGAATGTGGATCGCTCGGTGGACATTAAGGACCCAAGCCCACCCCCATGTCCCACTTAGATAAAGTACTCCTCCACCACTCTAGTTCATAGCTCTAGTATAATAAAAGCATTTAAGGAACCAAATTTTCAATTCTCTATTTTTTCTCTTAGGAATTTGAGAGGAGTGATGGATACAGATATCAAGCGAAGCCCTTATGGTGGCTCCAGTGTAGGAAATGCCACCAAAAATGGACATGATCTCGTTTAGGTGGTAGTGAAGAGGACCAGGGAAATGGAAGAATTAGGCAGGTAAGGAAATGTGTGTGGCGGAAAGGGGCACAATGAATGACTATGGTGGTAAAGAGGGCTTGATAGGCATCTGTCCATTTCTCTCCATGAATAAGGAAGACTAGATTGCCTATATTAATCTTTTGAGGGATGAGGGACTATTAAAAATTGATTAGAAGCCTCCAAGCCCTAATCTCGGTTGTCTCGCGATCAATACCAATAAAGTGATTCCCACATATATGAATGGAATATAGAGTGTGACGTCTAATGCCTTTGGGAGGGAATCCATCTTTGGAAAGCATGGCGGTGAGGTGATTCTTCTATATCGGGCTCGACTAAATTTTCCTCCTTCAAGGATGTTATGCAAGAGAAAGAGCATAGATCTTCGCCTTCAAGCTTACATTGTCAACCTAGCATATGAGATGCCCCCTGTTAGGCTTGGATACTCTCGAGGTTTTACCTCATTTCTAGTCCCCCCCTTGATTTATAGTAATTGGAAGATTCAACAGGTTATGGTCATCTTCTTACGCCCTTTCTCTCTGGATTTCTAAAAATTAGACTAAAAACTATGAAATCTCCTTCTACTCCAAGGGTTTCTTCGTGGTTCAGTTTAAGGAGGAAAAATAATACTAGAAATGTTTATCAAATGGTTCATGGTTCTAGGACAATACAGATTATTTCTCACGCCTTGGTTCCCTGATTTTGACCTGAATTCCTTCTTTGTCACAAAAATGCATGTGTGGGTTCACCTTCTAAACCTTCCACTACATTTTTGGTATGCTCTTGAGGACATAGGTAATGCTCTGGGTAAATTCTTAAAGGTGGATGAAATCAGGGAGGTGGCGAGGACTTCACACATTTGCTATATTTTGTGTAGAGATAGATTTAAGCAAGGGCCTGCCCGATAAGATTTTACGAAAATTGAGGAACTTCCAACATGTTCAAACACTAGACTATGAAAATGTAGCCTTCCAATGTCATTCTTGTCGAAATCCAGGTCATTTATAGGTGAATTATCTGCAAGGAAACAAGAACCATCAGAGAAAGAATTCTTCGAATAAAACAGAATGAAAGAATCAATCTTTGAATCCGGCTCGTAAGGCGGATCATACGGCAGATTCTCGGAGAGGCTCATCCGAAAATTCAGGGAATGACTCTAAGAGCCGGTTATTCCGGGCCCTCACTCAGGGAAGAATAAAACAGGATAACATTAGGCGGTGTGAAGAGGGGTCATGAATCCGATAAATCAAACAAATTGGATTCAGATCAAGAACAAAATCTTGTCCCTTCCAATAACCTCATGATGGTGGTTGCTTCAGATCAGAACAAGTGGCATGAGGTCAAAAAGAAAAAGGGTAAGAAGGGGTGGTACATGAATCTAATCGACTACTAATCTTTGTAGCAGTTGATAGTCAAGGGTTAATCTTGTTCTCCCTTGTTAGTTTGGTTTTGGTTTTTGTGTTTTTTGTTGATTTTGCATGTTTTTTCTTGGTGTTTGTACTCTGGTTCATAGCTCCAGTCAAGAGCGTTATTCTTATCAAAAATAAATAAATAAATAAAAGAATACAAACATTAAACATATATACATATGTATATATGTATGCATGTGGGTCGGCGATTTTTATCGAGGAATCAAAATAAAATAAAATATAGATCAAATTTTAGATGGATAAGTATAGTGTGTATTACTCCATATATGACCAAAGGTTTAATACATGTATTGCCCTAAAATAAATAAATATAATATTATAAATTTGAAGAAATAAAATAAAATAAATAAATATGGTGTATATACATATGTATATACACCCATGCCTTTAACTTGAGGAGCCTCCATTGGAGATCCTCTTCAACCTCAACCTTGCAAGGAAACAAACAAGATAAAATGAGAGATAACAAGCTTGGCATCCATGGATGAAAGATCCATACTTGCTAAAACAAGAGAAGGAGAAAATGGGAGGAGAAAATGAAAGGAGGAAGAAAGAGAAATTAAGTTTATCAATCATAAGAATAAATTAGGGCATCATAGGAAACCCTAGAGATCTAGGGTGGAGGATTAGTTAATCCAATGGCTCAATTTTATTCTCGCCCCACTTGTCTTGTCCTTGAGTTGACTTGTTAGGATTATTAGACTAATGTAAGTAAGTTTAAATGCCTAAACTAATTAATATTTCGTAGTGATGATATAAGAAGTTTAATTATAGTTTAGTGTTAATTGAGTGATTTAGGAAATGTGAATAAATTGGATAAGTATTATAAGTTAATTATTCTTAGTCTCCCATTTGAAAATTGTAAGGGCTAAAAATCTTATATCAAGATAAGTGCAATTCAGTAAATAGTGTTTTAACGACTATCTCTAACAAAATAACACAAACCTAATGTTTAAATAATAATGGAGACCCGAGGTAGTTGTCGCCACCTTGGTTGCCTCATTTTCGCAAGCAACTATTTTGTTCATCGGAATTGAGTCGTCATCCTTCCCTTGAAACCCACACCCTCTATTTTAATAATCTCTCAAACATTGAATCGATGATGAGATTATTGGCTATGCCAATTCAGCCGACATTCACATCGCTCGCACGCATAGTGTGAATAACTCGTCAGTATACACCTATAATTACGCCCAAGCAATTTAAATACTTAAATTGCGCTAATTATCCCCTTTCTCGCAAATCGACAACATATCGTCAAAAGCGCTCATATTCCCTCTTGTTGTCGTTAATTAATTACAATACGCTAATTGATTAAGTCACCTATCCAACTAACAACCTAATTAACGACCTTCCGTTAATTATTTACCCCTTCTCTCTAGACTAATTAATTATTATTAATTAATTATCCTTCCACTTCATTTAATTAATAAATCAATATTTAATTGATTTAATCCCCTCATAATAGCCTAAATTGTACTAATATTCCTCTAATTGGCTTCTATAAGCTTACACCTACCTATTAGTTAATCACCTTTGATTAATTAAAACACCCCCCAACTCCCATGACTTGCTAAGCATAAATTAAACCCTTCTAAAGTAAGGTTACCTTTAATAAAGCAACCTTATCCATTCCTAATCATGTTTTACCTTTATCCCACATGCAAAGGGATGAAGTGCTTCCTTTATCCATTGGGCTATATAAGGAGCCCTCCTTCTACCTTTATACCTACACCTAATTCCCTTGAGAAAGCAAAGGAAAGCACATAGTCTTGCACTAAAAGCCTTTTTCCATTCTCAAGCCCTTCCATCATCCATCTTGAAGAGCTAAGCCTCACACCCAAGCATCCTTGAAGGATCAAAGCAAGCAATATTGTTGATTGCCATTGGACTACATAGGTCCACTTGATTTAATTAGGCAATTAGAAGAATAGAGTTCTTGATTTGCATTATGTTTGATTTCATTATTTCAAATTTATGATGCTAATGTAGGCCTTGTTCATTTCTTCATCTTGATGGTACTCTTTTCTTGTTTCTAGCTAGGTTAGGGAACTATTTTAGGTGGTAGTTCTTGCTTTCAAATCTAATTTAGGAAAAGAATATTGGTACACACTCGCAAGTGCGGAAAACCTAGTGGTGTCAAGCAACAACATGTCTTACACATTTAATAACGTAAACTTGAAACTTGATTCTCAACAATCCTTTCTAAAACCCTTATAAAAATTTTATTCCGTAATTTTTTTTGTTCGCACGTTTGAATTTATTATTTTAATTTGGGGCTCTAAACTCGTGTCAAAGCACGGGTTTACAACACTTAGAGCTATGATATGATGTTTGTCTAATGTTTCCACAATTATTTGATGGAACAATTCATTCATTTTGTAGGATGGCACGTGAGGAGAGTGTGAGTAGTGCAATAGTCATGGCACAACCCAAACCGAAAGATTTGATCATGTAGATCCTTCAAACATTGCGGGAGATTAGAGATGAACTAAGAAAATAATTGTTAGTACAAGCCTTGGTCCCACGCAAAGGCTACTAAGAAAGAAGTCGTCGACTAGACCACACAAATTGTGTTTCCCTCGATCACGCAATCCAACCTTATGATATGCAAAAAGACCCCAAAGATTCACTCATCTTCATCATGAGCCACACAAATAGTCAAAGCACCACATGAAGGTACCAGAGGAACCTCCTTCCTCGTATGTAGATATATTACAATCTTTCTAGGATAGGTGTACCACCATGAGAGAATATCAGTGAGTGAACCAAAACCAAATTCATCTCGCATGTTGATCTAATAAGGGTTAGTGGTGCAACACGTAGAGTCTTGGTAAGAGGAGGATACCTTCATGGATGTTGTTTCTTTTGTGGGTCATATGATCATTATATACGATATTGCCCGCATCGGTAGCTTATACCACCATGACAACTAAGACCCCAGATCCCTCTTGAGCTTCATTAAAGTCATTTTTAATTTGGCCGATAAATGATGTTATTATATGTAACTTATTTTGGAAGAACAAATTTGTGTGTACGTGTGTTTTGTGCAATCTTGTAAACTGTTGTCACAACATTCTTAGAAATGTGAAATGATCCATTTTAATTCGTGACAATGTTATGCTCTAAAACATGGTTTGTGGTACAATGAATAAATATAAGTGAATGGTAATGAGGCATAGTGGAAACAACAAGAAATTTGTAAGCTAATGAGTAGAAGTAATAATTTGAAACATTGTGGAAATGATCAAGCAAAGGTGGGACCAAAATGAGCTAAAATTTATAGCGGCATTATTGTTTACAAGTATAACTTGACAATACGATGTTGATGTGTTGCTTTTTTAATGGGTTTGCTAACTTGATAAGGTGATGGCATTTTTGTGTAAACATGTTACAATCTTACGTTGTTGGACCATTAGTTGTTTGGTGTAAAGTTTTAATTGAAAAACCTTGGTAAACAAGGTTGATGATTAAGTAAAAATTGTTATATTTTATTTTACCCTTAAGATCAAGTATTATTGTAGTAGTTGGTGGTTTTTTTCCTGCTACTAGGGCTTTGGATTTCAAATATGAAATTATTAGGGATTTTTTTCCCGTGACTTGGGATTCCACTATGAAACTCGATTACATTAGGATTTTGAACATGTTTTTGGAGAGAAAAGCAAGTAGAAAATAGGGGAAAGTTGGATAAGCCTACAACACCTAAAATCATGGAAGTAAAAAGGAAGAAAAAAAGAAAAAAGGTGAAAAGCAAAACACGTAACCGGATAAAAGCTCGAGTACAAGGCAAAGTTGGAAAAAAAAATTAAGCAAGGATTGAAGTTAGTTATAGTCATCAATTATTTTTATTTGATCTTTTGGATAGATGCAAGGCAATGTGGTCTCACTATTAAAATGTGTAAATGTTGGAGAAGGGTGCATGGAAACATTCTCACTTGCATAAACAAGTGTGAATGCTCCAAAGACACACCGCATATTGCCTTAATGGTGACAATTTGTTGTGTGTAGTGTTTTTTACCTTTCTTAAACATTAAAATGCATGTTGTTAATTTATCTTATGGACATGGTTCGATTTGAAAGCCATGGGAAAATGTTTTAAGCACTTGTGTTGCAATTATTTCAAATACCCTAGTATAGGTATATTTGCATTATTATTGATGTGATTATTTTTCCTTAGATGCAATATAATATTTTTGTATTTGGGATTTCCTACCTTCATATGCACTAAGGACTCCATTGAATTGAGATCTCTTTGGTCGAGTTGATTTTGTAAATGTAGATTATATGTTGTGTTTTCTTGTATTTCCTTTCTTGAGAGAGGCACTGCCTTGTTTTCATGCTTTTTTGTACTTAGGGTGCTCACTCCCACCATTGTTGATGGATGGGGAGGGTAGGGCCAATATAGCACTATCACATGGTGGGTTCATCGATCCTGTTCCATTTTTCAAATTTCTAGTGAAGAATGATCTCTTCATTCAAATATGCTTGTGGGATGGAGTTCCATTCATAATTTTTGCTAGAGCACCCATCATTTCTTGATGTAAATATTTCTCGTATTTTATTTATGCCTTAGGTAGATAGTTGTAATAGGGTTTTATATTGTGATGTAAAATGGATGTCCTAGAAAGTACCCTTGTGATCCGTGGCACCTCATTGTCCTTTATTGTATGTTTAGTGACTCAATTATATGGTTCCTTTTCTAGTGTACAATTGGATACATTAAGTTTGAATGGCTAACTATAACTTCATTACAAATGTGAGTATCCCTTAGGGCGTCACTATGAAAGTAAATATATTGTGGTTAATTTTAAATATGGATGAAGTTTTAAATCGTATGAAGTCTATACTTGTCTTGGCACTCTAAAAATCGTTATAGAGTTCCTTGCTCTCAATTGTGTATATGATTGTTTTTAACTCCTGGTACTCTTGAATGACAATGTGCATCTTATATGGATTCAATGGATCGAATGGTAACTTCATTTTATCTTGAGCCTCACTATAAAATTGTGTTGTCAGTTGATTGCCTTCATTCTTGCACTCCTTAAAAGTCTCTGCTATGGAAATGTGTTGCTTAAAATATAGGACTATGCCCTAACTTTGTTGGATCTTAATGTTAGTGGGTGCATTACCCGTGAATCCAGGAGATGTAAGCATATGTATAATGTTATAGCTAATAAAATTACGATATAGTTGGTTACAACATGTTTTGAAAACTCTTGAAATGTTACTTGGTTTATATTTAAGGTCGGAAGCTATTTGATCACATAAATATTATTTATGTATCTATTCATTTTTATTTGCATTTATCCTCCATTCAATAGCATGAAGTTGTGTATGGTATAACATGACAAAGATGCATCCTACATACACCACCTAGGAGTGATAGTTGTGGGGACTCAAGTTCCTAGAAAGAAATGTGGAAACTGTCGTGTGGGTTCTATGAACTTCTCATTAGCAACAATATAGCCTTCATGGCTCATTTGAATATATAAAATACTAGCTTTTACTTGTTAAACTTGCATTCAATGTTAAAATATTGTTGATAAACTTGTGTATAGATGTGTGATTTAGCATTATTGTGAATGCTTGGAATTTGGGTTTATAGACACTATCATAAAGGTTTAAAAGGGACTCATTATGAAGACTTGGGTCCAGTAGAAATTTATCTTGTTTTCATGACCAAGTTGTTCAAAAGGTTGAGAGATAGAATCAAGGCTAACGGAACGACTTAGAATTGATGCGTGTTTCTCTTAATAATTGGTTAGTGAATACGAAGCTTATAGAAATATTGAATGATTTGAAGTTGCCAAAATTTGGTGTTATTGACTAGATTTATCTCGAGTCATTAATCTTGCTTGCCCTTATTAATGGCGAGTTATGTAGATGAAAGTCATTAAAGTGTAACAATGCATTGATTCTTTTTTATGTCTTGAGAGATATAGAAATGGTATCATCTCATACTACCATGCTACATTGTATCTCCATTGTATCACTCTTGTGGAGGCCTACATTGTCCTTGATTGGTCTTGGTTACTTTTGTCTATAGCATCCATTTCTTAGGGCTCTTCTTGATCATTGTATTGTTCCTACCACACTTAAGCTATTGATGGTAGCCCTTGGCTTTAAGCATTCTCTTAATTGTACTTGGCACAAGAATATGTTTGAGCTCTTACCAAGTTTACCTCTACACTAGGTTTGCATTTATTGGAAGGATTTGGAAAGATGTGATCCTTTCTAGCACACTTTTGGTTGTTTCACTTATAATTTGCACTCGTGCAAGTATGTTCATATGAATGGTAGTATTTAGTGGGTAGTTGTAGATGGCAACAATGAATTAAGTAATGGCATAAGAATTTGTTTCTTTTCCTTTTTCCTTTGCATTTGTTCAAGAGGAACATCAAGGCTCACATGGAATATCTACGATAGCCATGTCTAACATTTATCATGCCTAGGAATGGGTAATTTAGGTTGTTATGGATTCATGATAGCATTGTGGATAGTCTCAAATCACTTGATAAAGTAAATGACAACCAAATGAAATGGAATTGGTATAGACAAACTTGAAATACTTGGTTGAGTTCTTTATCTTGTCCTAGAGTGATGCCCAAGTAATTGCTAGAAAGTTTTTGAATTTTGTTCTGAAGAATGATGACATTTAACAAGGACTACAGGGAATTCAAGGTTGAACTAAGATTGATGCATTATGCTTAAATTATATGTTTGATGATCCATGAGTACACAACTTTGTAATCTCTAATGGATGACTCATTGGGGAAAAACCAAATTTTTATTCTAAGTTATGATTGGATCTTTTTAAATAATTAGTATGGGAAATGACTTAACTTTCTAAATTTGCAATTCTATTTTAGATAATTAAAGGAACCGTTCAAGTTTATCGAGTTGACTCCTTGATCTAATCTGATACAATTAGGTTATTGCTAACATGCAATAATAATTGTATGGGAACCCACTAATATGACATTCAAAGAGATTCAACTCGAATGGCATGTGAGTGAGCTCCTCTACTTATAGACATTTGGAAAAAATTTCCTTATAAATATGGAATCATGTTATGAGATGTTGACAAGGTCTAAATGATGTTCATTTGCTTTGAGTACTCATCTATTGTGATTAAAATGTTTAGTGCAAATATGTTTCCACTAATAACAATTATAGTTGTGTTTCTCATAAAACCTTAAAGACATTGAATAGTTCACTCAAGCATCTTATTGAAAACTCTCAACCCTCTCTCTAGTGATTACACCATGAGTTGCAACATACACCGAAAGAGATGTCAATGTTTGATTTATTAATTGTATATTTAATAGATAATCTTGAGTTGATGTCTTAGAAATAATGTGTAAACCCTAAATGAACGTTTCTCAAAGAAATCCTATCTTCTTCAATGGCAAATTTGATACAAGATGGCTCAAACCTTTACTAAACGAGAGTGATAAATGTGAACGCTATGAAAGCGTTTGCAGAAAAAGTTTGTGACAATGAGTGACCTCACATATTATTTAAATGATTTGTACTCTACAACTTGAGAGCTCAATAATTATATCAATGACCTATTACTTAGCCCAACCTATTATTTTATTTGTAAGTCCTTCAACAAGTGTTGTTCTACAAGTTGCAAACAAGCACACACAAATGATGACTATGTTTTTAATCAATGCAAGATTTCTAGCGGACAAGATGCCCTTGTATTAGACTTCTCTTCCCAATACTATTCCAACACATGCACTTAACCTTAAGGTTTCCCCACAATCAAGCTTGCTTAGCCTATGACTTCATTTGTGAGACCTTCAACAAGTGTTGTGCCTCATAAACCATTCATTAGGCTTCTGTTTTTATTTAACCAAGTCGCATTACTCATGGTGCATCAAATTATGTGAAGCAATCATATGGGTGGTGTTACTTGTAGAGCATCAAATTATGTTAAGCATTTATATTCATTTGATATTTTGCACTTTGCAACCACCGAAATCTTCTTTGGTACTTTGTACCAAACAAGATCTTCTCTACATAAACAAATGCTAACAACATTCAAAGTTTGAATATTAAATGGCATATAATTATGTTTACAACATTTTTTAATTGAATAATATAATTGGTTTAGTGAATTAAATACACTAAATATGCAAGGGTAGATATAGTGGGTCGTTCTGATTAATTAAATTCCAACATTAATCAAAGAATATCATAACAACACATTCAATCCCTATGCGATATGCTACAAACTTGAAAACACAAGGAAATGAGTGCACTTAACTGATTACATATTATTCTGGGAAGTTCTGGGTGTGCGAATTGCTAGAACTAGGAGATTTGGACCTAATAATGATTCTTTCCTAGAACTATGACTACAAATTATCTTGGGGCTGGACCGTACAACTCTGTCAAGACCGTCTGTATGGTCTTCAACCCTAGTGTATGTTGCCCGCCAGAGTGCAAGTAATCTAGTGGTGAATAAGTAACTTGGTCTACCGACAAAGTCCTAATATCATGCTAACAAGCCCTAACAAACAAACTAGGTGAACCCACTCTTTTGACCATTGGCTCGTCCTTTCAGCATATTACCATTCAAAACATTGTCGTACCATTCACTAAGATACAACTGTAATTTTGTATGTTCGTCATTAATAATCTTTACATATAATTGGACAGATCCGCTCCATAGGATGCCGTATGAACTGTTGGTTCTACTGAGTTATTTTTTTGAAAATATTATGTTCTGTGAGAAAAACATATGGGATTTACCAAAATAGGTGTGCATCAAACCAAAATATCTCAGCTCTTAGTAGTGACACTTTATTCATAATCCAACAGGGTTGTTATATCAACTCTTAGTTCTGTTGAGTTCTTTGACTCGGGTATTTTATTCTGTTATACTACACCTTTCATATTCATAATCAAACAGGGTTGTTATATCAACTATTAGTTCTATTGAATTCTTTGACTCGGCTATTTTGGCATGCATCAAACCAAAATATCCCAGCTCTTAGTAGCGACACTTTATTCATAATCAAACAGGGTTGTTATATCAACTCTTAATTCTATTGAGTTCTTTGACTCTGGTATTTTGTTTTGAGATGGTACAACTTGGGTTACCATGATATAAGTGTGACAAACCATATTTTGTTCTGTAATAATACACCTTGGGTTACCATGATAGTGTATCAAACCTATAATCACCGATCTCTTGTGGGGCCATTTTTTATATTCATAATCATAACACTGGAGATTGTGCAATTGTTATTCATGTTTCAAGTTCAACAAGAAGACAATAAAAGAAACAGAAAACACTGACAAAATGCTCACACAACAAAACTATTAAAGAAGCTTTCTTCCAAATAAAAATTCAGATATATTTGATTGCAAAAACTAAAAAGATAAATATAACCTGCATTGACAGAAGTGAGGCATATTTTTCATGTACTTGCATCCTATCATAACTAAACACTTCAAAGAGCTACTAAGTTTACACATTTTCTTAGTTTTGGACTCACATACTGTGCCACTCGTGTATGTTATATTTACATTTAAAGAATGCCAAGCCTGTTTACAAACAACCAGCCTGTGCATATATCCTTGATCCATAATTTTTTATGACAAGGTTACTGTACAATATTGGATCAATATAGCATTTACAGTTGATAAGAGTTCAAAAGGTTTTAATATAGCCATTGGGATTAAATAAATTCAAATTAAACACAGCTTTGAAAATACTAAAATCAAAGGACACTAGGCTCTTCTCTGGTTTCAGAAATTTTGCGTACTCCTGTTGCTCCATTTCACCACCATGCACAGGATCAAATGCACATCTGTAGAAGCTGCACAATATAAAATAATAATCCTCATACTTGACATGTTCAGATTTATTTTCAATTTTTATTCTTTACCCAATGTGCTATTATTAAGGCCTGAATCTGTTAATCATATATCACTTGATGTAAATAAAGTCACAAGGAAAATTAGCGTTCAGCAGTCAGAGTAGAACTGAGAAGGTACCTTCCATCAAGACCAACAATAATAATTGTGTTTTTTTATGGCCAAAAGCTACAATAAATTGCAATCCCTCGGGCAAGTGAAACTGCGAAAAAGACCACTGGGAGCTAAAATATTTTGGCAGAACACCTGCAAAATTACAGCTAGTCAGCACTCACCTTTTATACTATGGCATACAGTGTTTTATCTCATTTTTTAACTGCAACTCCTATATGTATAAAGGCACAATTCAAGCTCAGATTGTTACCTTTCATAAAAGAAAGCGAAGAGCTAGGGTTTGCTCCTGATGAAGGGACAACTAGATTACCACTAGAACCATTTGGCCCTGAGAGACCTTGCATGCCTTCACCGATCCTTGGATCTTCTGCCATCCGGGGTACATTGAGACCAAATATATGGACTGTTCCCTTGTCGCTTGAAACAGCTAACCACTGGGCATTTGAAGAAAAAGCAACACTGTAGATTTCTGCCCTGTCAGCGCCCCTACGAACCTGCATGATGCATCCAATTACATGCTAGCTTAAAACAACAAATTTCCTACAAATTAAAACTCAGACAAAAATAATAATTATACAATCCAATAAATCGCTGTAACCAAGTGTAATAGACAATATATTTGTCACCTAATCTGGGATAATATTCATTATACAAAAATATTGCCAGACACATAGCAAGTAAAAGGAAACACATAAAATAAACTTATCGTTCAGACAAAGGATACTAACGTGGTAAGAAATATATTTGTCACGTAATCGCCCGAGTATAGGTGATATTCAATTACACTCAGTTTGCCTAACACAAGCAAGTAAAAGAAAACCTAGAAAATAAGGCGTATCATGATATACAAGAAACCCTATCCTCCTCAATAAAAATAGGGTAAATACCATAGTTACCTAAGTCTTGGGGATGGGGGTACAAAGGGACAAGGTTTCCGGGACAGCAAAAAAATCCCAAATTTTGGGGATGGCAGGGGACAACTTTTAAAATAATACATAAAAATTAATATTTCAATATTTTAACTTTTTCCAATGACATTTAGGGATTTAAACTGTATTTAATGTATTTTAGGTACTTCCAAGATTATAATTTGATGTTCTTGGTAAAAATAACATCTTTTAAAAGTAAAAACATCAGAAAACTTTTGAAAGATTTTTAAAAATTGGGGACATCCCCTCCAAGTCCTCAAGTCCCCGAAACGTTTGAGACATTCGGGACATTCAGGGACGTCACCAAAATCTAGGGAAGTGTCCCGTGTAACACTGGTAAATACCAATGTCATCTTTACTAGTTATGACAAGATTGCTTAATTAAGGTAATTTATGGCAATCACATGCATAAAGTTGTTTCCTCTGAATTGCCAAACTCTGCATTCTATTAGGTGTTTCACTAAATTAGATCTTCATCTGATGACATCAATAAGTTTCATGAAAATTTGACATTCCAAAGGATGGACTAAAACGCAAGAAAATTTTGGTTTTTCGATTCCCTTTACAGGAAATTTCCATTGGGAACTCAATTTTTTATACTCTTCACTGAAGCAACGATTTATTAAAATGCAAAAATAAAAAAAAAAAAATCATAAATTTGGTTTCGCCATGAATGCCCAAAAGAATATCACACTGTCCCAAAAAAACACCAGAAACTTTTACCTGATTCGTCTAACTTTTAACACTGGCAAGTTGCTCTTGACCATAATACCAAAAGAAACCAAGATAGTCATACATAGACTACTCGGGTTATAACCAGATCATCTTTGACAGTTTTTATTGGTCATAAAAATAACAGTAGCATTCTAAAAATCTGTTACCAGATCGTCCTCCCTCCTCCCAGATTAATGCATCTCCATATCCAATACACTGCAGATATAATATAAATTGGATGCACTTTGAAATCTCTCAGCCTCTACAGCTCCAATCCTGATAACCACTTTCAGCGACCAAGATCTGCAGCTGGCCTCCGATAGCCCATTCATAAAGACAACCAACCCCTCAGAAAGCTTTATTATCCCTGATGAAGCAGAAATCATAGGATTCCTCTTCTAAGGCCTGTGCCTCCCTTCCCTCCCCCACATACCGGAAATGCACCCGAGACACCCGTCCCAGGTTTGTATCTGAAACATTTCCGTCCCATTTCCGGCAGCACAAGTTGCCGGAGAAGTGGAAGAAGGAAAAATCATCCTGAATAGCTCATCAATCTAAACAGCTCGAGTTCTAGAGTGTACAATTGGTTGACAATCAAATTCTAAAGTTCGGTTTTGCATCAACTTTGGTTGACGATCAGGATCTACAGCGTGGTTAAGGATCAAGTTCTATAGTCTCGCCATCACTCTGATTAAATCTTGTCATCGTCTCTGATTAATTAAATCGCACCATTGTCTATAGACTTGCAAAACCGTCCTTTGGTCAAAGATATCTTTTGTTAACCTTGTAGATATTATTATCCCTTGTTGAGAGGGGTCCACGTGTTGAGGGTAAACTAAATTGGGTGATCATCTGTGGCAGAGGTAATATATACTGTAGGTTTCTTTTTTTTGTTGGTGCCTTGAGGTTAGTTGTATTTGATTAAAAGGCTCAAGACAACGTTTTTGAGGTAATGGCGGTTTTACATGTGAAATTTTAAGCATGTTAAATGTTTTGAATTTTCATGAATACTATATTTTTAAGTGTTTTATCTTTTATGGACTAAAAATGAATCATATGCACTTTTTATATAAATTTATATTTTTACAATACGTTGTATGGACATTTCCATGTAGTTTCATACAAAGGGTTGTTTGAAAATCAGTTTCCACATTTCGTACCCATTTCCATTTTCTAGCAACCTAGGAGTAAGGCACTCGGTGGAGCATATTACTAGCACAGACAAACAAGATGCATACCTGAAAGTGATCCCTTCAGCTGAGGCTTGAACATCAGAGGCTAATATTATGGGCATCAATTGCTGGAAGCAAAGACAGCCAGAGATTTTGTAGAACTCTCATCCAAGCCCAACCCTCCAAATTTGAGAATAGATCCTTAAAAAGATTTGGAGGAAATGAATTGCTAGATTCTCTTCCGAATCTCGACACAAGAGAGCTTGAGCTGAGCAGAAATTCTTGAAAAATTTCCAAAGCTAAAGCAAGACAGTAATAAAAACCAAGTCAGTACAGGAAACAACAGAGGAAGATTACATGTATCAAAACCTCTCCAGAGAGAACCCCAATCAGTTTGGTATTCAGGTTTTCAGCCCTAGATTACTGAGGTTCTAAGAAAGGAAAAGTTCAAATCCCTTTCTGCAGAAAAGCTCAAGATTATCTCATGGGACACAGGGCGTGAATGCCCCACCAATAGAAGGTTTCTCACCTAACCCAGCCCAACAATCCAATGATAGTGTTATTTTAGGACATTAAAAAGGCCTATCCTACCTTATGGGACAATACAAGATTGGAAAGTTGCTTATCCAAAAGGCAATCAGGGGCCTTAACTGTTCTTTGAAACCCTTTGCAAATCCACTAGGATGCTCTTCTTAGTTCCAGGAATAGAATTCATCTAAGTTACCGATACATTTTGGATACGGGTATGGGTACGAAGTATCTGGTACGTGGATACGGAAAATACAAATTGGCCCCGGATACGGCATTGGATACGGCCGTACAGAATACATAAAACTATTAAAAATATATAAATTCCAGCCTAATAAATAGGAATTAACCACATATTATGCATATGAAAAACAAAACAAGCTAAATAACCACAACAAACTACTCATAATTTCATTGAACCTGGGCACAAGCATCATCCCTACCACATCTAGTTGAGGTGTTTATTAAATTTATCTCATACATGCTATTTTTGTCCTTGTTTATGATGGCTTCTATTTGGTACTTTCTGTAGAATAATGCTGCTGCAAAAACTGTAATTTCTGCTGTAATGATATATTAAATTTAAAGTAGAAAAAAATTACAAAAAAACTGGAAACGGCTGGGCAGGTCAGGGTATGGCTGGATTTCCGGTGCCTATCCAAGCCGTACCTGTACCGGTACATTTCGTACCCTGCACCGGGTGCCCTAGGGGTGGTGTTTTGGTAACTTAGGAATTCATAGCAAAAATCAATGCTTTGGCTCCAATATATCTATCTCGGCACCTAAGGTTTATAGCCCGGTAAATACACTTGAAAGACAGTCGCTGGAAGGAATTGGAAGTGTTCCCAGAAGAGTATTTTACAGCCATAAATAGCTAAGGTTTACGCACAATGGATTCACCTCCTCTAGTTCTTTTCGTGTTTTAGTATTTTTGCGACTTTTTCATCTCCTCAAATTAGTAATGCGATAAAATCCTTTTCCTGCACTTTGGATCAAGATCCACATTGCAAATTGGCCTTCTTGTTTTTTTGACACTACACATGCTTTTCAGTCTGCTGAGATTTTCTGAATATTTTCTAGTTGCAACTTGACTGCCTCTTTGGCTTGCTGAGACATTACCAAGTCCAACCAATGTAGCTTCCATAATGTGAGGACAATTAGCAATGTGGACTCAGCATAACTGAAGTATCTCTAATTAAAAAGTTCGATGTTCATGTATACAGGTAAATATACATAATTGCATTTCTTTTCCTAAAACCTATCCAACCCAGCTTCTCATCACATTGTCAATGCTGTCATGTTCCACAATTCTCATTCTAGTGACATATTTCCATTCTATCTTCAGAAAGACCCTTTGACAAGGAACAGAAGAAACCAAGAAGTTCCCTCTTGAGACTTGGAGAAAAGTGTGTAAATCTTTCGGAGGCTTGGGTCCAAAGAAAAGGACGTGTATACAGTTAAGCTATTGGGTAAATTTTGGTTTTGAGATTAGGTCCTGATAGCTACAAATACTGCAACAGCTTGTACACCGAGCGAATCCTCCCAACTCCAAGAGTCATCAGTTGAGAACTTCATTACACCATGTGTAGCTGTCATAAAAAGATCACAATTCCAGGACATAAAAAATGGCACCAAAGCAAATTTCTGAGGATGGCTCACTTCTCCAAAGGCATCTAACAATTTATGATGACATCAGAATTCAATACCCTACAAGCCACCGTCAAGAACTTCTAAGGTGAAAAGTTCTACAACCATTGGAAATTAATCCACAAAAAAATTAGTTATTATAACTTATAGGAGCCCCACTCTCCCACCTCCTTCAAGATTTCAGGATTCTATACAGAGGTGATGCTTTAAAATGGCAAGCTTGTCTTTCAGGAACCTATTCAGTCAAAATGGCTATGATGCCATTGTTAAGGGCAAATGGTATGCATACTATGAATTATTCATGAGAATAACTAGTGCATATATCTAAATCAATCTATCTGACAAAAGTCACTATATATCAAATTCAAGGCTTTTATCTTGGATTTTACTTATACCACATTGATTAAGTGGTACCAATATCTTAAATACATATATCTGAAATACACCAAGAGATATCAATCTCGAGATTCTTATTTTGGATTTTTCACAAATACCACATTGATTGATAACTCCATTACATTCTCTGCCAATTTTTCACTGACAGGTGACAATTGGCACTCATCTAGCTACATCACTACGTCAAGTTCAAAAAAATAAACGAGGAAAAAATGAGCTCCAAACTCCACCGCATGGCCAAGATATTACACTTTTTTGATTGACTTCTCAAAGGAAAAAGAAAAAATTTCTACGTCACGCTCGGATGGATGGCAAATTTAAGGTTTGCTACATTACACTCCACTCTCTCATCCCCTCCCACACACCCTCACCCCCTCCCCTCACACTTGTTCCTCTATTGGATTTCACTTTTACCACATTGATTAACTAAATCCAATATTTTAAATACATCTATCTGAAATAGACCAACGGATATCAATCTCAAGATTCATATTTTCGATTTTTCACATACTACATTGATTAATAACTCCGTTACATTCTCCGCCAAATTTCCACTAACAAGTGACAAATGGCATCCATCTAGCTCAATGTTTGAAAAACCGGTCGAACCAAAAACCGGAACTGGCCGGTTCGACCGGTTTACTATTTTTTTGCATCAACCGGCTATAGAACCGGACCGTTTGACCGGTTTAAGGCCAAACCGGCCGGTTCCGCCGGTTCAATATGGAACCGGCTAGTCCGATTTCGACCCAAACCGCCAAATCATGCTGCGTAGCCTTAAACGGCTTTTCCCATTAAAAAAACACTTTTTATTATATTTTCTATTTTCTATTTCTATTCACTTCACACCTCTCTCGTTGAGCATTTGTGAGCAAAAGCATTTGTGAGTTTAGTTTTAGAGTGAGCTTGGAAGTTGGAGGCTTGGAGCTTGTTTGGCATTGCTTGTGGGCTCTTTGTGGTGATATTGGCCACCTCTATTTGTGAGCACCTCTCTTATTTGGAAGGATTTGGAGGCTTGGGGCAGCATTGAAGAGTGTTCATTTGGAGTGAGTTTGGGGGTTGTTTGGCATCAAGTGTGGGCTCTTTGTGGTGGTCTTCACATCTACATTTGGAGGGTGCAACCCATATACAAGCTTGGAGTGTTTCTTCACCTCATTTGTGTGCACATTGAAAGGTATGTTACATTTTAAATTTGCCCCTTATTTGTAAATTTTATTAAATAGGAAATCTGAAATTTATTTTGTTTTTATTTGCATTTTCATATTTCTTTGCATTTGCAATGGCCCCCAAAACAAAAGACCCTACATGGAGCCATGCAGACATAGTTGATAATCAAGTTTTTGTAAATATTGTAAGAAACACATCAAGGGGGATTCATAGGTTGAAACAACACTTGGCTGGTCAAAGAGGCCAAGTTTCCCCATGTGATGCACCTGATATTGATGCCATTAGGTTGGAAATGAAAAACTTGCTTGAAAAACATAAAGAAGAGAAGGCTAGGCAAAAAGAGATGGAAGCTGAAATAGGGAGAAGGGAACATGCCTTGAGTGTTGAAGGATCTTGCTCTGACCCTTTTGTCCATGTTAGAGACCCCTTTCGGTATATGCCTCCCCCATCCACTCATAGTCAAGAAAACCAGCCTCAAAAAAGAAAGACCATTCAAAGCTTTTTTCCATCTTCCACACCTGCTAGTGCCTCCATGCCAACAAAAAATCAGCCCACCTTGGATAACCATTGGAAGAAGCAATACAAAGAAGCAACTTTTGAATACATTGCTAGATGGTGGTATGATGCAAATATCCCTTTCAATGTTGCCCGCTCACCTTATTACCAACCTATGTTTGATTCCATTGTTGTTGTTGGTAAGGGCTTCAAAGGCCCTAGTATGCATGACTTGAGAGGATCACTTTTGAAGAAAGAAGTTGCATCCATAGATGAATATTTGAAGAGTTGTAAAGCATCATGGGCCAAAACTGGATGTACTATTATGTCAGATGGGTGGAGTGATGGCAAGAACCGCACCATAATAAATTTTCTTGCCTCTTGTCCACAAGGTACTATGTTTTTGAAATCAGTTGATGCATCTGATAGGGTGAAAGATGCAAATTTGTTGTTTGAGCTTTTGGATGAGATTGTTGTAGAGGTGGGGGTGGAAAATGTTGTACAAATCATAATAGATAATGCCTCTAACTATGTTCTTGTTGGTAAGATGTTAGAGGCTAAACACAAAACAATATTTTGGACTCCATGTGTTGCACATTGCATAGACCTCATGCTTGAGGATATAAGAAAAAAAGATTGGATCAAGAACATTGTAGAGCATGCCAAAAGCATCACCAAATACATCTACAATCACTCATGGGTATTGAACCTAATGAGAAAGAACACTAAAGGCAAAGAACTTGTTAGGCCAGCCATCAAGAGATTTGCAACAAACTTCCTCACGTTCTGATACAATATCTTCTTTCCAACAACGGAACTTGAAAAAGATGTTTTCAAGTGATTAATGGAATGCATCAAAGTGGAGCCATGAAACAAGATGGAAAAGACACAAAGAAGAAACTTTTTGACAATTTATTTTGGAAAAAAACAGCAAAGATTGTGAAAGTTGTCCAGCGTCTTGTTAAGGTGTTGTTGTTGGTGGATGGGAAAAATTAGCCATGGACTATATTTATGAGGCTATAGATCAAGCAAAGGAACAAATAAGGGCAACATACAAAGACAGGGTAACTAATTATGGGCATATATGAGAGATTATAGATAATAGATGGAACAATCAACTCCGTCGCCATATACATGCAAAGTGAGTATTTCTTGAACCCAAAATATCATTACGAGCTCGGCTTGGAGAAGATCAAACAGGAGAAATAAAAGATGGTTTGTATGAGTGCCTAGAGCTTGTATGAGTGCCTAGAGCTTGTATGAGTGCCTAAAGCATATGGTCCCACGATGAGATGCAACAACTTGAGGTTCACCAACAAATCAATTTCTTCGGCAGAGCCACAGGTACCTTTGGGAAAAACCTTGCAAAGATTGCAAGGGATGTGAACCAACCAGGTAAGCAATTATAAGGTTTTTGAAGTTCATTTGATTAAACCTTTTAATATAAAATCATGAATTTTTAGCATAAGACAAAATCTTGTTTGTTGAATTACGCTTTCAGTTATAAGTCTTACTTTCAATTTTGAACTTTGTGTTTTTATCGTCATTGTTTAATAATTAAACATTTACATTTTTTATTGCAGCACATTGGTGGGATTCATTTGGTAATCAATGTCCTCAATTGCAAAAGTTTGCAATTAAGATCTGAGCAAAACTTGCAGTGCTTATGGGTGCGAGCGCAATTGGTTCATCTTTGAGAGGATTCACACGAAGAAGAGAAGTGTTTAGAACCACAATGATTGAATGATCTTGTCTTTGTGTAGTACAACCTTCGGCTAAGGCGCAACCAGTTGTTGAACCGAAGACCTGATACAAATCTCATTGTCTTGGATGATATAGATCCAACCTTAGATTGGGTAAGAGAGTCAGCCAACAAAGTTTGATCATGATGACTTGGGGTGGATGGGTTTGGATCAGGATGATGAGCCATTAGCAACACCGTCACCACCGTCACGAAACATAACAGGCACTAGTCGCACTCATGTTACTCCCCGTGCCAATACAGTTGTTGCAGATGTACCTCGGGATTTAGATGAGTTCGAGTCGAGCGAGGCGGTGATGATATTGATGAGGATGACCCTGAAGATCCCATTTTCAGCAGCGGTGCAAAGTTTGATGATTGATCATTGATGTCATCTAGTTTATTGATTATTCTAGAGTTTTGTAACTTGTAGCATCTGTAATGTATCAATGATCATAGCATGTTTTTTTGGAGTCTCGGACTATGGAGGCCATTTAGAGCCTCATTGTTTATGTATTTTGTTTCAAAATCTCATATATGATATATGTATTGTGTATTGGACTTGGAGTTCGTGCCATTTTGCTATAAACACCTTTCTTACATATATATAAGAGCAAACTTTGCATATTTTGTGTGTAATTGTTGGAATCATGGTTTTTAATCTTTCAAATATATTGTTTTCATTAAAAATATAAAATTTTATGTATTTTTTAGTAAACCGGTTCATAAAGTTTGAACCGGTCCATTCGAGTCCGGTTTTTAAAACATCGATCTAGCTACATCATTGTGGTAGCTCAAAAATATATTTCAAGGGAAAAAGGAGCCCCAAACTCCAGTGTATGGCAGGATATTACGATTTTTCAATTGAATTCTCAAAGCAAAAAAGAAAAACCTTCTAAGTGATGGCCAAATTGATGCCAAATTTAAGGTTGAACATAAAAATAAACTTGCTACATTACACTCCACTCTCTCCCTACCTCCCCAACACACCCACCCCTTCCCGTCACCCCCATGTGTTCCTCCCACGACCCACCAGCCCACCCCCGGCATTGTAGAATCCTCTCGGTGTAATAACTCCATACCCTTCCTTAAAAACTTCATACTTGACCGGCAACAAATGGCATCAATCTAGTTGCTTGAATGTATCAAGCTCGAAAAAATCTTTCCAAGATAAAAATTAAAAAAGGGACAGGGGGACAAGGGGAGGAGGCTCCAAACTCAACTACATTGCTAAGATATTACAATTTTTTTATCGCCTTCTCAAAGCGGGCGAAAAAACTTCTAAGTGATGTCCAAATGGACATCAAATTTAATGTCGTACTCAATTGTTTATGCACAGAAATTACAGCCCCCGGCCACCACCCCCGTCGCTATTGTAGAATGTCTATTGGCATAAATAGGTAAATACATAAAACTGGATTATTATATATTAAGGTGAGGCAGATTACTATACAAGTAACAAAAGGTATCAAGAATATATAAACTTAGGTTGCATTATATTGACTTGTAAAATGCCAACAAGGTGACAACTTTTCTTTGCACTAAGAGGCGTGTTCTACACATCACATCAAATTAACTTTGTAGCTATACACAAAGGAGCTCTAATTTCCTCAATCCCTACTTGTACATGACTGTCAGGCAATCCAACAATTTGGTCTGAAACTAGCAATTTCATCCCAAACCACCCATGATCATTTTCTCAATTTGATATCTTTTATGGGTTGGTACTTTTCCGATAGGTTGGCCTTTAATGAGAAATTATACTACAAACCCCTATATAAGCAAAGTTAAATGCACTCATTTACTCACATGGCACTTACAAGCACTCCTCAAGCAAATATCTTCCAAAAAGCACTCAAAGCTCTCCTAAATTACCCTAAAGCAGCAGCACACATTAGGAGCAGCCCCCACACAAGTCTGAAGCACTCCCAACAAAGTTCAAGAGTCTAGCTTCCCATGTTTCAAGCCCTCCAACCAAATCAAACATGTCAAGCTACTATAAAGCATTATCAAGTGTACATTGCCAAAGATAGTTGCATCCATATAGATATCACATCTCTAGGTGGAGAACTACATGTAGTTTGAGGCCTCTTCAAAATAGTGCCAACGTAGACGGTGTACAAATTGCACACCAAACAAACCACTAACCTTTTTGCAAGGTCTCCTACCCATGGTTAGGATTTAAAGCTATTTCAAGTCATACTTCGAGGGTTTTACACGTGTGACACCTAAGGTTTGACAACGAAACATATTAAAAAGGTTCACACAAAGCACAAAAAGTTACAGAAGACAATCAGCTCACCATACAGAACCACAAATCATGTTTAAAAACGGTTCCATACATATGTGACAGTTCCATACTTGCTCATCTTGCACTCCCAAAATCAAAAACAAGCACTTGCAGATCCGTTATAGTATTTTTGCCTTTCAGCCACAGTCAAATACGCTTCAAAAGCAACAATACCTAAGTACATAACTTATATACAAATGTACAACTTTCAAAGTGTGGATTCTGATCCTTTGAAACGTTTTATGCCCAAAGATCATCAATACGAAAGGATGGAAGAATTAAGGAGATGAGGAAGGAAGAACATAACAATACCTTAGGAGATATAGATGGCAAGAGTATCACCTTATACGTATTGAACCAGGAGATGTAAATAGAATCATTCACTTTCATAACCAATATAATTCCAAAGACACAAAGTTCCAGAAATCATATAAACAAGAACACAAAGTTTCTTATCATAAAAGATTGATGATTCCCAAGTTTCAGACATGGAAAGAAGAAAAGAGAGGAAGAAAGGGGAAAACTTTTGTATTGATTACTTGAATCTATTACTTTACAGAGTACCAGGATCCAACCCGAACAACAACATGGAGAAGCCGTTAAATAGTTTCCAAGAACGGTTACATTCGGTTACAAAAATGATGAAAACTAATTGAGAAACCGATATCTGAGTCTCTCCAATGCCTCGGCCATTTCCATGTCTGGCAGAAAAACCAGACGCATTGAATCGCATAGCCATTCAATCTACCCTTACAAACTTTGAATGTGAGCCATCCACGTGGGAGAGATTTAAAATGAAGTGGGCTTGAGGATGCCTTTTGCATTTTGTGCCCTTTGGAGAAATGGCACTTTGGAACATTTTGGCCCACCCACCCGCTTTTGATATGGTCTTGACACGTGGCCTTACTTGAGTGGGGACAGAGTCATGGTTTACTTTTATAATTTTACTTCTTTTCAATGTGGGCTCAAAAACACAAATTGCTCCTCGGCCCGCTTCCCGCTTTGACCTTGATGCGGGCTTAATATTTGACTTTTTCCCTTGGCGTGGGCGGGCTATGGGTCACTTTTTAACTTTAAGCTCCTTTAATGAAAACAAGGCTCAAATTCTCAAATCCCCTGGCCCGCTTCCCAGCCCACTTTCGGGCTTAATATTTGACTTTTCCTTTTTATGTGGGCTTAATATTTGACCTAGACATGGAGACAGATGCTCATTTGGAGACCTCGCCTTTGAGAGCCTTTGCGCTCATTTGAGTTTTCACTTTGGATACTGCCCCTTGAATGTTGACCTCTAGACACGTGGAGAGCGCTCATTTGAGTTTCCACTTTGATATGGCTCCTTTTGCCGAGTGACATGTGGTCTTGGAATTTTCAATGACCAACTTTGTCTCTCCTTTGACTCTGACCACGTGGCGATCTGGCACTCATTTGGAGATTGGCCCTTTGGTTTCACTTCTGAAATTGTGTCGTTGAGGCACGTGGAGGCTTCCACCGACCCGCTCATACTTAGTCAATTTAAACAATCGGCTCTTTCTCTCTTTTTGGACTGGGACACGTGGAGGCATGGCGCAAGTTTGAGAACCCCTAGCTTCGACCCTTGAAGTTGCGTACCGATGAGGCACATGGTGTCCATCCGCTGAACCTTCCATACTTAGCCTGATTTGGGCTTGTTTTGTCTTCATTTTGGACTGGGACACGTGGAAAGCCTGCGCTTATTTGAGGACTATCCCTTGGGCCCTACTCTTAGAGTTGCGTTCCATTTGGACGCGTGGAGGCTTCGTTGCTTTGCTTGAAACATGGCCATGCCGCATCCAATCAGAGATATCCACGTACTACCCGTGGATGTTGGGGAAAAAATTGATGAGGAGGATACGCCCGTCATTCCCGACTGCGAGAAGAAATAAAAAGAAGGAAAAACTCCACCATTACGCCTGACTTTCAAATTGTTCTCCATGGAATGGAAAATTACAAACAATACAGGCTCGACGTGATCCAATACTCCAAGGTATCGACTCAAAATTTTTCAAAACTTGACTTCAAAAAGAGGGAATTTTGAGGATGACAACAAGCTGGCTCTTTCTGGGGATGACTTGATAGAGGAACGAGGCAAGATCAAGAACCATAGAAAAACTCAAGGAAAGTAGACCAGTGCCTTATCCATTGGGAAAATAGAGTCAAAGGAAAACCAACACAAAAGACAAAACACATGAAAAGAAAACAAACCAAAAAAGGAAAGATAGAAACAAAACACAAAGGAATGACCAAAAACCAAAACACTATACACAATATATAGAAGGACCACCTAGTCACCTAGGACTTGAACAACTTTAGATACTACCCACTATAAGGAAGTGGGAGAGGAGAACCATCCAGATAATCCAAATAGAATGAATTTTCTCTAGCAAAATGCCTGATTTTAAAAGGACCAAGCCAAAGGGAATCAAACTTACCATGGCTTCCTCGAGGTTCATGCCTTTTGTCCCACAACAGAACAATGTCTCCTACTTGAAAATCTCTAGGTCTGGATTTCTTGTCAAACAAAGCTTTCACCTTCAGTTGATGAGCTGATATTCTATCAAAACCTGCAACTGTCTTCATCCACTTCTGGAGATACATGATCCTCTTGTCCAAGGAACTGGTAAAACTTGAATCTTCAATAGCCTTCATTAAGTGCAAGGTTGGTAATTCCACTGTCACTAGTAACTGAGCTTCAACACCATACACCACTTGAAAAGGAGACATCCCAATTGCTCTTTTGGGTGTAATTCTATCTACCCAGAGAGCATCATAGAGTTTCTTGTGCCAATTCCTCTGAGAGTCATTGACAAGCTTCCGAATGATGGTTACTGATTCTTGTTTGTTGATTCTTCTTGTCCATTCCCTTGGGGGTAGTAGTCTGAAGAGTGAGCAAGGGAAATTCCATACCATAGCAGAAAAATCCATCATCTCAGAAGAAGAAAAATTTGAGGCATTATCAGTCACAATTTTGTTTGGTACCCCAAACCTTATCAATATGTTCTCCTTAATGAAATTACACACTACCTCAGAAGTAGTGCTTTTGACTGGAATGGCCTCTACCCACTTTGTGAAGTAGTCTGTAGTAGTTAGCACGTGAGTATGCCCAACACTGGAGGATGGGTTGAGAGTTCCAATGAAATCCAATCCCCACTGTTGAAAGGGCTCATCAATCACTACTGGCTTTAGTGGCAAAGCAAGCCAACTTAGGTCTCCCAACAAAAGTCTGACAGGCTTCACACTTACCTACCCATTTGGATGCATCTCTGAACAATGTAGGCCAATAGTACCCAAACATGAAGGATTTTGTGAGTAGTGATAATAGAAGAGAAGTGGCCTCCACAAGCCTGATCATGAAAAGCTATGAGAACAACTTCTTTTGTTGTTCCTTGTCTACACACTTCAAGAATCTTCCATCTATGCCTCGCTTGAACAAAGCATTCTCCCATAGCACATACTATGTAGACCTTAGCTTTATAGCCCTCTTCTCCTTGGCACTCAAGTGAGATGGACACTCTCCATAGGTAAGAAAATGTGCAATATGTATACCATTCATCTGTTGAACTGAGGAAGAGGACAACAGGAACATTAACTGCTTCTTTGGACAACGTTGCATTAGCTCCTTCAAAGCAATAAGTTCACACAAGCCTTTACCCTGACTAGCTTAGTTGGCTTGATATCAGGTCATATTCCTGGACCTTTTCTACCCAATTGCCTCTCTTAGTTCCAAACTCCTGTTATGTAAGAATGGATTTGATGGTTGTATCAGGAACAAGCACAACAGAGTGAGAATTAAGAATATAAAAATGAAACTGCTTGACAACTTTGACCACTGCAAAAGCATGTTTCTCCATCATAGTATATTTCAACTCATGAGCTTTAGAACATAGCTCATGAAGGCAATAGGAAGCTCATGATCCTCATAATTCTTCTGAGTCAGCACAACAACCAGGGTAAACTCTGTAGCATAGCAATAGATGATAAAGTCCTTATTGAAATTAGGACATGCTAAGATGGGGGTCTTAGCAATGGCTTGCTTAATACCTTCAAATGCCTCCTTACCCTCAGAAGACCAACCAAAGTTTTTCTTTCCTTTCATCATGTGAGCAATGCTCATAGTCAGTTCTACAAAATCAGGAATAAATCTCCTCAGGAAATTAATCTTACCAAAGAAAGAGTGAACACCCTTTTTACTTGTGGGAAGAGGAATCTACTGGATTGCTTGAACTCTTTCTGGATCTATCTTGATTCCTTCTTTGGAGACAATGTGCCCCAACAACTTGCCTTCAGTGACACAAAAGACAGACTTCTTTGGATTGAGAGAGACTCCATGCTCTCTGCACTTCTGGAGGACTGATTCAAGATGTTGAAAGTGATCTGCCCTTGTTTTGGAGAAAACAATCAAATCATCAAGGTACACAACCACACACTTTCCCTTCAAACTACCAAAATCCAAGTCCATTTCCCTCTGAAAGGTGGCACCAACATTGATAAGACCAAAAGGCATTCTCTTGTAAGCAAAGGTGCCCCAAGGAGTAGTGAAAGTAGTTTTGTGTTGATCTGGGGTACTGACCTCCACTTGATTGTATCCAGAGAACCCATCCAGCATAGACAACATCTCAGAGCCTGTAACAACTTGCAAAACCTGATCCATCATGGGGAGAGGATAGTTGTCCTTCAGAGAAGCCTGATTCAAATTCCGAAATCCACACAGATGTGAATCTCACCATTCTTCTTCCTGACAAGCACAATGTTGGCAATCCATGTTGAATGGTGTATAGGAAAGATGATTTTTTCCTTTAGCAACTTCTAAATCTCCTGGAAAATAGTGCCAACAACCTTGGGATTATATTGCCTTTGTTTCTGCTTGAACGGTTTGATCCCAGGTTTCAAGAGGGATAAAGTGTTGCATCTCCTTTGGCTGAACCTTGAGATCATCATACGAATAGGCAAGGACATCAACATACCTTTTAGTAGATTTACTACCTTCTTCTTCTCCTCTGAGTGCAGCATTTCCCAATGTTCACCATCTTAGGTTCATCAAGACTCCCAATATTCACTTTTTCACACTCAACAGACTACGAGCTCCTTGGGAAGTTTTAGACTTAATGTACCTATCATGCTTATCAAACAGGTCTTCCAAACTCACCAGCCCTTTAGGAATCTTGTTACCTTTCAATTTGATGCAGCCATCTTGATCCATCTCTTCCTTGATATCTCCTTCATTGGAAGATACACACTCTCTAGGAAAGGTCTCACTTCCTTCAAAATACAACTGGTCAAAATTATCCCTAAGCTCCAAGAAAGAGAGAAAATGTTGATCATCATTGAAAACTGCCAGTTATTTGCATTATCTAGTACGCTAGGCCTATGAATCATTTCAATGGTAAACTTCTCCTGAGAGAAATCTGGGATGAGGAATCACAAAGATCCTGAGACAACTAGAGAGTCAGCTCTAGTGTTCCTTTCTCTTGGCACAACTTCAATGGAGAAAGCGTCAAGGAACTCAATGGAATCCCAGACAAGATTTTTGTAATGTTTCAATCTCCTATTCTTGACTTGAAAAAGATCTCTGACCTATTTCACAATAAGCTCTGCATCACCATGAGCACAAAGATTCTTCACTCCCATTTCTTTTCCATACTCAATCCTAGTATGAGCACCTCATATTCAGTTGTATTGTTTGTATTTTCAAAATAGAGCTTGAAAGGGAAAGGATGAATGTTCCCTTCTGGAGATGTCAACACCACTCCAGCCCCAGAACCAGCTGAAGAGCAAGCTTCCATCAAACTCCAGAGTCCAAATGCCATTGGGGTCATGAATAACTCCCTTGGGAAGCCTTGCCTCATCTTGTGACATAATCATGTAGTTCCCATGCCCTGCATCCTCATAGAGTATCTGTGCTTTTGGGTCATCAGTCTTTTGCACAATGTACTCAGTTTGTTTCTCAGGTAGTAGCTTCTTCATTTTTCCATTGACCGGGATCAAAGCATGTGACCAATCCATTTGAATCTCACCTCCTACCTCCTTACATAAATTTCTACTCAGCAACATCCCATATGAGGGAGGAATATCAGCTACCAAAATGGTGGCTAAGACCCTTTTCTCTGAAAAAAGCAAAGCAAAAGCTACTTGTGCATCTTTAATTCTTCCAACCAGAGGCACTTTCCTACTTTCCATGGAATAACAGGAACCAAAGGCATGTGTTAGGGTTAGACCCAAAGCATGGCTACCTTTGTAGGCATTACATTATCTGATGCTCCCAAGTCTATAACATAGTTATTGAGTTTATGGCCAGCTATGAGAAGGGTCACATAAAATGGTTCAATTTTCTCATTAGGGGAAGTGACTGCAGCCACAAGGCTTGATTGAGGTGAGGAAGAGGGGGTGGGAAAAAGACCTTTAGAAGTACTGGATGAGACTTTGGATTTGGAATTTACAAAGTTTACCATTTTAGCAAAAGCTTTTGGATGGGTTTGGTAAAACTCTGCCTCTGAAATTTGGATTTTAGTCCTTTTGAGGTGATCAATAATATCAAAAGATCCAGAGGTGGATGGGGCATCATTGCTAGGAACTTGAGAGACTCTTGATCTATCAGTTTTAGGATTTGAAGGAGAAGGTTTTGGAAACAAAAGTAGAAAGGAGGATTAGAATTACTCACCTTTTGTGTGGAGGCAGTGGGAATGGGAGCTCCTCTTCTTGCAATCACTGGAATAGTTGTAGGAAGCTCCTTAGACTTCTTGGCAGGCTGCACCACTTTCTTTTCTTTTTTGTTTTCTCCCGAGTCATAACAACATATGACTCACTATTCATATCTGCCACTCTTTCCTCATATTCATCTTCATCATCCATACCTTCAGTGGTGAGGAAATGAACTTGTGATCCACCAAGCTCTTCCAGTTCTTCAACTTCTTCTTTTTGGTTCTTCATATAGTTCATTACACTCCTCATCATCAGGTTCTTCAACTTCACAAGTTGCATTGACTGGAACCTTGATGGGTGGGCCTTCAATAGCCAATCTAGTCTGAGAGGAAGGTAGGCGGTTCTGGGCTGAAAATTCTTTCTTGGAACATCCTGATAAGGGGTATGTTGAGCCAATTGTTTCTTGAGAGCAATGAGATCATTTGCAAGCTTTTGTACTAATTGATCAGAATTGGCTCCAGGGGAAGAGGAAGAGGAAGAAGCTTTAGATTTGGAGGATTCTCTTTTCAGTTTACCAGACATGATCAAATCATCCTCAACACTGATAGCCAAATGTTGATCAACATCCAAAGTTGCAAGGTTAGCTCTCCTTAGTGCATAACTCACTTCAGGAAACTGGGCATTGAGGAAGAAGCACTTTTGGATTTGATCCACTGGACGAGTGTTCTATGGAATTTTATTAATTAGCTTGTTGAATTTAGCCACAAACTCCCTCATGGGCTCAAATGGCTCCTTCTTGATATGAGAAATTTGTGCTAACAGAGCATGCACATCTTCAAAGCGAGGTTTGAAACGCTGCTCAAACTGAGTTGTCATGGTATTCCAATTAGTGATAGACCCAACAAGAAGATGGTAGAACCAATCAACAACATTGTCCTGCAATGTCTCCACAAAAATCTGACAGAGACATCTTCATGTTCAACCCCAAGAATCCCACATGCAACAATGAAGGCTGCAATGTGTTCATCTGGATGAACCTTCCCATCACCCCTAGAACTTGGGAAAACTTTTCCTGTTACCCCTAGGTAACTCATGCAATGGTTGAGGAAGAGCAAGAGGCCCAACCTATTGTCCCCAAGGCAAAGGAACTGCCATCTTTGGAAAAATTGACTGAAGGGGAACTGAAACACCAACAAGAATCAAAGCACGGAGATTAGGACTGAGATGTTCCTGAGGAATGCTATCCTTGGAATTTCTGTCTTTAGTAGGAGGTGTGCTTGTAGAATGAGTCCCTCTGTTCCTTCTTGCTGGAAGAGAGAAGTTTTGTTGTTCCAAAAGTTGAAAATGGGAATCCTCAACCCCGAGAGCTTTCCTCCCATGTGTATACCATAGAGTCGTCAGACCAACAATGATCTTGAAGTTGTTCTTTTAGAAAGGGATCCATTTGAAACAAAATCCCCAAGTAGAGTCACAAAAACTGTTGGGTTTTTAAAATGATCCTTTTAACAAACCACAGTCAAGGGACAACAAGTCCCTCCTCTTTAATGGGAGAGGTTCCCTTATTGAAAGCAAGAAACAAACTTATATACAAATGTACAACTTTCAAAGTGTGGATTCTGATCCTTTGAAACGTTTTATGCCCAAAGATCATCAATATGAAAGGATGGAAGAATTAAGGAGATGAGGAAGGAAGAACATAACAATACCTTCAAGAGATATAGATGGCAGAGTATCACCTTATACGTATTGAACCAGGGAGATGCAGAATAGAATCATTCGCTTTCATAACCAGTATAATTCCAAAGACACAAAGTTCGTAAATCATATAAACAAGAACACAAAGTTTCTTATCATAAAAGATTGATGATTCCCAAGTTTAGACACGGAAAGAAGAAAAGTAGAGGAAGAAAGGGGAAAACTTTCTGTATTGATTACTTTGAATCTATTACTTTACAAAGTACCAAGATCCAACCCAAACAACAACATGGAGAAGCGTTAAATAGTTTCCAAGAATGGTTACATTCGGTTACAAAAATGATGAAAACTAATTCAAGAAACCGATGCCGAGTCTCTCCAATGCCTCGGCCATTTCCATGTCTAGCAACAAAACCAGACACATTGAATCGCAGCCATTCAATCTGCCCTTGCAAACTTTGAATATGAGTCGTCCATGTGGGAGAGATTTAAAATGAAGCGGGCTGAGGATGCCTTTTGCATTTTGTGCCCTTTGGAGAAATGGCACTTTGGAACATTTTGGCCCGCCCACCCGCTTTTGATATAGTCTTGACACGTGGCCTTACTTAAGTGGGGACAAAGTCGCGGTTTACTTTTATAATTTTACTTCTTTTCAACGCGGGCTCAAAAACACAAATTGCTCTGCCGGCCCGCTTCCCGCTTTGACCTTCGATGCGGGCTTAATATTTGACTTTTTCCTTGGCATGTGGGGGGGCGGGTCACTTTTTAACTTTAAGCTCCTTTAATGAAAACAAGGCTCAAATTCTCAAATCTCCCGACGGCCCGCTTTCCCACTTTGACTTTCTATGCGGGCTTAATATTTGACTCTGGACACGTGGAGAGCTGGTGCTCATTTGAGTTTCCGCTTTGGATATGCCTCCTGAAATTGCGCCAAGTTGACGCGTGGCTCCTTCCGCCGGTCTTGAATTTTCAACGGCCAACTCTGTCTCTCCTTTGACTCTAACCATGTGATCTAGCGCTCATTTGGAGATTGGCCCTTTGGTTTCATTTCTGAAATTGCGTCGTTGAGGCACGTGGAGGCTTCCACCAACCCGCTCATACTTAATCAATTTAAACGATCGGCTCTTTCTCTTTTTTGGACCTGGGACACATGGAAAACTTGCGCTTATTTGAGGATTCTCCTTGGGCCCTGCGCTTGGAGTTGTCATTTGGACGCGTGGAGGTTTCGCGTTCTTTACTTGAAACATGACCATGTTGCATCCAATCAGAGATATCCATGTAATACCCGTGGATGCTAGGGCAAACATTGACGAGGAGGATACGCCAGTCATTCCCGACTAAGAAGAAATAAAAAGAAGGGGAAAAACTCCACCATTATGCCCGACTTCAGATTGTTCTCCACGGAATGGAAAACTGTTGACAATACCAGGCTCAACGCAATCAATACTCCACGGTACCAACTCAAAAAATTTCAAAACTTGACTTCGAAAGAGAAGAATTTTGAGGACGACAACAAACTGTCCACCATATGCTCTCACCTCGCCCATTGTGAATCTCGGTGATCAAAAAGTTGTAACAAAAGTGGTGGCACTTATCTTCTTGCCCCAAATCAGCCATTTTTTCCTATAAGTTTTTTTTTAATTTTTAGGTTACAAACCATGTGTGATTTGACCCATCATAGGCTCCTAGACAGTGCTACACACATACTTGAGCTTTAATGTACCTTCGGGTATATCGGAAAACCCCATAGATTGTTTTTAAATCCTATTCATAAAAACCTTGACCATCTATAATTTATGATGCACTGATAAGCAAATATCCCCATCGGTTAGCAATTAGCCTCGAGAAGTTATTTGCATCATACACCTAATTAGTACAATGAGAATGGTAATCCATCGTAGTTAGTGCTTAAAAATATTGGACCAACACTATTTACAAGTAGATCAATATATCTATGGACTCACAAACCAGACACGCCTTATAACAAACCCTCACTTTGTTATAACCCTAACTATGATAAACCCACCACCAACAAAAAATTATGACAAAAAACAAATTTGAGGTAGTTACAAAAGCAATTGTTGGAGGTTGAAAGTGTTCGTATGTGAACATGAGCTCACTAACAACACAACATGGGATTGCTTCTCAAGTATGGAACTTGCATCTTGAAACAAACCTCTAGAGAGAGCCGGTTATCATCTACTTCTACTCCTAACACTATTGTTAATCTATCTAATCTACCACTTGCGGGGATTAAGGGAGAAGGAAACAACATAAAAGAGAGATGATATGCCAAGAGAGAAATAGGGATCTTTCTTCCACTATGTGTTTGAGAATGACACGGTATATTAAACGAGATGCAAGTATAATCCACAAACACATTTATCATAGCATAACAATAGGTGAGACAATCTACAAGAGATCAAAGAGAGTAGGGCAAATGTAAGCCACAACTTAGTTTTTGCTCAAATATACACTATTGTATTAAACTACAAAATAGGCCCCTGGACGCATTAAATTTACCATATAGAGGCTAAGACATCACACAAAGAAAGTGAGAATTGAAGCGAATTCTAGAGAGGGAAAACGTCCAAAAAAAAGCCAACCCTTAAAACAACAAACTCTATTATTTATAGAAGAAAATGGAGGGAAAAGAGATTTAAAATAATTTAGAGGTGTGAAGGAAGAATGGAAAATTGTACTTCATTGCAGAAAATCCTGAATTATGGCATGAAGCAAGTGCAGCTAAAGGGGCCAAACAACTATCGGAAGCAATTGTCAATCTAAAATGTCATGTGTCCCAACTTCATGATGTCGCCCCACTTGCATTACATAAGGCGAGATCATTATGTTTGCGTAACTAATCTAGGTGGCATGGCGAGCTTTGAGACCATCTTGGCTTCTTTGCGACACAAAGGGTGACTCTAGACATAAATGTGAGCTCATAATGATCGACGGCAATGATCCTTTGCTTAGAAGAAGTGAAGGAAGGGCCAAGCACTTGTTGGCACCATGTAGGAGATGTCGTGAAGTGGAGGATCTCTGCGAGGTCTTCAAACAAGTGAAAGAAAGTACAAGAGGTGTTATTGCACCAAAGGCACCACCAAAACATCAAAGCACAAATCGCCAATTGTTGGCACATTGAAGGAAGGCACTATGGCAAGGCGTAGCATCCAATAGCATGGAGAGAGCAATTGGTGTTGACAACATGCTCTTATAAGTGTCGTCATAACTCAAAAAGACTTTTGCGGAAAAGTATAGTGTCTGCAGCTTGAAACAATGTCTTCTTTGCTTGGTTAGTACAATGCGATTTCATACAAGCATCTACAACTTCAATAGTTCTTCGCGGCAATCCACGAGTGACAACACAACACGGCATGGAGGAATGGAAGGCGACACTTAAAAGCGAAGGTTGGAATTGAAGTGGAAGAAGCAAAAAAGGGTGATGTGATAGCACTCATTTTTCAAAAGTAAAGATTGGTTGCATGCATGGCTTCGAGTTATTGCGGGTAGATGAGCGCAAGCTTTTCGATGATGTGTGGGCATGGGGGACAAGAGACATGCATTGCAGCAAAGCTAGGTGATTTACTGTTCAACCAACGCTTTACAGGTTGGTGCAATGGTTCACAACGTTGAACAGTGTGTCGCGATATGAAGGGGCCTCAGCGGGAGTGCGGGAGTGATAAGCAAAAAGCGTTGTACTTCGCAACTTGTGAACTAAAGAAAGTGTGGCTAACTTCACAAAAAGAGACAAATGCTCAAGGTCTTTATCATTGAGAGCACAAGGTTAACTGAAATGGGCAGGGGCTCATTTTGGTTAACATGTTTGGCGACACACTAGGGACACTTGTGTACTTAGTGTAGAAAACCAAGATAACCTATAGAATCCATTGGGTATCGAATCTTTACTAGTTGGCTAGGAGGGTTTAGAGGCTCCTCAAAAAAATTGACAAAACAAGCAAAAAAATTGCACAAAGACTCATGCAAAACAACGAGAGGGAGGGGATCACAAAACAAAACAAAGTAGAATAGGAAACAAACTATACAACTATGTACAAAGTGCGACATATGCACTATGGGATATTGCTTGAGGAACATCCCATTAACTGGGATCGGCAAAGGTTCTCTATCGAGATTTGAGAGCTCAAAGGTGTTCTTTTTCTTGTTCTAGGTATTTTGATAAAGGTTGCTCCAAATGGTGTCAAACTTGGAATGCTCTCTAAGCTTGGTGCGGTCAACATCCAAGTACTAATCACCAACTTCAAACATTTGGTTGGTGAATCGTGCGCTCATGATTTTGATCAAGTTCTTGTTCATGAACTCCACGAGTCCATTACCTGGCAAATAGTAGTTGGAAATGGCATACCTCATAGCAAACATTTTGATCTCAACTCCCATGAATGTCTTAGCATTGTCGAGAGATGACTATGTGAGGCGCACTAAATCGGTGATGATTCCTTGAGGAAGTCAATGATGACTTCTTGATTGCTTCCTCTAAAGGGACTGCTTCACTTCCTCTAAGGGAACCGCCGTTCCATATGGTAAAGTAGTTAGTGGCAATCGGGATCCACTTGTGGATGGCACCATATGGTGGATTGATCGTGCCAATGAAGTCTCATCCCCCCCGGGAGAAAGGTTGATCATCTACAATTGGTTCAGAAAGGAAGCACGGCTCTGTGTTTTCTATCGGTGAAGAATAGGCATTCGTGTCATTATTTCACCCATTTAAAGGCATTTGTAAACATGGTAGGTCAATAATAACCAGCCCGCACAATCTTGGTAGCAAATGAACACCAGCGAAGTGACCACTAGAGAATCCTTGATGAAATTGTCTTGGCACCTTCTCTACATGTTTAGACACAACATACCATAGGAGGACGCCATCCAAATTCTTCCTAAACAATATCCTACCAATCAGCTCATATGGGATAGCCTAGAGTCGACCCATCTCTTTTTGGTCATATGTCCAAACCTTCAAGATACTCTCCAATCGCGAGATATCTCGTCATATTTTGAGTCCAATTGGGCTTGTTTTCTTCATTTGGTGGTTGGTCATCATGGTTGCACACTTCTTGTGAACTATCCAAGTCTTCAAAAAGGTGTTGACGGAGAGCTCTACCTTTTATTAACTTGGTAGATCATATCTCAACATCAAACTCCATGATCATGGTGATCCAACCCACTCTCGTCACTATTTCCTCCCCCATTGGGTAGTCTCGACGCTTGGATGAATGACAAAAATCTGACTCTGAACTGGACAACAGATGTTTGAAAGTCTTACGAGCCTTGTGGACCACAAAGGTTTGCTTCTCAATGAAACCGTACTTAGTTTCATCATCCTTGAGATTTTCACTTGTAAAAGCTTTTGTTGATGTTTTTGGGTGAGAACCATGACTATGTTATGCAGGCCATCGAAGGCATGGAGGATGAAGTCCTCAAAGTTTGGGTTTGTTAACATCGAGGCTTGAGAAATAGCCTGCGTGATTATCTCAAAACTCTCTTTCCATTCCGACATCCATTTGAAAGTCACATCCTTCTTTAGCATGTACGTGATTGGTTTTACAATGCCTGCAAAGTCCATGATGAATTTACTCACAGAGTTGATCTTTTCTAAGAAAATTTGTAGTGATTTTCTATGAGGCAGCAAAAGATAAGACGGGGATGGCTAATACTTTGTTAGGATCAATGGCCAAACCTACTTTTGATACAACATGACCTAGAAGCTTGGCCTCCGGAACCGAAAAGACGGAAATCCCAAACTCTCTACATCTTTGAAAGATTTTCTCCAGGTTATTCAGACGATCCTATTGCTTTTTAGAGAATATCGTGATATCATCCAAGTAAACTAGGATGATGTCATCGATGACGTCTGGAACCTGGACAACTTTACTTCTGCAGAAGATGACGAGATCGTGGAAGAATGACTGTTGCTGAAAGTGCCACACTGCTGTTCTGTCATTTTTTATATGGTAGCAGTATAGTGAATAGAAAGCAATATATTATGATGATGTTGGAAGTTGATACTGTGATGTCTAGAATTTAGTAATGTTAAAACTTTTTTCATATTATGTATATGATGGTGGCTCAGACTTAATTGGTATTTTTATAATTTGCCTGATTGGTTTTCCTCCTGAACAACCTGTTTATGAGACAATCTGTGGTGAAAGGGGGCATCAATTTGATCAATTCTGAATTCCATGGGATGTGTTAATGCTCTCCAACTTTGGTCTACGAGGCATTTTGCTTAATTTAACAATCAAAAAAAGTATTTTAGGTAAACTCGGGAAAAAGTAACAATGAGCAACCTTTCCTTAAGAAGTTATACCACTTAAGCCGGGTATGGTAATTATTAAAAGTATATTTATACCCTCAAATATTTAATCTTCAACATTGATCCATTTTTCTTCTAGAATTAAAACTCTCTCTGATGACAGGTGAAGCAGCTTACCCAAAACATCAGAAACATAAACTTTTACGCCATCATATCCAGAAAACTCAACAGCAAATAAAATAGATTTGGTTTTGTAGAGATTAAAACCAGTATTCTGAACAAAAAAATTTCTCATGATAATATCACAAAAAAAAACTCAACATAAGAGAAAATTTCCTCTTAGAGAAATTGAAGCCAAAATTTCAAAACAATAGACCTTTCTTCAGCAACATCCAGCAAACTTTACAACAACATAGAATATATATTGTTTCGATAAATTGAAGCCAATATTCTTAGAACCTAAGTCACCGCATTTGAATTCGTGTTCGAATTCGCGAAGATGAAATTAAGTAAAAAATTCGTCACTAAAAATCAGCGATAAAATTCATGATTAAATTTGACTACAAAAATACTATATATTTTTAAAAATATAAAATAAAGATATTACTAGATACAAATATAATAAAAACTATAAAAAAATCAAATATAAATCAAATATAAATATATAATAAAAATATTAAATATAAATATAATAAAAACGTTAAAATAAAACCTAAACTAAAAACTATATAAACTAAAATTGTAACTTATATATATTAAAAAGCTAAAATAAAACCGAAAGTTAAATATATTCACCAATCTAAAGTTAAAGTTAAAACCTAAAGTTATATTCACGAATCTTCTACTCGTGATGGAAGGTAAATATATAAACACGAGCTTCACGAATCTTCTTTTTTTAATGTCGCCAGGGTAGCGCTGAAAGGCCCACGAAAAACACAGAAAATGGAGCGATTTTTTGATTGAAACACAGGAAATGGAGCGATTTTCGACCGCAAACATAGGAAATGGAGCGATTTTTGACTGCAAACACAGGAAATGGAACGATTTTCGACTGAAAACACAGGAAATGGAACAATTTTCGACTGCAAACACAAGTTTCAAGTAAAAACCCTAGAAGACAGCACGATTTCAGTGATATGGGATTTTTTTGGTAGACTGCAAATAAAATCTCAAATTTCAACGAATTTCATGTGAAAGCTTGAGATTCGACGAATTTCACATTTTTCCCTTGAAAATCAGCGAATGCGGTGACTTAGCTTAGAACTGTGACATTTTCTACAGAAACATGCAGAAAACTCTTCACAACAAAATAGAATAAATACTGTTTCATAGAGTTGATGCCATTTTTCTGGAAGTATAAAATTTTCCACAGCACCACCCAGAAAACTCAATACCGCTAAACTTTTCATAGAAATTGAAGAAAATATTCTCAAAGCTATAAACTTTTTCACAGCAATCTCCATAAAACTCTAAAACAAAAAAGAATAAATAGTGTTCCACAGAAGTTGAAAGCAAAGATTCTCATAAATGTGATCTTTTACACAGCAATATCCAAGAAAACACAACAGCTAAATAATGTAAATACTGTGTTATAGAGATAACAAACTTACTGCACCAATATCAAATACACACACGCGCGCGCACTCAAAAAAAAGATTAAATAGTGTTACACAGAAGCTGAAAAGCAATATTCTTGGAATTATAAACTTTACACGGCAATATCCAAGAAAATTCAACAGCTAAATAATATAAGCTATGTCACAAGGTTCGAGTTTGAGATCGAGTTCGACAAGGATTAAATTCGTTTCACGTTCGTCTCGTAGATAAAGTTCGAAAAAAAATTCGCCATTAAGTTCCAATAATAAATATTAGAAAATATAAATAAAATATATACTTCAAAATAAGAAATAATAAAATTAAATTAAAATATATATTATTTTAATTATATTTAATATATATATATTAATTATATTAATATACACATTCATATTTTTAATTCTATTAATATACATATATATACTTGTATCTATATATATATAGAATCAAAAAACTAAATATATTTTATACATTGAAAATAATGTAAACAAATAAAAAGCATTAATAACATTAAAATAAACAATGAAAGTCAAAACATACAAACTAGTTATAAGATCGACTCAATTAAATTTTAAAAAATTAAAGAATATTAAAATAAAAAATTTAAACACAAAAACGTAAACATAAAAGGTAAACCTAATAACATAATAAATGACTCGACATAAAGATTAAAAATAAGTTTATACAGTCTGTGGGAAGGCAACGCACGAAAGGGAGGGTACGAAGGGCAACAATGGGTTGTCTCCGCCGATTAACCGCGAGCCACTGGTTGCAGGCTTGTAGTGATGGCAGCAGGCTTGTAGTGGAAGGCATCATGGCTAGAAGCAGCAGACCGACACCAAAAGAGAGATGAGCAGGCCCTAAAATCAAACCCCGGCAGCGTTTTTAATTTGTTTCCCGCTCAGGACCTGTAGTTGAGCTGTAGGTGAGCGAACAAGTGGAATGAAAAATGCAGAGCGCTTTACCTACGAATTTTTGGCAAATTTTAACGATTTTTTTATGGGTTTTATAAGTTCGGCGAATTTTGAACTTCAAGCGAAAAATTCACCGAACCTTGTGTCATAGAATATAAGTACTGTCCTATAGACATTGAAAAACTTGCAGAACCCCATATGAACAACATATATATATATATATATAGAGAGAGAGAGAGAGAGAGAATCAACTGTGTAGTTTCCAGTCAAGCTAATCCAGATACGTAAACTTTTACATGGTCAAATCCAGAAAACTCTAAGAACAAATAAAATAAATTCAGTTCCGTCGAAACTGATGCAAATCTCCTCAGAATTGTAGACATTTCCACAGTATACCCGGGAAAACTCAAACAAATAAAAAAATATATGGTTTTGTAAAGATTGAAACCAACATTCTGAACTAAAAAGTTTACCACGGCAATATCACAAAAAAAAATTCAACAAAAGAGGATAAATATTCTTTTAGAGAAATTGAAGCCAATATTCTCAAAACGAACTCAATAGCAAATAGAATAAATAGTAAACACTGTTTCATAGAAATTGAAGCCATTATTCTCAGAATTATAAACTTTTCAACAGCAATCTCTACAAAACTCTTAAAACAAAACAAAAAAATAGTGTTCCACAGAAGTTGAAAGCTAATATTCTCGAAAATATAAACTTGAATATAAGATTTTACACAGCGATGTCCAAGAGAACTCAACAGCTGAATAATATAGATTTTGAAAAACTTGCAGCACCCCTATATCTATAAGCAGCTGTGTAGTTTCGAGTCAGTCTAATCTGGAAATATGAGTCAACGTAGGTTGATTCGAAACTACACAGCTGATTCACGAAATCTATATCACATTAGTTAAGGCACTGCGGAAACATTACTTTAATAAATATATTAATACATAGGTTACTTTTAGGTCGCAGCCAAGACGGACACCAATTTTTGAATGAGATCCCCCTGTATGTTGCTTAAATTTTGCGCCCCTAGATTTCAACCTCCTGACCAAGCTCGTAAACATATATATCGAAGCCATCGGCCATCTTCAATGGAAACGATTACAGCCAAATAGCACAGAAATGAGTAAAAAAATCCCATACCTCTTGTAATCTGGTGCCATCGAGCGTGTTGAAAATCCGAACAAGAGTCCCTTTGGTGCTAGCAGTTGCAAGAAGACCGCCATCAAGAGTTAGGGTAAAGCATGCGATACGAGAATCGTGAGCCGAAATAAACTTAGTTCTCTTGAGACCATAGTGTTCAACCCTCATCTGCCCCTTGTGCAAACCGGGGCAGGCCAAAACAAACGAATTCGACGCGTGAGAAATAGCACACAGACCCTTAGGGTTTGCAATGGTTTCAATCTGATGCAACAGCTTCAAATCCCCAAAATTATACACATAAATTTTGTGCTCCAGCACCACAACAATCCGGTCCCGTCTCAACTTCACCGCCCGAACCTCCGACCGGAAAGATAATTCTCCGATACACTGGCTCTGATGATCGTCCCATATCATTACCTTATTAGGGGGAACTGCGGATTCGAACCCCCGCCGACTAGGGCCAAAATATTGCAGCGAAATAACATCTCCACGATTCCTATACCGCCGCCATTGTTGAAATCTCGTCGGAATGTTTCCCTAAATGGATCGCAGTTGTGAATCTGGAAACCCTGCTCTGTGCCGACGGCAAAACAGCCAGAATCCTGGTTAAAGCCTGCATACAGCAAAGCGGTTTCGGGATTGACTGTTTCTGGGGATGAAGGCGTATTTGGATCAGGAGAGGAATGATTTGTTGTGGAAGTCGCATTGGTTGGTGAGGAAACCGTTGCCATTAATGGACTGAGCTATCAATCAAAGTCCATACAAAGCCAGACTACCATGCACTGCAAATACCACCGCAGGAAAACCGCCCGAATCGTCCCCGGGTATAGAAATCAAATGCTAAAAAATCCAACACAAACATGGAAAGGCAAACAAACTCCTGGTTTAAAATGCCGTAACTGTAATTAATCGGGAACCAGAGTTTTCCAAATTAAAAACCCTAATCTCGGAAAGGGAAATTGTACCAAATTCACTCGCGTAATTCAGATGCCAAAAGGACGGAATTGTTCGAGCCTGACGATCGATTTGAATAAGCAAGTCTGCGTGATGAAGGAATAAATTTTGAATGGCAAAAGAATTTATCCGAGTATGGTTTCATTACCATAGACTTCTTTGTTTTTTTCATTCTAGAAATGAAATGATTTAATTTTAGAGACATCAATAGTGTGTGCAACAATAAAGTGGTATATTTATATATAAATTAGTTGTGTATGGTCTGCAAAAGGATAAGATGAAGAATCGTCGGAGGCGTCTACATGGAATCTACCGGTCCAAATGGAGTGAGGCATTTTCTAATTTTTTCTAATTGAGTTGAGAAATTAAAATGATCCATTTATGTGGGATGGATTTTGTGTATCCTGTTTTATTTTTCACTAGTTAGGTTATAAAAATTCGCCAAACAGATTTAGGGCAAGGTTATATGTGGAAGGCATTTCATTTCTTTTGGACAAAAAAAATCAATGATAGGTCTTGTAAAATAGGAGTCTTTGATAAATAATTTTAAGAGTTTTTAAGGAAGCGGGGCTCACAGTTTCTCTTTATTATTTAGTGTTTTTTTGTCTACATGGTATGTTATATGAATTCTCGTCAATAGTTTGTATAAATTTGGAGGAAATTTTGACTTTTATTTATCTAGGGAGAGGGACCAATAGGTGAACATGGTCCACATATGAGTCTTGATCACACAATACCCAATAGTTGTTCTAGTAACATTTCATAGTTATCATAGTATTATCTAGTGGAACTCTTTATTTTTGACATAATAATTATGTAGAGTAGTCAATCACATCATGACATGTAAGACCTCTCACCCATGTACAAGCATTAAAAATTCAATGTTCAATCATTATCACCCATGTTCAAGTATTGGTTTCCACCATGGTTGTAGTGTAACTCAAATTTACTATTTTAAATCAATTCAAAATATGGTTTTCCCTCCAATTAAACATTCCAAAGAACAAATATAAGTTAAGACAAATATGAACTACATATTGGTGAAAAAATTGCGACCCCACATGATAAACAATTGATTTTGTGGACCCCTTAACTTAAACTTGCAAGTAACTTCAAAAGAAAAGAAATGTGAACAAAAACTTGCATGTATCTTCATTTATTTATTTTACAATTTTTCTCCTTTTTTAGCTACAACAAAAATCCTTAGTTGTTTAAGATGGAAAATATATAAAGCTATAATTAGAAAGAGAGAGTTGTTTAAACTTGTATTTTTTTTGCATTACTAGTTTTCATGAATGCCTGGTATAGTTTCAATTTCCGCCTATTAGTTATTGTTATGGCGTGTACTGATCATTTATCTTATTGTCATGGGTAAGATAAAAGGTATTATATTATTGGAAAAGTTGGAGTGTGTATGCATTAGATACTTGTTATTGATAAAAGGTGGAACTACTTCGGGTAGAATGAGTGCATTACATCTTTTGTTAACTATCAAAGTACTATTTTGTATTTAAGGTTTAGCTATTGATATGTGCCATTAATTTGTTTTCCAAAGCATTAGAAAAGGAAAGATAGGGACTTATGTTTAAAGTAGCAAAGAAGATAACAACCCAATTCAAAGCAAGTTGTGTTTCTTCTAATTTTGCCAAAGAACCTGTGATTATGATTATATTCTTAGGTCATTTTATAAGTGTGTTTGCTTACCCTGACCTTAATGAATGTTTTCGCATCATGTTGCCTTTCAACATTAAATGTTTTATACTTTTACTTCAAATAAGGATTCCACTATAAAAAGTAAAACCTTAATTAAAAAGGAGTTTAGGTCTTTAGGATCACTTGAGGTTATGTAATAAATTAGAGTTTTCATTTGTTTGGATCTCTTGATAACCAAGAAGTGCAATATTCAATCTCAAATTTGTTTAGAGGTGGCATCTTGTGATTAATATGCCATTGAAAATACATGATCATGCCTTCGTATATTCAACAAATTAGAAGGAAGCAAACACCATGTATGATAATAACTATGTTTGTAACATCCCCATTTTAAGATACTAGAAACAAGGGAATTTTTATTTTTTTTTGTATAACGTTCTCTGTTATGAATTATATAATTCAAACACACGTTCAAGTTTTAATAATTGTTTTCTGCCCAAACAACACTGGTTTGGAACACACAATTTCCTTTTAAAACTAATGTTCCCTGTTCGCATATTTACTGATATGGAACACACATTCAATGTCATTCAATCTTATAACAGATTCTATATGTTGTTGTAAATGACTCGAAGAACTGCCGATCTCCCATTTTCATGGCTCGGAGTTTCAACGATCCTTCATTTCATGACTCGGCAACAACCGATCCTTCATGTTCGTTCATGCATAGTATATTATATATACAAGTTTTCTTAATCATTAGGTTATCGAAGTGATCCATTTAAGAAGCCTATCGAATATTTATTCTTGATATTCATCTGACATCCTGCATCTTAAATTAAGTGATTAGGACAACGCAACCAGACTTGCGATACTTTGGCCAAAGATTTTCACATGCTTTGCATGATCATATTCCTAGATGTGATACACATCAATGGAATACGTCCTTCACTTCACTTCACTGTTATCAGAATGGTCTTTCTGGCTCCTACCAAGTCCTCTCAATTTAAGGTCGATTTAAACTTAGATTTCCAACTAAGAATATGAGCGAATATAGGAAGGCACTCCACAAGTAACTAAAGATACGTGAGACATACGGTGTTGTTTCACGACTCCGTGTCTCAGTTATCTTTAGTCCTCCGAGTCACTCGCATACGTGATCATACTCCCATCCCAGTCAAGAACTTCACATTTAGCCTATGTATTCTTGATGTTTTAATTCGGGAGGGCATTGTAATATGCCAGTACAAAGAAGGTGTCTTCATGAAGACCTTGATGTTTTAATTCGGGAGGGCATTGTAATATGTCAATTTATAACATTGTGTCGTCGAAGACCCCGTCTTCATGAAGACACTCTCTTCTTACAAATGGGCATATTACAATGCCCTCCCAATTAAAACATCAAGAATACATAGGCTAAATGTGAAGTTCTTGATTGGGGATGGGAGTATGATCACGTATGCGGAGTGACTCGGAGGACTAAAGATAACTAGACACACGGAGTCGTGGGGAACAACACCGTATGTCTGCGTATCTTTAGTTACTTAGGAGTGCCTTCCTATATTCGTTCATATTCTGCTAGTTGGAAATCGGAAGTTTAAATCGACCTTAAATTGAGAGGACCGGGCAGAGCCAGAAAGACCATTCTAGATAACAGTGAAGTGCGTCTTCATGAAGACACCTTCTTTGTAGAAATTGGCATATGTCAATGTCCTACGAAATCCTATCATCGAGAGTACACATCCGCTTCAAGTGATTTGGATATGATCTTAATATTTAAGATCAACTTTCAACAACCATCGCGATCCTTTATCCTCGTTCCGTTACATGTTGTACGTAGCTAAGAAAGACTAAATCCATCCTTTAGCTTGCTATGCATCTTCTCCTTAAATCATGAAGGGTGCATTTCTCTACTTGGATTTCTTCTTAATCTTCGGATTAAGCGAGCCCGTTATCGATTTAACGTGTTAAGTTTAACCTATTAAACTTAACCGAGATTTTTACAAGCGTAACTAAATTGAGAATTTCGAAACTTACTTAGACGTCATTTAAACGAGGTCTAATTCCTAATAAATGTATTCATTTATTCTCCTTAACATTACATAGTTAAGGTCCATTAGTTATGGATATACTTATTCCATATCCTTTCTTTCTGAATTCAACATACGAGGTCATTAATGGAGTTCGAAAGTAAAATTCGATTACTCCTAAGTTAATTGATATTCCTTAGCTTCCAAGCTAATCTTGAATACCTATCAGTTATGGAATCCTATTCTTCCTAATCCTTTTTAATGTCAATTAAAAATTCATCTTTACCCAAGTATGAACTAATTGCACATTTCAACTTAAAAGTTGCATTAAGGTAAGAATAGATATCAATTCTTATTTAGCATCCATCCAAGGACAATTAAATAAACCCAAATCAAGAAATAACATTATATTTCCAATTAATCAACAATATCAAGCCGATATAGTATTTAAAATATCACACTTGTATTTGTATTCATCATCCATCTCATAATCTGTACATTTGCCAATCAAGTGATGGACTTTGTTTAAATAAAACATCATTACAACTCATAAATAGAAGAATGTACTTTCTTCTTTTCACAATTCCTCGAAGAGGAATAATAGTAAACAAATACAATTCATCTTGGTCAATCAAAAGAAGCATCGTAAAAATGCCATGTCTTCGTTCTAATCAATTCCATCTGCAAAATTTCTTGCACGGTCGATTGATGAAGGCCCGAGCATATTAAGCACTTATCATTAAAATGAGGTGCTTCAATTAACTGTCTCAATAAAATAACCCTACTTTTATGAAACAACAGTAAGAACATCAATCAAAAATCAAGCATCGAAGAGCAATGACATAAAAGCTCGAACCATCAAATACCATCCCAATCACCAAAGAACTGCTGTCCTATTTTCCACATATAAATTCTACAAGTTCCAAATTACAATATTTGTAAAGTTTAGGAATACAAGTAAGCATACTCTTTGATATAACATAATTGTTATCATTTCCACCCTTTCATTAATAATAAATGCAAAGGGTAAAACTAACTGAAACGTAAACCAATTACTTTCCTTTCAGCTCATGCATCACATTAGATTCCAAGCAATCAAGCACAGATGAGAAAGCAAACAACAATGCATATAGTTGCTCATATCTAAGCACTACAAGATTCGTTATTAACGATTACAGATTTCCAACTGAATGAAAGAAGAAAAGATCATTTTTCCAAGTTATCCAACCACATTCCTATCTCTTTCCTCATGACTATTCTAAAAATTGAATCCAACCGAGACACAAATCAAGATAACAGTTCAGAGTGAAACTTACAAAATCCATTCGAAATTCACTTTCCAGCAGCAAGAGTAATTTCATTCATAATCAGCTTTAAACGAAAACAAGGAAGAATTTATCGTCCTTATCAATACTTCATTTAAATTAGGCTCATATGAATACCCCAGCAGTTAGTACAACATCGTATTTATCATAGATCAAATAGTATAAGGATGCATACTATGTATTTCTTGTACTAGAAGAGCCCATACTTCCTTCTTCGTATTACTAACCAAATAAACAGCTTATACTGATCTTGCGCAATCAATTAATCACATGACCTTCTATATCCATGATTGCATACTGGTTCAAAATACAATTTACACATTCTTTGTTACCTACAAAGAAGACTAAATCTTAAAGCACAAGTAAGGCTCTAATACTATTCCCAGAATTCAACAAAGCAAGAAGAGAAGAATTCATCCCTTTCACCTTTCAATAAGAAAACAACCATTTTCTTCGAACTCAACAAGAATTGTTCGTGTCGGTTTCATTTCTTTTAAATGATCAATGAAAATCGAAGACCTGTAAGAAACATTTAAATATTCTAATTGTACATGAAAAACACAAGACTCAGAAACAAATTAAATGCCACTGTCCTCTCTATCTGCATGAACTTACAAAGTTCAATAAACCATCAAACTATTGAATTTATCAAATCAAAACAACGAAAGAAGAAGAATTCCTTACAATAAATGTTTCTACCCGAATCCATTTTTCTATTCACAATGATGTACGTAACCCAAAATGCGATTTTTATGCAATGATACCCTTATTATTAAAAACCCGCATAGGATATCATATGCACAACAAAATCTGATCAAAACAGGCCCAACAACAAGATAATTTCCCAAGCATTTCTTCCTTTGCACAGCAATCCAAAGTAAAGTGTGTTTTCACAACGACAACTGAGTAGAAGACCAACCGCATCCATAGAACACTATAAAATCAACTTCCCATCTCAGCAAGAAAACAATATAATTCATTTATTGCACAGAAATACAAGTCAAGCTCGTTTTCACGACTACAGTCCAAACTAGAGATCAAACCGCCTCAAATAAGACATAACAAATCAACTTTCCTCCAAGGCAAGAAGAAGTACAGTTCATAAATATTCATTCATTGCTCAGAAATGCAAAGCCAAGTTTTTTAATCGTGTTCACAGTCCGAATGGTAGACCAAACAACATCAATAAACACAACTAATCATCCTACCTTCTCAGCAAGAAAACAATATAATTCATTATAAGTTCAGAAGAAAAACTATTTCTTTTCCAACTCCCACGAATACCCAAATCGTATTCGTCTATTTCTTAAGCAAGAAAAAGGAACAACAAAAACGTATTACCATTTCTTCCTTCAAATCGAATTCATATGCTCATACAAAACCCATTTGCCATTTCCATCAAAAACCAAAATAGCAGAAGGAAAAGGATCTATTTCCTTAACAATTTCTATAAGAAACAACTTATACAACAGGCACAGTTTCATAATGCACATGGCGAGTTCCTCATTACTGTCAACCAAACCAGCACAACATGGAGGTGTTCCATTCAAAGAAAATGCAAAGACAGTTTAAACACAACAACCAGAAACGAATTTACCTATCATTTCCAAAAATGACAGCAAGAATCGACTAAACCCAAATCGTATCAACACGACAACAATCACATAAACCCAAAACCCAAGAGCAGGGTTGTTTTAATGAGACGCTTAAACAAAGCAAGTGTTTTTAAAGAGAAGGGCTTAACATGCCTGTAAATTCTTCCTCAAAACTCGAAGAAAACCGCGTCTACCGAAGGTATTTCCTTCCACGGCGACAACACGAGCTTCCCAAAATCACCTTTCCTCTTACAGGCTCAGCAACAGCCTCCAAATTTCCAAGGAACAGTGATGAAAACCAAATGAAACTGGTTCGACTGAACCAAAAAAAAACCAAATGCAGAGCAACTTCTCCAAAATCCGAACAACTCAAAATGACTAACAAAATTCCTCCAAACTCTTTCCAAGGCGGACTGGTCACGAAGACCAAAAAAATTAAATGCATTAAAGGCTCTGCCTTTTCCCATTTTCCCACGCCACTGCCAACTTGGGTTGGCGAACCATCAAATTTAAATTTTGCATGCAAAACCAAATTTAGTTCCATGTCCAACTAGATACCTCCACCACTTACCTATTCCCGCCAAACTGGCGCTGTCCACGTAAGGACTCCTCATTAACTGCCATTAATTCCCATTCATCCTTATCCTCTTCCCCCAAGGGTCTGCACGTCCCCTTTAGGTTAGGATTAGTTTAGGATTCATTTTAGTGTTCGACCTAGGTCATAGCCTAGTCTTTAGGTTAATAGGACTTAGGTCTATGTTAGTCATTTTAGAATTTAAAAATCCACTTAGGATAGTAGTTTAGGATGTAAGGTAGAACTTAGGATTAGCTTAGGTTCTAATTCCTTCTAACCACTAACACTAATCAACCTCCAATCCAGTCTTCCAACTGACATTCATGTCAATGCTGTGCAGGACGTTTCGTCCTTTGCTTCACATGCCAGAGCCACCCGTGTCCAGACATTTCCTGCCTCACGAGGTCTTAAGTACGACAGTGCATGGTTCGAGAATCGAACCTTTGTCGTTGGCATTTACGTGCCAGCTGCTCATACCTGCAATCAGGTGCTGCACATTTATATCAACCTCCAGTTCGGTTCAAGAGTAAATCGACAAAACAATCACAAGAAGGCCACAACATACTTTGGATCAATGGAATTGATTCAAGGTGTGTTGTCAACCGGCGAATAGAGTTTAGCAAGTATACGACAATTTGTCGTCACATCAGCAAACACACAAGTAACAATAACTGTTGTCCCATGCAAATAAATTACAGCATGCAAGAATCCAAGTTAGCAACACATTCCTTTAAGATCAAAATATATCTTAACATGTTTGCCTTCATTTCAGCAGTTATAACAGTATGAAAAATAATCACCAAGATAACTCACAAAATCAGGGTGTTACAATGTTGATATGAAATTGTGTGCATTATGTTTCTAATAGATCATGTCACCTATAAGATGATGCGATTTGGAAAATAATTTATAGATATTTTCTATGAGATTGGCAAAAAAATCCCTAAGAGAGATTATACACGACAATTTCTCAAAGGAAGTTAGAATCGAAGCGATCTTCAACAACAACTCAACTTTGAACTAGAGCAAAAATACTACGGTTGAATGATTAGGGATGCTTTCCACCAATGAGAAGTTGGGTGTGTATGGTTGCACCTATAATAGTTAGTTCATGGAGAGTTAGTTTTCATAAAATACAATAGTTAATATTGTAGTGCATTTTATAGAAAACGGCCAAAGAGGAAAGATAGTGTAGATCTCCTGTAATCGAAGACTTGTGCCCTTAGAATTATATATTAGTATGACTATAATCATGGGATAAATGGTTTAGAAGTCTAGAATTTAACCCACTAGATTCATTTTGGGAGTTTGGTGCGGTTATAAATGTTATGCACAAATGACCTTACAAGTTGGATAAGCCTACAAAATCCCAAGATATCCCAAACTACATTGATGTTTGCTAGATTTGAAGCTACAATTACATGGTGTTTCATATCTTAGTAAAACATTTAAATGGTGTCTTTACTACAATCATATATAGAGGTTATTTGATATTTATTGTGACCTATATTATAACAAATATAGGAAGTATTTGATATCAATAACTTTGCAAGTTGGATAAGCCCCAAAAAAATCCCAAGGTATCCTAGACTATCTTGATGTTTGTTAGGATTTGAATCTACCATTGTGTGTTGCTTTATAAATGTGTGAATAGCTTGATAAAATATTGAAATGGTTTCTTTACTACATTTAAATACAGAGGATGTTCGATATTTAGTATGACCTATATTATAACAAATATAGAAAGTGTTTGATATTGAACTAATTTATATTTGAATATTTTAATGTATAATTTATTATAGGCGTAAACACCCCAAAATCACATACTTTTTTATTGATAAAGCGGGTTGAAGGGACCCGTTCCCTATTTAAAAGAAGAGGCTAAATCCTCTGGAAAACAAAAGGGCTACAAAAGCCAAAAAATAGTTGCATACTAACTTTACCAAAGATAGAGCAATCCTTAAATTACTTCCCCCCGGGATGGAAAATAATCATCAATGTTGCCCATGCGTCCTTTTTTATTTTTACGCCTCTTTACTTCTTGCCATTTTCCAAGGTCGGACGAGATAACCAAGCGCAAGATCACTGGGGTTCACCAACGCCATCAAATTACCTGGCACAAAATCCTGATCCGATTCTGAACTTTCTGAAGTATGTCCCCTTTTTATGCCACCTCCAACCAAGTTTTCTTCTTGAAATCCCATCTCTGTATCATTTTTCTCTGTCACCGTTTTACCATCGAAGGAAGGATTATGCATTATCTTTAAATTTTGACGCAGAAACCAAATCTGGATTTGAGTAACCCCCGTCCGTTTGAAGATTTTGATCCATTTTCTTTTTCAGATTTCTGATTCTTATTGAAGGGACATGAGGCTTGCAAATGCCCCACATTTCTGCACAGTCTACATTGAAATGCGGTATTCTCGTAATCTAAGACCTGGGTGTGCTAAAAATTACCAAACTTAAGGTTGAATTGATCAGGTAATCCTTTACTTAAATCAAGTTCAATGCAAATTCAAGCGAACGAACACAGGCCGAATGTGTTCTATCCATATCCTCTTTTATAAATTTGCCCAAGACGTTTCCAATATCTTTCAGGGCATACCACAAATGTAAGGGAAGGTTAGGAAGCCTGACCCAAACTGGTGTTTTGGTCACCAAATAAGTATTCAGATTAAAATTTGGGAACCATGGAGTGATGAATAGACTGCGCATGTCCCCAACCGTGGTCCTCTCACAAACACCGCTGGTAATCTTCATTTTCCCTAAAATGGACAATGAAAAAACCCTCGAGCAAAGAGAGATTTCACATTTTTGAAGACCCACTAAGTACAGAGCTATGGAGGAAGGCCAAAATCCATTAAACCTACCCACCACCGCATCCCGTGTTAAATTTTTGAAATATTCTTCAACTTCTGGATTTTCTATAGTGAGGGAAGGGATGTCCTCGGCTAAATCGACCAAGTATGCCTGGGTTTTAGCAGTATGTATGCCCGAGGAACTGCAGCCCTGTTTTCCAAAGTGCCTCCTTGAAGGAAGAAGCCTTCTGATGATGCCCCGAGCCATGGTTGTCGAATCTCCACCCCTCCGTTTCCACTCATCATTCCTTCGCGCCCCTAGCTTTCGGAAATATTTTTGTTTTTGGAGCCCTAGAGTTAGGGCGTAGACTAGCTTCTACCTTCTCCCATTCAGCTTTGTCCCGCACTCCCTCCCCATCCCGAGCACCCCCAATACTCGGTTGAACGTCGCAGCTGACCTTACGCCCCTGGAGATCCTCCGGTACTCGACTCCCCCCGCTTCGTATTAGTCGCATGCATTTTCTCCATCGGGCCGACCTTTAAAAATCGGGCAACGCCAACTTCAAATAATAGTTATAAAAATGCCCCAAAATCACATACTTGTTTCAGTTGATCATGTTATTCATCCCCTTATGATTGATTAATTAAATCAATTAATTCATGCAAATTCACCTTTTGGTATTAATTAAATTAGTTCCTAAAGCACCACCTTGTATAAGTTTAATACCATCTATTAAATATATGGTTAATTAATTATCTTGCACTTTGTAGCTAATTAAATTAGTTACTTAATTGGGAAAATACACCTATTTTCCTAGTCAACTGCCACTTGGACTCCACTTGGATTCCACTTCCTCATGTCACCAACTCCACTTGAACTCCACTTCTAGAATTCTATAAAGGTGGGGGCAATGAAACTGCACATATAACCACCTTTTCAGATTTAACTTTTGCCAACTAAATTTATTTACTTCCCCTCAAATGGGAATAAATTCATTCGAACTATTTAACCTCCCTTAAGTGTTATTTTTAGCATGTGCATTCAACCACTTGTAGCTACTCTCAAACCACTACTCAACCTCTAAAAGAGAAATCTTATCCTTTACAAATCCTCTTGGATGAAGCAAGAAAACTTTGCTATCCCCCAAATCCATATTTGTGTTCATAGCATTGTTAAATCCACATTTGGAGGTCACATTCAAGAGCACCCACAATCTAAATTCTTACAAGGTTCCACAAGCTTAAAGCTTCCACAACCTTATCATTGAGTTTTGCAAGGAAGACATGGAGGAGAAGGTTTGTTGATTTGCTTATATTTTCGTTATGCACAAGTTTTGTGTTCTTGCATTTTGGCACGCCTGATGGGACCACCCACACTCCATTAATATTATATTTTCTTGGTGTTTTTATTATATTCTCGGTGTTTGCATTGGTTACAAGATTGTAATATTGTTGTTTTTTCGTATTTATGTTGTCCCCTTTAAGAGATAATAACTTTTTTATTTGTAGGATTTTTTAATTCACATTTGTGTTTGTAGGTGTATTCAAGAATCGAAGAGAAATCATATTTTCAAAAGATCGAAAAAAATTACGGTTGGAATAATTAGGGGTTTTATCTTTACATATAACAAACTATTTAGTTATAGATAAGTTAGTTGTCTCTCCGCCAACTTTGGAGGAATCTCTCTCCTTTTCAACCATTTGCACCGAGCTACTCCGGTTCTAGTTGAGCTCCCCTTTAACTCCCATGTTACGCCCTTAACTATTGCTTGTATTAGGATATGAGTAGCCGACTTGTGGCTTACCATATCATTTTATTATATCATTTATACTTTCTCATGCTTAATAGGTTAGCCTTGGTGATGGCTATAACATATGAACAGTATATATAGGGATTATAGGTAGTATTTCATTATAATTTTGAGCATTTGAGTCTTGTTATATGGTTTGGAGGTGCCCCCTCGAAGTGGCGAAGCTATTCTAATTGCATATTAAGATCATTATTCTGAAATATTGTGTTATTTGGTGCTCTATTGTTGCTCTTAATCTGAATTATACAAGTAATTTCATTACAAGTGGTATCAGAGCTGCGATCTGGGCCGAAATTAGGGCAAAAACCCTAATTTTTTGTTTCCACCATATATTTCAAACCAGAGTGAATTGGTGGGAGTTATTTTTACTAGAGTTGTAAAGCATTTCAAGTAAGGTTCCTTGAAAATTTCAGACTTTTTTGATTTATTTTGCAAAAGTTATTACAAATTTAGGGTTTTTCATAAAATCGATCCCTAGGGTGCAAATTGTGGAAAATTTTCAAGTTATTTACATTTTGGAAAGCTCTCAAAAAAATAGTATTAGTATCTTCTCTGTGTTTTTTCCTGTTCAATCGAAATTGTATCGAAACCCTGAACCCTAAGATTTGACATCATAGCGGGGCCTTCCACAAGAGCAAAAAAGAATCTGGTTGCTCTGGGTAAAACCCCAGATAAATATGGGGTAATTATTGAAGAGATGGAGTCATGAGGGGTAAATACAGATTCCTCAGCACTAGGGTTTACCTCAGTTGATCATAAGGTTTGCCAACTTGAGTATGAGTTGCGAATTGTACAATCTAAGATGGCCTCTAAAGGAGACATAGCCCAAATCAATCATCGGTTGGATGATATCATGCAACATGTAAAGGGTAACTAGTATGGCCCAAATCTGGCCCATATCAACCAAGGAGGACCTTCAGTTCAAAATCATGGACAAACTAACCATATTGGATCACTTTTCCAGTCCCATCAGAATCAAACTTATCCACAACCACGGAACATGATGTCGAAAGTGGATATGCGCAAATTTGATGGTAAGGATCCCCTGAATTGGATAAATCAAATGGAGAACTTATTTGAGTTACATCAAACACCATCAGGACAAAAGGTGACATTGGCATCCCTATATCTTGAACCCGACCAATTTGTTTGGTATCGTTGGTTATGTGCTTAGAGGCAGAAGAATGGTCTAGGTGTCACTTAACAGTTTTTACCAAGGAGTTGCAATTGCACTATAGTTCCAGTGTTTCAGAGAACTACTTTAGTCAATTAGCAAAGTTACGGCAAATAGGATCAGTCAAAGATTATGTGTAGCAATTCCAAAACCTATCCTTAAGGGTGGAGAATATTCCAGAAGAGAATTGAATGACTTGTTTCTTGGGGGTCTTAAGGACCACATCAAGCATAAGGTATGGATGTTTAATCCAATCAAGTTGTCTCGATTCTATTATCATGGCATGTCGTGCGAGAGGAAAAAAATTCTTTGTAGTAGGAGGCCACCTTTCATTAACACCGGGGACCGTAGTATCTCTTCCCCTTCATTCGCCAGGCCAATTAGACTGACTCCTCAACAAATGGAAGAAAAGAGAGCAAAAGGATTATGTTTTAATTGTGATAGCAAATATGGACCAGGACATAAATGTGTTAAGAAGAAGTTGTTCTATATTGACGGAGGTAATGAGGATGATGAGGAAGCTGAAATTATAGGAGAGGTTAAGGAACCAATAGAAGATGAAGTAGAGGATCACCAACCTACAATTTCTTGCCATGCATTGTCAGGTATTAGTACTCCTCAAACACTCAAGGTTATTGGCTATCTCAAAAAATAGAAGGTGATGGTGTTGATTGACTCAGGGAGTACTCATAACTTCATAAATAGTAAGTTAGTTACCGCCTCAATTGTTTTATTTACCCAGCTCCAGAAATGCAAGTTATGATTGTGGATGGTGGGACAGTCAAGTGCACAGGAAAGTGCTATAGTATCAAGCTTTCCATGGGAGACTACATGTTAGACTCACCTATGTTTGCTATTTCTATGGGAGGCTAAATATTGTTTTGGGGCTCCAATGGCTCACAACCTTAGGTACTATTGAGATGAATTTCCAAGAATTGTTCATGCGATTTCATTCGAGATGGAAGGACAATACAATTGAATGGGATGGTAGCTAAGTCTCCTGCATTATTAGCTCTCATCAAATGCGAAGGTTCTCGAAAAGGAGTGGATGGCTTTATAAAGAAAGCTATTTTCCATAGAAGTACATAATACAGAGTCTTCAATGCCACCCGATCTTCAGAAGATTGTGGATGCTCACTCATCTGCTTTTGATGCAATTCCAAAGGGAATACCACCAGTTAGGGATCATGATCATGCCATTCAGTTGATTCCAGGGAGCCAAACACCTAACATCAGACCATACAGATACCCATATTCCCATAAAAGTGAGATCAAGAAAATGGTGGAGGAAATGTTGAAGGCAGGTATCATTAGGCATAAAGCAGAGTGCATATTCTTCACTAGTGGTCATGGTACGTAAAAAGGATGAAACATGGAGGATGTGTCCAGATTACCAAGAACTCAACAAGTACACCATCAAAGATAAGTTTCCTATTCCAATAATTGATGATTTACTTGATGAATTACATGGTGTTGTTTATTTCACAAAATTAGATCTTCGTTCGGGGTACCATCAAATTAGGATAAAAGAGGAAGATGTTCATAAAATGACTTTTAGGACTCATGAGGGCCATTATGAGTTTTTGGTAATGCCTTTTGGTCTTACAACCTTTCAAAGCTTGATGAACACTATTTTTAGGCCTTTTTAAAGGAAATTTGTATTAGTTTTCTTTGATGACATATTGATTTACAGTAAGACATGGGAAGAACACTTACAACATGTAAATAACGTGTTGGAAGTTTTGGAGAAACATACTCTGTATGCAAAGCCATCCAAATGTTCTTTTGGTGTACAAGAGGTAGAGTATTTGGGTCATATTATATCCCATGAAGGCGTCAAAGTTGATCCTCAGAAGATCAAAGCTATGGTGGAATGGCCAAGGCCCAAAAATCTCAAAAATATGCGTGGGTTCCTAGGACTAACAAGGTACTATAGAAGATTTGTGCGGGGATATGGTAGAATAGCAACCCCACTCATTGCATTGCTAAAGAAGGATGCCTTCCATTGGACAGACGTAGCCACTAAATCCTTTGAGTAGCTGAAGGAAGCCATGTGCAAAGAACCCGATTTTGGCCACTCCTAACTTCTCAAAAAGCTTCATTGTTGAATGTGATGCTTCAGGATCAGGATTGGGAGTAGTTCTAATGTAGGAAGGAAGACCAATTGCATTTGAGAGTCATCAATTCAAAGGAAAAGATCTGCTCAAACATGTCTATGAGAAAGAAATGATGGCTATTCTTCATGCAGTCAAGTAATGGAGGCCATATCTCATGGGTAGACACTTCAAGGTAAATACTGATCACTATAGTCTCAAGTACTTTTTGGAGCAAAGGTTATCATATGAGGAACAACAAAAGTGGGTAACAAAAATGTTGGGTTATGATTTTGAAATCATATACAAAAAGGGTAAAGAAAATGTAGTAGCTGATGCGTTGTCAGAAGGGATACATCCGCAAATGCCTTACTATGTGGAATGTCCATGTTGACGGCCGATTGGGTGGAGGAAGCAAGATTGGAATGAAATCAAGATAAGGATACACAATCTCTAATATAGAATATCAAGCAAGGATCTATGACATCTAACAAATTTGAGTGGAAAGGTAATGCCCTATGGTACAAGGATAGGTTATACTTGAGTAAAGATTCTAAGTCAAGCATAAGATTCTCAAGCAGAGCTACACGCATCACCCTGTTGGAGGACACTGGGTTTTGAAGACATATCATAGAATAAAAAGAGAATTCTTTTGGGAAGGACTCAATGGGGATGCACAAAAGTGTGTATCGAGTGTCTAGTGTGCAGCAACAGTAACAAAGGGGAAACAATTAAGACACAGTGCATTGCAGAACCTTACCAATTCCTAGCCAGAGATGGGAGGAGGTCTCCATGGATTTCATCACCGGATTACCTTGTTCAGAGGGTAAGAATGTTATTTTCGTGATTGTGGATAGGCTCACAAAATATGCCCATTTTTGTGCCCCTGTCACATCCATTTGCAGCTAGTATAGTCACAGCTATTTTTTTGGAGACAGTCCAAAGGCTACATGGAACCCCAAAGATAATTGTGAGTGATCGTGATCCTATTTTCACAAGTAGTTTTTGGATGGAATTATTTTCATGTTTGGGTACTCAAACTAGCTCACGCTTCATCTTATCATCCTCAAACCGATGGGCAAACAGTAGTGGTCAACAAATGCTTAGAGGGGTATTTACGTTGTTTTGTATCGATAAGCAAGAAAGGTGGATTAAATGGCTACCATCGCGAATGGTGGTATAACACATCTTTTCATACCTCTTCTCAAATGACCCCATTTTTAGCATTATATGGTTACCATCCACCTTCTATCACTTCCTCCTTGAGGGTGAAAACTAAGGTCGAGATGTTGAGGAACACATTCAACATCGACAATGTGTTTTGGCTAGTTTGAAGGAGAATTTAGCATTAGCACAAAACAAGATGAAACAACAAGCAGATCAACACCGTAGTGAAAGACATATTTAAATTAGTGACTAGGTTTTTGTACATCTCCAACCTTACAAACAGATGTCCCTAAAGCAACAGTAAAAGGAAAACAAACTTGCTCCTAAATATTATGGCCCCGATCGGGTTCTGAGTAAAATTGGTAGTGTTGCTTATAAACTAGAGTTGCCTCCATCTTCACACATACACCCAAAGTATTCCATGTTTCATGCCCGAAGAAGGTTATTGGACAAAAATTTGAAGCCAGACAGAGTTACAGAACTTGACGAGGAAGGAAGAATCATTTTGGAGCCGTAAAAGATTCTACAAACACATACTAAGAGGTGAGAACTAGAGACATTAAGGAATATCCGATCAAGTGGAAGAATCGAGCATAGAAGACGCCACCGGGAGGATGAAGTTTTTCCACAAGAACATCTAGGATTATTCAACATTGAGGACAACATTGTTTTGAAGGGGAAGGGCATGCTACGCCCTTAACCTATTACTTGTATTAGGATATGAGTAGCCGACTTGTGGCTTACCATATCATTTTATTATATCATTTATACTTTCTCATGCTTGATAAGTCGGCCTTGGTGATGGCCATAACATATGAATAGTATATATAGGGGATTATAGGTAGTATTTCATTATAATTTTGAGCATTTGAGTCTTGTTATATGGTTTGGAGGTTGCCCCCTCGAAGTGGCGAAGCTATTCTAATTGCATATTGAGATCATTATTCGAAATATTGTGTTATTTGGTGCTCTCTTGTTGCTCTTAACCTGAATTATACAAGTAATTTTATTCACATTTGTGTTTGTAGGTGTATTCAATAATCGAAGAGAAATCATATTTTCAAAAGATCGGAGAAGAAAATTACGGTTGGAATAATTAGGGGTTTTATCTCTACATATAGCAGACTATTTGGTTACGATAAGTTAGTTATCTCTGCCAACTTTGGAGGAATCTCTCTCCTTTTCAACCATTTGTATTGCACTGAGCTACTTAGTGACCCCCAGTTGAGCTCCCCTTTAACTCCCATGTCACCTCATCGAGCTACTCCCTATAGTCACCTCCTCCCCGGTTCGTTGCCTACCCGCTCCCTTGCTCCATCCCAACTCTCCTATTAGCTTGTTGTCACTTCGAGCTCCTAACTCCTCACCTCTAACTCCTTTTTGAGCTCCTAACTCCTCACGACTATCTCCTTTCTAACTCCCTTGTCGAGCCGACTCAACCCCCTCTATCTTAACTCTTCACCGTCTAGCCTTTCTTGTCCTCACCTCTTGAGTTGTTTGCTCGACCGAGCTTCCAACTTGCCACACATTACATTGAGTTGATCCACATAGCCCCTATCGATTTGACCCCTTTCGCCACTCTCTAACCCCATGAACTCGCATCCAACCCGACCTCATTCGAATGAATCCACACCGCCTCCATCTCACCTTCCTCGTCGATCCCGAGTTGACCTGACCCCGCACCGATCTCATCGGCTCCTTCTATGAAAACCCTCACCATGCTCACCCCACACACCGTTGTACCACCGAGTCATCACCGAGCTTCCCACCGTGTCGCCATCGATCCTGCGAGCCATCCATCAATCATCCGAACACAAGAAAGCGCGATAACTGGGTTGAATGGTAATCGATTAACTAAAATGTGATTTAAATCCTATAGTTAATCTAAAGGCTATGAACAATTATAAATAAAGTAAATAAATGCAGTAAAGAAGTATGTAGATGATCTAAACAACTATGCAAAAGGAAATGCTAACCCTAATATGCAAGAGGGGAGAGGAAAGAACTCAATTGAATAGAAGATGCTCACAGGACTATGTCACAGGTGATTGGAAAATCTGGAAGCATGAATGATCGTGCAAGAGCTCAGAAAAGGATGGATCCTAGAGTATTTGGTGGGACTGGAGCACCTGGAGAGGGACTAGGGTTCCTATGGGTGCTTTGGTCTATAAAATGGTCACCCTAGTCGTGTGAAAGCTCTAAAACTAATCTTCACAAGTTCAAGAAACTAGTCTCGAAACCCTCGTTGTCTATCGCATTAACTTCATTGACCTTGCTCCGGATATTGTTGGTATTCCAAGATGATGAAAATACCTGCAAAAGACCAAGAACAAATATCAAAACCCTAAAAAAAGAATGTAAATGAATGGGTCAGACTGACCTCAATTGCCACAATAGTGGGCTTACTAACTGAGCATTGCACTACATTTCATACCTAAATATAGTTACGGTGAGTGTGGCATAATGTGTCCTATGTGCTCTTGTGTCGATCGCACTTTGTGAAGTAGCGAGCAATAACTAGATGTAGAAAATGTAATATAATGTATGCATGGAATAAAATAAAATACCCCTATGAAGTGTGATGCAAATGTCCTAGCCTTATACCTTGATGATGGAGCTATGTGGATATAAGGGATCTCTAATGTCTGATAGATGGATGCAACTTTAGATGGATAATAGTAGTGACTAGTGCTTGGTCCCTCATTATGGTCTCATAACTTTATATTTATAGGGTTCTCTTGATCTAATTTCGTAATTAACCCCAAAATGACCAACCACCAAAAAGATAAAGACCTAAAATGGCTAGAAAGAGCCCAAAAGGTGGCGGGAAAGTGCAAAAGAGATTGGGGCACCCATAGGCACCCCAATCGAGGCTAAAATAATGGCAAATGGCCGAAACAGACTAGGCATATGGATGTAAAAGGTTGGGAATGACGAAATAAAATAAAATAAGATGGCCAAAAGACGAGGGTTAATTATTACTTTCTTCACTCAATAACCTTCTAAATAGTAGTATGAAACCGGGATAAATAATATCTAAAGTGCATGATTTAGTGACTACATTTTCCCCCACTTTATGTTGGTGAGCGGAAAGCTCAATAACATAAAGTAGATAGAGATGCGTACCTAATGTCCATGAAGATTGTAGTAGAAAGCACGTTGATGGACTAGACAAAGCATGGAATGAAAAAAAGATGGAGGAGCGTGGAAACTAAAGATTAAAAAATTACGAAAAAAGTGATGAGAGTGAACCTAGGGTGGAAACGCATGTGTAGTTGTTGATATATATGATGTACCTGCATGGTTAGTATAGTGCGTGTGTTATCACAAACCGATTTTGTCTACATTGTTGTTGTTGTTTCCCCCATTTGACTGTTTGTTTCTCATATGGTCGGACTGCAGGGAGAAAATGATCAAGTAGTCAAATATGTATGTATGTATGTATGTGTAAAAATGTAATGTAAAAGATGCATGTAAAAGTATGTAAATGTAAAGTATGCAAATGAAAAATTGTAAATGGAACATGTGTACCTAATCCATGTTGAGAGAAAGAGTGTAGAAGGATATCCTATGCTCTAGGGGTTTTTTTGGGTGATCCGATGCCATAGGCCGAAGAAGTATAGGGAGGAAATGCTCTGTGTCCTCCAACATTTAATTACTTCCCTGAACTATGTGTGAAGAGATCTCTGTATTATCTGGTTTTTTTGGCAATCCAATGTCGACAATAGAAGAAGTATAGGAGGAATTCCATTGTATCCTCCAACCTTTAACTGTTCCTTTGAATGCTAAGGACACCGTGTTCCTGTAAAATTCGGTGTGTATGGAGTTCGTAGAATGGTCTGAACTCACTCATTGTATGTAAACCCGCAATGCCAAGTGGAAAGTGCATTGAATGAACCAGTGTGTAAACGCTACTGTAGATCCTGTAAAACCCCAAATGATGTCCCCCCCCCTCTTTTAGGGCGCATGTGACGCCGTCACTAATAGGAGAATGCAACCCTAAAAGAGGACCAACCGCATGAATCAGACTGAAAGTGCTTGGTAGAAACCAAGGCACACACAAATAAGAGGCTAGCCAAAGACAAGTGTTAATATGAACAAGCATGCATATAGAGAACAATGTATAAGTTATGCAAACACCGTAAATGTTATTAAGAAAATTAGGAATGTAAACACGAGAAAGAAGACAAGTAAGTCATGTAAAGCGGCTGCAAACATGGGACATCACTCATGATGTTGTAAGACACACAAGGCCATCATGGTCGCAAATAATAAACAAGTGTGCACACCGTTGTTATAGTTTTCTTGTTACTTTTCAAATTAATGAGATAGTATTAAAGAAAATCAAATAACTCAGAAAATAGAGGGTTTATGGTACCTCAAATGTGTGATATGGATGAGCGAGTGCAAAATTAATTGATCCTTGTTGTAAGCTAGGTAAATATGCAAAACTATAATGACTAGAGAAAAATTGATTAGATGGTATATGTGGGAATTGCGACAAATTCGGTTCCAAGAAGTGTTACCTTCCTTTCACGGATGTCAACCTCCGTTTGACTAAATAAAGCAAAGTAAAGGATATATAATTTGATAAGCAGCATGCGAAAACCGATACGAAACAAAATCAAACCGATAGAAATGGATGGAAAATTAGTTATCTAATTTAAATAACTTGAAATAAAACTTACTTGGTAGGGTCGACGGTGACTGGGCTATAGAGGAGTAGGTCAACGGTGACCTAAGTAGATGGAGCAAGTAACAACAACCGTAAAATGTAGATCTAGATATTCGAGTGTAGACCCGAGGATGCCTTTGGAAATGACCCTGCATAAGGGAATTTGAGGCAAAAACACCATAGAATGAGAGAGGACTGGGATTTGGATGGGTTGGTCGACGAACAGGGCTCGGGTCGATGGCGAACCGGGTGCGCAGAGATAGGATTGATTTGATGCAAAAGAGAAGTAGGATGGCAAGTATGGAGTCCGAGAGGAATGATAGAGTCAAAACACAAATAAAGGATGAACGGGAAGCAAAATAAACATGATCACAAAGCGGGGTTGATGAAGACTCGACTAGGAAACAACAATGTCTTGATCGATGTAGAACAAAGTTGAAGGCAAATGGGTGAGATGAGTGACTTGTAAACACAAAAGCTAGAAGAATACGCTGATAGTGGAGTTCTAATAGCTATAGAAACTACAAGATGTTATATCCAAAAATTAATGATAATATGATAATAACTGAATAAAACAACACAAATGATGGTAATCTCATGAAGGATGTTCACGAGTGATGCAAGAACATTGAAAGGAGATCCAAGAGGCATCTTGATTGGTTGATGGATGCTCAAGCATGAGAAGAAGTTTGTAAATTACAAGAAAGCTCAAATATATGCATGCATGCCTCGGGAAGAGGGAGGTGAATGTATTTTTAAAGGGTCGATGGTGATTGGGTTTGGTCGTGCCGATCATGAGGAAAATTTCCCCAAAGTGGTGGATTTTGTGTTTTAATTGAGATTTCAGGTTTTTAAGAATGGGATAAAGCACTTTAAAGCATATAGGCGGGAAGAGGTTGTTTAGGGATGTGTCATGGGTAGTTAAGGGATAAAGATGGGCAGGATAAAAGCTAGAAAAAACATAGGGATGTAAATTTAGGATAAAAGCATCCTAAAGGGAAAGTCCATTAGGGCTAGTGGATATTAATTAATTAATTAATTAAGATTAATAAGGATTAAAGGTGATGGGATAATAGGTGGGAATTTAGATAAATTAAATTAAGTTAAGGGGATGAATTAAATTAAGAGGGGTCTAGCTAGAACCATGGTGAAATATGTGCACATGGGTAGACAAGGGTAGGGATACCGAATTTAGGTGTCTACATTTACCCTTTTTGTCGAGTGGTTTGTGCTAGCAAGTCGTAAGACAAAAATGATGAGAGATAAAGAGTATGATGAGGATTGATGAAAGGTTGATGATGAGCCCCCTCAAATGAGGGATCGATAATGCCATGGGAAATTGATGACGCGTTTGAAAAAGGTAGATGATAAAGGGCGGGTGGGAAAAGAAAGATGGGTAAAATGATAATGCAAGGCAATATGCCCCAAGCAAAAAGGATCACAATAACAATAAAAATATGGCAATGACTCGATATCACTTGGGTGGGGGATACAGGTGGTCTCAATGGAGGCGATGACAATGCTCTACGAGCCAATGAGTGGGTGAAAATCACTACAAAATGGAGAGAATCCAATGGGAAACCTCTCAAATGGATGTGAGCCAGGATGACCAATGGGTCATAGGCAAACATCAAAGTATGCACAACTAAATGCGAAAATAATGCAAAATCCTTCATACACGAGGAATTGATCGAAAAGGGTATGCATCGCAAGGGACGAGGATGAAAATAATGGTGCCCCAGCATAGGGCACGAGAATGGCCAAAAAGGAAAAGTGAAAAATGGTGGTGAAATAATATGCCCCAAGGGGAATAAGTATGGCCACAAGGTGGACTTCGTGCATAATTGGAGGGGATTGCAAAATAAAAATGCCCAAAGGGGAAAATAAATATGGCCACAAATGTGGACTTCGAGAGTAGAAATGGATAGAGTGAATGTTGAATTAAATGCCCAGAGGAAAAATAAATATGGCCACAAATGTGGAATTCGAGAGTAGAAATGGATAGAGTGAATGTTGAATTAAATGCCCGGAGGAAAATAAATATGGCCACAAATGTGGACTTTGAGATGATAAGGGGATGATTCAAAATATTGAAATAAAATGCCCTAAAGGGAGAATATAGATGGCCACAAAAGTGGACTTTGAGAGAATATCCTAGGAGAGGTCAATGATGTATTAAGACACTTCATTTTGATGATATATATGATTTTGATTATATGTATATTGTGTAATGTTGATTATTTGATTTATGATGACATGATGTGGATATGTGATGATGATGATGATTGATTTCATGTTTACTTATATTTGATGATGATGGTAAAAATATAAGATGGTATATTTACTTAATGATGATGTTTAATGATGATTATGATAATATGTTTTATATTGATGATGGTGATGATTATGTGTTTACTTTGGATTTGATTATGATGATGAATGTATATGCATGGATAATATGATGTAAGATGTTTGAAAATAGATGTGAGGAACAATGGGTAGCATAAAGGGGATTTACATAAAGGAAGATGTGCTTATAATAAAACAAAGGAGAGATAAAATATAGATGTGGAAAGGTTTAAAATAAATGCAACTTAATGATGGTGACCCATGGGTACGAACGATGCTATGTCATATCAAGGAGTGCACAAGAAAAGATTCCTCCAATCACATTGGAGGTAAACAAGAGGGGGATCCAGGTAACGCAAGGCACATGTGACCAAAATAGATGTTAACACATAACCAACGATAGTTATACCAAAGATGACGAGGGGGATATTGATGAAATAGGGTCATAAACCTAATGTCAACACGACAAAGGGATTTGTGATGTAACTTGTATGTGGGAAGAGGGTTCTCCATAAGTGGTGTTCCCTAAATCTATGCCCTAGCTCTGGGAAGGGGAAAGAGCAAATTGATCAATGCGGGAAGTTTGCTAGAAGAAATTTGATCAATACAATAAGCTTTCTTAGGATGATAATAAAATGGAAGGTTGATCAATGTGGGAAGCCTTTGATGCCATAATACAAAAGAGTATCCATCCTTCGAGGGTATGGTCTACTTTATACATATATGATATAGATGACAATAATGATATACATGATAGTTGTCCTTCGAGGGATCGGTCTATTTATTTTATTTTATTTTATTTTCTTTTTTATATATTAAAAATTGTCCTTCGAGGGAGCATTCTATTTTTGATAGCTTTGACTTTTGATAAGAATCATCCATGAATTTTGATTTTAACATGGGGAAGAGTTGGGAATAGCTAGGTAGACCACTTAGGAGGGAAAATGAATGTATAAGAGACACTTGTGAACCCTTTGCATGGTTTCAAAGTAGGTAAACAAGAGGGTGATGGATGTAATGATTGTAAAGTTCTCACCAGAGAAGGGTGAACCTTTTATCGGGGAAAATGCTATGGGTAGAGCCGTGATGCCTATATTTAAGGTCATGTCAGGAGAGCGACGGTGAGACCACGTAATTCCAAATCATTACAATGGTAGATGGAAGAGGCTAATGACGTAAGGATGATCTAAAGGTATGAATAGGTGTTCATTGGTAATGTGCTAACAATAGAATGGTCATAGTGCAATGCGTTAAAAGGTCCCACTTTTGGTTTACCATTAAGGGAGGCTAGATGATAGTCTCGACCCATACTTACGTGTAATAATGTGTGGTCCAATCCATTTGGGTGTAAACTTTCAACATTGGCTCCTCTATAGAGTAGGACAAGGTCGTCGACTTTAAAGTTGCGTTCGAGATAGGATGACAACTTACGAAGGATAGGAAACGATGAGATAGATGAGCGAATATAAAACTATGTGTTACCTTTGAAGAAGAGAAAAATATACGTGTCTCTAACAAGACGAGAAAATGGCCACAAGGGTTGACTTAGGATGAGACGAAATGATAAATTGGATGAGATAGATAAGAGAAGGAGTGAATTATGCACTACCTTTTCAAAAGTGAGGAAGTGAGAGATATGGCCACAAAAGTGGGCTTAGGATGGGAGTATGGTTGCTGGAAGAGGCAAAAATATGGCCACAATGGTGGACTTTGATGAAAAAGATGAAAATATGGTACCCTAAAGGAGGCACAAATATGGCCACAAAGGTGGACTTGAATGAAAAATATGGTGCCCCAAAAGAGGCACAAATATGGCCACAAGGGTGGACTTTGATGAAAAAGATGGTGCCCTAAAAGAGGCACAAATATGGCCACAAAGGTGGACTTTGATGAAAAAGATAGTGTCTTAAAAGAGGCACAAACATGGCCAAAAGGGTGAATTTTGATGAAACATGGGAATAAGGTGCCCCAAAAGAGGCACAAATATGGCCACAAAGGTGGACTTAGGATGAAAAAGATGAATGGTCCCCCAAAGGAGGGACAAATATGGCCACAACAATGGACTTTGATGAGAAGAAAAGGTGAATGGTCCCTAAAGGAGGGAAAAATAAGGCCCACAACGGTGGTATTTGGATGAAAATATGGATGGATGGTCCACCAAAGGAGGGACAAATATGGCCACAACTGTGGTATTTGATGAGAAATATGGTGCCCCAAAAGAGGCACAAATATGGCCACAAAGGTGGACTTTGATAAAAAAACTGATGGAATTATGGTGGCCCCCCAAAAGAGGCACAAATATGGCCACAAAAGGTGGGCTTTAAATAAAATAAAATATGGTAGATAGATAAACTAGATAAGGTCGGATGAGGTAATCAAGAAAAATGTCAAGGATGGAAAGGAATTAATCCAGAAGTAGACTGATTCTAGAATGAAGTCCCCCAAGGTCAAGGGAGCTATTGGATGGATAAGGGGATTAATTGATGTAGATAAGATGCGAAAGGGTCAAAAACAAGGGGAGAATTATCCCCTAGCGAAAGAGATTATATCACTTTGGGAAAATTAGATGTGGATGAGTTAGTGGATGTTGAAGGAGATTGGATGGGATCATCTTAGAAGGAAATTCGATAATAACTTTGGATTTGGATTGTATAGATGGTTGGGGATTATAGGGGTGATTGGAAAAACAAATAGTATCGATGAAAAATGGAGGACCTTCTGTAGGAGGAGTGATATGCGAAGGAGAGGTGATGGTGGAGGATGTGGATGAAGGAGGAGACTTAGTAATTTTGATGGATGGGGATGTAGGAATAGGAGTTGGATTGGTTGTGGTGGATGGAGAAGGATGGCTTCTCTGAATGAGGAAGTCATATTTCTCAATAAGATCATGGATAATAGTCTGAAAGGCCTTACAATGCTCAATGTCATGACCTAGGGTACGATGATAGGCACATATAAGATTGGGGTTGAACCATGATGGTTTCTTACTATGAGGATCAAAAGATTTAATAGGAGGAAGTGTAATGACATATATTTGGATTAAATGTCAAAGGGTATCTGTGTAGGGCCGATCAAAGTGTTGGTAAAGAGGTAGCTCTTGTGGGTTTTGATAGGACATTTTGATTTAGATTTAGGGGATGAAGTGGATGTAGATTGGATGGGTAAATTAGATGTCTTAAAAGATGAATCAAATTTGGGAGGAGGACGAGATTGTTTGGACTTGGATTTATCGTTAGGAGATGTCTTAGATGAGGGTCTAACCCTATAGTAGATGGGATTTCTCCTAGGATTGATGTTGTAACATTAGATTACTGAGAAGAGGGAAGACCTAACTTATTACGAGGATGCATGAGAGAACTTTGGGGATGTTTACCAAGAGTCTTAGATTTTGATCGAGAAGATTTACCCTTGGCGGGGATGACTATAATCTCAACCGGTGGATATGGATATTGTGATGCAAGTTTTGGACTGGTGATGTAGAAATAATTGATTTTGTAGAGGGAGAACGAATCCCCTTCATGTTAGTTTTAGGTGGAGGTGTTTGCTTCATAAATGTTGTGAGGGGTATCATTGATATATTTACAAATCAAGAAGGTGTGATTGGTGCAAAGGTAGCGGTTATAGATGTGGATATGGTTGATGTTGAAGGGTTAAGTGTAGGAGATTGGGATGAGATAGGTGATGTGGCCATATGTAAAGATGTAGGTATATGTGACGAAGACGTCAAGGTAGATGTAAGTGGGATTGTCGATATAGTAGATATGGATGTAGTTGGGATTGACAAGGAGGTGTGTATAATTAGATCATTTAGGTATGTAGTGGTAGGTGTGTTTGATGCATATGTGGGTATAATCAAAGTCCGTGTGGTTATGGTAAAGGTAGGGATAGATGTAGATGTGGAACAAGTGATAAAAGTTAACAGGATAGGTGTGATGATCATGGACATGGTTGATGTGGATGTGGGGGTAGGTATTAAAGGATTCATAGGCACAATATCTAAGAGAGGGGAAAATGATGAGGTAGATGAGATAAGTAAGGATGGAGATGTTTGATGTATCATATTGATCACATGAGGATTGAATGTGTAAGATGTGGGAGGTGGGAATTGATTAGTCGGTGGTGGATTAGGAAAGGGTTGTTTGAAGATGGCAAGGGGTGGAGATTACATTGTATGATGTTAGAAAGTAGGAAGGTAATAAGATGGTTGGGATTGGATGGGAAGGTTTGATTGTTGAGGTACATGAGGCATGGGAATTTCAAGAGATTGTGAAGGTTGAATAGGCATGGTAGATGAAACAAGGATGACATTGATATAAGATGATGGGAGCGGAATAGGATTCATTGGTTGATATGATCGAGAGATGGATGTACGAAAAAAGTTATTTGTACGATGAGAGAGAGATGGAGATATACGGGGTTAGAAGGAGGCCCATGAATAACCAAGGGTCTTTGATAAAATATTGGTCATGGTAGATGTTGAAGGAGTGGTAATAGTTAATGTGATGGGTATGGGGTTGTAGTTATGGTTGATGTAAGTGTAGGAGAAGTGTTCGATGGTTTTGGTTATACAACATGAGAAGTGGATGGATAAGGATGTAAAGAAGCTTGGTGTGTTAAATTCGAAGGGATGTTTGATAGGATGTTTGGGGTTGGATGGAAATATTCAATTGTTGAAGCATATGAGAAGTGTGAATGTTAGTGGATTGGGATAATTGGATGGGAATTCTATTGGTAATACCAAATGAAGTAGGGATAGTGTTGATATGAGATGATGTAGGGGAATAGGATCCTTTGGTTGAGTGGATTGATAGGATTGAGATATTTTAGGGGGTCTATGACGTAGGAAGTCATAGATGGGGCTAAAGGGAGGCCCAAAGGTTTTAAAAAGGCACGAGTTCAGGTGTGATTGGTTGAGAGGAAATGGGCTAATGGGAGATAAGAGAAAAAGGGAGATCTATTTGGATGACATGATCTTTACAAGGTTGGGAGATCCAACACGGAATCTCAAGATTATTAGAGGAAGGAGTATCGTTGGATATGTTATAGTGTCGCATTGTCGATGTTGAAAGGAAGTAATTCAGTGTGTAAAATAAGGGAAGATTTGTTTATAAAATGTGTTAACAAAAAGTCAAGCAACAAAGTTTTCATTATCTAGATTTAAGAAAGTGTAAAAAAAAAAAAAGGATGGATAATGAGGTACCTAAGTGATTAACTAAAATTGGGACGGAATGCAAGGAAGTGGTAATCCTAGTTAATCTAATTAAGAGGACTAAAATGTTGTAATAAAAGACTAAAACAATATGAAATAAATGCAAGTAAACTATTCTAAGTGAAATAAAACCCTAAATGTGCAAGAGAAGGGAGAGAAATAGCTTAGCTGATTGGAAATGACTGTCACAGGTCTAAGAATAAAATCTAGAAGTGTAGATGAACACTCAGGGACCCTGCGAAGGACAAATCTAAAGGATCTGAAGTGACTGGGGCACTTGGGAGTGTACTGGGGCACCCTGGTCTAGAATTTGGGTGCTTTGAACATTGTAAATGCTCAAAATTGCAATTGGTATGGTCGCAAGTTGGTTCTAAACCTTCTTTGTTTGTCGTGCTTTGGATCTATCGAATGAGTTGGAAAATAACTTGCAATGCAAAGAGAATTATCAAACCCTAGAAAAATAAAAGATGCATATGAATGGGTCAAACTGACCTCAGCCGCCAAGCTAGTGGACTTATCACTGAGCGCCGCACTATATTTCGGAGCCGGATGTAGTTACGGTGAGTGTGTGCATGTAAGTGTGCCCTAAGTGCTCTCAAGCCTATCACACTTTGTGAAGTAAAGAGCAATAATAACTATAGAAAATGTAAATAGTATGTGTGCATGGAATAAAATAGAATCCCTCCCCCTATGAAGTGCATGTGATGCATATCTCCTAGCCTTGATGCATGACACTATGTGGATGCAATTGATCTAGCCCTAGATGGAGTGATAGTAGTGTGTAATGTTATGACATATGACCCTTATTATTGTCTTATAACTTTATATTTATAGGGCTCTCAAGCTTAATTTCATAATTAATCCCAACAAGGCCAACTGATAAAAAGATAAAGATGAACAACAACTAGAAATGACCCAAACAGAGTGAAAGAGGGTTTACATAGATCGGGGTGCCTAGGGTGGGACCGAGGCACCCTAGTATAGGTGAGGTGCCTTGATTTAGGGCTAGAATGTCGGGGTAATTGCGAAATGGGCGGATACGTGCTGGAAAATACATGGGAACTACAAAATAAAATATAAAATAAAGATGGCCAAAATGTGGGATTAATTAGTACTTTGTACACTTGAGAACCTTCTAAATAACAATATAAGGATGAGCCAAATTATGTGTAAAGTGCTTAATTTTGTGTCTACATTTTCCCCCACTTTATGTTGGTGAGCGGAAAGCTCAGTAACATAAAGTAGATAAAGATGCATACCTGATATCCATGCAGAGTGTAGAAGAAGATGTGATGATGGACTAGACTCAAACGTGGAATGAAAAAAACAAAAATGTGGAGGAGCATGGATTCTAAAGATGAAAAATGCGCATAAAAAGTGATGAGAGTGAACCTAGGGTGAAACATGTGTGTAGCTATTGCAGTGTGTAATGTACCTACATGGTTAGTATGTCAAGTACCATCACAATGTGTTATCATTATTGTTGCCCACAATTTGATTGATTGTTTTTCATACGATGGCCCCTGTAAGGAGAAAATGATCAAGTAGTCAAATATGTATGTATGTAATTTTTTTGTGTAAAATACATGTGTAAAGTACGTAAATTTAAAATATGCTATAAAAAAGTGTAAATGGAACATGTGCACCCAATCCATTACGAGAAAAAGGGTGTAGAAGGATATCTTGTATTGTCATGAGTTTTTTGAGCGATCTCACGCCACCTTGGTTAAAGAAGTGTAGGGAGGAAATGCTCTGTGTTCTTTAACTCTAACTACTTCTACTTGAAATTTGTTAAAGATATCTCTCGTATTGTCCTAGTTTTTTGGGTGATCCAACGCCACCGAATAGATAAGTGTAGAGGCACATCCATTATAACCCCCGAGCCCGTAATCGCTCCGCATAATTACCGAAGGACACCATGTCCTATTAAGACCATTGTGTATGGAGTTTGTAGACCGACTCGAACTCACTCTGGGGCCGTGTCCAACCAGTGTAAATACATTGTGTTAATAGAAAACCCTCAATGATGTCCCCCTCTTTGGGGGGCACGCGACGACCCTCAAAGGAAAATGCGGACCTAAAAGAGGACCAACCACACTATGACATGTAGAACTCTGTCCTGCAGGGGGAAAGGGAAAACACTTGGTAGATACCAAGGCATGCACAAAAAGGGATGGATAGCCAATACAAGTGTTATTCGAAAACACATGCATGCAATAAGTGTAAAATACAATGCAGACAATGTAGGAAAACTACCAAGCACAATCATGTGTAAACATGTAAGAAATAACAAGAAGACCGCATAAAGTGGGTTACAAATATGGGACATCACTCACGATGTCACAAGACACGCAAGGCCATCATGGCCACAAACAATAGACAAGTGTGCACACAAGTAAAGGGCAAAGCCCACATACAAAGGAAAACAAAGCATACAAGTAGAAACAAAGAGGTAGTCATGGAAACATGTAATCTTGCAAAACAAGTGTTGCACATGGAACACTGTTAGCATGTTAGAGTGATAACCAATATGTCAAAGCATGTATGAACAAGTAGTATAAGATGTTAAGTACAAAATGAAACAATAACACCTATATGAGACGAATGTGGATGCCCCAAATGACCAAAGATGGTAAGGGTAGAAGGAAAACATTCATGACGTATGTAGAGTCCTATATCTGTGATCACACTAAACAAGGGTGTGAACACACATGTGTGTATGATAATGACATATAAGAAAGCAAGCTAGCATGTGTAATAAAATGAGCATGCAAAACACTAGTAAGCAAGAGTAAATGCTACCAAGACAATGCAGTATGTTATGGATGGATGGAATGGAATACAAGATGGAATGATAGGAGCAACATGCCCCTCGAGTGTATAGAAGTATATGTTATCCAAAATGAGCCCCCGCTTATTTTGGCTAACTTATCCTCCATTCCCTTTGTTGGTACTTAAAATGAAAAATTTGCATGCTTAGGGGACTTAAAAATTTCGGAAATGGTTCCATCGTATAGAAAATTTCTTACCTTTCCGAGAAAGGTAAAATTTTCTTCCTAACTCCTTATAAATTTCAAGTTATAGCCCGGCGGAGTTTTTTGGGGAAAATTTCCCTAGACATGCTCACGGCCAATGAGAAGGTGCCACATGGTGTGGCAGACGTCAGGGAAAAGGTTAAGTTTTTGGCGCTTTGGTCAAAAATGCAAAAAGACAAAATTTCACCCACGGGCCGCATGGAGGAGAAGGAAATGGGTTGCAAAGAAAGTGTGGGGAGAATTGGGAAATGTTTCCCTTTTGTCTAAAATGCCCAAAGGAAAATTTTGGCCCTAAGGCCCGCCGATCATTTAGAAGTTGACATGTGTCTAGCGGCGGAGGAGTCGGACCCACGAAAGGATTTGGAGAAAGTCACCAAAATTGAAAAATGTGCAAAGGGAAAAATTGGAAGCGCATCCTTGTCGACCAATGAGGGAGCGCCATGTGTCAAGTCGAGCAGAGCAAATGGAGTGCGGGGAGATTTGGGAAAATTTTCCTAATGAAAATTTTAAAGGAAAAGGACAATTCGACCGCGATTCCACCGACGAACCAAAAGATGGCACGTGTCCCAGCGGTGGAGGCGCAGAGATTTTTGGAAAATTTTCCAAAAATGCAAAAAGAAAATTTTGACCCCGTGAGCCCATTTTTGAAATCTGATTTTTTCGCCTCGAAATTTGTGCCCGAGTTTTTGCCCTATTTTTTCCCTAAATCTTAGATGGGCATATCTTTTGATCCAGAGATCAAATTTCAACAAAATCAAACTTTTTGGAAAGGTCTCGAGCCCCTCTATGCATTAGAGGAATAAAAACATTATTTCTTATAGGTTTTGATGGAGAAAATATCAAAACATCTTTCAGGCTTTTAATGTGTATCAGATTGCTTTGAACAAGTTTTTTTTTTTGCTCGAGCCTCCATGGTTTTTTCTCCAAAGACGCGATGGATGGAGAATCAACTCAATTTGATGGGGGAAAACCCTAGAATGTCTTCTCATGCCTTGAATGCAAGATTAGATTGCTTCGAAGACATCATTTTTATTCCATTTTTTCATTTTTTGCTTCTCCAACACATAGGGAAAAAGGAAAGATCAATTTAATGGTTTACAGGCCGATTTGACAGAGATTAATGGTGGGTGGTTGAATCCAAGGATCAGATTTACTTGTTCCTTATGTTTTATCTCTTTTGCTTCGGTTATAAATGAACAGGATTCATTATTTATAAGGGGTTGGACGTTTTTGCTCTGTATCTCCCTTTCTCTCTATTCTGCAGCGAGTTTGTGGAGTTCTCAAACCTTCCATAAATCTGTAAATGTAAAATTTATGCCTTTTGGCCATTGTAATGCTTTGTATCAACTCTGTGGAGTAATAAAATAAGCTTGTGGGTGATTTCCAGCCCCTTTCTTACTTCCATTGCATTCATTATGATCTTTTCATTACAAATATGGTTACTTGTGCATGTGAGTTGTATTATTTTATGGTTTGTGTTTAACAACAGAGTGGGAGTTCATCATTCCTCGGTGCATCACCTCCATTAGCTTAGATTTCATTATTTTTGTAACTTTTTCTTCACCTTGGTCCCTTGGAAAGATTTAGAGTAGGACTTAGAATAGATCCTCTACAAAATGAATGCATGCACCTGAACAGAGGAATAGGAACCAACCTTTAATCTGGAGAGTTTTTTCCCATTTTTGCAAGTCCCACACTTGGGGAAAAAATTCCATGTTGTGCAATCACACTAAATGACCCAATTTTGGATTGCATATCTCAAGGTGATTTTGGGGTGTTGTAGATTTACACCAACAATATATGTAGTGAGGTCCATTTTGTTTTCCCCCTCAGTAATAAAGAATGAACCATAAACAAGATTGCATCATCAGGAAATGGTCAAGTAGTGTAGGTTGTGTCTATCGCACTGTGATGAAGGTGTATGTGTAGTGGCGATGAAATGCAACATGTGGATAGATGTGCTTGAACCCCGTAGCCAAAGCATACATCGCGACTTTGTTGAATAGAGGAGTGATGATTTAACCATAAGCGTATATCATTATAGGAGGAGTGGTAGTAAGTAGCGATGAAGTATGTGATTGTATAACGAATGTACATGAACCATATAACTGAAGCGTATATCGCGACTTGGTTGAATAGGTGAGTGATGATTTATCCCTAAGTGTATATCACTACATGATGGAAGAAGAAGGTGATGATTTAGCCTATAACATATGCCACTACGAGATGGGTGACGAAGTCAAATGGAGCGTATATGAGTATATGGTGGATAACGGAAGGTTTAGCAAGGTAAGTGCGGACCACTACGTGATGAATAAGAATGAGGTGGTGATTTAGCCTAAAGCATATACCACTAAGTGATGAGTAGGATAAATGATGATGTAATAAAATGACGTAGAATAGGATAATAGAATATGATAATGAGAATTTGATTAAAAGAGTGGTTAGTTAACCTAAGATGTATACCACTACATGATGTGATAGAAGGAAATAATATATATGGCTAAGTGGATGATATAATAACTATAAATGATGAAGGGAGTGGTGATTTAACGTAAGGTGTATACCACTACATGATGTGATAGAAGGAAATAATATAAATGGTTGAGCGGATGATAGAATAAATTGAAATGATGAAGGGAGTGGTGATCTAACGTAAGGTGTATACCACTACATGATAATATAAGGAATGATAATGTAATAAAATAACTTGGAATTGATAAAAGGATAATGTAATAGAATAATAGAATATGTGATGATAGAATGTGATAGTATAAGGTAGAATGGATGAAGGGAGTGGTGATTTAACCTAAGGTGTATACCACTATGGTATGTGATGATGCTTTTGGGTGACGATATAACCTAGAGCGTTGGTCACTAGTCCGATGAATGTGGTATGATGGCATTTTGCATGTAGGTAAGGTCCATTTGATTGGTAAACCCTCAGCAATCGAGTATGAACCGAGGAACTAGAGTGCATCATAGGGTGGTGATTAGTGCAACGCATAGAAAAGAACATAGTGTAAATGACCAAGTAAGGAGTAGGGTATGTAAATGCATAGTGTAGGCAATGCATGTAGAATGTGTAATGGGTATGGAATGTGTAATGTGTGAAATGTAACAAGTGTGTAGATAGAAATAGATTTTGTAAGGATGACAGGTAAAACTAGACTCATGTGTAATGGAACCTAGTGTAGCATGTAGAATAGAGATGATATAGGTATGTAGATGATGTATGTTGTGGTGATAGGTGTAGATAGAATATGTAGTGATGAGATGTAAAGCTAGACCCATAGATAATGTGACCTAGCGTAAATATAGGATGTAAGAACAAGATGCAAAACTAGACGCAGATGAGATGACGACTAGTGTAGTATGTAAAAGATAGATGATGTATAAATGACTAATAGATGAGGTGTGGAGAGGATAATGTAGGATGTAGGATATGTATAGAAATGATAATAGAATGTAAAGGTGTATAACCTAGCATGCAGTGTGTGGGGTTTAGTGTAATGGTAATCCCTCAACAATAGAGTGTGAACCAAAGCACAAGAGTGCGTCATCGGGTAATGACGGTGTGATGATGCATGGGATGGTATGCCCATCAATAAAGACAACATGGGTGTGGTAATACTATATGATAATGTCAAAATAAGAGGGGGGGAATGTGTACTGGCTATGCCCCCAAGTGGATGATAACATGTGTACTATGTAATAAATGATGTATGTGGGTGATGAGACATGATGGATTTTGTTTAATTGATGATGTGTAAGGAGTATTATAGATGTGTGTATGTATAGGTGGTGATGTAATGGAAAAATACAAGATGAAATGAGGGTATTTATGGTAAAAGACCCCTCAACATTCATATAAGAACCCCAAGAATATGAGTGTGTCATCAGGAAGGTAGAGTAATAAAAGTCACCTACCAAAGGCCAAGTTTACGCATGGTGGAACCTTGTTGGACAAAGCTTGTAGTAGAACTAGGTGGTGGCGGTGAAGATGAAAATGTATCGTAAACACTAGGAGGAGGATTAGTTGCTTTAATAAACTTAATTGGTTGGAGTGTAGATTTGGGAAGAGGCCATGTTGTACTAAGTCTCAAGGGAGGTTGCTTAGGTTTATTTGATAATGTAGTAGACAACCTAGTAGGAGTGGTTTGTGAACTAATTTTGATAGGTGGTTGACGTTGTTGACTTGGGGAAACCATAGGTGATGGCTTATGTGGCACTTGACTAACCGAAGAAGGTGTATGAGAAGCGGTATAATGATGCTCAATAAGTTGGGGAGAAGCAATATCAAAAATAGGAGAAGCACTTGTTGAACTAGGAGAAGGATCACTATGCACATGGGAGGGGTTGTCCATATCAATTATGTAACAAATAATAGAATCATCGAGAACTTCCTTAGAAAGATCAGGAGGAAATTCACTAGTAACCATGGGAGCTTGTTGAGATGGATCTAGACTAATCAAAGGAGAAAGAGACTTAGGAGCCCATGTGGGTGTGACCTTTGGAAGGGGATGTTGTGTATTGAATGAAATAAGACCTTGACAAGTAAGAATTTGGATTAGGCGATGCAAAGGGTGTGGCAATCATTTGCATTATGTCCATTGATTTGATGATAATTGCAATATGGATGACTTGGATATTTTGCTAATCGACAAGGTGAATAGTAATGAGTAGGTGGTAGAGTGATCAAATTACAAGGAGTTGAGTAAGGATTGCATGTGGCATGGTATTATGCTCAAATATGAGAGGCTCGAGACAATGGCATGTCTTGAGGTTCAACTAGATGACATGTAGTGGACATAGATTGCATATAAGATGTAGAAGGAGCACAAACATGCAATTGTGAAGCATCCTTAAGTTGTTGAATTTCAGATCTAAGGGATGTGATGGTGGATTCCATAGATTGAATAGAGGATGTATGTAATTGAGAAGCATATTTAAGCTATTGGATCTCATATCTAAGAGATGTGATCATTGATTCCATAGATTGCATAGAGGATGTATACGATTGAGAAGCATCCTTAGATTGTTGACCTTCAGATCTAAGAGATATGATTATGGATTCCATGACAGAAAATTTTACATGTAAGGCTTGAATCAAATCTAAGATGGGTTGGTTAGATGGAGGGTCGTCAAGGTCAGGGTTGACAAAGAAACAATGAAGCATAACACTTAATTCGTGTGGTGGTGTATTGTCATCAAAATACTTGGTGTCTAGGGATTGTTGGAAAATAGCTTGACAAGTGGGATATCTCTTAAGTAAATCAAATAAAGAAGCTTGACCCATGATATAAGAAGAATAAGGATCCTAAGTGTGAAAGACGTCGGGTTCACCAAAATGATTAACTAAAATTAGGACTAGAATGCAAAAAGTGGTAATTCTAGTTAATCTAATTAGGAGGACTAAAACGTTGTAATAAAAGATTGAACCAATATGAAATAAATGCAAGTAAACTATTCTAAGTGAAGTAAAACCCTAAATGTGCAAGGAGAGAAATAGCTTAGCTTGATCGGGCAAGTGACTATCGCAGTTGTCACAGTCTAAGAATAAAATTTGGAAGTGTAGACAAACACTCAAGGACCATGCGAAGGACAAATATGAAGGATCTAAAGTGACTGGGGTGCCTGGGAGTGTATTGGGGTAGCCTAGGTGCCTTGGTCTACAATCTAGGTGCTCTGAACACTGTAAATGCTCAAAACCTGCAATTGGTATGGTTGTAAGTTGGTTCCAAACCTTTTCTATTTGTTGTGCCGGATTTGTCGATGAGTTGGAAAATAACCTGCAATGTAAAGAGAAGTATCAAACCCTAGAAAAATAAAAGATGCATATGAATGGGTCGAGATGACCTCAACCACCAAGCTAGTGGACTTATCATTGAGCACTACACTACATTTCGGACCGGATGTAGTTCTGCAAGTGTGTGCATGTCATGCCCTAGGTGCTCTCGTGTCAGTCATACTTTGTGAAGTAATGAGTAATAGTAACTATAGAAAATGTAAATAGTATGTGTGTATGGAATAAAATAGAATCCCTCCCCTATGAAGTGTGTGTGATGCAAATCTCCTAGCCTTGATGCATGACACTATGTGGATGTAAGTGATGTAATGGATGCAACCCTAGATGGAGTGATAGTAGTGTGTAATGTTATGACCTAAGACCCTTATTATGGTCTTATAACTTTATATTTATAGGGATCTCAAGCTTAATTTTGTAATTAATCCCAATAAGGCCGACTAAGAAAAAGATAAAGATGACCAAATAGCTATAAATGACCCAAAAAGGAGTGAAAGGGGTTTCAGATAGATTGGGGCACCTGTGGTGGCCGAGGCGCCTAGAGCACCCCAATATAGGTGGGGCACCTTGATTTAGGGTTAGAATGTCGAAAGGGTTGTAAAATGGGTGGATAAGTGCTAGAAAATACATGGGAACTACAAAATAAAATATAAAATAAAGACGACCAAAAGGTGAGATTAATTAGTACTTTGTACACTTGAGAACCTTCTAAATAGTAGTATAAGATTGGGCCAAATTATGTGTAAAGTGAATAATTTTGTGTCTACACTAAGAAAAGGCAATCTAGATTTTGTTTCAGGTAGTTATGGCTAGGGAGTCCTCGATATACCAAAAGGTACAAGAGGCACGAGTATGTGTAGGATTTTAATACCGCTGAGGAACACCATGACAACTTTCTGTTGGGTGATCAAGTCCCAATCAGTCCACCTAGTAGGATGATGTTTTAGATGTGTGATTTAGATGTGTGAGTTTTGGTTATGTGTGGTATATTGTGAGATGCAATAAGTTAAACATTTACTTAAGCTATGTGACCAAGCATGATGCATAAAATAAATGTTATTTTTAAACCAAATCCAAATGTGATCTTTCGATGAGGACACACACAAGAAAAGGAAATTGCAATGTCAAAAGGAGAAAATAGGAAAAAATGAGGAATACCTAGATAACTCTTTTCCTTTTATCTGATCTTCAAGAAGACGTAAGAGAAGAGCGATCTAAGCAATCAAGCGCAACACAAACAAGAAAAAAACAAAGCTTTTCCCTGCAGTGTTAGTAGAAGACAAAAGAAACACATAAAATAGAAATAAATGCAAGGAATCACCTAAAGGATGGTCCCAATGGGTGTGCCAATGTTGTTATAGTTTTCTCATTTCTTTTCGAATTAATGAGATAATATTAAAGAAAATTAAATAACATAGAAAATAGAGGGTTTATGGTACCTCAAATGTGTGATATGGATGAACGGATGCAAAAGTAATTGATCCTTCGTTATAAGCTAGGTGAACTGCAAAACTAGGATCACTAGAGAAAAATTGATTAGATGGTATATGCGGGGTCGCTTTCGACAAAGCCGGTTCCAAGAAGTGTTACCTTCTTTTCATGGATGTCAACCCCGTTTGATTAAATAAAGAGAAGTAAAGGATAGATAATCTAATAACATGCATAAAAAGAGATGGAACAAAATCTAAAACTGATAGAAATAGATGGAAAAGTAATGATCTAATATAAATAACTTGAAATAAAACTTACCCGGCAGGGTCGACGGTGACTAGGGCTGCAAAGGAGTAGGTCAATGACGACCTAAGCAGATGGAATAAAACAACAACTATAAAATGCAGATATGGCTATTTTGAGTGCAGACCCAAGGATCTGGAAATGATCCGCAAAAGGGAGTCCGAGGTAGAAAATACTAGAGAATGAGATAGGACAGGGATTTGGATGGGTTGGTTGACGAACAGGGCTCGGTTTGACGCGACCTAGGTGTAGACAGGATTGATTTGATGTAATAGAGAAACATGATGACAAGTATGGAGTTTGAGAGGAATGATAGTCAAAACACAGATAAAGGATGAACCTGAAACAAAATAAACAGATCACGAGTAGGGTCGACGAGGAATCGACTAGGTGACGACAAATTTATCAAAGTGTAGAACAAAGTCAATGGCAAATGGGTGAGATGAGCGACTTGCAAACATAAAAACTAGAAGAACAAATTGATAATGGAGTTCCAATAGTTACAAAACCTACAAGATGTTAGATCCAACAAGTAATGATAATATGATGATAACTTAATAAAACAACACAAATGATGATAACCTCACAAAGGATGTTCACGAGTGATGCAAGCACATTGAAAGGAGATCAAAGAGGCCTGAATCGTTGCAGGGATTAGTAGGTAGGAGAAGAAGTTTGCAAATCACAAGAAAGCTCGAGATATCTACATGCATGCCTTAGGAAGAGGGAGGTGAATTTATTTTTAAAGGGTTGACGGTGACTGGGTTGGGTCGCATTATTGAATGTGGGGAAAATTTCCCCAAAGTGGTTGATTTTGTGTTTTAATCGGGATTTCAAGTTTTTAAGAATGGGATAAAGCGCTTTAAAGCATGTAGGTGGGAAGATGTTGTTTAGGGATGTGTCATGGGTAGTTAGGGGATAAAGATGAGTAGGATAAAAGCTAGAAAAAGCATAGGGATGTAAATTTAGGATAAAAGCATCCTAAAGGGAAAGTCAATTAGGGGTAGTGGATATTAATTAATTAATTGATGAATATTAATAAGGATTAAAGGTGATGGGATAATAAGTGGGCATTTAAATAAATTAAATTAACTTAAGGGGGATGAATTAAATTAAGGGGGTCTAGCTAGGACCATGGTGAAATATGCGCATGCGGGTAAACAAGGGTAGGGATACCAAATTTAGGTGTCTACACATACCAAGCAAAAGGGCAATGCCCATAAACAAGAGCAAAAAAATAGTAGACAATAGAGAAAACAAGTATGGAAGCAAATATCCTGGCATAACAAATGCTACACATGAGCACCCATTAATATGTTAGAAAGATAACTAGTATGTCAAAAGCGTGAATAACTAAGTAATGTATAGTGCTAAGTATAAAATGAAATAATATCACCCGTGAGAGTGAATGTGGATGCCCCCAATGTCCAGTGTAGGAAGGGTATAAGGCGAGCATCTGTGTTGTGTGTAA